>OX451735.1:1476692775-1477892775 GCA_948472305.1 Vicia faba | reverse complement strand
AATTAATCCTTTTTTTTTTAATTTTTTTTTTACATTAAATATTTTTACATACTTGAAAATAAACATAAATTTTTTGCATAATTCATACTATTTGTATATTTATTTATTTTGTTTATTTAAATATAAGCCATTTATTATTTATGCCATTATTCAATTTGGATGTAATAGTAAATTAGGGTTTTTATTTCTTGTCAAATACACCCCCATTTAAAGATTGTACCCCCATCCCCATAATCATGTTGTAATAGCTTAGACTTTTAATTCTCGCACTCTATGCTTTCAATTAAGCCATGATTAGAGATTAGGGTTTGTGTGCAAAAAATCCAAAATCAACAAGTAGTTTGACCTAATCAAAGACAAGATGCATGAAAATCAAGCATAATACACACTTGCACCCTTAGGGTTACAATCCACTTGTTGCCTTGAAATGGGCCATGTTATGCATGTTGGGTACTTTGGCAAAACAAAAACAAAACAAAAGATCATAGTCCCTCGATGACGCTATCTTGGTTGCCTAAACAAAATGATCAAGTCCCTCAAAAATTTGCAAAAATACTTAACACAATTGCTATCATGGTCTATACGATGAACCGCACCTGTCCCGTTTAACATCCTAACACAAGGTTGTTCACCAAATTCAATGGTGAAATAACACTGTCAAAAGGGTTAAAAACATAGGAAATATCTTTGAGTAAAATAGGGTAGACAACTCTTAGTTACTTGATCTAAACTTGCAAAACATCCCTGTTATTTTCAAACACACTTCACAACACAATTTCAAAACATTTCCCAAAACAAACCTTCAAACATTGAAATACCTTTTCAAAATACAAACACCTTTGTATACATTCAAACAAGAATCATTACAAAGGTTGCCACAAGGATGGCCTCTTTTCAAAACATCTTTCAAAACCACACACAAAGCACCATTTCAAACAATTGAAAAGCAAAAGCAAGTGATCTAAACAAGTAACTAAGAGCCCATGGATAACCATGGATGAAAAGGGTGCTTGCACCTTCCCTTTTCATAATCTACTCCCCGAACCCAAGAAAACATCTCAAAGGTCTTTCCTGTGCTTTTTGACCTTTCCTTAGGATAAAATAAAAAGTCGGTGGCGACTCTTGCTAAACTGAAACATTTGCGAACACAAAATGCAAAACCTCAAGTCAATTCTCCCACCGTATCACACAGATGTATAGCCACCCCAGTGGTAGAAAGCGTGTGCATAAGGCAATAGTGTTAAGGGTCCTGAGTTCTAGCCCCAGAAACACATTTTTTCTTATGTTTATTTCCTGACTTTTTTACCCCATTAGTTGGATCAACACTTCTAGATAAAACCCCTCCCATTTGTTTGTCAAAATAGTGAACCTGGACCTGAACTTCCAGATATTCTCATCTAACAGCATTGACACTCCACTTGACCACTATCAGAACTTCTAGGTCTCCAATTGCATTAGAACTTCTAGTCTCTCTCAAACGACCAGAACTTATGACCTACCAGTGACATTAGAACTTCAAAGTTATCAACAATCAGAACTTCTAGACTTTCTTTTGTTCCCAGCAACCTCAGAATTTTAGTGTACACGGATCCAGAAAATCTGATCTTCCCTATTTCTGCTAACATTTTCTTTCTGACTTGCAGTGTACCGGAGTCAGAACTTCCATTCTCTCTTATTCCAGCAATGCGCTGATTCTGATTCATTCCCTTTATTATTTTTATCATCACTTTTTATTTTCATTAATCAAAACACCAAAAATATTTTTATATTCATACACTTTGCTTTATTTCTTTTAAAACCAAAAGACTAAAAATATTTTCTTAAGCCAATTTATTTCTCTCTCTTAATCAAAACAAAACAAATCCATTTTACATTTCTTGTACATTATTTCAATATGGTTATAATAGATAATTAGGACTTTAATTTCTTGCAATCCCCATTTGTAAATTTGTACGCCCCATCCCCCTAATGATTGTAATAGCGTAGAATATTTTACTTTCCGCAATTTATCGCTTTCATATAAATGCTAGTAAAGTAGGATTTGCATGGGAAGATAAAATAAACAAGTAGACAACCCTAATCAAAGACTAAATACATGCAAATCAAACACACTATTCACACATGCACCCCTAGGGTTAACTCCACTTGTTGCCTAAAAAATGGTCATGTTATGCATGTGAGACGTCTTAGGAAAAAAAATCAAAATACAAGATTATAAGCCCCTCGATGAGGCTTCAAATGTTGCCTTTCACATGATCTTAGTCCCTCAAAGAGAAATGCTAAGATATCCCACAACATTTTTATCGTGACTATACGATGACCCACGCCCGTCCCTTTTACATCCAAAGATAAGGCTTCTTCCCAATTAATGGTAAGATAGCAATATCAAAGGAAAGGAGGAAATGAATGAAAGACTTTTGAGTAGGTAGAAATGTTCCTAGTTGCTTGCTCAATTTCAAAACAAACATCCTTGCAAACACACACCAAACACTTTCAAAACATGAAATATTTTCAAAAGTCCAACACTTTGTATACGTTCTTATGAGATGAGAACCATTACAAAGTTTGCCTAAACGAAGGCACCTTTCAAAAATACTTTCAAACACCACATCACAAAGCACACTTTCAAAAAAAGCAAGTGATCTAGAAAGAAACTAAGAGCCCATAGATTACTATGGATGAAAAAGGTGCTAATACCTTCCCTTTTCATAATCTACCCCCCGAACTCAAAAATAATCTCAAAGGTCTTTCTGGTTCTTTTAAACCTTTACTTTTGGATAAAAGAAAAGTCGGTGGTGACTCTTGATAACCCAACAATTGCGATCAAACGCAAAACATCCCAAGTCAGTTCTCTCACCGTGTTACAGAACTGGAGAGTCTGCTGGAGAAAATTACTTAAAAATGGGGTTACCTTAGGGCTAGATCACATTTACTTGATTTCATTGTTTGAATTGCTTGCTTTACATTTTGGTTCCTTGTTTGGGCTTGTTTTGATCCTCTACCCTTATCTGGGATACCTTATAGGTAAGTAGCAATACGTTGTGGAAATTGTGTGAGGTATACCAATATGGTCTAAGCAATAGCTACGTTAGTGTGACACATTTGTTGGTACCGGTAGCCATTGAGTAGTCAAGGAGAATACAGGGCCGCTGTGTGGTGTCATGAAGCACTTACTGACTTTAGAATCTTTACTTGACCAACTTGGAAATTAGGGAGTAGTGAGGTAGCCAGCTTTGGTGCATTCCGAAGTTAGTTGACACTCGATACTACGCTCATTGAGATCAAACTTTTTGGGATATTTCGGTCACCATTAAAGAGGCTTGCGCTAAAACAATGCCCGATGAAGAAAGATCAGTGATGTTGTGATCCCCTAGAACCCGGTTACTATTTCTAGGACAGGTTTGAGCCAACTAAACTTCAAGAGGGTACTTACCTATAAGACTCCATGCAAGCCTAAACCTAAGGACTTATTTGCTCTGTGTGTACATAACAACTTGCTTACTTGTACATAACATCATGAAATCATGACATCATACCATTGCATTTCTGCACTAACCATTTCAAGGATTATTGGAATTTATCTTTGTTCTGTTTTGCAGGACAAGGCCTCCACCTGCAAGAATACTATCTAAGTCAATCTCATAAGAATTCCTTCTCAACTCAAAGAGCTAGCATCAAGGGTTCCTGAGAATTCTTCGTTCACCAAAAGACATAGTTGCCTCTTAAACTTGGTTACCTCGAGCACTGACGAAGATATTATGAAGGTGCTTTTCCAGTTCTTTGACCCTTTGCACCATTGCTTCACCTTTCCTGAATACCAGCTTGTACCTACTATGGAAGAATTCGCTCAACTCTTGAGGATTCTAATTCTCAATCAACTACCTTTTAATGTTACGAAAAGATATCTAAGCCCTGAGGAGATTTCCCGAGCGCTACACTTGTAACAATCCAATGTCACAACTAATTGGGAAACAAGGAGTGGTGTCAGAGGGTTCCTAACCAAGTTCTTGTTTGAAAAAGCTCAAGATTGTTGGAATTCTTTGCATTTACGAGCTTTTGAAGAAATCTTGTCCCTTCTCATCTATGGGATGGTTTTATTTCCAAACCCTGACCATCATATAGATATAAATGCTGTCAAAATCTTAATGTCTCGCAATCCGGTGCCTACTTTGTTGGGAGATATCCTACATTCTCTCCACTCTCGCACTATGAGGAAGAGAGGGACCCTCATGTGTTTCACTCCTCTATTGGCTAGATGGTTTGTATCGTATCTCCCCCGATCCGTGTTGAAGAATGAGCAAGGTTTGAGATGGTCACATAGGTTGATGTCACTCAGACATTCGGACATTCACTGGTGTTCTCGATCCTTAGAGAACGTTATTATCATCGACCATTTTGGGGAATTCCCTAATGTTCCTTTGCTTGGCATTAGGGGAGGTATCACTTACAACCCTTGCTTGGCATTGCGACAGTTTAGGTATGCCCTAAGAGATAGTCTACATGATATGCTCATCCAAGGAGTGGTATTCGACTACGAGAGAGACAATCAAGGCTACCGTCAGAGGTTTGTGCGAGCTTGGAGGATTGTAAACAAAGTGGATAGTAAGACGCTTGGACGTAAGAATTCTATTCCCCTTGTGCCTTACCTTCGGTGGGTACGAACTTGTGCTCAAAAGCTCGTAATGCCTTACCCCTCTATCCTACCAGTTATCATAGAACATGTGGCTGAAGAAGAAGTCCTGTATGTTGTCCTTCATCCCGACATGCCTACTTCTCTTGAAGACTTGCAAAAAGGTTGGATTCAGCTAAAGGAAGAACGAGACATCTTTGAAGCTTAATTCTATGCTAGCGAGAAAAGGGTTTTGGAGCTTACAAAGCAACTACATGAAGAACAGAGCTTGAATGCCTACCTTGCTCCAGAGAGGATGCATTCGACCTTTCTATCTTAGAAATTTACTTTGTAAGCCCAAGAGGCATGTTGTAATCATTTTGAACTAATTAATGCAATTGACGTTTGTTCATTCTTTGTCTAAACAAATTTAAATTTCATAAATCCTTGAAATAATTTGCATACACATCTTCCATGCATCATAACATAACAGGTTTTCTACGAAAGGTTTCCTTATCTTTCTGCGGTTTATTTCAGCAAGATGGATATTGAGAAAACAGTGAAAGAACTACAAGCACAAAACTCCCAGTTTCAAGAGACTCTGCTAACCATGTCCAAGGGGCAACAAGAGTTGATGATGTTTCTGGCATCCAAAAAGAAACCAAAGAGGAAAGCCCTGGTCAACATGGGTAAAAGATTTAAAGAGCCGATCCGTCAGATACCGGTAGTGGAAGACTCGGCTGAGGAAGACGAAAATCAAATTGGAGAAGCTAGGAGTACCCAGGCTGGGTGTATCAATGATCAAGTGTCTGATGATGAGGACTATTTTCACGAAAAATATCCTCCTACCGATGTTAAGTACAAGCAACTAGAAGACATATTAAAAGCCATGGAGATTCAAGCCATTCCTGGTTTGGATTTTGACGATTTGGGTTTAATATCTGGGGTCGTTATTCCTCACAAATTCAAGATACCAATATTCGTTAAATACGATGGGGTTTCCTGCCCAAAACTTCACCTAAAGTCTTATGTGCACAAAATATAGCCGCACACTGCTGACTAGAAACTTTGGGTTCACTTCTTTCAAGAAAGCTTGGTCGGGACTCAACTTGAGTGGTTTTACCAATTAGAAGGTTCCCGTATCCATACATGGGAAGACTTGCTCACCGCTTTCTATCACCAATACTAGTACAATGCCGGCCTGGAGCTGACAAGGGTTCAACCGCAAGATATGACAATGGGGAAAAATGAAGGGTTCAAAGAGTACGCCTAAAAAAGGAGGGATCTTGCCAATAGAGCCCAACCACCGCTAACCGATAGGAAATACATTGATATGTTTATGGGAACTTTATCTGGTCCATTTTTCAACTTATTGGTTGGTTATTCTTCTTCCGGTTTCACCGAGCTGATCTTAACCAGTGAAAGATTTGAAAGCGGTATCAAGAGTGGGAAGATTACCATAACATCTGCTTCCACCTCCAATCCCATAAATAAATCATTTGCTGGGAAGAAAGAAACGAATGTTGCGTATGGGGCAAGGGCCCGTACCAAGAAGGATGATTGTCCGTCCGTTAATGTTGTCCGGATTTCCAACCCAACTCCTGTTTAAAGACAATCATCCAATCATCAACGGTTTGAGACTCCACGAAGACAATACACAAGGATAGGCATGTAGCTATCCCAAGCCTTACAACACCTGCTAAAAGATAACTTGGTAACATCGCGCGATCCTCCGGCTAATCCAGATACCTCCTCACCTAAATACAATTCGAATACCAAGTGTGCATATCATTCGAGTAGTCCCGGGCATGAGACTGACCAATGCTGGGCACTGAATAATAAAATTCAAGACTTAATAGACAACAAGACCATCGAATTTTATCCGCCTCCAATTCCCAATGTGATAACGACACCAATGCCAAACCATGGCAAGGTTGTCAATGTTGTTGAAGACACCATTTTTGTTTCCTATGTCGAAGACTTGACTACTCCGTTAACCATTATCAAATAGAATCTGCTGAAAGCCAGGATTTTCCCTAGCTGTTGGAAGGATTGTGATTGCTGCGCCACACAACTCAATGGATGCAAAGGGCTGAGGGAAGGCATTCAACGCCTGATGAATAGCCATGAGATCCTATTTGAGAAGACTCTGTCCGCCAAAAGTTTGACCAATAATATTGAAGACCTCTCCATCATAACGATTTCAAGCAAGCCTCTTAGGATACCTTCCAAGGGTCATATAAGGATTTCAAATGAACCGACTGTTACTCCTTTGATAATTACCGCCCCGGGCCAATTATGTACTCTTCCAACAAAGCAGTGCAATGGAACTATGGTGCTGAGGTGTTTTACCATGGAATAAAGCAAGATGCTTGGGTTGAAGAAAGCAAAGTTATTGACATTGGTAACATTACTGGCCCTAGTAAGGTGACCAGAACTGGGAGAATATTTTCACCCAACATCTCACCACCAAATTCTACAAAGGCGCGTATCCGCATCACCGCTGCTAAGCCTAGTGCTGACACAAGGGGAAAAGAGAAAGTAGTTGAGCCTGCTGAGACAGAAATACCCGCATAAGACATTGTTGTTGAAGAACCTTCTTCTATAGAAATGGATGAGATCTTGAAAATTATAAAGAGGATTGATTTCAAGATAGTGGAGCAACTGGGGAAAACCCCTTCCAAGATTTCCATGTTATCTTTGCTACATTGTTCCGATGCTCATGCTCAGGCGTTAATCAAATTCTTGAAGAAGGCTCGTGTCCCTCATGAGACCACAACTGACCTGTTTGAAAATTGTGTGGCAAGCTTGACGGTCGACAACAGTTTAGGATTCTCAGATGCTGATCTAACACCACTTGGGAAGAACCATAACAAAGCTCTGCATGTTTCTGTTGAATGCAAGGGGACTACCCTAGCACATGTTCTGGTTCACACGGGCTCTTCTTTAAACGTACTACCTAAGGGCGCCTTGTACTGGTTAGACTGCGAAGGACTGGTGTTGAAGCCGAGTGATATTATTGTAAGGGATTTCAATGGGTCCAAAAGGAAAGTTCATGGAGAGGTGGATCTCCCGATCAAGGTGGGATCACAAATTTTAAATTCTACTTTCTACATCATGGATATCTGTCCTTCTTACTCCTATTTGCTGGGTCGCCCTTGGATCCACGGAGCAGGGGCAGTAACATCAACTCTTCATCAAAAGCTCGAGTACCCGGTCAAGGGAAGGATTATCATTGTTTATGCTGAGGAGGAGTTCATGGTAAGCCACCTAAATTCTTTCAAATATGTGGAGATGGATGGAGAATTTATAGAAACCCCATGTCATGCTTTTGAAATTGTTCCAACTATTATTGCTACTGCCAAAGTCTCCTCCGACCTGCCCAAAGCTGATAGATTGGTGCCAAGGATGGCTTCATTTAAAGATTCTCGTGCCGCAGTCGAAGAAGGAAGTTGTGATACTTGGGGGAAACTCCCCGAGATCCCGTTCAAAGCAGACAAATGTGGGTTGGGTTTCACTATCAAGGCTCAGAAAGAAGTGAGGCACGCTCGTGCAGGGAAGCCCCCTCTCTATATTGGAAGTCATGAACTAAATGTTGTTGGTGATTATGATGATGAATGTGCATTTGAAGAATGGGTGTACCCTACTACAACAGAGCTCAACAATTAGCACACAAAGGACTTGGTTCCCATCTCCTTCATCGAGGAGTAATTACTTGTTTATTGCCTTCTATTAATTCAAGAACCTTTTGTCTGTAATATTAAACAATGACTTTTAAGCCATATGCCTGGCCCGGGGCACTATGGTCCATTTGTCAAGGGTCTTATTTACGTTCATTTTATTATATGATCATTCAATACAAATTATTAGACTTTTGCATTCAAATCTTTGTGCTCATTGTCTTTCTTTTTCTTCAAATGCGTTTTTCAAAATAGCCATGTATCTTACATGAACACACACACACTCTTGCAGGTCCTCGTCCACTCCGGATCTCATTACTAATGACTCTACTATTGCCGACTATGATTTCGAACATCCAATTAACCAAGCCGAAGACGAAGGCTAGAAGATTGCGAAATACCGGGAGAACTTGCCAGACTTCTATTGTAAGAGGAAAAATCTATTCAGCCTATAGCGGTAGAAATGTTCAAGACTAAGCCATTGGATTGACTAGACTTTGTACAAATCAAAATAAAAATTGCCACCGTGCTTTATTGTTTCCAAAGAAATGGGAAAAGAGAGAATAACCCAAAAAGAGGGGGAAAGATTCAAGGTAAGGGGGTTGGTTATGCAAAGGGAAGGTATTAGCACCCTAAACATCTACGGTACTCTGTAGGAACCTCTTTGTAAAATCTGTTTACTTTGGCTATAAAAATTTGTTGTATATAAAATGGATGGTGGAGGTGAGAAAAGAAATATATTTTTTTATGATTTTTGCACCCACTGCAGTTGCGAACCTTTAGTGCCTACTTACCACCTTTCGTGCAATAGGGGATCAGGGTACACGTAGTTCCTCTTTTAAAAATTTGAAATACAAGTGTGTTGGTTAATTTTATGAGATAAGACATCATCATCATTTTCCGTGTGGAAAACATACTTACTACCCACAATTATGAGAAAGGAGAATTTGCATCATCTCAAAGTGGAGGATATGGCTTGGATTTTAGAATCAACAATTCCTCACTCAACACCCAAGTGGAAAATATCTCACTTCACTACATATTGTAGAAGTATATTTGTTTGTATCACTACAAGGATTGACAAGAGTCTAACCTTTTGATAAAAGTTTAAAGATAAAAGCCAAAGCGGAAAAATGGTTTGAACTGAGATTGATTGACTTTTAGTCTTCTCACAAAAAGGGTCAAAGTATTATTAAATTGATTGAAGTTTATTGATGAAAATGTTTTGAAAAATGAATGGACCTAAGTCCAAGTTTATTATTAAAGTGTTTCAAGTTCAGAAACAAGAAGAGTTTAAAAAAGGAGGGAGAATATTTTTTGAAATTAAAGAAGATGGGAGGAGAAGAAGAGACTATCCTAAAGCATAAGGTAAAAGCTAAGGATAAGGGTCATCTAACCAACAAGAAGCCAAAACTTGACATTATGAGCCAATATAGAATTCCCATTCTTTGGATTGAAACACAACAAGCAAATATACTAGACCTCTTCAAGTGTATTAAGTCTTCACAAAAATTGGGCAGAGTAACGATTGTATACAGGTGAATTCCAGATTACAAACAGAGAATGTAATCACAAAAACCTGCACACAAAAACAAACAAGCAACCCAATGTCTTGAGGTAAACCTCAAGAACTCCAGAAAAAATAATAAGATCACAAGGTCTCCAAGATAGACCTAGGTTTCTAATCCTAAGTCCAAGAAATAGTCCCATGCTCCATAATGCCAAGGATAATAACCAAATAGTCCAAGTATCATTAAGAGTTTTTTAGGGTTTATGTTGATTATTATGTATCTTAAGAAAATAAAAGAAAAGCTCAAGTGAGCAAAGTAAAAATGACAAGAAAATAAATGCTCAAATGAGCAAAGATGAAAATGACATGAAATAAAAATGCTAAAAAAAAATAGTACATAAAGCATAAAAGAATAAAAGCATAAAATAAACAAGTCAATAATTAGTGGTTAGTTGGATGACCATCTTGAAACATGCATTTGGAACTCATTAGAGGATTGGTAGAACCAAAGTCTCCACACAACAAGTTGTATTTGCTTTTTGTCAAGTATATCATCCATTTGGAATCCTCACAAGTACTATTTAATGATCAACAATGTTTAAGTGATCCGCGTTGACCAAAGGTGTTGTAGATCCATTAGAGGATTGGTAGAACCAAAACCTCCACACAATGAATCTCAAGGTTATTGGATCAAAGAGATCAAATTAACATACTTGGGCTTGCAATCATAAGTTTGGGCCACAAATGATCATTTATTCAAATCGGGACAAAATTTAGCGCTATGTTAAGCAATCGTAAGTGGACTTATATAGAAGTCGCAACTATTTTGAGGATGGTCAATAGCAATATATGCATCATTTGTTTTGATACATGATATAGAGATCATGCTCCAACAACATTTAGTGCAATGTGAAGGGGATGAGATGAAGAGGGTTAAGACAAAAGATGAATAAACCACTTTTGAATTAAAAATTTAATCAAACTATTATTAAAATTATTCATCCATTTTTGTGGAGTTAAACTTAACACCATGGATCCAATGATGTTAATAAAGTCATGATAAAAAAAATCAACCCAAGACAGCCAGAAAATAATCACAAAATAATAATGTATTTAATATACTCATTAAAAGATTTAAAATGTTTTTAAAAAAGGAAATAAATGAGGAAAATATCAATTATATTCAAATTAAGCAAGAAATGAAGAAAAAAAACCATAGAAAAATCAGAAAAGAGGCCAAGTATTTTTACAAAATTTTTGGTAAGTTTTTTAAAAGTCAGAAACTATTTTTAAAAATTAAAATAAATGGGTAAAATAAATAAAAATAGTAAAAAATAGCAAAGTCAGGAACAAAAATAAAATAAGGTCACCAATATTTGTCACAATATCATTGGATCATTCCATAATTTTTTCAGAATTTAAAAATGTATAAAAGTATTTTTAAACATTTTAAACAAATCAAATAAGTGTAAAATTCATAAAAAATACCAAAACACAAAATTAAATTGTGAAAAAATAAAAATCAGAAAGAGAATAATCATAAATATTTTTCATAATTTTTTCAGATTTTTTGGAATAAAAATGAATTTTCTATGATTTTTTAAAATTTAAAACAATTAAAATATAAAAATTAGAAAAAGAAAATAAAAGTAAAAGATGTGGACCATTGGATGAGAGTCAAAATGCGTTAGTAATCAAATCCAAGGGATCTGGCGCGCTGTGCATATCATGGTCATTAATGAATAATGTACAGAATCAATAATAAATCAGATTTTTGAAAAAACACAAATGGAACGCCATCATTGGTTGGAGGATGACACGTAGGTCATCTTCAACCTCTAGCCAACGTGATTTGTAGGTCTCTCAAACTGTAAAATCAGAAGCTCAAACCTATGCCAATCGCTTCGTCTCTTCAAGACGAAAACAACCACACCCTCGGGCCATATTTATATAAACTGTAGCTCAAGCAATTTGGAAGGAAAGTTTGGAAAAGGGATTTGAAAATTCATGGTCAAAACGTGCTCCCAGTGAAATGTAAGTGTTGCGACTAGAACCAGGGCAATGAGAGCAACACAATGATATCAGAGTTTTGAAGAATTGATGAAGGAATCTACCTATTGAAGTTGAGTTGCAGAGCTCTGAAACTGGACTTCTATGGAGCAGTATAGGGCACGATTCTTGAATATAACTATATGGTTAGATTCAGGAAAGATTAAGGAAGGTGAATTAAGGGGAAAATGGATTGAAAAAGGCTTGAGAATAGATTTCTAAGTTGCTGAATTCTGGGCTGTGAAGCAAGTTTAGCAAGATGATTCTGGCTATCTAAGCTTGGGAAATTGAATGGGGATGACCCTATATCTATAGGGAAGCAAAAGGGATCAAAAGGAATAGCAAATGATGCGATTTGGAGGGAATTAGTGTGGGTCTGCATCATGAAGAAAGTGTGACTCAAACTTGATCAAAACTCAGCCAAATCGTGCGTTTCATGATGCTAATCACTTCTGGCAAGTTGCTAAACATGATTAGAAACAAAAACGCGTGGAAATCTTGTGATTAGAAGCCAAAACAAAGATTTCAAAAACCTGACTTTGTGCAAAATTTAGTTTCAAACTACCCAATTCAAATCCATGGCATTTTCACCCCAAGGGGTCTTAGGGTATAATTCTTGATGCTTTGGAAAGACGAGGCTACAAGCTTTGCAATGGAAGAAGAATGGAATCAAATGGGTGCTTGAACTGAAAGCTACATGGAGTCAAAGTTGAATAAAAAGAGTTGACTTTCCATACTTAGAAATATTTTGAATTCTTCTTCAAAAATAACCTATAATCTTTTGTATCCAAACATGGCCTTCCACTTAGAATTTGCTCTTGACCAAAAAATATGGCATGAATTAGATCTCTTGAATGACATTTTGCAATTTGAACCACTCAAAATATCCAAAAATTGAGCAAGTTATGACTAGTTGAAGTTGGCCAAAAATCATGAAATGACCTATAATCTTTTGCATTCTTAAGGAAACATCCATCCATTTTCTCACTTTGCACATAAAAGAAAGCATGAAGTACACATCTTTAAGATCATCATGAAGAAAGAATGGGCTGAATTTGATAAAAATTGACCAAGTTATGCCCATTTGAAGTCACACATGGAAAATTGGGGATTCATCTGGGTGACTTATAATCTTTCTTCTTCACCAAGTTCCTTCCAGATGAAAACTCCTTGGAACTTTTGAATTGATTTATTGATAACCATTTGAAGAGAAGGATGTCTTTGGAATCACTCAAAAATACCAAAAAGTGAGCAAGATATGCTCCTTTGAAATCCAAAACCCTAGCCTCTAGATCAAGAGAATGCTTTGAGGAATTTTGCCAAGTTTGAACAAGTTTTTTGTGTTAATATTCTTCCTTTGTGAATAAAAGTTGTTGAGGATGATGATGAGGACTCATAGCCACAAAAACCACTTCCATATCTTGAAATTAGAGAGAAATATGCTCTTGTGACCACTAGGAACAAGACCTTGTCCAATCATGACAACTTCTTCCCTTAACCCTTTGTACTTTTTGAATCAATTTTGATAACTTTGAAATATGTTGAACCAAAATGAGCCTTGTCATGCCATTTCTTCCAAAATCACTCCAATAGTGAAGTTTGAATTTCTAAAGCTATGTTGACTAGGGCATGGAAATAAACTCATGAACCCATGAAGCAACTTGCTAAACCTCAATGCTTTTTCCTGCATTATTAACAACTAAGACAAACCAATATTGTATTTCATTGATTAGAAAGAAGATCAAAGCAAAATATTCATGATCACAAAAGAAAACAAGTCAAGGTTCTTGGTAACTCCTCAAAAGAGCAAGGCTAAAGATAGGGAGAAGAACCAAAAACCCTAATGTGATCTTGTTGTGATTGAAATAATATGTTATGATGCAGGAATCTTAGGGGGGAAAATTGGGGTACAACACAGTTGCATGAAGAGTCAGTTGAAGTCATCAATCTAGGTACTGAGACAGACAAGAAAGAGGTCAAGATCGACGCTAACCTAGAAATCAGTGTCAAAAGTAGATTGGTTCAGATGTTGCATGACTATGTGGAAGTGTTTGCTTGGTCGTATGAAGATATGCCAGGGTTGGATACCAACATTGTACTTCATCATCTGCCGACAAAGGAAGATTGTCCTCCTGTCAAACAAAAAGTTCGTCGCATGAGCCTAACATGTCTGAAAAGATAAAAGCTGAAGTGATGAAACAATTTGACGCAGGATTCCTAGCTTTGACGTCTTACCCCCAATGGGTTGCAAACGTGGTGCCAGTGCCGAAGAAAGACGAAAAAGTTCGTATGTGCGTAGATTACAGGGATCTGAATAGGGAAAGCCCCAAGGATGACTTCCCTCTACCTCATATTGACGTCTTGGTCGATAATACTGCTCAGCATAAAGTCTTCGCTTTCATGGATGGTTTCTCCGGCTATAATCAAATAAGGATGGCTCCTGAAGACATGGAGAAAACCACCTTTGTTACGCAATTGGGAACCTTTTGTTACAAGGTCATGCCGTTCGGTTTAAAGAATGCAGGGGAAACATATCAAAGGGCTATGGTAGCTTTGTTTCATGATATGATCCATCATGAAATAAAGGTATATGTTGATGATATGATTGCAAGGTCATAAACTAAAGAGGAGCACCTCAATCACCTATACAAGCTATTCGAGAGGCTGAAAAAGTACAAGTTGAGGTTGAACCCCAATAAGTGCACATTTAAAGTACGATATGGAAAGCTTATATGTTTTGTTGTTAGTGGTAAAGGCATCAAATTCGATCCTGCCAAGGTGAAGGCCATCCAAGAAATGCTAGTCCCCCACTCTTAAAAGGAAGTTAGAGGATTCTTGGGTCATCTTAACTACATCGCCCGCTTCATATCTCACTTAATTGCTACTTGTGAGCCAATCTTCAAACTCTTGAAGAAAGATTAAGTAGTCAGATGGAATGATGAATGCCAAGATGACTTCGACAAAATCAAGGAATATCTGCAAGAACCTCCTATTCTCATGCCTCTAGTTGAAGGAAGACCCTTGATCATGTACTTGACAGTGCTAGAGAATTATATGGGGTGTGTGTTGGGCCAACATGACGAGTCTGGCCGAAAAGAGCATGTTACTTACTACATGAGCAAAAAGCTTACCGACTGTGAAACCAGATATTCACTGCTCGAGAAAACTTGATGTGCTCTAGCATGGACTACTCGTCGGCTAAGACAGTATATGTTGACTCATACCACTCTACTGATTTCTAAGATGGACCCTATCAAGTACATCTTCGAGAAACCCGTTCTTTCTAGACGAATAGTTAGATGGAAAATGATCTTGACTGAGTAAGATATTCAATACACAATGTAAAAGGCCATCAAAGTAAGTGTATTAGTAGATCATTTGGCCCATCAAGCTGTTGATGATTATCAGTTTATGAACTTTGACTTCCCAGATGATAATATCATGCTAGTGACCGACTGCGCGAGACCTGGACCGTATGAAGAACTTGAACAAGGATCCTGATGGACTATGGTCTTCAATGGGGCTTCCAACGCTTTGGGTAACGAAATTGGTGTTGTGATAATCTCCCCTGAAGGTTTCCATACTCCTTTCACTGCCAGACTATGCTTCGATTGCACAAACAATATTGCTGAGTACGAAGCATGCATTTTGGGTCTGAAGGTTGCCATTAATTTGAGGATCAAGCATTTGAATTTGTTTAGGGATTCCACTCTAGTGATTAGCCAAGTAAAAGGAGATTGGGACACTAAACACCCTAATATCATTCCTTACAAGGAGCTGGTGCTATCTCTGATTCCTTACTTTGAAAATATCACCTTTGAACATTTCCCCAGGGAAGAAAATCAGTTAGTCGATGCTTTGGCCACAATGTCTTCTATGTTCAAGGTCAAATGGGACAACGAAGCTCCTATGATTACAATTGATAGATTCGACGAACCTGCACACTACTATGAGCTTAACACTGGCATAGAAAAGCCATGGTGCCATGAGGTGAAGAGATACCTTGAAGCACAAGAATATCCCGAAGGAGCTTCCATCAATGATAGAAAGTTCTTACGAAAATTTTCAGCCAAATTCTTCCTAAGTAATGGAATCTTGTACAAACGCAACCATGATTCTACTCTACTCTGATGTATGGACAAGAAGGAGGCAGAGGAAATTATGGAAGACATGCATGATGGTCTCTTTGGAACTCACTATAGTGGACATACTATGGGAAAGAAAATCCTGAGAGCTTGTTACTATTAGTCAACAATGGAGGCTGATTGCCATCACCACTCAAGGAATTTCCACAAATGCCAAGTCTATGCTGACAAGGTCCATGTGCCTACTATTCCTCTAAACGTCATGATCGCTTAGTGGCCATTTGCAATGTGGGGCATTGACATGATTGGAGAGATAAAACCTACTGCTTCCAATGGACATCGCTTCATTCTGGTTGCTATCGATTATTTCACCAAATGGGTCAAAGCCACCTCATTTGCCTTAGTCACCAAGAACGTGGTAGCAAGATTCATCAAACATAACCTCATCTGCCGCTATGGTATCCCCGAAAGGATCATCACCAACAATGGGACTAACCTCAACAATGCTTTGATTACAGAACTTTGTACTCAGTTCAAAATCAAGTATCACAATTCTTCTCCTTATAGACCTAAAATGAATGGCGCGGTGGAAGCATCCAACAAAAACATTAAGAAAATTATGCAGAAGATGGTAGTGACTTACAAAGGCTGGCATGAGATGCTACCGTTTTCTCTTCATGGCTACCGTACTTCAGCTCGGACATCAATTGGGGCAATCCCATTTTCTTTGCTCTATGGCATGGAAGTTGTTCTTCCAGTGAAAGTTCATATTCCCTCACTAAGGATTATGAATGAAGCAGGCATAGGCGAAAACGAATGGATTCAGACAAGATTGGATCAGTTGAACTTGATTGATGAAAAATGACTGACTGTTGTTTGTCATGGTCAGATGTACCAAAAACATATGATCAAGGCTTTCAACAAAAAGATCAGGCTCGTGTATATCAAGCTGGTGAATTGGTGATAAAGCTTATCATTGTTCCACAAGGCGACCCCAGGGGCAAATGGACTCCCACTTACGAAAAGCCATTTGTTGTCAAGAGAGTTTCTCTAGTGGTGCCATGATGTTGACTACCATGGACGGTGAAGACTTCCCATATCCTGTGAATGTGGACATAGTTAAAAATACTATACATAAGAGACCCGCTAGGTTGACACACCTATGCAAGATAAGGGCATCCCGGCAAACCAAAAGGTTTGGGAAAAAATTAGGGATATACGCAAAAGATTGTACACCCGGAAAGTTGAAAACCCGAAAGGGCGACTTAGGCAAAAATGGGTATCCTGGTGGGCTGAAAACCCGAGAAGGGTGGTCCATGAAAACGTTAAGGATTGAAAGTGTATGACTATGTCCCGTGGAATCACCATAGTCGACTTTATTACCAAGGTTCGAGTTCAAACGGTCCAAGATCAATCCAATCAACTTCTGTCAACGGTGAGGGACATTCGAAGACATTGGGGAAATAGTGGAGTTGGAACGCAATGAGATCACTTCCACATGGCTATTATCTTTGTTTTCAATTTTGTTTTCCTTTCGACGATTTCCTCTTACTAGGATCTCCGTCTCTTTGTACAAAAACACTTATTCATGGGCAAAATATCAATACAAATATACTTTGAAGTGAAAACTTTCTGTTTTTGTTTTGAATGCAAAGATGTCCAATGACTAAAATTGAACGAACATATGCATGTGAACATAATTAAAACTATTTGGCACAGGTGTCCTGCCAAGCAAAAGCAAGCATCTGCTTAATGCAGTTGAGATATCCCCACAAAGTTATCTCATTGGCATTATCCCCACAAGGCTGACTTTAATAAACCTTTCCCAACGGAGTTTCCCACAAAGTCTCTTTGCATAGGTTGGTCCCCAGCCAAAGTCTCGATCTCTGGACAGCCCTCTCCCTAACTAAGTTGGTCCTAAAAGAAGAAGCCTTATGAACTCACTTTGTCAGCAGTTCGTGAAGTATTCCTCAATAGGGTTAAGTTCCCCAACAAGGTTTATTTCCCCAACTGAGTTTATTTCCCCAGCTAAGTTTGTCTTCCCCGACCGAGTCTATCCTCTCCAGATTGAGTTTACCTATTAAACTATTATAAATCATAGGACCACAACCCCTGATCTCCAGTGAAGTCGCCAACAAAATCATTGCTATCTCTGAAAGTTGTTGTGAAGCCTGGACCCTACCAGATAATAATTTAACTTCAGTAAGTTGTTCTGAAGCCTGGACCCGACCAGATAACAATCAACTTCATTCTTTCAAACAAGTTACTATGAGGCCTGGACCCGACCAGATAATAGTACAACATTCAAGTCGATATAAAGCATGGACCCGACCAGATAATAGTGTAACTTTTCAAAAAAAATATGAAGCCTAGACCCGACCAGATAATAGTTTAACTCCAGTAACTATGAAGCCTGGCCCCGACCAGATAATAGTTAACTTCCCAAGACACTATGAAGCCTGGACTCGACCAGATAATAGTTTAACTCCTAGAGATATTGAAAAAACCTGGACTCAACCAGACAAGGGTTTAACTTCTTTTCCCCAGTAGAGTTTGCCTATACTCCTGCAAGTTACTGTGAAGCCTGTACCCGACCAGATATCAGTTTAACTTCATCTTTTCAAGCAAGTTATTGTGAAGCCTGAACTCGACTAGATAGCAATTAACCTTATTCCCTCAGAAATTTGTTGTGAAGCCTGGATTTCGATCAAATAACAACTAATTTCAAGCAAGTTACGTTGAAGTCTGGACCCGACCAGATATCAGTTCAACTTCATCTTTTGAAGCAAGTTATTGTGAAGCATGTACTCGACTAGATACAAATTCACTTTATTCCCTCAGAAATTTGTTGTGAAGCCTGGATTCCGACCAAATAATAACTAATTTCAAGCAAGTTACTGTGAAGTCTGGACCCGACCAGATATCAGTTCAAATTAATCTTTTCAAGAAAGTTATTATGAATCCTGGACCCGACCAGATAACAATTAACTTCATCCACCTCAGAAATCTGCGAAGCCTGGAATCCGACCAAATAGCAGTTTAATATCAATAAGTCACTGTGAAGCCTGGAACCCGACCAGGTAACATTTCAACTTCAAAAAAATTTCTATGAAGCCTGGATTCTGACCAGATAACATTTAATTTATTCTTCCCCAGTAAGTTACTGTGAATCCTGGAATCTGACCAAATAACAGTTCAACTTCAAGCAATTTTCTGCGAAGTCTAGATTCTAACCCGATAACAGTTAATTCAAATCTTACCCTGCAAGTCACTGTGAAGCCTAGAATACGACCAGATAGCAGTCAACTTCATTATCCCCAACAAATTGCTCCCAAGCCTAGATTTCGACCAGATAACATCCAGTTTTCGATGCTCTCTAGTCAGGAATAATTCTCCAATAGAGCATTGAACTCTTTTCCCAAGCAGAGATTAGCACTCTCCACAGTGTCTTCTTAAACAAGCCAATTTTCCCCAGCAGAGTTTCTCCTCAAGAAACGAAACAGGAATTCTCAGCGGAAACATCCTAAAAACAAGAGGAGCATACTCTTCATCCTCAACAGCAATCTGGGAGCTCATTTCCCAAGGCTCATCAACATGTAGTTAAGGATTTATTTTCCTAGACAAAGACACGCTGCAATAAATGCATCACATTCATAAACCATAACGCATACATGACAAATGCATACAACATAATCTCATTTATTTTGAGAACATCATTACGTCATGCATACAATCTGCATGTAACTAATCTTTTCCTTGTAGAAAAATCTACGGACAAAAACATCTATCACTCCAATTTAAATCAACCAAAAGATTTATCCTGGTACCCTCCCCAGTCACTCTGAATGGCATCTCTAAGCCCATTCCCTACACAGTCAACTAACACATCATCGAGTGCAAATTTCTAGGCACTCTAGTGTTAAATCATCTTCCACCTTCAAGTCACGAATGGCAGGCGTGTCAATCTAACTCTTCAGGTTTAAGAAGATTGAACAGGGGCAGTTGTTGTAACCCAAAATTTTCCCTCTTATTTCTCAAGGATTTTCTCACAAGATCTTCCATGACATCAAGTTTTCAGCACTGATACACCAATTTAGGTTTGGAATTGGCACAAGGGAAAAATGGTCAATTGCACACTGAAAAGTAAAACTTTGACTTTTGGATCAAAATCAAGTTTCAAGAATCATATTTCATCAAGACATGTTAGAATATGAAGTTTGTTTCATTAAGAAAGTCAAAAGTCAAATTATGTTGAAAAAGTCAAGATTCTAAATACATAAAAAAATTTCTAAGTGTTTAAGAAATATGACTAGTTCAGAACTTCTAGCCAGATTTTCACCATGATGCAAGTTATTTCTGAAAGAACTTCTAATACGAAAGTTGTAGATCTCAATGAGATCTAAAACATTGCAGAATAGAACTTCTCCTAGCAATGTTGGGATTTCAAGTTATACATCCATGAAGACACGTCCATGAAACTGAAACACTCAGTAAATTCTGGACATTTCCAAGACAAAATTTGGTTATAACTTATGGGCCAGTTTTCACGAAGGTTCAACCAGAGTTTGCAATAGCAATTCAAAGAAGGTTTACAAAGCGTGCTACAAGCTTTCTGAAAAGTCTAAGAAGTCCTTCAGAACATGCTTGAGCAGAGAGATTCCAAGATCAGAAGATTGGATATTTGTTCTAAGTTGCGCTGATGCTGAACTTCTGATCCAAATCCAAGCTATGATGCATAAATTATAGGTTCCTGTTTTGACAAATCTCATCATCATTTAATGCTCACACCCACTTTTGAGTCTTTATCCAAAGGATTCCCCCACGTGTGGCATAGAAGTACCATTGTTGTCCTTGAAAAGCAAACTTTTGTACAAGTTCATATTGGGCCCATGCTTTAATTTTGCTTTTGAGGGAACTTTCCCATAATTCATGCTTACAAATCTAGCTTACGCACGACTAAAAGCTGCTAACCACCCTACTATGTGCCTTGAACCATACTTGTTTAACTTGCTTCAAGAACAAGGCAGCGCCCTAGCATGATGGTTGTACTCTTGGCTTCTCCAAGATCCAAAATCCTTGCCTATAAATTGAACTTCATTTGCAACTTTAAATAGGGGGGAATTTGAGAATTAGCCTTGAAACCTTGCTAAAATTTCAAAGAATTGGAAACTAAAAACATAAACACAAAAACCTGCTAAGCTTTTGTTTCTTTTTACGCCCAAACTCTAATTTTTCTTGCACATCTCTTGACCAAATCACCCACTCAGTTTCTAATATACATTTAGAAACAATCCCAATTTCTGTTTACAGACTGCAATTCAATCTCCACTAACTTCCATTTCAAAAATCAGAACTTTGCTACTTGGCTGCTCCAGAACATTACAGCCATTCATAACTCAAGTGGAGGTTTATTTCAGCTTTCTGGGAACGTGAGAAAAGCTGACCAAAACATCACAGCAGTCAGAACCAGGCTCTAGTTCAAAGAACATTTTCCAGCTGCAAGGTAATTTTCTTTTGACTTGTATGTCATTACTTAGGCATTGATAGGTTTGCATGTTCTAAAATACAATGTAGACATCATGACTCTGATTCTGTACATATTCACAAATTTCATGTATTTTTACCTAAGTAGAGAGAATTTAAGTTCAGAACTTCTTGAGGAAATTAGGATTTAGAATTAGGATTAGAAAAATTAGTGCTTGCTTCTGATTTATAGTTCTGATACTTTATATTTCTGAAACCATGATGAAACCTTCCATGATAGCTATGTTTGCATTTTCAGTTTTGTTGAGAAATGGCTAAGCTACAGATGCTCTGACTGGCATGGAGATGGAGATGAAATTCATCATCAGAGTATACTTTGTAATACATGTTTATGTTTTTTCTTCTAATACCGGATGTATAGCCACCCCAGTGGTAGAGAGCGTGTTTATAAGGCAATAGTGTTAAGGGTCCTGAGTTCTAGCCCCAGAAACACCTTTTTTATTATGTTTATGTCCTGACATTTTTTACCCCATTAGTTGGATCAGCACTTCTAGATAAAACCCTTCCCATTTGTTTGTCAAAATAGTGACCCTGGACTGAACTTCCAGACATTCTCATCCAACAGCATTGCCACTCCACTTGCCCACTATCAGAACTTCTAGGTCTCCAGTTGCATTAGAACTTCTAGTCTCTCTCAAATGACCAGAACTTCTGACCTACCAGTGATGTTAGAACTTCTAAGTTCTCAGCAATCAGAACTTATAGACTTTCTTTTGTTCCCAGCAACCTCATAATTTTAGTGTACTCGGATCCAGAACTTCTGATCTTCCCCATTTCTGCCAACATTTTATTTCTAACTTGCAGTGTACCGGAGTCAGAACTTTTGTTCTCTCTTATTCCAGCAATGCGCTAATTCTGATTCACTCCCTTTATAATTTTTATCATCACTTTTATTTTCATTAATCAAAACACCAAAAATATTTTTATATTCATACACTTTGCTTTATTTCTTTTAAAACCAAAAGACTAAAGATATTTTTTTAAGCCAATTTATTTCTTTCTCTTAACCAAAACAAAACAAATCCATTTTACATTTCTTGTACATTATTTCAACATGGTTGTAATAGATAATTAGGACTTTAATTCCTGCAATCCCCATTTGTAAATTTGTACGCCCCATCCACCTAATGATTGTAATAGCGTAGAATATTTTACTTTCCGCAATTTATCATTTTCATATAAATGCTAGTAAAGTAGGATTTGCATGGGAAGATAAAATCAACAAGTAAACAACCCTAATCAAAGACTAAATGCACGCAAATTAAACACACTATTCACACATGAGCCCTTAGGGTTAACTCCACTTGTTTCCTAAAAAATGGTCATGTTATGCATGTGAGACGTCTTAGCAAAACATATCAAAATACAAGATCATAATTCCCTCGATGATGCTTCAAATGTTGCCTTTCACATGATCTTAGTCCCTCAAAGATAAATGCTAATATATCTCACAACATTGTTATCATGACTATACGATGACCCACGCCCGTCCCTTTTACATCCAAAGATAAGGCTTCTTGCTAATTAATGGTAAGATAGCAATATCAAAGGAACGGGGGAAATAAATGAAAGACTTTTGAGTAGGTAGAAATGTTCCTAGTTGCTTGCTCACTTTCAAAACAAACATCCTTGCAAACACACACCAAACACTTTCAAAACATGAAATATTTTCAAAAGTCCAACACTTTGTATACGTTCTTATGAGACGAGAACCATTACAAAGTTTTCCTAAACGAAGGCACCTTTCAAAAATACTTTCAAAAACCACATCATAAAGCACAATTTCAAACAAAGAAAGTGATCTAGCAAGCAACTAAGATCCCATAGATAACTATGGATGAAAAGGGTGCTAATACCTTCCCTTTTCACAATCTACCCCCCCGAACTCAAAAATAATCTCAAAGGTATTTCCTGTTCTTTTCAACCTTTCCTTTTGGATAAAAGAAAAGTCGGTGACGACTCTTGCTAACCGCAACAATTGAGATCAAAGACAAAACATACCAAGTAAGTTATCCCACCATGTTACACACGCTAAATAGAAAAAGTTCTGATGTTACAACTTCCGAAGGACCAACGCTGCAAGCTAAAGCTCTGGAAGAATAAAATAAGTCTCAACACACTCATCTATTCAATTATTCTAAAGAATCAACACTTAAGCTACACTCTGATAGTAAATACTCTGAAATGCAAAAGAAGCTTCAATATATCATCCAAGTTCATATAAATATCAAGAAACTCTAATGATCTAAAGTCTCAATGGTAATATTATTATTCTAATAAGATCCCAAGGCAACAATGCTCTAATCCGTTACAACGCATTCATTACAAATAAAAAAGTAACGACTGAACCAAGACAAAGATCTATATTTTTGGAAAGAGCATTAACGACACTTTATCAACCTTCCAAAAACAAATTCTCTTGTCTCTCATGCCTCACCTATATAAAGAAGATTTGAATAAGAAAACAAGAAAACTACTGCGCACTGAAAAGAGAAATATTTCTACCCAATTCTACCTTGTGCTTTACAATTGTGTATACATCACTTTTGTGATATAGTTTTTTAGAAACATCATTATACACAGTTTTATTTGATTTATTATGTATTACCTTGAGAAAACTGAGTTGTGATTTATACTCAAGAAGACTTTAATGGTAGTCATTGTGTCTGTGTAATCAAGTTTTTATTAGTGGATTAAGACCTCGTTTGAGAGAGGAAAAATCACCTTGGCGGGTGGACAGGAGTAGTTTGAGTTCATACGAACAAGAATAAACAACGTGTATAGTGTCTTAATTTTAAAAACCCCAATTCAACCCCTCCCCCTTCTTGTGTTTTTCCATTCTTCCATTGGCATCAGAGCACCTGGTTCTGGGTGCAAACACTTAACTGTGTCAGAAAAAGATCCTAACAAGAAAAACACTATGGTGGAACCAACTCAGAACAACAATGATGATAAAGACATAACCAGCGACATACCCCCAATGTTTAATAGTGAAAATTTTGATTACTGGAAAGACATAATCGAAAGTTTATTTCTAGCTCATGATGCTGATCTATGGGATATGATGACTGATGGATACATTTATCCTAGTGATGAAAACGGTCAGAAGATTGATCGAAAGAAAATGTCAGATAAACAAAAGAAATAATTTAAAAACCATCACAAAGCCAAAACAATCTTGTTGAGCGCTATCTCATATACTGAGCATGAGAAAATCACAAGCAGAGATTCGGCTAAAAACATGTTTGTCTCTCTGAGAATAACGCACGAAGGTAACACACAAGTCAAAGAGACCAAAGCTCTTACACTCATCCAGGAGTATGAAGCTTTCAAAGTGGAAGAAGAAGAAACTATCGAGAAAATTTTCTAAAGGTTTCAAACTCTATTTGCTGGATTGAAAGTTCTGGAAAAAGGGTACTGCACAAGAGATCATGTAAAGAAAATCATCAAAAGCTTACCCAAGAAATGGAGACCCATGGTCACAACCTTAAAACTTACCAAAGATCTGAACAATATATCACTTGAAGAACTTATCAGCTCTTTGAAAAGTCATGAGATAGAATATGAACCTAAAGTTAAGGTAAGTATTTTGCTCTTAAATCTAATAAAAAATATGAACCTAAAGTTTTTCAGGCAAAAAAAGAAAACTTTGGTGGATCCTCGTCAGAAGAAGACGAACTCTCTCTCTCTCTCTCCAGAAGATTCAACTAGCCATGGAAACACGGGAAGAGGAATTTTAGATACCCCAAAATAATAGGAAATCACTTTGAATCATCTTCTGGATACAAAAAATCTAGCAACAAAGATATTGTATGCTACGAATGCAACGAACCAGGTCACTAGAAAAGCTACTTCCCAAATATTCAAAAAGAAAAGACTAAAACTAAGTTCTCCAAAGAAAATAAGAAAAGTCTTATGGCAACGTGGGATGACTCATAATCTTCTGAAGCTAAAACAAAATCATAAGATGAATGAGCCAATATAGCCTTAATGGCCAACTTATCAGATGACTCTAGTTCATATGAATCAGAATCAGACTCAGAAGCATAAGAGGTATTCTCTTACTTTTCTAGATCTCAATTAGAAGATAGTCTGTCAGAAATTCTTGAAAGATATCAGCAACTGCGAGTCCAAAATAAGAACCTGAAATGGGATCTAGCATTTGACTCTGAAGAAACTAAGAAATTAAAAACAGAAAATTCTGAGCTAAAAGAAACCATCTTTAAACTTGAAAATGAAAACTATGTTATCAAAAATGAATTTAAAAAAGATCAGAAAGAAACTGTTTTAGAAGTTTCGAATAGTTCTGATAAAATCACAAAAGAATATGATCATAGCTTTCAAAAATTTCCAGCTAAAAAAATAGATATAATCAAGATGGCTTCAATGATCTATGAAGCTCGCAGAAACGGCATAAAAAGTGTATGATATGTGAAACCAGGGGTAGAAGAAACATATCAACCAAAGAATGTTAATGATATGGTTATAAAACACACACCTCTCTATTCACACTTTACATATGGACATGCACATGATATAAAATATACTAGTAATTCTTTCTCTACAAAACCAAAATTCAAACAGAATTTTAGAAACTCTAACAAACAAGGACCCTAAAAGATATGGGTACCAAAGGATAAAATCATCTATGTCGCAGATGTCTTTAACAACAAGGTTGAAACACTAGATTTAACACCTGGACTCTGGATGCTCTCTACACATGACGGGAAGAAAGCATATGTTCCAATGTCTGGAGCTTAAATCTGGAGGCTATGTAGGTTTCAGAGGCAATCTGAAAGGAGAAATTACTGGCTCTAGAACCATTGATAACGATCATTTGAACAAGTTTTCTTCTAAAGCAAATGTTTCAGGTTAGGATACACTGAGCCATCAAAAGGCTATAGAGTATATAACACAGAATCACAAATTATGGAAGAATCTATCAGTGTCAGGTTTGATGATAAGCTTGGCTCTCAAAAGTCAAAGAAGGGTGAATCCTTTGCAGATATAGAAGTTCTAATTATAGATACTGAAGACATATCTTCATAATATAAATGTTCAGAACTTCAGCCAATTACCAAAGAAGACATCACAAATATTATAACAACTTCTCAAGAATCCATCCAGAAGCAGCTTAACACATTCAGAAAACATGATTCTAGAAAGGGAAGAGGTAAGTAAGAAAGTAGAACAGAAGCTCTATAGAGGTATGATTGGTTCTCTCTTATATTTAACAACTTCAAGACCTGATATTGTGTATAGCATTTGTCTTTATTCCAGATTCCAATCAGATCCTAGAGAATCTCCCTTAATAGCAATTAAGCGAATTTTGAAGTATTTGAAAGGTACTACTGATCTTGGTCTTTGTTATAGAAAATCCAGAGAATATAAATTAGTAGGGTACTATGACGTTGACTTTTCTGGAGACGGAATAGAAAGAAAAACTTCCTCTGGAAGCTACCAGTTTCTGGGAGATAATCTAATCTTGTGGTACAGCAAAAGACAATCCACTATTGCACTGTCAACTGCTTCTGCTGAATATATAGTTGCAGCTGGATGCAGTATACAGATGCTCTAGATGAAGAGTCATCTTGAAGACTTTAACATTTATGAGAGTAACATTCCTATCCTCTGTGATAATACTTCTGCTATATGTCTTTCTAAAACTCCAATTTTACATTCTAGGGCTAAACATATAGAAATTAAACACCATTTTATTAGGGACTATATTCATAAGGGAATTATTTATTTAAAATTTATAGACACAGACCATTAATGGTTTGTCGTCTTCACTAAAACCCTTTCTGAAGATACATTTAATTTCATTCTGAATCACCTCAATATGGAATTATGCTCAGAATGAAAATGTAGTTTCTGTATATTCAATCCTCAGAACTTTCTTCTTTAATATTTTTTGTGTGTGAACATCTGAACAATAGTTCTTCAAAAGTGAGAAGAAAAGTTGTATCAGAAACTATCCAGAAGATCTGAATGTTTTCCAAAAGAATTTCATTTCTAAGATAGAAGCAAGCATTTCACCATATCAACATCTATCAACTTTAAACGTAAGGTCCCCTCTAAGACTGAACACATATTCAAAATCGTAAGGAACTGAAAAAGTTGAGTTGATGCATTGAGGCGCGCGTCAAATCGGTAATTATTCAAAATCTTCATGCTATCCCTCTTTTTCAGGAATCTTTAATGCACTTAATCATTGTTTTTATTTCTTTTAATCAAAATTAAAACTCCTATTTTTTCTTCCGTTTGCTATTTATACCCCACTCTCTCACAAACACTCTAACATCTTCACTTTCACTAACTTTTCTCTCTTCAGTTGTTTCTCTTTCAAAACCCTAAAAAGTATGTGAATAATGGCTTCCTCTCACCAAATTTCTCATGTTTCTTAAATCATTCCTGATTTTTAATCATGTATTGAAGAAAGGTACGTTGAACCATCAAGAACTCTTCTCACTCCTGTTGATTCTCTGGAAGTTCTATGTGACCTTATTGTTGATTTTGTGAGTATGAAAGAAAATAGGTATGACTTAACCTCTGATGTTGAGTTCCAAGGATGGATGAAATACTTTGACCGTCTCATAGGTCTAGTTTTCCCAAAATTAGTGTAAGAATTTTGGATCCATGCCACAACTTCAAATCATCAGGTAACGTCTTATGTTATGGGAAAGAAGATCATCATCATTGTAGATCTTATTAGAAAGCTCATAGGTCATGGAGACAACGGTATAAGATGCAGTGAAATGGTAGAAAAAGGCTCTGACCTAACCATCGTCTCAAAATAAATCTTTTCCTTTGGACAACCATCAAACAAAATCAAATATTTGAAAGATTATCTCAGAATTTGGTCTAAAATAATTCTGGAGTGCATCAACTACAGAAAACTAACCAGCTCTCCTGACTACATTAATATTGATCAACAGTACCTTCTATACTTCATCGCCACTAAAGCCAAAGTTCATCTTTCTCATATTTTGTTCAACCATCTGAAGACAAGTGTCAAATAAACAAGGGAAGAAGAAAGAAACAAGAGAGATTGGATTCCTCTAGGAAGACTCATTTCATATATTCTAACATAAAACAGACCGATAGAACATCTAACTAAGGCTCAACAAGAAAATGTTATGGAACCATGTGTTGGAAAGCCTCTAAATGCCAAGAATCTGAAGAAAATGAAGATAATTGAAACCATTAAGAAGGACCCAACAACCACCACCAAGGAAGTCATTGCCACTAGAAGAGTGCCTCTAAAGGATTTTCCTCTCTTCACTCAAGAAAACTCCTCTCTAGAAATTGTTCTCAGGTATCTAGACGCCTGCAAGAGTGATGGTACGATTCCAGATGTGAGTATTCTTGATCTAAGGCAACAACATCTGGAAGTTGCTACCATAAAGTCAAGAAAAAGGAAAGATACTTGTTATACCCCAAAATTTTCCCTCCCATATTTCTCAATACATTTCAAGTGAGGTCCTCAATTTGCGCAAGGAAGTCCAAGGGTTGACCAGACAAGCTCTCTCCTAAGACAGTCTACCTCAAATTAGGGTTTCAGTTTGCATCAAGATGTTTGAGTCCAAAGGATCCCAAATGCTCAACATTGTCCTAATATGTCCTCAAGATCATCCATGTCATGTTTCAAGCCTTGCATAGGAAGTTTGCTCGGTCAATTGCTTAAAGGCCTGAAAATCGACTATGATAGGGCAAAAGTCAACTATGGCCCACATACAGTCAAACTTCAAGATTTTTGGTCAAAATCATCATTTTGAAGTATTATTCATCATTTGATCAAGGGTTGATCATGATTCCTCAAGGATTGCTCACAATTCATCAAAACCCAAAAGGTGCTAAATTAGGTTTTTGTAGGAAAAGTCAACTCAACTTTGACCAAGCATAACTTTCTCATACTTTATCAAAAATGACCCATCCAAATCTCATTTTGAAGAGGATGTAATTCTCTACAATACATCTTCATCTCCCAAGTTCAAAATATGCACTCATAATATGATATGAATTTGGACATTATAGGTCATTTTGAAAAGTCAACAAAAACACCTTTTGGGTCAAAGCTTCATAGATGAAAATGGAAGACTCAATTGAGATGATATCAAAATGGTTGATGAGAGGACATCTTAAGCTTTCTAAAAAGTCCAAGAACACCTCTCTAGGGTCAAAATTGAGGGAGTTATGCATTGGTAAAGTTGACCCTTTTTGCAAAATTGTCAAAAGTCAAATGTATCCAAAATTGCATGTTTTGTCAAATGGGCCCAACTTTTTATGCTTGCACTGAGTTTGTAATGTGACCCACGACCCATGATCCCTTCCATTTGTCATTATTTGATTTTTGTCATTTATTTTGATTTTATTTCAATTAAATCAAATAAAATCAAAATAAAATCATGAAAATATCAAAAACTAACCAAGGCTTGAGAATTTGTGCATGTTTAGGTCTATTATACAGCTGGAGATGGAATAAAATTGTGCAAGGTTCAAATGGACACAAAAAGATTGGATTTGCTTGATTTGGAAAGATTTGCACAAAGGATCAAATCATGAATCAATAATCTTAATTGAGGGAGATTTGATACAAGTGTGCAACCCTAATTCGTTCTAGGGTACATAAGGAACATGTTCAGATCAAAAACAAGGGGATTGGAGGCGTGAAAAACTAAAATCAAAATTGCAAAATTTCAAGAAAAGTTGTAAATCAATTTCCAGGTTTCAGGCCACTTTAAGGCATTATAACCATCCCAATCGGTGCTACCTATTTCTCAATAGTAGGATAGCGTTGTCTAAAGGAAACAAGAATAGAAACAATCCTTTTTCGAGTAGGTAGATGCTAGTAGGTACTTGCTCAAAACAAACTTTTTCACACCAAACACTTTTCAAACAAAGTTGTCAAAAACAACTTCGTAACACTCTTGAAGACAGAAGCAAGGGTTAAAACGAAGTAAAACAAAAACTTTTCAAAACAAATACACACAAGCAATTTAAAAAGATGAGCAAGTACCAAAGAGCCCATGGAAAACCATGGATAGAAAGGGTGCTAACACCATCCCTTTATATAATCTACCCCCCGTACTCAAAATCTCGAAAAAGGAATTTTTATGTGCTTTTTTCCTTTCCAGTTGGATAAAATAAAAGTCGGTGGTGACTCTTGCTTACCGTGACATTTTGCAAACAAAAAACGCAAAACACAAACCAGCATTTTCCAAAATAGTTGGTTCAGCCATCGTATCACACTACTAGAGAAGGAACTTCTCAAAAAACCCCTAAAGCTGCCAAAAAGAAAGGTAACCCATCTTTTGTTTCTGTTATTGAATCAGTATTTTTATCAACATTTGAGACCCTCTGATCTCCAAAACGTACTGAAAATATATCCCCTAAAACCCTTGATGATTTTGACCTAGAAATTGACACTTTAATACCTACAAATAAATATATGATTAATCCATATTCTACCCATGTTGATCAGACTCAGCCAAACTGAAAATCCAAATATTGACTATGATACCACGACATCCATCCCAAGCATCACCTTCCCACTCATGATCTCTCAACCACCAATAATCCCTTTAACTACATCACAAACTTTCTCCATTCCAGATATTCCATCTCCCTAGCTTTCAACACCACCTAACTCACCTATAATTCTTTCTGTCTCTACCTCTCCCAATAACTACCCATAAGATCCCATTAGAATAATCATTAAGTTAGAAGCTTGGGACAATCTTGTCACAAATTCTCATAAAATAGCAGTTCCAAAACCAACACCAAAAATATCCAAATCAAATATTGGTAAATCTCTATTGATTTTTGAAACAGAAATACAGGAATGGGTTAACTCCTTGAAACGAGATTGCATGGAGAATCTTAACCAAACTTCTTAAAATTCTCACTGGAATCATTTCAGAAAATAGTTTAATTCTGAACCATCGAAGTTAAAGGAACTCAGCTATGGAATTTCTTAACAGAACTTATGCGATCACCTGAAAATCTTCAAGGATCAAGTTCTACGACATTGGGTAAAGAAACCACTCCTTCTTCTGGACAACACTTCTTGGGAAGTGTTGTACCCAGAAATTTTCCCTCCCTTTTCTTCAAGAAATTCTCCTATGGTTCTCAAATGCTCAAGGATGCTCAAGAATTGATCAGACAAATTCTCCTCCTAAGCAATTGACCTACAACTAGGTTTTTTCTTTTCACAAGGAAGTTTGGGTTTCAAATTCCTAAAGTGGTTTCCATGGTTCCTCATATGTCTTAAATAATTCTCATACCAAGTTTCATGCCTTACATCACAAGTTCACTCAGTCAATTGCTAAGATGGCTGAAAATCAACTTTATTGGGTAAAAAGTCAATAATGGTCAACGTACAGTCAACCTTCAAGATTTTTGATCAACGTCAAATTTTTAAAGTCATAATCATCATTTTATCAAGGGTTGACCATGGTTTATCAAGGAAAACTATCAAATCATCAAAAGTCAAAAGTTACTAAATTAGGGTTTCCCTTAGGAGAAGTAAACTAAACTTTGACCAAGCATAACTTTGACATGCTTCATCAGTTTTTCCACAACAAAAGCTTATTTTGAAGGAAATTCAATTCTCTGCAACTTTGGATCTCTAAACCGAAGTTCAAAAAATGCTTCATTTGAGAGATATGGGTCAATGCATTATAGGTCATTTCAAAAGTCAACAAAAATAAACTTTTTGTGAAGGCAACTTACATCAAGACAAATTCTCCAAATACAAAAATGATTAAAAAAAGGGATTATAGAGGACATCTTGGGATTTCTAAAAAGTCAATGATCACCTTAAAAAGATGAAAATTGGGAGAGTTATGACCAGTGCAAGTTGGGAAATTTTGAGCAAATGCATGAAGTTCAAATTGAGAAAATTTGATATTTTGGGATATTGGGCCATTGTTTCAAATTCCAAGTATGTACTACACTCCTTATGCACCTCATATCTTGTTCATGTACCCCTTGATCTATTTTATTTTAATTATCTGTTATTGATTCATTATTAATTCAAAAATAAATAAGATAGAATACAAGGCTTATTAACAAAGGTCGAAGCCCATGTTGTTGACCTAATTTCACCCTTATATAATCTCCATTATTCATACACAAAAGCCACGAACCCTTGTGCTAGAAATCACCTCCAAAAAACTCACAAATTTTCAAGAACTAGGGCATAATCAAACACTACTTTCCAGCCAGTTATAGTCGATTACAAGCACTCTATCAACTCCCTGAGGCTTCCAGGAGTCATACACAACCATCACTGAAGGCGGTACCACCCTAAATCGCCATAGCCAAGAAAAACCAGAATAGAGAATTTCCATTGTTAGGGAACCAAGCTCGTGAATCTGTGAAACCCTAGCTATAGACTGTTTCAAACGAAAATAATATCACCATTAGATTCGTAAGGCCTCAATTAGTGGACAGGGATGCTTTTTATGCTCACTTGGCCTTTACTTTGCAGTTAACGTGAAACAACTAATGGTCTTGCTGCAAGACATCATGTGATAGGGTGTTCATATGCAAGGGCACGGCGCGACAAATTCTCATGCGTCCACCATGCATCCTCTCATCATCACCCTTGGATCTCAATAGATCCAGATCCAATGCTCCAGATCCGCACGCTCACGATATACCTTTTGGAGCTACCCTCACTGGATCTAGCGCAGGCATCTTGGACCTCTTGTATTTGGGCCTGGACTCAAATTACAATTTGCACCCCCACTGTTTGCTAATTCTGGCCCAACCCTTTCTCTTTTTTTAATATTTTTCTTTTACCTTTTATTATTTAATTAAATTACCAAAAAAATATTAACTTTTTCCAATTAAAATTAATTTATACTTTTAGGGTTTTTTGATTATTTTCTAATTAATCAACTTTTTTTAATAATTAAATTAATTTCTTTTTTAATCAAAACTAATTAAGGTTTTTTAGGTTTTATTTTAATTGATATTTTCTTTCTTTATTAACATTGATTAGGGTTTTAATTAACTAATCATAAATATCTTTTTTTTAAAACAACAAAAAACATTTCCTTTTCCATCATTTATGGTGTGTTTGCGAATATATCTTTATTTCTTTGTCATTATTGTAACTGTCTATGGGATGTAATAGTTAATTAGGGTTTATTTTCCACATTTATCTACTATTATGTATCTCTCTAGAAGTCGTGTAATAGCTTTAGGTTTACTTTCTGTCTTTTACTTTCCGCATTTATTTTTCCGCACATTTATCGCTTTCCTATTTTACCGTTACTATTATTAATTAGGTCATTTATGGCAAGATAAAAAAAATTATGATCAAAAATTAAAATAACTGAATCACAAATCACTTGCACACTCCATCTCTAGGGTAAACTCCATTGTAGCCTAGGAAAAAACAGTCATGTCCCTCGAACGTGGGGACGCTTTATCACTGTCCCTTTAAATCAAAGATCATAGTACCTCGATGACCCTTTCGAATATTTCTTTCGGTAAATGATCTAGTCCCTTAAACGATAATTGCTAAAGTGTACTTACAGGTTTCCTTCTATGAGTGTACGATGACCCACGCTCGTCCCTTCACATCCAACGATAGGGCTTCCTACTAACTAATGGTAGGATATCACTATCTAAATGAGGAGGAAATTACAAGAAATACCTTAAGTAAGGGAAGATCTTAATCGCTTGCTCACAAAGCTCTTCAAAACAAAATATTTTTCACACAAACACTCTTCAATAAATATTTTTAAACAAACACTTTGTAAGCATTCTCGAGGACAAATACGAGAGTCATTAGAAAGTTTACCTTACAATTGGAATTTTCAAAATATTTTCAAACACACGAACACAAAGCATTTTCAAAAAGTGAGCTAGAAATTAAGAGCCCATAGATAACTACGGATGAAAAGGGTACTAACACCTCCCCTTTTCATAACCTACCCCCCGAACTCAAAATCAAAAAAGTTAATTCATGTTCTTTCCACCCTTTCTTTATCGGATAAAAGAAAAGTCGGTGAAGACTCTTGTTATCCGCAAAATTTCCAATAAAATGCAAAACCAAGTCAGTTCTCCCACCATATTATAGATTTGGAGACTCTGTTAGCGAGAACTAAAAAGAGGGGTTACCTTTAGAGTAAGATCACTTTTAAATGCTTTTCTTGTTTTCCTGGTATGCTTTACATTTGAGGGTTGCTCGAGTTTACTTTTCTTGTAAAGATCCTACACCCGGATCTGGGGACATTTTAGATAAGTAGAAATAGATCATGGAAACTATACGACATATACAAATATGGTTGAAGTGATGGCTACAATAGTGCGACACTTTGGTTGGTACTGGTGTCCCTCGAGTCAATCGAGGAGAATACTTGGGTGCCTCGTGGTGTCATAAGCACTAAATGACCTTTAGAAACTTAATTGACTCAACTTAGCCATTAGAAGGTAGTGAGATAGCCGACTTTGGTGCAGTCCGAAGATGGTTGATACTAGATGCTACGTTCATTGAGATTTAACTCTCGGGTCTTGTTTGGTGGCAAGTCAGTTGTCGTGCTAAACAAAACCTGTGGGAAAAATCAGTGATATTGAGATCCCTAGAACTCAGTCACTTCTTTAAGATAGGTTGAGCCAACTAAACTTCAAGAGGGTACTTACCTACGAACCCCATGCAAGCCTTAAACCTAAGGCTCTTGTGTGCTTTGTTTGTGTTTGTTATATGTTCAAACATAACATCATAACATCATATCATGACTAACCATTTCAAGGAGCTAGGGGATTTATCTTTGTTCTGTGTTACAGGGTCATGACTTCCAGTCGTAGGAATACTATCCGAATCAACTTCGTAAGGGTACCTTTCAAGCTTGAGGAATTAGTCTCAAAGGTCCTCGAAAATTCTCAATTCACCAAAAGACATGGCTACCTACTTAGTTTGGTTACTACCGGTTTCAAAGAAGATATGATGAGTGTTCTATTCCAGTTCTTTGACCCTAAACATCACTATTTTACTTTCCTGGATTATCAGTTGGTGCCCACGATAGAAGAATTCTCTAAATTACTCGAAGTGCCTATTCTTGATCAGATACCTTTCACATGTCTAGAGCAAGTTTCAAAACCTGAAGATATATCAGCAGCCTTACATCTGAAATGATCGAACATCGTAGCTAATTATGAAATAAAAATGGAGTCAAGCGTTTTTCTCCTAAATTTCTGACAGAGAAGGCGCAATGGTTTCTAGATGCCATGAGTTTTCTTGCTTTTGAGTATATTTTGGCTTTGTTAATCTATGTTTTGGTACTATTCCCTAATCCAAATCAATTCATGTATGTAAATGCCATTAAAATATTTATCACTCATAATCCAGTGCCTACTTTGCTTGGAGATGTCCTGCATTCCCTTCACACTCGTACTATGAAGAAGTGAGGCACTCTTATGTTTTGCATACCTCTACTATCCAGGTGGTTTATTTCCCACTTGCCCCGATCAGTGATGAAGAATGAACAAGGTTTGAGGTGGTCTCAAAGGTTGATGTCACACTCTCATTCGGATATCCATTGGTGTTCTCGATCTCAGGCAGAATTCACTATTATTGACAGCTGTGGGGAATTCCCTAATGTACCACCCCTAGGTATAAGAGGAGGAATGACTTACAAACCTTCTCTAGATCTACGTCAGTTTGGTTATGCTCGAAGGGACGGTCCTCATGATATGCGCATCTAGGGTATTATGTTCGACTATGAGAATGATCCTTAAAATTTCCATCAAAGGTTTATACGTGCTTAGGGAAAGGTCAGGAAGATTGATAGCGAGGCTTTGGGACACAAGAATTCCATTCCTCTAGAGCCTTACTTCAGATGGGTGCGGTCTCGTGCTCAAAATCTTAAAATGCCATATCCTGATATCGTAACAGTGATCGTAGAACCTGTTGTTGAAGGGGATGTTCCTCATACTATTCTCCATCCTGATATGCCTACTGACCTTGAAGAACTGCAGAAGTCCTTGATTCATCTCAAGGAAGAGAGGGATACCTTTGAAACTCAGCTCTATGCTAGTGAGAATAAAGTACTAGAGATGATGAAACAACTCCACAAAGAACAAAGCCTTAATGCATACGTCAATACAAAGAGGAAGCATCCATGGGAGACTTGAGTTCATATTTTGTTTGTTTGTAACTCTTCTTGTTATCATTATAAGCCTAGAAGGCAATTATAATTTGAGCTTGTTACTAAAATTTATTTGTTTCCTTTTGTCTAACAAATTCAAATCCCACAAAGGTCCTTGAAAACATTGCACTTTCATGTACATATCATCATATAACAGGTACTTTTTAGACATGTTTTCTCATCTTCTTGCTGTTTATTTCAGTAAAAGATGACTCTCGAACAAATTATGAAAGAACTTCAAGCTCAAAACGCTCAATTTCAACGAATGTTCTTGGACTTAGCTAAGGGACAAGACGAGTTAAAGACCCTCATCAGAAAGGGGAATAAGAAGAAGACTAAAAATCCAGCAGTCTTTCTTAATATGAGCAGAAGATTCAGAGGTCTGGTTAGAAGGACTCTAGATTTTGAGGTCCCCCTAAATGAAGACGATGACCAAGAAGAAGATGACAAGAGTATGAAGGATGAAGAGAATAACAACCTTGGTTCTAGCCAAGATTCCGATGATGACTATTCTGCTGAACAATACCGTCCCGCTGATGACAGGTACAAGCAGTTGGAAGATTGACTTAATTCAATGGATATATAGAAAGTGCCTGGGCTGGACTTTGAAGAGTTGGGTCTTATTTCGGGGGTTGTTATCCCTCACAAGTTCAAAGTTCCTACTTTTCCAAATATGATGGTGTGTCCTGTCAAAAGCTTCATCTGCAATCTTATGTTCGAAAGATCTATCCCCATACTGCTGACAGAAAGTTATGGGTTCACTTCTTTCAAGAAATTTTATCCGGGACACAACTTGAATGGTTCTATCAGCTGGAGGGAACCAACATCCGCACTTGGGAAGACCTAGTTACTGATTTTTACAAGCAGTATCAATATAATAGTGACCTTGCACCAACTTGCGTGCAACTACAAAGTATGACTATGGGCTTGAATGAATGGTTTAAAGAGTATGCCAAAAAATGGAGAGATCTGGCTAGAAGAGTGAAACCTCCTTTATCTGAAAGGGAGCTGGTTTATATGTTCATGAGAACTCTGACATGTCCCTTCTTTAACCATCTAATTGGAAGCTCCTCATCTGGTTTTACCGAGATAGTTCTAACTAGGGAGCATGTCAAAAGTGGTATCAAGAGTGGGAAGATTCATAAGGCTGCTATGATACGGTGGGAGAAATGACTTGAGGGTTTTGCATTTTATCGCAAATGTCGCGGTTAGCAAGAGTCACCACCTACTTTTCTTTTATCCAAAAGGAAAGGTAAAAAAGCACAGGAAAGACCTTTGAGATGTTTTCTTGAGTTCGGGGGGTAGATTATGAAAAGGGAAGGTGCTAGCACCTTTTTCATCCATGGTTTTACACGGGCTCTTAGTTACTTGCTTAGATCACTTGCTTTGTTTTGTTTGAAATGGTGTTTGGTGTGGTTTTGAAAGTATTTTGTAAAAGAGGCCATTTGTTTTGGAAATCTTTGTAATGATTCTCGTTCGTAAGAATGTATATGTGATCGGTGGGAATGGAACTGACTGTTTAAAGCTGGTTTCGCAAAATGTCGCGGAAGCAAGAGTCGCCACCGTCTTTTATTTTCTCCAACATGGAAAGGACAAAAGCACAACAAAATTCCTTATGAGAATGTTTCTCGGTTCGGGAGGTAGATTTATAGAAAGGGAAGGTGTTAGCACCCTTTTTATCCATGGTTATCCATGGGCTCTTCGGTACTTGCTCTTATGTTTTCAAAATGTTTGCTTTTCAAATGTGAGTGGGTTTGAAAAAGTTTCGTTTGAAAAATTTCTAGGTAACTCTTGTATCTGTCCTCAAGAGTGTATGAAATATTTGTTTGAAAACTTTTTGAAAGTGTCAGTGTGAAAAGTATTTTTGTTTGTTTTGAAAAGAGCAAGTACCCATGAGATCTACCTACCCTAAGGAATTAAGCTGTGTAAGAGTCCTTTAGATAGTGCCATCCCACCATTGAGAGGTAGGTAGCACCACCGTTGGAGGTGTTCGGGTCAATTCGATTATCGGGACAATGTGGTCACCGAAGCAACAGTTAGGACACCTTAGAAGTAACCCTAATGTCCTAGATCCTTTTTAATCCGAGGCAACCGTTTCGAGGCGACTGGATCTTAGACATAAGAGCGACCGCTAAAACGTCCTATACTTGACGACCACATTTCGAAGGCAACGAGTGAGGCGTACCCTAGAAGTGGTGTGTGCATTGTGTGTTGTATTCAGTTAATGTTTGTCTTTGTTATTAATGAGCTACGAGTTGTTTTTATTTACATACATTTCTTTCATGCATTTAACAGTTAGGGGGTGCAGAAAGTAGATTGCGGAAACATAAATCCTACGCTATTACAAGGCGCGGGTCTATACATCGCCAAAAAATACAAAGACCCGTTTTTGGTAAATAAGTACGGAAAGTAAATAAAAACAGTAAAAATCCTAATTACTATTACATCCGGAGGCAGTTACATAATAATCAAAAATAAGGAATTAAAACTAAAATGCGCGCGAAAGAAAGAATCGAGAATGTCTTAAGGGTGTTGACCTTTTTTAGAAAAGAAGTTGATTTTTTTGGTCTTTTTTTGTAATTAAATGAAATTAAAAACTAATTGTTAAACTAATTAATTAATTTAATTAAGAGAAAATATTTTGTGTTTTTTATGTTTTTATGAAATAAAATAAAAGAATTAAAATTCTAACTTAACCTAATTCTAAGTTATTTTAATTATTTAAAAAAGGTTAAAATGGCCTATTTAAACTATTTATTTGTTAATATTTTATTTACAAAAATAATATGAGAATAATACTAATAATAATGTTAATTCTATTTTTTTGATTTTTTATGAAAATATGTTAATTATGTTAATAAGAAATAAAAAAAAAGGGTTAGAAATTAAATTGGAAAATAAAAAAAATGAAAAGAAAAGAAAAGACCAATGGAAGGGGGTATTGGGCCAGGAAGGAGGGTGCATTGTTGAAATTGTGGCCCATTGAACCTTCAGCTCGTTGACTTTTCCTGGTGGTATACGCATGCGCTGACTCCAGAGTATGGTGTTCTAGCTTTCTGGACCTTTGGATCTACATCTGTGGACACTTGGCTGGCTCTTGGATGAGGTGTATGATGGAAGCTAGATGAGATGCTGCACACAAGCATAGAGAGAAAAATAATATGAATTTTGGTGGGGACCTGGGATCGAACCCAGGCCCCAAAGATTGCAAAGTACACAGCCAACCACTGAACCAAACGCGTCAGTTTGTTAGTATAATGGACAAAGAAAATTATATAGTACAAACGCGTTATATGCTGAAACGCGCGCGTCAATTTGAATTGACCACTCCCTGCTTGCCACGCCCTTCGTCTTCAAGCTTTTCCTGTAAACATAAAACATATAGCGGGGGTTTTAAACCCCCACAAAATGCAGACATTTTAAAAATAGCGAATAGACGCTCATTGAATATAAAAAGGGCGCGAGGTGTTCATCCTGTTCGTCTTGTCCCTCTCAATTCAACCATGGGTGTCCTGAAGGCCAATTTTTCTGTATGTGAGAAACCCTAATTTCCAAACCTTAAGAACCCTAGAACGTGTTAATGGCAAGTTATGATTTAACGCGTTATAATGCAATTAGATTATTCCATTAGCTTCAGAATGTTCCTAACAACACAAACCAATCAAGAAAAATGGTTAAAAATGCATAAATGGTGATATGTAATTCTGCAAAATAATTCAAACCGCGTGAGTTTTGTGCTTGATTCCTTGAGTGATTTGGCTTAATTCTGATTGCAAAAGGTTCCTGGAAGGGTCAGGAGTGTGTTTGGATCAAAGAGAGAGCTTGAATTGTGTGGGAAGATGGTTTTCAGTTTGTGATTTTTCTCTTGAAAATTTGAGATTGGTTTTGCCGTTTTTGAGCTTTCTAGGTCGTGTCTTTGGTCTCAGAAGCTTGCATCTATGTTTTGTAATGAGTATCCATCAATATAATGCACAATAAACCAATGCAATTATGCTTTTGATTTTGCCATGAACACCATTAAACCACTTGCCATATTTGCTTCAAATTTGAATTTCTATGCCCATAATAGGATGTACACGGATTTGGAATATGTTTCATGGTGTATTAAAGCTATTCAACACAAAATATATCCCTTAATTAATTTTCTTGATTTTTATTTGAATTTTAAAGATTTAAAATGAAGTAAATCAAATAAAATTAAATAAAAATAGAAAAATTAATTTTTAATCTTGAAATAAATTGTGGGACACGTGGGAGGCATGGCCAAGCTGAATCAAGTGGAAAAAGTGGGCCCTTTTTGTCAAAAATGAAGTTTCAAGGATGATTGACTTTGGCCATTTCACAAAAATTTCCCAACTTCTCCAATGCATATCTTGCTCAATTTTGAAGTTATGAACATGTTCTTGGACATTTTGGAAAGGTCTTTAAGTCCTCTAACCAATGTATTTGGTCCAATGTCATTTTGATTTACCAATCTCAAGTTATGGTCTTTGACTTAAAGTGCCTTTTTGTTGACTTTTGAAAATGACCTATAATGTTGAAATTGATAACTTTTTGTGAGAGCATTTATTGGACTTGGAATGTGTATATGAGTTGTAGGAAATGTCTTCCCCTTCAAGATGAGCATTGGATGGGATTTTTCTGATGAACCATGAAAAAGTTATGCCTTGGTCAAGTTACAGTTGACTTTTCAACTATCCAAAAATAGAAACTTTTGACACCTTGATGATTTTTGAGCCATTCTTGTGAAATCATGGTCAAGACTTGACCAAATGATGATTGCCGCTTCAAAAATAAGATGTTGATCAAAATTTTTGACTTTTGACTTCCAAATGACCATTTTGCCCCTGCAGTTGACTGTGGAGCAATTAGGGTTTTTGACTGTGTAACTTGACCTTGTGAGCCTTGAAACTTGACATGTAGGTGCTTGACAATGTATATGGGCATATGGGACTTGATTGAGCCCTTGAAAACCTCAACTTCCTTGCAGGAACCAAAACCCTAGTTTGACTGGCTTAGGAGGGTGGTTGACTGTGTAGCCCTTGAGTAGACTTTGAACCATTTGAGGTGATGCTTGTCAAAACTTTGAAGAATATGGGAGGGAAAATTTTTGGGTACAACAGTTGCCCCTGCTCAATCTTCTTAGACCTGAGGATGTAGATTGGCTTGTGTGCCTTTCGTGATCCGAGCGTGGAAGATGATTGAACACTAGAGTGCCCAGAAATTTGCACTCACATAGTAGAGTATCAGCAGCATGATGGTGGGAATGGGCTTACATATGCCATTTGGAAAGATGATAGATAGGAGGATGGGCTTATAGATGCCATCTGGGGGTATGACAGAACCTTGTCGTGAATGGGCTTATAGATGCCATTTGGAGCTGTAATGGGAGGATGGGCTTATAGATGCCATCTAGGTGTCGATCGCGTAAGAGATTCCTTAGCGAGAACTTACGTACCTGAGAAAGAAAGATAATTACCTGGCCTGTTACAGGGGTTGATCTTCAAACTCTTCATGCAGATATGCCCTGGCTGGATACAGGAATCGAATCTTCAACTCTTCAGATGTGCCCTGGCTGGATTCAGGAATCGAACCTGGAATAGTCGTCAACAGATATGCCCTGGCTGGATACAGGAATTGAATCTTCAAACTCTTCAGACGTGCCCTGGCTGGATACAGGAGTCGAATCTGGAAATAGTCATCAACAGACACGCCCTGGCTGGATACAGGAATCAAATCTTCAAACTCTTCAGACGTGCCCTGGCAGGATACAGGAATCGAGTCCGGAAATAGTCATCAACAGATACGCCCTGGCTGGATTCAGGAATTGGATCTTCAAACTCTTCAGACGTGCCCTGGCAGGATACAGGAATCGAGTCCGGAAATAGTCGTCAACAGATACGCTCTGGCTGGATTCAGGAATCGGATCTTCAAACTCTTCAGACGTGCCCTGGCAGGATACATGAATCGAGTCCGGAAATAGTCGTCAACAGATACGCCCTGGCTGGATACAGGAATCGAATCTTCAAACTCTTCAAACGTGCCCTGGCAGGATATAGGAATCGAGTCCGGAAATAGTCGTCAACAGATATGCCCTGGCTGGATTCAGGAATCGGATCTTCAAACTCATCGGACGTGCCCTGGCAGGATACAGGAATTGAGTCCAGAAATAGTTGTCAACAGATACGCCCTGGCTGGATTCAGGAATCGGATCTTCAAACTCTTCAGACGTGCCCTGGCAGGATACAAGAATCGAGTCCGGAAATAGTCATCAACAGATACGCCCTGGCTGGATTCAGGAATCGGATCTTTAAACTCTTCAGACGTGCCCTGGCAGGATACAGGAATCGAGTCCAGAAATAGTCGTCAACAGATACGCCCTGGCTGGATTCAGGAATCAGATCTTCAAACTCTTCAGACGTGCCCTGGCAGGATACAGGAATCGAGTCCGGAAATAGTCGTCAACAGATACGCCCTGGCTGGATTCAGGAATCGGATATTCAAACTCTTCAGACGTGCCCTGGCAGGATACAGGAATCGAGTCCGGAAATAGTCGTCAACAGATACGCCCTGGCTGGATTCAGGAATCGGATCTTCAAACTCTTCAGACGTGCCCTGGCAGGATACAGGAATCGAGTCCGGAAATAGTCGTCAACAGATACGCCCTGGCTGGATTCAGGAATCAGATCTTCAAACTCTTCAGACGTGCCCTGGCAGGATACAGGAATCGAGTCCGGAAATAGTCATCAACAGATACGTCCTGGATAGATTCAAGAATCGGATCTTCAAACTCTTCAGACGTGCCCTGGCAGGATACATGAATCGAGTCCAGAAATAGTCGTCAACAGATACGCCCTGGCTGGATACAGGAATCGAATCTTCAAACTCTTCAGACGTGCCCTGGCAGGATACATGAATCGAGTCCGGAAATAGTCATCAACAGATACGCCCTGGCTGGATTCAGGAATCGGATCTTCAAACTCTTTAGACGTGCCCTGGCAGGATACATGAATCGAGTCCGGAAATAGTCGTCAACAGATACGCCCTGGCTGGATTCAGGAATCGGATCTTCAAACTCTTCAGACGTGCCCTGGCAGGATACAGGAATCGAGTCCGGAAATAGTCGTCAACAGATACGCCCTGGCTGGATTCAGGAATCAGATCTTCAAACTCTTCAGACGTGCCCTGGCAGGATACAGGAATCGAGTCCGGAAATAGTCGTCAACAGATACGCCCTGGCTGGATTCAGGAATCGGATCTTCAAACTCTTCAGACGTACCCTGGCAGGATACAGGAATCGAGTCCGGAAATAGTCGTCAACAGATACGCCCTGGCTGGATTCAGGAATCGGATCTTCAAACTCTTCAGACGTGCCCTGGTTGGATACAGGAATCGAATCTAGAAATGATCGCTCACAGACATGCCCTGGCTAGATACAGGAATCAAATCTTCAAACTCTTCAGACGCGCCCTGGCTGGATACAGGAATCGAATCTGGAAATAGTCGTCAACAGATGTGCCCTGGCTGGATACAGGAATCGAATCTTCAAACTCTTCAGACGTGCCCTGGCTGGATACAGGAATCGAATCTGGAAATAGTCGTCAACAGATGTGCCCTGGCTGGATACAGGAATCGAATCTTCAAACTCTTCAGACGTGCCCTGGCTGGATACAGGAATCGAATCTGGAAATGATCGCTCACAGACATGCCCTGGCTAGATACAGGTATCGAATCTGGAATTGCGACAGTTGATAGTAATTATCTTTGGATTGACCTTTTTCCTGAAAAGGTAAAACTTCAGTTGTATGCAGTGTCATGATGTATGAAAAGCATGATTTCATTATGTATGAAAAGCATGATGTCATGATGTATGAAAAGCATGATGTCATGACGTTCTCAGGGAGAAATGAGACTGTGTGATATGATGCGTATGTGCATGCATTGTGTATGTAAGTAGGATGTATGAAAATGTGATATGTTTATGAATGTATTTTCGTCTAGGAAAATAAATCCTTGACGAATGGCGGGAAGTTAAATCCTGGGTTGAAGTTGAAGAGTGAAGTTCTTCATTTTCGCTGGGGATGATGGTTGCAAGAATAAACCGATAGGAGAAGATGACTCCGTTGGGGAATAAACTTGGCGAAGAGATTACTCTGTGAGGAATACTCCGTGGGAAGAGATACTTTGCTGAGGTTTGATGATAACTCCTCTGGGGATACCGTTGATATGTTATGTTGGAAGATTTGGTGAACTCCGTTGGGGGATAGGAAGAACTTCGTCGAGGATGATCTTTCCGTGGTTTGGCTGAGGATAACCCAGTTATAAGCTCTGGTGGAGAGATAACCTTTGAATAAATCCGGGGAGACGCGTTCATGCTCTGCGGAGGATAGCTTCCAGAATCTACTGGGGATAAGCTTCTTATTGGGGAGATTGATTCAACTCTCCTGGGGAGACTTTTTGAACTATACTGGGGAAGTGGCTCCACTGGATGTCTTGTATTTCGCCGGGGAACAATCTTATATTAAGACTGCCGGGGATGCTTGTTTAGGAACATCTGTGTACTCTACTGGGGAATATTGATATTTCTGGGGACACCCATCTTCCTTAAGGCTGACAGTAGACTAACTCTGCTTGGGGAGAGTATTGCTGACTTGCTGGAGATACTGTGCCTTGTAGGGCTTATGGGAGATCCACTCTGCTTAGGGAGAATTGTTGAATCTTGTTTTACTCTGCGGGGAGTGAAGGTATCTTGGTTACATTCTTCAGCCGAACCTACCTTGGTACCTTGGTTGACAAAGCAACTAGATTGCTTGGACAACTCATTATTGCCCCAGTTTTTACGGGAGGAAGTACCTGTGGAGGTCTTGATTGACAAATCTCCTTCTGGTAGACCAGTGACGGGATGCCGGGACATAGTCGTACGCTTTTGATCCCTAACTTTTGCCTGCACCGCCCTTTCGGGTTTTCAGTCCACCGGGATACCCATTTTTGCCCAAGCCGCCTTTTCAAGTTTTCGACTTGCCGGGTGTACAATATTTTTATTTTCATCCCTTATTTTTGCCCGAACCCTTTTGGTTCGCCGGGAAGCCCTTATTTTTGCCTAGGTGTGTCAACCTAGCGGGTCTTTGATTATGCACAGTATTTTTTCGACTATGTCTGTGCTCTCAGGATGTAGGGAGGTGCCCCTGTGGTTGTGTTTTGCCATGCCACCAGAAGATGTTTGATCAGGCAAGATTTGTTGCTCGACTTCCTGCCCAATCCCCCAAGTGACTCAGGTGGAGATTTGCCCCAGGTTACTTTACCTTTTGAGAGATTCTCTGAATCTTGACTGGACTGCCCCAGATGATAGACCATGATCATACCGTGCCCCTTGATTGGAGATGCTTTTGTTCATTAGACATTCGTCGTGCGAACTTCTATGCTGTTCAAACAAATAGTCACATGCAAGCAATGTTGTATTAAAAATGCAAAGCTTATGTCTGTCTTGAAATTTTCGAAAATGCATTTTCAGTAAAACAAAGCAAATTTTGTAAAATGTGATGTCAACTCAGTATTTTACAGTAAGCCTTAAGGAGTCAAGATACCTTTCGTACCAGTATGCTTTCGAGCTAGCCCATGCTTCAGCTAGGACTTTTACGGGTTATAACGTGGCCCGGCTCACGGTTCAAGAAACAAAGGATAAAGGCTCAAATTTTATTTGTACACACCCGCTCTTCGTGATGTTCTTCAAACCTAAACTCAGTTGATTGTGCGTTAGACCTTGTTCGAGTCTTTGTCCTAATATTCCCATGATGGTTCGGATGTTGACATTTTATTTTGAATAGGCAATCATTTCCTTGTTGAGGGTTTGCAGGTCCTCTTTTCTTTTTGATTTCGTTATCCCTGTTTTTTTCCTGAACTGTTTCTTTTGTGATTACAGTCAGCGGGATGCCCCAGTTTTGTAAGTCTCCTTCATAGGTTTTGACTTAATGGGCGTTTATTTTGAGGGATAATGACTGCCTGTCTTTATGATTATTCTGAACCATCACTGTCTTTTGTTTTGTGAGGACCTCTTTGGTGCTATTCGTTGTGCACTTGGATCAACTGAGAGAACTACCCTGCCCCAGGTTATGATTAAGGGTTTTAATTTTCGAAAAGAAAAACTCCTACTTCTTTGGCTCAAAGGGGTTAACGAGGGATTATCTGCCTTATAACTCCAGTGTTTAGGAATTGAAACAATTCCTGTACCTCATCAGCGGGGTATGTTCAAAAGCATACTGTAGATCGTGGTATCGTTTTCGTCATCCTCCCTCAAGAGGCTTAGAATTTTCAACCCAGAGTTGATCATCATAAAAATATGAAAACAATTTGCATATAGCGAATGCGAATATATTGATTCAAAATAGACATATGCGATGCATTGATAAAGTAATAAAGTTTGCCATGACAATAATTGTTTGAACAATCAAAAGAAAATTACAACTTGAAAAATCTAATGAACAAAAGTCTTCTAATTTGAACTAGTCACTTCAAGTGATGAATCTTGCAGGGATAGTAGAAGAACTCAGCCTGGCCATCTTGGGTGAATTCCACTGCTCCTTCATCAATCAGATCCTAGATCTTGTTCTTCAGAGACCAACAGTCGTTTGTGGCATGCCCCGGGCTGTCTGAATGATAAGCGCAGTGGGCGTTGGGGTTATACCTTGAAGGTGTCTTGTTGGGGTTCTTAGGAGGGTCCTTTAGAGTTACTAAATTCAACCTTAACAAATGTTGTAAAGCTTGATACAGCGACGTGTTGAGCTTGGTAAATTGCCTCCTAGGCTTGTCTGGCTTGCTCTGACCAACCCGTTGCTCTGGGCGAGGTTGTGGTTGGACCTGCAAAGTGGTAGCAATTTGGAGAGGTCTAATCTTCACCATGCCAGACTCTTGTCCTCTTGGAAGCTGATTAATGACCTGGTCCCTGACTTGGACTGGTTGCTTCATGTTGTATCTCTCTTGGCGAATCTGGTTGACCATGGCTTTCAACTCTTCTTGCTCCCGAGCCAAACCTTGGATAAGGGCCATTTGCCCCAGCATCTGGGTTCTCATTGTATCTACCTCAGCTTGCATACGTTCCAGCCGTTCGTCCTTATCATCTTCGGGACTTTTCTTGGCCAAATTCCCCATGAGGAGTGTCCTCAACTCTTCCTGCCCCTTGGATAGGCTTAGGAAGATCTCCCTGAACTGAGTCTCTTGAGCATGAAGACCCTGGTTATCTGATTGGGAAGCCATTGCTAAAATAAACAGCGAAGAAGGTAAGTGACCTGTAACAAGGGTACCTGTAATGCAATGATATGTATGATATGCATGCAATGTTTTCAAGGACCTCGCGGGATAAACAAGAAAGATTGTTAGAACTTGGATTTTGTAGCTTTATTGAAGGGACTTCATTTTGTTGAGAGTCCTTCTTCAAGAGTCAAGGCTCACCATATCGAGTGGGTCATAGCCCCTGACTCAAGTCACCATGTTTTGATCTCTAAACAACCTTGGCTGGAGGAAAATAAATCCCCTTTGCCCCTTGCTAGACAGTTGGTTCATCATGACCTGCATCACAAGCCCTTGAGATCCTTGAAATGGATTAGTCCTTATGCAGGATGTATGCAATGGTATGATGGTATGATGTTATGTTATGTGTGGAGTAATGTAGGTAAACCCTGTTATGAGTCCAGATTAAGGATTGTAAACAAAACCTGCAAGAAACTCAAGTGTCAGATAACAAGCATGCAAGTAGTCAAGTTTGAAGGCACACAAGTCACACAAAGAGCCCTTAGAGTTTAGGCCAGCATGAAGTTTGGGATACTACCCTCTTGAAGTTGGTGGGCTTAAAACCTGTCCTATCAAAAGTAACCGGGTTCTAAGGAGCTCAATATCATTGGATTGTTTTCTGTGTTCATAGTTTCGATTTAGCCACTGAACTGGCGATCAAAATATTCCAAGAAAACAACCCTCAATGAGTGTAGTATCGAGTATCAACCAACTTCGGATTGCACCAAAGTCAGTTATCTCACTACCCTAAAGAGGCCAGGATGGTTCAATTAAGGTTCCTAAGGTCAGTTGATGCTTCACGACACCACGCGGCGGCCCCGTACTCTCCTTGACTTGACTCAAGGGTTACCGGTACTCACCAAAGTGCCACATCAACGTAGCAGACTACTTCAACCGTGTCGGTATAGCCCGCACAGTTCCCTCACAACCTTGTTGCTACTTTCTAAGAGGTATCCCCCAGATCCGGGTTAGGATCTATAGAACTCCCAAAACAGGCCCAATAATATTAAAGCACACAAGTCTGGCAATTGAAAACATAAGTATAATCTATCCTCAGGTACACCTCACTTTAAAAGTGTCCCCAGCAGAGTCGCCAGTTCTGTGATCGGTGGGAATGGAACTGACTGTTTAAAGCTGGTTTCGCGAAATGTCGCGGAAGCAAGAGTCGCCACCGTCTTTTATTTTCTCCAACATGGAAAGGACAAAAGCACAACAAAATTCCTATGAGAATGTTTCTCGGTTCGGGAGGTAGATTTATAGAAAGGGGAGGTGTTAGCACCCTTTCTATCCATGGTTATCCATGGGCTCTTAGGTACTTGCTCTTATGTTTTCAAAATGTTTGCTTTTCAAATGTGAGTGGGTTTGAAAAAGTTTCGTTTGAAAAATTTCTAGGTAACTCTTGTATCTGTCCTCAAGAGTGTATGAAATATTTGTTTGAAAACTTTTTGAAAGTGTCAGTGTGAAAAGTATTTTTGTTTGTTTTGAAAAGAGCAAGTACCCATGAGATCTACCTACCCTAAGGAATTAAGCTGTGTAAGAGTCCTTTAGATAGTGCCATCCCACCATTGAGAGATAGGTAGCACCACCGTTGGAGGTGTTCGGGTCAATTCGATTATCGGGACAGTGTGGTCACCGAAACAACAGTTAGGACACCTTAGAAGTAACCCTAATGTCCTAGATCCTTTTTAATCCGAGGCAACCGTTTCGAGGCGACTGGATCTTAGACATAAGAGCGACCGCTAAAACGTCCTATACTTGACGACCACGTTTCGAAGGCAACGAGTGAGGCGTACCCTAGAAGTGGTGTGTGCATTGTGTGTTGTATTCAGTTAATGTTTGTCTTTGTTATTAATGAGCTACGAGTTGTTTTTATTTACATACATTTCTTTCATGCATTTAACAGTTAGGGGGTGCGGAAAGTAGATTGCGGAAACATAAATCCTACGCTATTACAAGGCGCGGGTCTATACATCGCCAAAAAATACAAAGACCCGTTTTTGGTAAATAAGTACGGAAAGTAAATAAAAACAGTAAAAATCCTAATTATTATTACATCCGGAGGCAGTTACATAATAATCAAAAATAAGGAATTAAAACTAAAATGCGCGCGAAGGAAAGAATCGGGAATGTCTTAAGGGTGTTGACCTTTTTTAGAAAAGAAGTTGATTTTTTTGGTCTTTTTTTGTAATTAAATGAAATTAAAAACTAATTGTTAAACTAATTAATTAATTTAATTAAAAGAAAATATTTTGTGTTTTTTATGTTTTTATGAAATAAAATAAAAGAATTAAAATTCTAAGTTAACCTAATTCTAAGTTATTTTAATTATTTAAAAAAGGTTAAAATGGCCTATTTAAACTATTTATTTGTTAATATTTTATTTACAAAAATAATATGAGAATAATACTAATAATAATGTTAATTCTATTTTTTTGATTTTTTATGAAAATATGTTAATTATGTTAATAAGAAATAAAAATAAAAAAAGGGTTAGAAATTAAATTGGAAAATAAAAAAAATGAAAAGAAAAGAAAAGACCAATGGAAGGGGGTATTGGGCCAGGAAGAAGGGTGCATTGTTGAAATTATGGCCCATTGAACCTTCAGCTCGTTGACTTTTCCTGGTGGTCTACGCATGCGCTGACTCCAGAGTATGGTGTTCTAGCTTTCTGGACCTTTGGATCTACATCTGTGGACACTTGGCTGGCTCTTGGATGAGGTGTATGATGGAAGCTGGATGAGATGCTGCACACAAGCATAGAGAGAAAAATAATATGAATTTTGGTGGGGACCTGGGATCGAACCCATGCCCCAAAGATTGCAAAGTACACAGCCAACCACTGAACCAAACGCGTCAGTTTGTTAGTATAATGGACAAAGAAAATTATATAGTACAAACGCGTTATATGCTGAAACGCGCGCGTCAATTTGAATTGACCACTCCCTGCTTGCCACGCCCTTCGTCTTCAAGCTTTTCCTGTAAACATAAAACATATAGCGGGGGTTTTAAACCCCCACAAAATGCAGACATTTTAAAAATAGCGAATAGACGCTCATTGAATATAAAAAGGGCGCGAGGTGTTCATCCTGTTCGTCTTGTCCCTCTCAATTCAACCATGGGTGTCCTGAAGGCCAATTTTTCTGTATGTGATAAACCCTAATTTCCAAACCTTAAGAACCCTAGAACCTGTTAATGGCAAGTTATGATTTAACGCGTTATAATGCAATTAGATTATTCCATTAGCTTCAGAATGTTCCTAACAACACAAACCAATCAAGAAAAATGGTTAAAAATGCATAAATGGTGATATGTAATTCTGCAAAATAATTCAAACCGTGTGAGTTGTGTGCTTTGATTCCTTGAGTGATTTGGCTCAATTCTAATTGCAAAAGGTTCCTGGAAGGGTCAGGAGTGTGTTTGGATCAAAGAGAGAACTTGAATTGTGTGGGAAGATGGTTTTCAGTTTGTGATTTTTCTCTTGAAAATTTGAGATTGGTTTTGCCATTTTTGAGCTTTCTAGGTCGTGTCTTTGGTCTCAAAAGCTTGCATCTATATTTTGTAATGAGTATCCATCAATATAATGCACAATAAACCAATGCAATTATGCTTTTGATTTTGCCATGAACACCATTAAACCACTTAACATATTTGCTTCAAATTTGAATTTCTATGCCCATAATAGGATGTACACGGATTTGGAATATGTTTCATGGTGTATTAAAGCTATTCAACACAAAATATATCCCTTAATTAATTTTCTTGATTTTTATTTGAATTTTAAAGATTTAAAATGAATTAAATCAAATAAAATTAAATAAAAATAGAAAAATTAATTTTTAATCTTGAAGTAAATTGTGGGACACGTGGGAGGCATGGCCAAGCTGAATCAAGTGGAAAAAGTGGGCCCTTTTTGTCAAAAATGAAGTTTCAAGGATGATTGACTTTGGCCATTTCACAAAAATTTCCCAACTTCTCCAATGCATATCTTGCTCAATTTTGAAGCTATGAACATGTTCTTGGACATTTTGGAAAGGTCTTTAAGTCCTCTAACCAATGTCTTTGGTCCCATGTCATTTTGATTTACCAATCTCAAGTTATGGTCTTTGACTTAAAGTGCCTTTTTGTTGACTTTTGAAAATGACCTATAATGTTGAAATTGATAACTTTTTGTGAGAGCATTTATTGGACTTGGAATGTGAATATGAGTTGTAGGAAATGTCTTCCCCTTCAAGGTGAGCATTGGATGGGATTTTTCTGATGAACCATGAAAAAGTTATGCCTTGGTCAAGTTACAGTTGACTTTTTAACTGTCCAAAAATAGAAACTTTTGACACCTTGATGATTTTTGAGCCATTCTTGTGAAATCATGGTCAAGACTTGACCAAATGATGATTGTCGCTTCAAAAATAAGATTTTGATCAAAAATTTTGACTTTTTACTGCCAAATGACCATTTTGCCCCTGTAGTTGACTGTGGAGCAATTAGGGTTTTTGACTGTGCAACTTGACCTTGTGAGCCTTGAAACTTGACATGTAGGTGCTTGACACTGTATATGGGCATATGGGACTTGATTGAGCTCTTGAAAACCTCAATTTCCTTGCAGGAACCAAAACCCTAGTTTGACTGGCTTAGGAGGGTGGTTGACTGTGTAGCCCTTGAGTAGACTTTGAACCATTTGAGGTGATGCTTGTCAAAACTTTGAAGAATATGGGAGGGCAAATTTTGGGGTACAACAGTATATAAAGATGTTTGTCTTTTGAAAATGTTTTCAATATTTTGTAAGATGTTTTGAAATGTGTATGTCTTTATTTTTGAAAATAGCAAGGACTATTGTTTGAAATGGAGCAAGTAACTTAGAAGCTATCAACCTATTCAAATGTCTCTCTTGTTCATTTTCTATTCCTTTGACATTCTTGACTTACCATTGATTTGGTAAGCAACCCTATCTTTGGATGTAAACGGGACGGGCGTGGGTCATCGTATAACCATGATAGCAATGTTGCAAAGTATCTTAGCATTTTTGAGGGACCAAGATCATTTTGTTTAGGCAACTTTTGAATAGCGTCATCGAGGGACTATGATCTTATATTTGTTTTGTTTTGCCAAGATACTTCGCATGCGTAACATGGCCATTTTATTTTAGGCAACCAAGTGAGAGAAACCCTAAGGGTGCTTGTGTGCAAAGTGTATCACTTTTCATACTTTTGATTTTGTCTTGTATTTAGGGTTTTCTATTTTGCTTTGTTTTGTTCTTGTCATGCAAACCCTAATTACTAATCATGGTATATAAAGCGATAAATTGCGTAATGTAAATATACTAAGCTATTACAACAATTTTTATGGGAGGGGGGAATACAAGTTTGAATGAGGATTTGCACAAATATAAAAGCTAAATATATTATTGCAACCAAATCGAATTTGCGCGAATTAAATAAATATAATACAAATATTTAAAATGCAATGCAATGGTCATGTTAGAAAAAATGTTTTATGTCTTGTTTTTGTGTAAAAGAATATTTAACTTAAACCTAAAAATAAGGAAAAAATAATTAATTCTTTTTGAAAGGGATTAAACCCTAGTTTTCATTTAAAAGAAAATAATGTTCTACATTATTATTTTGTGCATTTTTTGTATAAAAAATAAAAAATAATATTGTATATGAATATTAAAAATTAAATATGTGCAAATATTGGTATTTGTAATTATATAAAAATAAAATAAAAAATATATAGTATACTTAATTAATTATGAGTTTATTAAGAAAATAAATTCTATTATATCAAAATAAATTAATTTTTCATGTGAGAAATAATAAAAAAAATAAAATAAAAGTGTGAAAATAAATAAATCATTTTTAGGATTTTTTATCATTAAGAAAAATAAATAAAAGTATTAAATAAAAAATATGAAGAAAATACAAAAATATAAAATAGTTAGCCAGGGGGTGCAATAGCAAGTTAGGGGTGGTGTTTAGCAAAAACAAAAAAGGCCCAAGCAACAAAAATCCTAGAACTTCATCCCTGTCCTTCGTTCATCATCTTCACGCCATTTTCAGTACAACATGTATTTTCCTCATGCTTGCATAAAAATGAAAACTCATAACATGAAAAATGTGGCATTTGAGCTCACGATTCCAACCATATAAATTATGTAACCTAACTATCAAAGATCAAAGAGAATTTTGGAATTCCTAAATCGTAACCTAAAAATTTCAGAGATTTCAAGCTTCAAATTCTCTTAGCACAAGTAATATAAATGCAAAGTAATGATATGTACAGCTTCGTTATAATGAGAACTACATTTTTTCTTCACAAATCGTGGCTTGAGGTTGCCTGTATAAAGAGATAGAGTTTAAGAAAATACCTCCTTCAGCTAGAATCGTGTATGGCAATGTGGGGACTTTAATGGAGGCTTGATGATTGTTTGAGCTTCCTTGAGCTTCCCTGAACCTATTCCAATCCTTATCTTGCTCTGAAGATGGTTGGAACTCCCTGACCAAGTCCAACTGCAAGCTTCCAAGTTGAAAATGGCAGATGGTGAAACAGAGGTTACAGAACCAGGGTGATGGCTTGGATTGACTAGGTATTAAGTGTATAAGATGTTTGAATCAGTTAAACACAAAACGCACGAGCCAAATGAGAGTTGGCTGAGATTTTGTAGAAACTGTATGCTTAGGCATATTTTTGGTGTTTTTCAGTTTGAGAGAGTTCTAGGTTCAAGCCAAGCCTGTAATTCCTTGTACAATGTTTCAATATTAGTATAGAAGTGATCCAAAGTCAGCTTCCTACTAGCTGTGCAAGCTTTAGCCCTTTTGCAACTTTTCTTGTACTTGAAGTAAAGTTGACAAGACCAATCTCACATGCTTGTACCAGCTTGCTTTAGGGCTGATATGAGTTTGTACAAATTGCTTGAGAGCTGTGTAGTTTCCTTGTATCAAGGGGACAAATCCAATGCTCCAAGTTGACAAAGTTGCAAAAGTGCATCTTTATGAAAATGGCAATGAAGCCTTTTTGCCCAAAATGGAATTACAACTTGTGTAAAGTTTCAAAAGCAAGGATAAAGGCTTTGTCAACTGAGTATGCATTTAATTAAGGAGTGTATAGCAAGCTTAGGACCTGTAAAGCAAGAAACAATCAGCATAGGTTTGGTTTGCAACTTGATTCTATGTGAAAATTGCTTGAACAAAAAGTGAGAAAATGCCAACTTCCTCTCTTCGATTCTCCCTACTCAAAAATGATCTTGGAGAGTTCTTGGACATTTTGGAAATCTTGCAATATGCTCTATAATCCATATTTGAAATGCAATTTGAGATACCCCTTGTAACTAGGTGAAAAGTTGCCATGAAGTTGGGTCCAAAACCTGCCTAAATTAGGGCAAAATTTCACTAAGTTATTTAGTTCATGAGCATGTATTCACAAATTTATAACTTGAGATCCAAGAATCTTTAGAGAACAGTTTGTGAAGCAAAGTTGTATATTTCATGGAGGACTACAACTTTCATGTTGGGAACTTTTCTTGAATCAAAATGCATCATGGTGAAAAAGTGGTGCAAAGTTGAGAAAAAATAAGAAAATTTTTATACTTAGAAAAATTCTAAGTTATGAAAATTTTCAAATTAAAACCCTAATTTTCAAATTTAGCTTTCTTGGTCAACAAGTTTCATATTTTGACATATCTTGATGAATTATGACTCTTGGCACTTGATTTTGACCAAAAAGTCAAAGTTTGACTTTTTAGTGCACAGTTGACTACAAATTTCATCTGTCAATCCAATGAACTTGAGATATTTTGAACCATGTAATAGGTCAAGATGATGCCATTGAATCCTTGAAATCATGCTTGAACTCAATTGGTCATTGGCTAGGTTAAAAATCAGAAATTGCCCTTTCTCAGTCAAAACCCTAATTTTGACCATTTTGCCCTTTTGATGATTTGATCCAATTTCTTGAGGAGTTGTGATCCAAACTTGATCAAATGATACATATGAGTCTAAAATGTTGATGTGGATCAAAAATTATGAAGTTTGACTGTAAATTGGCCATGGTTGACTTTTTCCCTAATACAACTGATTTTTAGATCAATTGTCCAATTGACTGATCAAAAATGTGGTTCAAGGCTTGAAACTTAACATGAGCAATCTTAGGGATCCAAAATGATGTATGAAAGTCACATGAAGCATTGGTGGTCCAAAAATCCTTGTGCAAATTCAAACCCTAATTTTGGGTTATCAGTGCAAGATGAGATGTCTTGAGCTAACTAAACCCTAATCTTGTCTTGAGTCCAAGAAGTCTTGTGAGAAAAGTCTTGATAAATGAGAGGGAAAATTTTGGGGTACAACAGCTGCCCCTGTTCAATCTTCTTGAACCTGAAGAGTTAGATTGGCGAGCTTTGCCGTTCGTGACTCGAAGGTAAAAGATGACTGGACACTAGAGTGCCCATAAATTTGCACTCGATAAAGTGTAGTTGAGGGAATGGGCTTAAAGATGCCATTTGGAGAGGTGATAGAATCTTGTTGGAGATGGGCTTGTAGATGCCATCCAGGAATGTTTGTTGAATTGTAAATTGCAAGTCAAAAGAATAAGTATCAGAATGGTGTCTGTATCTGGAACGTATCTGAGCTGTATCTGGAGACTGAATCTGTATGAGCGACATAATAGCATCCGTGTCTAGAGCATATCCGAGTTTTATCTGAAGACTGAATCTGTATAAGTGTCAGAATGGCATCCGTGTCTGGAGCGTATTGAACTGTATCTGAAAGGTGAATCTGAGTGAGCAATAAAATGGCTTCCGTGTCTGGAGCGTATCTGGACTGCATCATGAACCTGAGTCTGAATAAGTGTCAGAATAGCATCCGTGTCTGGAGCGTATCTAAATTGTATCTGATAGTTGAAATCTGAATAAGTATCAGAATGGCATCCGTATCTGGAGCGTATCTGAACTGTATCTGATAGTTGAAATCTGAATGAGTAACAGAATGACTTCCGTGTCTGGAGTGTATCTAAACTGTATCTGATAGTTGAAATCTGAATGAGTATCAGAATGGCATCCATATCTGGAGCGTATCTGAACTGTATCTGATTGCACATTGTTTAACAGTGGATGTTAATCTTATCCTAAAAAGGGTAAAATGTTAGCTGAAATAAAAAGTTATGTTGCATGAAATGTATGATGCAATATATGTACTTTATCAATGTTTATGATATATGGATGTAATGTATGCGCATGTAAGCTGATTTGCTGAGGAAAATAAATCATTGACTGCTGCTGAGGATATGTGGATTCTTCATGTCTTGAAGTTGGAGTATTGACAAAAATTCTGTTGTGAGCAATGCCATATACTGCTTGAGTAATCTGCTTGGGGAATCCAGAGAATTCTGATGACTTCTACTAGGGATTTAACAAAGGGAAACTTTGTTCTGTTGGGGAACAATGAAAACTCTGTGGGAAAAAGCTTATTCATGTTTGGAAAAAGTTCAGGAGTTTCGGTCGTCTGCCACTCTACTGGGGAATTATCCTAGGTTAGGGGGAAACAGAAGTTAGCCGTTATCCGGTTGATTTTCAGGCTTCAAGATAACTTGTTGGGGAATTTGGAGAAACTGAATGGTTTCCACTGGGGATTAATAGTTGGAAGTTTCAACTCCACTGGGGATCTTAATGATTTACTGTAGGGATTGCTCATGGAATAGCCTAAAGACGTTTTCCTATTCTTTCAACCTGTCAGTAATTGTTATTTTTCTTTTTTGGTTTATTTGTAAACAGTAATTATGTTCAAATGTATATGTTCATTAATGAATCATTGGACGTTTTTGCAAAAAAAACACAAGTGTAAAGAAAAAGGCAAAGAGTTTTCTGTACTTTGAAAGAGATATCTTTGTATTTACTTTGAATATGTATTTTGTACAAAAGAGACAGACATCCTAGTAAGAGGATGGTGTCATAAAAATAAGAAAAATTTATACAAAGAAAGATAGCTATGTGTACTAATCCCATGGGGTTCCCATTCTGCTATAGCCTTCGTATCTCCTAATATCTTGTCCATTTGTCGCTTCGTCCGAAGATGATTGAATTGATTAGAAGCTCCGAGTTTGTCCGTGAAGAGATTGTCCTTAGAGTGGTCCGACGAGACATAGTCATACGCTTTAATTCCCTAACTTTTGCCTGGACCGCCCTTTCGGGTTTTCAGTCCACCGGGAAACCCTTTTTTTCCCAAGTCTCCCTTTCGGGTTTTCAACTTGCCGGGTGTACAAATTTTTTATTTTATCCCTAATTTTTGCCCGAACCTTTTGGTTCGCTGGGATGCCCTTGTTTTACCTAGGTGTGTCAACCTAGCGGGTATCTTATGCATAGTATCTTTTGACTATGTATGCGTTCGTAGGGTGTGGCAGGTCGTCTCCGTCCATGGTGGTTAAGATCATTGCCCCACCGGAAAAGATGTTATTGATTACAAATGGTCCTTCATAGGTAGGAGTCCATTTTCCCCTGGGATCACTTTGTGGCAAGATGATGCGCTTGATCACTAGATCTCCAACTTGATATACCTGGCGTCTGACTTTCTTGTTGAAAGCCTTGAGCATTCGTTTTTAATACATCTGACCATGGCAAACATCAGTAAGTCTCTTTTAATCAATTAAATTCAATTGATCAAGTCGAGTCTAGATCCAATCGTCCTCACTCAAACCTACATCCTTCATGATTCTTAAAGAGGGGATCTGAACCTCAATAGGTAGAACAACCTCCATGCCATAAACCAAAGAATAGGGTGTTGCCCCAGTTGATGTGCGAGCCATGGTACGGTACCCATGGAGAGCAAACGGTAGCATCTCATGCCAGTCTTTGTAGGTGACTGTCATTTTCTGTATGATCTTTTTAATGTTTTTATTAGCAGCTTCGACTGCACCATTCATCTTTGGCCGATAGGGGGATAAATTGTGATGTTGAATCTTAAACTGCTCGCACAAGGCGGTGATCATAGTATTATTAAGGTTTGTACCGTTATCAATGATGATTCTTTCTGGGATACCGTACCGGCAAATAAGATTTTGCTTGATGAAGCAGGCAACAACATTCTTAGTAACAAATGCGAAGGAAGCTGCTTCGACCCACTTGGTGAAATAGTCAATGGCCACTAGAATGAAGCGGTGTCCCTTGGAGGCTGTCGGCTTGATCTCCCTAATCATATCGATTCCCCACATAGAGAAGGGCTAAGGAGTTATTAAGACATTTAGAGGAACCGGAGGCACGTGCACCTTGTCTGCATAGATTTGACACTTATGACAGGTCCAGGAGTGTTGATAGCAGTCTGCTTCCATGGTAGACCAATAGTAGCCTGCTCGTAGGATTTTCTTCGCCATCGTATTCCCACTAGAGTGAGTGCCAAAGGTACCTTCATGTAATTCAGCCATGATCTTTTCAGCCTCAGCCTTATCCGCACAATGGAGCAGAATAGAATCATGATTACGTTTGTACAGGATGCCATTACTTAGAAAGAACTTAGCGGAGAATCTCCTTAGGAACTTTTTATCATTGATTGAAGCTCCTTCTGGATATTCTTGAGCCTCGAGATACCTTTTGACTTCATGAAACCAAGGCTGGTCCACTACTTCTTCAGTATTAATCTCGTGACAGTGTGCTGGTTCATCCATTCGTTCAATGGTGATCTGGGGAGCCTCGTTATGCCAATTAAGTTTAAACATAGATGACATTGTGGATAGAGCGTCTGCTAGCTGATTTTCTTCTCGCGGGAAATGCTCGAAGGTAATCTGCTCAAAATGCGGTAGCAACATCAAAACATGTTCTTTGTAAGGGATAAGGTTTGGATGTTTAGTGTCCCACTCTCCTTTGATCTGACTGATGACCAAAGTTGAATCTCCAAACACAACTAAAGATTTGATTCCCAAGTTTATGGAAGCCTTGAGACCAAAGATGCATGCTTCATATTCTGCCTTGTTTCTCGTACAGTTGAAGCAAAGTCTGGCGATAAAAGGAGTATGGCATCCTTCTAGAGATATGAGTACAGTGCCGATACCATTACCAACTGCATTGGATGCCCCATCAAAGAACAGGGTCCACCGGGATCCTTGTCCAGGTCCGTCATATGGCCTGATTTCCTCACCGTCGTCTAATGTCATGATGTCTATGTCAGGGAATTGAAACTTCATGGACTGATAATCCTCTACAGCTTGGTGGGCCAGATGATCAGCTAGCGCACTGTCATATTCTATTAGGATCATCTGCCATCTAGCTATCCTCCCAGACAGAGCAGGCTTCTCGAAGATGTACTTTATCAGATCCATCTTAGATATCAGCAAAGTGGTATGAGTCAATATATATTGTCTTAGCCAGCGAGCAGCCCATACCAGAGTGCAACAAGTTTTCTCAAGCAGTGAATATCTGGTTTCACAATCGGTAAACTTTTTGCTCAGGTAGTAAATAGCGTGCTCTTTTCGGCTAGACTCGTCATGTTGCCCCAATACACACCCAATTGAATTCTCTAAAACAGCCAGATACATGATCAATGGCCTTCCTTCGACTGGTGGCATCAAGACAAGAGGCTTTTGTAAATACTCTTTGATTTTGTCGAAAGCAATCTGACATTCATCATTCCATCTGACTACTTGATCTTTCTTCAACAGTTTGAAGATTGGTTCACAAGTAGATGTTAGGTGAGAAATGAATCTGGAAATATAGTTCAGGCATCCCAAGAATCCTCTGACTTCCTTCTCAGTGCGAGGAGCATGCATTTCTTGTATCGCTTTGACCTTGGCAGGATTAACCTTTATGCCTTTGTTGCTGACAATGAAACCTAAGAGTTTACCGGACCGAACTCCGAATGTGCACTTGTTCGGGTTCAACCTTAGTTTTTGTACTCCTTCAATCTCACAAACAGCTTTTGCAAGTGATCAAGGTGTTCCTCTTCAGTTTGTGATCGGGCTATCATGTCATCTACGTAGACCTCTATCTCATGATGTATCATATCATGAAACAAAGCTACCATGGCGTGTTGGTAGGTTGCCTCGACATTCTTCTGTCCGAGTGGCATCACTTTTTAGCAGAACATACCCCACTACGTGACAAATGTAGTTTTCTCCATGTCCTCAGGCGCCATTTTGATCTGGTTATAGCCTGAGAATCCGTCCATGAAAGAAAATACTTTGTGCTGGGCTGTATTGTCAACCAGGATGTCGATGTGTGGAAGTGGAAAATCATCTTTAGGGTTGGCCCTGTTTAAATCTTATAGTCCACACACATTCTTACTTTGCCATCCTTTTTAGGCACAGGAACAATGTTGGCCACCCATTGAGGATAGGAAGTAACAGCTAGAAATCCAGCATTAAACTGTTTCATAACTTCCGCTTTGATCTTCTCTGACATGTCGGGTCTCATGCGGAGGACTTTTTGTTTCACTGGTGGACAGTCTTCTCTTGTGGGTAGACGATGTACCACAATGTCTGTATCGAGTCCCGGCATGTCTTCGTATGACTAGGCAAAGATCTCAACATAATCATGCAACAGTTGAATTAGGCGCTCCTTGACACTCGGCTCTAGATTGGCACCCACTTTGATTTCCTTTTTATCTTCCTCGGTACCTAAATTGATTGTATCCAACAGCTCCTCATGAGGCTGAATAGCTCTTTCCTCTTGCTATAGCAGTCTGGCCAATTCCCATGGCACCTCACAATCTTCCTCACCTTCGTATTCGACTTGGTAGATCAGATCTTCAGAGTCACTGAAGGCTATAGCAGTATCGTTACCCATGGGATCCGGAATGGAAGGGTACCTGCATTTGTGAGTGTGTGTGTGTGTGTAAGGGTATAGCCATCTTTAAACAATAAAATGTAAAAGAAAGACAATGAGCACAAAAGGTTTATATATGAAAAAACGTCCATGATTCATTGAATGTCATATGAAGATGAAATAAAAACCCTTACAAATGGACCAATGTGCCTCGGGTAAGACACGAGGTTTTTAAAGTGCGAATTGTTCGTGAATATTACAAGTCAAACAGAAATGTAAAAGATAAATTACTGAGAGATGAAAGTTATTGGGACAAAGTCTCTGGCTTCCCAGTTGCGAAGTCCTCCGCTGACAGTAGGAAATATCCAATCTTTCAAGCTGTCATCCTCTTCATTGTCTTCTACTGCATTGACCCCTTGGTTGCTAATCTTCACAGGTGGCCCCCCAGCACGAGCACGGCGCACAACCTTCTGAGCAGTTGATGTAAACCCCAAGCCAAACTTGTCTGATTTGTAGGGAAAGTCTGGAAGCTGCCCCCAGATGGTGCATCCACCCTCTTCCACTACTGCCTTTGCATCCTTTAGAGATGACATCCGAAGTGGAGGTCTTGTGATCTTAGGAATCGAGGATACCGCCTTGGTCACCGCTACTTCTGGAGAGACTTCTTCAAAATGTTGAAAAGGGGTTTCAATAAACTCGCCATCTAACTCCACATATTGGAAAGAATTCAGATGACTAATCATATACTCCTCCTCCCCATGGACAGTTATGATCTTTCCTTGGACCGGGTACTTCAGCATCTGATGCAATGTGGAGGTGACAGCACCAGCATTGTGGATCAAGGGGCGTCCTAACAGACAGGAATAAGAAGGACGAATGTCCATCACATAGAAGGTTGAGTTGAAAATCTGAGTTCCCACCTTTATTGGGATGTCCACCTCCCCGTGGACCATCCTCTTTGAACCATCAAATGCTCTCACCACTATGTTACTAGGTTTTAAAGTCAGCCCCTCGCAATCCAATCTGTCAAGGACTTTTTTTGGTAAGACGTTCAAAGATGATCCCGTGTCCACCAAGACATGGGCTAGGGTTGTTCCTCTACACTCCACTGAGACATGTAATGCCTCATTGTGTTTTCTCCCTCTGGGTGTCAAATCAGCATCAGAGAAGCCCAAGCCATTATCAGCTGTCTAACTGGCCACACAGCCTTGGAACTGGTCAGCGGATGTCTCTTGTGGCACATGAGCTGTCTTCAGAAATTTTATCAGAGCTTTCGCGTGTGCTTCAGAGCACAATAGCATAGCTAGAATAGAGATCTTAGAAGGGGTTTGCCCCAACTGTTCAACCACATCATAATCACTCTTCTTTATTATCCTCATGATTTCTTCCATTTCCTTCTTGGATGTTTCGGGAATAGCTAGTGATTGAGCCTTCGTCTGCACAAGCTCTTCTTGAATGTTTTTCCCTTTATTCTCAGCAGTGGAAGTATTGGTAGGGATAGGGATTGTGTTGTCTTTGCTGGTAGGTACACTTGCAGGTATAATCACTGGTGCAGAGGTAATCTTCGGAACGGCCATAGGTACAAAGACTGCCTTTGGAGGGGCAATCTCTGGAGAGAAGATTCTACCACTACGGGTAATCTTACTAGTTCCAGCAATATTGCTAATGTCGAAATTGTCCTCTTCGGAGCTCTCTTCTTCGGCAGTCGGTTCATCCTGTTTAATACCATGGTAGTAGATTTCTCCACCGTAATTCCATGGTACTATTTTATCTGATTTGTATGGGACCGGCCCGAGCATTATAATCTTAAGTGGAGTAGTCTTTGGAGCAGATGTAATCCTAACGGGTCTTTTAGGGACCCTGGAAGGATTGGCGTAGATGGTTATGATAGAAACTTCTTTAATTGGAACGGGTGAAATAGGAGCATTCTCAAACAAAATTTCTTGGTTATCAATCAGTTGTTGGATACCTTTTTTCAATAGAGGGCAGTCAAATGATGAGGATAGGAAAATGTGGCAGTCTTTGTCACAACCTGGGAATATACCAGCTTTCAACAAATTCAACTTAATAATCGAGAGTGGAGTCAACAGTTCATCCACGGTAGCAACAAATAAATCTTCTTCAATAGCGTTGGCATTATGACCATGCCTAGGCATTAGAGCGGAAATAACATTTTCTTTCTCAGGCGCTTCAAACTCAACTTCCTTCGCATCTATCAGGTCCTGAATTTTGTTCTTCAGAGCCCAACAGTTGTTAGTGTCGTGCCCTGCACTTTCAGAATGGTATGCGCATCTGGCATTCGGATGGTAATGAGGAGACGCAATATTGGGATTCTTTGGGGCATCTTTTAAAGTTGCCAGATTCAATTTCAGAAGATGTGGTAGAACCTGGGATGGAGTCATGTTAATCCTGGTGAATTGTCGGACTGGCCTTTCCACCTTTGGCTGGTTATTTCTTGGCTGGTCTGATGCAGGCTTTGGAATCATAACGGACCCCACCGTTGCTCGGCATTCAGTTCTTCCCTGATTCCTCTGTGAATAAACAGCATATACTTCCTTCTTCCCAGTGAAGGGTTTTTTCACAGCTGTAGAGGCAGACACATCCTTCTGAATCTTCCCACTTCTTATACCAGCTTCCATCCTCTCGCCGGTTAAAATTAATTCAGTTAATCCCGCAGAAGAACTCCCAATCAGATGATTGAAGAAAGGGCCTGATAGAGTTCCCAGGAAAATGTCCACCAACTCCCTTTCAGACAGAGGGGGTTGCACCCTTCCGGCTAGATCTCTCCACTTTTGCGCGTAATCTTTGAAGCCCTCATTGGAAACCATAGCCATACTATGAAGTTGAGTACAGGTAGGCTCCAAATCGGCGTTGTACTGGTATTGTGTATAGAAAGCTGCGGCCAGGTCTTCCCAATTGTGGACGTCGGCCCTTTCCAACTGGTAGAACCAATCAAGTTGCGTTCTTGATAAACTGTCTTGAAAAAAGTGGACCCATAAGTCTTTGTCAGCAGAGTGCGGCTGAATCTTCCTGACATACAATCGGAGGTGCATTTTAGGACAAGACACCCCATCATACTTGGCAAATAATGGAACTTTAAACTTTGGCGGGATCACAATTCCTGACACCAGCCCCAACTCTTCAAAATCTAGCCCCGGTACTCTCTGTATTTCCATAGAGGTTAGACGCTCTTCCAAGTGTTTGTACTTGTCATCAGCCAGAGGGTATTGTTGTTCAGAGTAGTCCTCCTCTTCCTCCTCTTCTTCAGAATCTGATGGTACTTCCGTTTCTTTTCCTTTTCTTTCCCCTTCATCAAATGTTGGAAAATCTAAGGTCCTTCTGGCTTGTCCCTGTTACCTTCTGCCCATGATTACCACACCAGCTGGCTTCTTCTTTTTCTCTTTCTCTTTTTCTAGCAGAGTCTTCAGCTCCTCTTTCCCCTTGGCTAAGGTCATGAGTAACTGTTGAAATTGCGTATTCTGAGCTTGAAGATCTTTGACCATTTGTTCGAGATCCATCTTACTGAAATAAACATTAGAGAGATAAGGAAACTTGTTGCAAAGACCTGTTTATGTTTATGATGAATGATATGTATTCATGCAATGCTTTCAAGGATTTAGAAATTCAAATTTGTTTCAAACAAAAAGAAACACACGTCATATTAGTAAGATAGAATTTGAGTACATCAATTCCCCTTGGGCAAAATAATACAAAATTCTAAGATAAAAATACATTGCGCATCTTCTTTGGTGCAATGTAGGTATTGAGAGTCTGCTCTTCATGAAGTAGCCGAGTGAGTTCCAAAACCTTCTTCTCGATTGCATAGAATTGGGCTTAGAAAGTATTGCGCTCTCCTTTGAGCTGTATCCAATCCCTTTGTAGGTCTTCGAGTGATGTAGGCATGTCAGGATGTAGGATAGTGTATGGAACTTCTCCTTCCTTAACAGGCTCAATAATCACTGGGAGAATGGAAGGATAAGGCATCATAAGATTTTGAGCGCGGGTTCGTACCCACTTGAGGTAAGGCTCAAGAGGGATGGAATTCTTGTGTCCCAAAGTCTTGCTATCCACCTTGTTTAGCATCCTCCAAGCTCAGATGAACCTCTGGCTAAGTCCTTGATCGTCATTGTCGTAGTCGAATACCAGGCCTTGAATCAGCATATCATGTGGGCCATCCCTTCGGGCATAACCAAATTGTCTTAGAGATAAGCATGGGTTGTAGGTGATTTCTCCCCTAATTCCAATTAGAGGGACATTAGGGAATTCCCCACAATGGTCAACAATGATAACATTCTCTTTAGATCAAGAACACTAATGAATATCTGAATGTTTAAGTGTCATCAACCTTTGTGACCACCTCAAACCTTGCTCATTCTTTAAGACTGATTGGGGAAGATGAGAAATAAACCATCTTGCCAGGAGAGGAGTGCAACACATAAGAACACCTATTTTCCTCATTGTACGAGTGTGAAAAGAGTGTAGGATATCTCCAAGCAATGTAGGCACCGGATTGCGTGACATGAAGATTTTGACAGCACTCACATCTATGAGTTGGTCAGGGTTGGGAAACAAGACCATCCCATAGATAAGAAGAGCCACAATCTCCTCAAAATCTTGCAAGTCTATAGAATTCCAACAGCTTTGGGCCTTCTCAAACAAGAACTTTGCCAAGAAGCCTTTGACACCACTTCTAGTTTCCCAATGGGTTGTGACATCAGATGAGTGCAAGTGCAGGGCTTGAGCAATCTCTTCTGGATTTAGATCTCTTTCTGTACTGTTGAAAGGTAGTTGATTGAGAATGGGAATCCTCAAGAGTTGAGGCAATTCTTCCAAAGTAGGCACAAGCTGGTAGTCAGGAAATGTGAAACAGTGATGCAAAGGGTCAAAGAACTGGAAGAGAACCTTCATCATATCCTCCTCTGTGTTGGAAGTGACCAAGTTGAGTAGACGACCATGCCTCTCGATGAATGGAGAGTTCTCACGAATCCTTGAAGCTATCTCCTTGAGTTGTGGAGGAATTCTTACAAGGTTGACTTGGATAGTTTTCCTGCGAAGTGAATCCATGTCCTACAAAACAAGAACAAAGATGAATTTCCAAAATCCTTGAAATGGTTAGTGGATGTATATGATGCTCATGATGTTCATGATGTTATGCACAAGTATATATGTACAAGCAAATCAAACAAGTTCCTAGTTTAGGCTTGCATGGGGTTTCATAGGTAAGTACCCTCTTGAAGTTTAGTTGGCTCAACCTGTCCTAGTAATAGTAACCGGGTTCTAAGGAGCTCAATATCACTGGATTGTTTCCTTGGTAATTGTTTCAGCTCAAGCCTCTTTAATGGCGATCGAAATATCCCAAGAAATCAACCCTCAATGAGTGTAGTATCGAGTATCTACCAACTTCGGACTGCACCAAAGCCGGTCATCTCACTACATCCTAAAAGGCCAAGTTGGTCAAATAAAGGTTCTAAAAGTTCGTTAGTGCTTCATGACATCACTCAGCGGCCCCGTATTCTCTTTGATTGACTCAAAGGCTACCGGTACCCATAAATATGTCACACTAACATAGTTATTGCTTAGACCGTGTCGGTATACCCTGCACAGTTTCCACAACGTATTGCTATTTACCTATAATGTTTCCCAAATTCGGGTGGAGGATTCAAACCCAAACAATAGAACCAAAATGTAAAGCAAACAAGTCAAACAAGGTAAGAAAATAAATGTGATCTAAACCCTAAGGTAACCCCACTTTTAAATTATTCCCCAGCAGAGTCGCCAGTTCTGTGATACGGTGGGAGAACTGACTTGAGGGTTTTGCGTTTTATCGCAAATGTCGCGGTTAGCAAGAGTCGCCACCGACTTTTCTTTTATCCAAAAGCAAAGGTAAAAAAGCACAGGAAATACCTTTGAGATGTTTTCTTGAGTTCGGGGGGTAGATTATGAAAAGGGAAGGTGCTAGCACCCTTTTCATCCATGGTTTTCCATGGGCTCTTAGTTACTTGCTTAGATTACTTGCTTTGTTTTGTTTGAAATGGTGTTTGGTGTGGTTTTGAAAGTATTTTGTAAAATAGGCCATTTGTTTAGGCAATCTTTGTAATGATTCTCGTTCGTAAGAATGTATACAAAGATGTTTGTCTTTTGAAAATATTTTCAATATTTTGTAAGATGTTTTGAAATGTGTGTGTGTTTGTTTTTGAAAATAGAAAGGATTGTCGTTTGAAATGGAGCAAGTAACTTAGAAGCTATCTACCTACTCAAATGTCTCTCTTGTGCATTTTCTATTCCTTTGACATTCTTGACTTACCATTGATTTGGTAACCAACCCTATCTTTGGATGTAAACGGGACGGGTGTGGGTCATCGTATAACCATGATAGCAATGTTGCAAAGTATCTTAGCATTTTTGAGGGACCAAGATCATTTTGTTTAGGCAACTTTTGAATAGCGTCATCGAGGGACTATGATCTTATATTTGTTTTGTTTTGCCAAGATACTTCGCATGCGTAACATGGCCATTTTATTTTAGGCAACCAAGTGGGAGAAACCCTAAGGGTGCTTGTGTGCAAAGTGTATCACTTTTCATGCTTTTGATTTTGTCTTGTATTTAGGGTTTTCTATTTTGCTTTGTTTTGTTCTTGTCATGCAAACCCTAATTACTAATCATGGTATATAAAGCGATAAATTGCGTAATGTAAATATACTAAGCTATTACAACAATTTTAATGGGAGGGGGGAATACAAGTTTGAATGAGGATTTGCACAAATATAAAGCTAAATATATTATTACAACCAAATCGAATTTGCGCGAATTAAATAAATATAATACAAATATTTAAAATGCAATGCAATGGTCATGTTAGAAAAAATGTTTTATGTCTTGTTTTTGTGTAAAAGAATATTTAACTTAAACCTAAAAAAAAGGAAAAAATAATTAATTCTTTTTGAAAGGGATTAAACCCTAGTTTTCATTTAAAAGAAAATAATGTTCTATATTATTATTTTGTGCATTTTTTGTATAAAAAATAAATAATAATATTGTATATGAATATTAAAGATTAAATATGTGAAAATATTGGTATTTGTAAGTATATAAAAATAAAATAAAAAAATATATAGTATACTTAGTTAATTATGAGTTTATTAAGAAAAAAAATTCTATTCTATCAAAATAAATTAATTTTTTATGTGAGAAATAATAAAAAAAATATAAAAAATAAAAGTGTGAAAATACATAAATCATTTTTTAGGATTTTTTATCATTAAGAAAAATAAATAAAAGTATCAAATAAAAAATATGAAGAAAATACAAAAATATAAAATAGTTAGCCAGGGGGTGCAATAGCAAGTCAGGAGTGGTGTTTAGCAAAAACAAAAAAGGCCCAAGCAACAAAAAGCCCATAACTTCATCCTTGTCCTTCGTTCATCATCTTCACGCTATTTTCAGTACAACTTGTATCTTCCTCATGCTTGCATAAAAATGAAAACCCATAACATGAAAAATGTGGCATTTGAGCTCACGATTCCAACCATATAAATTATGTAACATAACTATCTAAGATCAAAGAGAATTTTGGAATCCCTAAATCGTGACCTAAAATTTTTAGAGATTTCAAGCTTCAAATTCTCTTAGCACAAGTAATATAAATGCAAAGTAATGATATGTGCAACTTCGTTATAATGAGAACTACATTTTTTCTTCACAAATCGTGGCTTGAGGTTTCCTGTATAAAGAGATAGAGTTTAAGAAAATACCTCCTTCAGTTGGAATCGTGTATGGCAATGTAGGGACTTTAATGGAGGCTTGATGATTGTTTGAGCTTCCTTGAGCTTCCCTGAACCTATTCCAATCCTTATCTTGCTCTGAAGATGGTTGGAACTCCTTGACCAAGTCCAACTGCAAGCTTCCAAGTTGAAAATGGAAGATGGTGAAATAGAGGTTACAGAACCAAGGTGATGGCTTGGATTGACTAGGTATCAAGTGTATAATATGTTTGAATCAGTTAAACACAAAACGCACGAGCCAAATGAGAGTTGGCTGAGCTTTTGTAGAAAATGTATGCTTAGGCATATTTTTGGTGTTTTTCAGTTTGAGAGAGTTCTAGGTTCAAGCCAAGCATGTAATTCCTTGTACAATGTTTCAATATTAGTATATAAGTGATCCAAAGTCAGCTTCCTACTAGCTGTGCAAGCTTTAGCCCTTTTGCAACTTTTCTTGTACTTGAAGTAAAGTTGACAAGACCAATCTCACATGCTTGTACTAGCTTGCTTTAGGGCTGATATGAGTTTGTACAAATTGCTTGAGAGCTGTGTAGTTTGCTTGTATCAAGGGGACAGGTCCAATGCTCCAAGTTGACAAAGTTGCAAAAGTGCATCTTTATGAAAATGGCAATGAAGCCTTTTTGCCCAAAATGGAATTACAACTTGTGTAAAGTTTCAAAAGCAAGGATAAAGGCTTTGTCAACTGAGTATGCATTTAATTAAGGAGTGTATATCAAGCTTAGGACCTGTAAAGCAAGAAACAATCAGCATAGGTTTGGTTTGCAACTTGATTCTATGTGAAAATGGCTTGAACAAAAAGTGAGAAAATGCCAACTTCCTCTCTTCGATTCTCCCTACTCAAAAATGATCTTGGAGAGTTCTTGGACATTTTGGAAATATTGCAATGTGCTATATAATATATCTTTGAAATGCAATTTGAGATACCCCTTGGAACTAGGTGAAAAGTTTCCATGAAGTTGGGTACAAAACCTGCCTAAATTAGGGCAAAATTTCACTAAGTTATTTAGTTAATGAGCATGTATTCACAAATTTATAACTTGAGATCCAAGCATCTTTAGAGAAAAGTTTGTGCAGAAAAGTTGTAGATTTCATGGAAGACTACAACTTTCATGTTGGGAACTTTTCTTGAATCAAAATGCATCATGGTGAAAAAGTGGTGCAAAGTTGAGAAAAAATAAGAAAATTTTTATACTTAGAAAAATTCTAAGTTATGAAAATTTTCAAATTAAAACCCTAATTTTCAAATTTAGCTTTCTTGGTCAACAAGTTTCATATTTTGACATATCTTGATGAATTATGACTCTTGGCACTTGATTTTTACCAAAAAGTCAAAGTTTGACTTTTCAGTGCATAGTTGACTTTTGATCAGTTGACTGCAAATTTCATATGTCAATCCAATGAACTTGAGATCTTTTGAACCATGTAATTAGGTCAAGATGATTCCATTTAATCCTTGAAATAATGATTGAACTCAATTGGTCATTGGCTAGGTTAAAAATCAGAAATTGCCCTTTCTCAGTCAAAACCCTAATTTTGACCATTTTGCCCTTTTGATGATTTGATCCAATTTCTTGAGGAGTTGTGATCCAAACTTGATCAAATGATACATATGAGTCTAAAATGTTGATGTGGATAAAAAATTATGAAGTTTGACTGTAAATTGACCATGGTTGACTTTTTCCCCAATACAACTGATTTTTAGGTCAGCTGTCCAATTAATTGATCAAAAATATGATTCAAGGCTTGAAACTTAACATGAGCAATCTTAGGGGTCCAAAATGATGTATGAAAGTCACATGAAGCATTGGTGGTCCAAAAATACTTGTGCAAATTAAAACCCTAATTTTGGGTTATTAGTGTAAGATGAGATGTCTTGAGCTAACCAAACCCTAATCTTGTCTTGAGTCCAAGAAGTCTTGTGAGAAAAGTCTTGATAAATGAGAGGGAAAATTTTGGGGTACAACAGTTGTGCCTTCGAGTGCTGTAAAGAAGACATTTAGCGGAAAGAAATAAGCCAATGTTATTTATGGCCAGAAGGGTCGTGTTAGAAGTGACTTCAATCAGTCTATAGGAGCGGTGATAATCTTTAATCCTGTGCCTATTCGACAACATTAATAGGGCAATCAACATAGGATAGATGCACCAAGAAGACATTTCACCAAGATCAGTATGCCATTGTCTTAGGCATTACAACATTTACTAAAAGCAGAGCTGATAACATTAAGGGACCCTCCTCAGAATCCAAACACCTCCTCTCCCTGCTATAATCCGAATATGAAGTGTGCTTACCATTCCAATAGTCCCGGGCACGACACCAATAACTGTTGGGCCTTGAAAAACAAAATTCAAGACATGATTAACAACAAAGTGATTGAGTTTGATCTGCTTGAGACCTTGAATGTATTAGTGCACCTATGTCGAAGCATGACAAAGGTATAAGCGCTATTGATGATGTTCTTTAAGTTTCTACTGTAATTGATTTGGTTACTCCCCTCCCAATTATCAAGAAGAATCTGTTGTAGGAAAGTTTATTTCTGGGTTGCATTAAAATATGTTACTGCTGTGTAGCCCAACCCAATGGCTGCAAGTAGCTGGAAGAAGGGATTCAGTTCCTAATGGACAATCACATAATTCTGGTTGAGAAGGTTCTGTCTACTGAGAACATGTTTCAATACTTATCTGTAATATCTAGCCCTCTTGTCAGGATCACCTCCAATGGTCTTGTAAGGATTACTGCCAATCCAAAAGTTGCTCCTCTATTAATCACCACACCTGGACCTATTCCATACTCTTCGGACAAAACTATCTCGTGGAATTATGGATTGGACGTCTACTACCATGGCGTCAAGCAAAAACTATCGACCATTGAATATGAAAGTATTGAAGCTACTGATCCCAACATTGAAAATTTTGTTGGAACTAGTAAGGTTACTAGAAGCAGAAGGGTTTTCTCCCTGGAAATATCTCTGAAGACTGTTGCTACACCAGTTAGAGTTACCATTATCGAGTCAAATATTGATGCTCGGGGTAAAGAGCAAATAATGAAGCCTTCCCATACGGAGGCGCCTAAAGAAGTTGCAGTTGAAAATACCTCCAGTCAAGAGTTGGAGGAGGTATTCAGTATCATCCGTAAAAGCGATTACAAGATTTTTGAAAAGCTAGGGCAGACCCCATCCAAAATCTCCATGTTATCCTTGTTACTGTATTCTGAAGCTCATGTACAAGCTTTGCTGAAATTCTTGAAGACCGCTCATGTGCCACAAGAGATTTCTGCAGACCAATTTGGAAGTTATGTTACTAGTCTAACAACAGACAATGGATTAGGTTTTATGATGTTGACTTGACTCCGAAAGAAAGAAATCACAACAAGGCCATGTATGTCTCCATTGAATGCAGGGGAGCTACTCTAACTCACGTATTGGTTAATACTGGTTCCTCGCTAAATTTTCTACCAAAAGGTGCTCTTGATAGGCTTAGGTGTTATACCTAAACCTAGTGATATTGTAGTTCGATCCGTTGATCGGTAAAAGAGGATGGTACACGGAGAAGTGGATCTTCCAATTAGGGTAGCATAGCAGGTCCTTGAATCTACCTTCTATGTGATGGATATCTGACCAACTTATTCTTGTTTACTCGGACGACCATGGATTCATGGGGAGGGTGTTGTTACCTCTATGTTGCATTAGAAACAGAAGTACCCTATGAAAGGGAAGGTTGTTATTGTTTATGGTGAAGAGGAGTATATGGTAAGTCATTTGAACTCATTCAGATATGTTGAGATGGATGGTGAATTCATCAATACTCTCTGCCATACTTTTGAAGTCGTCCCTCCTAACGCTACTGAAGATATTTCCGCTATTTCAAAGGTTACCAGGGTTTCTCCCATAATGGCTTCTTTGAAGGATGCTAGAATTGTCGTAGAAGAAGGTGGATGTACTACTTGGGGTCAGCTTCCTGACATTCCGTATAAATCTAAAAAATTTGGTTTGGGTTTCACTATAGAGGCTCATAAGGTTGTTCGTCGTGCTCGGGCTAGAAGACCACCATTCTGCATCAGCAACAATGGAGTCAACACCATATAAGATGATGACAATGATGATGACCTTGACAGATGGATCTTTCCGACCATCGGCAATGGACTCAGCAATTGGAAGGCTCAAGATATTATCTCAATCTCCTTTAGTCAGCAATTGGTTATGTAATTTATTTAAATAATGACTTTAAGCCTTGTGCCTTACCCGAGGCACAATGGTCCACTTGTTAAGGGTTGTCATTTCTTAAACACATCTTCATTTAATAGAGCATTGGACGTTTTGCATTCAAATTTTGTGCTCTTTTTCTTTCTTTTATATTTTATCACTTTCAAATAGCTATGTGTTCTCACACACATCCATACAATAAATTGCAGTTCCACATCCACTATGGATCCCGTTGATAACGATTCTGCTATTGCCACTTATGAATTTGAAAACACGATCTACCAAGCTGATGACGAAGGTGAGAAAGATTATGAAATACCAGGAGAACTTTCCAGACTGCTAGTGCAAGAGGAAAAGGCTATACAACTGCATGAAGAGTCGGTTGAGGTTGTAAATTTGGGTACTTAAGAAGACGAGAAGGAAGTCAAGATAGGTTCCAATTTAGAAGACGGTATCAAGAATAGGTTAATACGGATGTTGCATGATTATGTTGAGATTTTTCCTTGGTCGTATGAAGACATGATAGGGCTCGATACTGATATTATGGTTCACCATCTGCCAATGAAAGAGGGTTGTTCTCCAATAAAGCAGAAGGTTCGTCGCATGCACCCCGAGATGTCAGAGATGATCAAGGCTGAGGTTATGAAGTAATTCAATCCAGGTTTTTTGGCTGTTACATCATATCCTCAATGGGTTGCAAATGTGGTCCCGATACCTATGAAAGACGGTAAGGTACGTATGTGTATGGACTACAGGGGTCTGAACAGGGAAAGCCCCAAAGATGACTTTCCACTTCCACATATTGATGTTCTGGTCGACAACACCGCTCAACAAAAGGTATTCTCTTTCTTGGGATAACTGAAATATTTCTAAATTTATTTCTTATATGACTGCTACTTGTGAGCCGATCTTCAAGTTCCTGAAGAAAGATCAGGTAGTAAAGTGGAACGAAGATTTCCAGATAGCTTTTGACAAGATCAAGGAATTCCTCCAAGAACCTTCGATTGTGATGCCACAAGTTGAAGGAAGACCTATAATCATCTACCTAACAGAATTATAGAACTCAATGGGATGTGTACTAGGCCAACATGTCGAGTCTGGTCTAAAAGTGCATGCAATATACTAGCTTAGCAAAAAATTTACCGATTGTAAAACAAGATACGCATTGCTCGAGAAAACTTGTTGCACTTTGGCATGGGCTTCTCGTTGACTAAGACAGTATATGTTGACCCATACCACCTTATTAATCTCTAAAATGGATCCGATCAAATACATATTAGAGAAGCCTACTCTCTCCGTAAGGATAGCCATATGGCAAATGGTCTTGGCAGAATACGACATTCAGTACACCACTCAGAAAGAAATCAAAGGAAGTGTATTGGAGGATCATTTGGCGCATCAAGCCGTAGACGACTACTAATCTATGAATTTCGAGTTCTTGAATAAGAATATCATGCTAGTTACAGATTATGAAGAACCTGTATCATATGAAGGACCTAAGACAGGATCCCGATGGACTATGGTCTTTGATGGAGCTTCCAATGCGCTTGGTAATTGAATTGGTGCTTTGATCATCTCCCCAAGGGTTGCCATACGCCCTTCACCGCTACACTTTGCTTTGATTGTACCAATAACATGGCCGAATACGAAGCGTGCATCATGGGCATCAAATTCTTGAGTGTATATGGGGACTCAACCCTGGTAATCAGTTAGATTAAGGGAGAATGGGATATGAAGCACTTGAATCTCATTCCTTATCGGGAGCATGTACTGATATTAATTTCATACTTCAAGGAAATCACTTTTGAACATATTCCACGAGAAAAGAATCAACTGGCAGATGCATTGGCTACCATGTCATCTATGTTCAAAGTCAAATGGGACAATGAAGATCCTCGAATTACCTTTGAGATATTGGATGAACCGACACACTACTACAAAGTTGATACTGGCGGAGTAGAGGAGAAGCCTTGGTTTCATGAGGTGAAAAGGTACCTCGAGGCTCAAGAGTACCCTGTGGGTGCATATATAAATGACAAGAAATTCCTACAGAGGTTCTCTACTAAGTTCTTTCTGAGCAACATAATTTTGTACAAACACATCCATGACTCCATTTTGCTTCGTTGTATGGACAAGAAGGAAGTTGTGAAGATTATGGAAGATATGCAAGAAAGTATCTTCGGTACTCATTCCATTGGGAATATTATGGGTAAGAAGATTCTGAGAGTGGGTTAGTATTGGTTTACTATGGAAACTGATTTCCATCACCATTCAAGAACTTGTCATAAATGTAAGATCTATACTGACAAAGTACATGTGCCTCTGATTCCTCTGAATGTCTTGACTTCTCCTTGGCCATTTGCAATATTGGGCATTGATATGATTGGATAGATCATGCCTACTGCCTCTGACAGGCATCATTTCATCCTCATCGCGATTGACTATTTCACAAAGTGGGTTAAAGAAACCTTGTTTGCCTCTCTTACCAAGAATGTGATGGCTCGTGTCATCAAGCATAACCTTATATGTCGGTATGGCATCCCCGAGAGAACTATCACAAATAATGGAACCAATCTCAACAACACCATGATCACAGAACTCTGCATGCAGTTCAAGATCAAACACCAAAATCTTCTCCGTATCGACCGAAGATGAATGGAGTAGTGGAAGCCGCCAATAAGAACATCAAAAAGATTATACAGAAGATGATGATGATGATGTATAAAGATTGGTACGAGATGTTACCATTTGCTCTTCATGGCTACCGCACTTCCATACGAACATCAATTGAGGCAACCCCATTCTCTCTAGTCTACGGTATAAAAGATGTCCTACTTATCGAAGTTCAGATTCCTTCTCTAAGGATTATGAAAGATGCAGACTTAGACGAAGACGAATGGATTCAGACTAGGCTGGACCAGTTGATTTTGATTTCCAAGAAGAGGCTTGCGGCTTTCTGTCATGGCTAGATGTACCAGAAGCGCATGATCAAAGCCTTTAACAAGAAGGTCAAGCATCAAGTATATCAAGTTGGTGACTTGGTAATAAATCACATCATCCTACCGCAAGGTGATCACAACGGCAAATAGACTCCCACCTACGAAGGGAAATTTGTAGTCAAGAAGATATTTTCAGGTGGTGCTATGATACTTACCACCATGGGCGGTGAAGACTTTCCACACCAAGTAAACGCGGACATAGTCAAAAAATACAATACATGAAAGAGACCCTCTAGGTTGACTGAACTAGGAAAAAATAAGGGCATCTCGGAAAACCAAAAGGGTTCAGGCAAAAATCAGTGATATATATAAAGATTATACACCCGACAAGTCGAAAACCTGAAAAGGCGGCTTGGGCAAAATAGGGTATCCCGGTGGACTGAAAACCCGAAAGGGCGGTCCAGGAAAAAGTTAGGGATTAAAGCGTATGACTATGTCCCGTTGGATCACCTACTTACATCAAGCTTTATTACCAATGTCAAGTTCAAATGGTATAGATCACTTCAGTCAACTTCTTCGGACAACAAGGGATGAGATGCTCGAAGACACAGGGGCAATAGTAGAGTTGAAACTCGATGGGGTCGTTTACACATAGCTATATGTTTTGTTTTTACACTTTTCATTTCATGACCATTTCCTCTTACTAGGATTTCTGTCTCTATGTAAAAAAAACCTATTTTTTATAGGCAAACTATCAATACAAATACAATTGCAAAATTCAAGTTTTGTTTTATCTTTTTTATTTGTTTGCAAAAAACGTCCAATGACTAAATTGAATGAACATATGCATATGAATATGATTACTGTTGACAAATATATGCATAAAAACAATAATAAGTATTTATCAAGACTCTAGGAATTGGGATAACGATCAGGTCGTCCACAAGTCCCTACATGTAAATCCCCACAGAATAACTTCCATGGGATTATCCCCACAGAGTTACCTTCACAAGCTCATCCTTGACGGAGATGCATTCCCCCGGCTAGTCTAATATGCCTTCAAGACAGAAACTGGGGGATCTTCCAGCAATCAACATGACCATACTCCCCAAAAGATTCCCCTAGGGGATAAAGGAGTTTGAATCATTTCCCCAGTATACGATGGAAATTTATGCCATAACCTATGGAATTCTAGTCCTCACCAGAGATTTCCTCAGCACTGTTCACATGAATTCTATTTCTCAGCTGAGTTTATTTCTCCAACACTGTACAATCCCCTACAGAGTTCCTTTCTCCAACAGGGCTCATTTACTAATCAGAGTATATTTCTCCAGCAGAGTCTATTTCCCCAACAGGGTTTATTTCCCTAATAGAATTTAAAATTTAAAAACCCAGTTAATTTCTCTGACTACTGCAAAACATCGACAAGATTCTCTTCTCCAGCAAAGGACAATCCAATCTGTTATCCCCATAAAGTTGCTACATAACCTGAAACCTCTCCATATATCATTTAACTTTAGCCTCCCCATAAGAGTTGACGTCCATATCAGAAACCCGGTTATGCAGAACCTCTGAAGGTTATTCATCTCTTTTATTCCCAGTCAGGGTATATAAGAACTAAATTCCCTAGTAGAGCGATGAACGACCAATGTTCCTAAATTCTTCTCTACCTAAGAAGAATTCGAACATTCCCAGTAGAGTATCCTGAAAACAGAAAGCAGGAATTCCCAGCAGAGACATTCTAAACAAGATTGAATATTCGTATTCTTCGTCCCCAACAATGATCAGGGATTTATTTTCCCCAGCAAAGATGTTATACGAAGCTACCAATACACTTCAACGACATCTTGCATCCATACATCATTTACAAGTATCATAGCATATGCATACGAAACACATATAGCACACTCTCATTTACTTTGAGAACATCATTACACAATGCATTACATACATCATGACATTGCACGAAACTAACTTTGTTTTTCAGGTAAAAGTCCACAAACAGACGAATATCATCAACAATTCTCAAACAAGTCGTAGATTAATTCTCGAAACAGGACGGGGAAACTATTTAGGAAAATAGGTCACAGATTAATTCCCGAAACAAGACGGGGCAACTATTTGTATGACCGAGCAATGATAAACTCCCGAAACAGGACGGGGAAACTATCTTTATAACCAGGAAAAGATTAACTCCTGAAACAGGATGGGGAAACTATCGACAGGGACGGATGGCATGAATTCCCGAAACAGGACGAGTTTACCAACAAAAATAGACTACAGATCAATTATCGAAACAAGACGGGGCGACTATCTACATGATGAGCACTTTCCTCAGAGGCTGAATTCTGACAAGAATTTCCTTCAGCAACTAAATCTGAAAAGCAACTACTTAAGCACCTTCCCCAGAGGTTCATTCTGGAAAGCATTCTTCAGATACAGTCAAGCGTGGACTCATTATGATACTCTTATCAACAGTTACCTCAGATGGCATCTATAAGCCCATCTCCGGCAATATTCCGCCACCTCTCCAAATGGAATCTTTAAGTCGATTCAAGAAACATCATCAACCAACAACGTTGTCTCCGGCACATGCGAGTATAAATTTCTGGGCACTTAAGTGTTCAATCCCCTTCCACCTTCAGATCACAAATGACGGACAGGCTAATAGAACTCCTCAGGTTTAAGAATATTGAACAGGGGCAGCTATTGTACCCCAAAATTTTCCCTCCATTTTCTTCAAGACATTCTCCTAGGGTTTTCAAATGCTCAAGGATGCTCAAGAATTGATAACATAAATTCTCCTCCTAAGCAATTGACCTACAATTAGGGGTTTTCTTTTCATAAGGAATGTTGGGTTTCAAAAGCCTCAAGTGGTTTCCATGGTTCCTCATATGTCTTCAAGAATTCTCATACCATGTTCCATGCCTTACATCACAAGTTTGCTCAGTCAATTGCTCAGATGACTGAAAATCAACTGTATTGGATAAAAAGTCAATTATGGTCAACATACAGTCAAACTTCATGATTTTTGGTCAACATCAAGATTTTTAAGTCACATTCATCATTTAATCAAGGTTTGCTCATGGTTCATCAAGGAAAACTCTCAAATCATCAAAAGTCAAAAGTTAATAAATTAGGGTTTCCCTTATGAGAAGTCAATTGAACTTTGACCAAGCATAACTTTCAAATGCTTCATCAGTTTTCCCCAACCAAAGCTCATTTTGAAGGAAGTTCAATTCTCTACAACTTTGTATCTTTAAGCCCAAATTCAAAAAATGCTTCATTTGAGAGATATGGGCCAATACATTATAGGTAATTTCAAAAGTCAACAAAAAGAAACTTTTTGTCAAGGCAACTTACATCAAGATAAACTCTCAAAATGCAAAACTGATCAAAATAGGGATTATAGAGGACATCTTGGGCCTTCCAAAAAGTCTAAGATCGCTTTCAAAAGATGAAAATCGAGAGAGTTATGACCAGTGCAAGTTGGGAAATTTTGAGCAAATGCATGAAGTTCAAATTGATCAAAATTGATATTTTTGGATAATGGGCCATTGTTTCATAGTCCAAGCGTGTAGTACACTCCTTATGCACCTCATATCTTGTTCATGTACCCCTTGATCTTTTATTTTAATTATTTTTTATTTATTCATTATTAATTCAAAAATACATAAGATAGAATACAAGGATTATTAACAAAGGTCCAAGCCCATGTTGTTGACCTAATTTCACCCTTATATAATCTCCATTATTCATACACAAAAGCTGTAAACCCTTGTGCTAGAAATTACCTCCAAAAAACTCACAATTTTTCAAGAACTAGGGCATAATCAAACACTACTTTCCAGCAAGTTTCAGTTGATTACTAGCACTCTATCAACTCCCTGAGACTTCCAAGAGTCATACCCAGCCATCACTGAAGGCCATGGCACCCCAAATTGCTACAGCCAAGCAACTCCAGAATAGAGAATTGCCATAGTTAGGGCACCAAGCTCATGAATATGTGAAACTCTAGCTACATGCCATTTCAATCGAAACTAATATCACCATTAGATTTGTAAGGCCTCAATAAGTGGACAAGGATGCTTTTCATGCTCACTTGGCCTTTATTTTGTAGTTAACACGAAACAACTAATGATCCAACGGCAAGACAATATGCGATAGGGTGTTCATATGCAAGGGAACAGCGCGGGAAACTATCATGCGTCCACCATGCATCCTCTCATCATCACCCTTGGATCTCAACAGATCTAGATACAACGCTCCAGATCCATGCATTCACGATATACCTCCTGGAGCTACCCTCGCTGGATCCAGCGCATGCATCTTGGACCTTCTGTCTTTGGGCGTGGACTCAAATTGCAATATGCACCCCCACTGTTTGCTAATTCTGGCCCAACCCTTTATCTTTTTTTTTTAATTTTTCTTTTACCTTTTATTATTTAATTAAAATACAAAAAAATATTAACTTTTTCCAATTAAAATTAATTTATACTTTTAGGGTTTTTTGATGATTTTCTAATTAATCAACTTTTTTTAATAATTAAACTAATTTCTTTTTTAATCAAAATTAATTAAGGTTTTTTAGGTTTTATTTTAATTGATAATTTCTTTCTTAATTAACATTGATTAGGGTTTTAATCAACTAATCATAAATATCCTTTTTTTAAAAACAACAAAAAACATTTCCTTTTCCGTCATTGATGGTGCGTTTGTGAATATATCTATATTTCTTTATCATTATTGTAATTGTCTATGGGATGTAATATTTAATTAGGGTTTATTTTCTGCATTTACCTACTACTATGTATCTCTCCCAAAGTCGTGTAATAGCTTTAGGTTTACTTTCCATCTTTTAATTTCCGTATTTATTTTTCTGCATATTTATCGCTTTCCTATTTTACTGTTACTGTTAGTAATTAGGTCATGTATGGCAAGATAAAAACAAATGATAGCTAACCCTAATCAAAGATCAAAATAATTGAATCACAAATCACTTGCACATTCACACCTCTAGGGTAACCTCCCTTGTTGCCTCGGAAAAAATAGTCATGTCCCTCAAAAGTGGGGACGCTTTAGCACCGTCCCTCGAAATCAAAGATCGTAGTCCCTCGATGACCCTTTCGAATGTTGTCGTCGATAAACGATCTAGTCCCTTAAACGATAATTGCTAAAGTGTACTTACAAGTTTCCTTCTATGACTGTACGATGACCCACGCTCGACCCTTTACATCCAACGAAAGGGCTTCCTACTAACTAATGGTAGGATAGCACTATCTAAAGGAGGAGGAAATTACAAGTAAGACCTTGAGTAAGGGAATATCTTAATCGCTTTCTCACAAAGCTCTTCAAAACAAAACATTTTTCATACAAGCACTCTTCAATAAATATTTTCAAACAAACACTTTGTATGCATTCTCGAGGACATATACCCGAATCATTACAAAGTTCGCCTTACAATTGGCATTTTCAAAATATTTTCAAACACACGAACACAAAGCATTTTCAAAAAGTGAGCTAGCGATTAAGAGCCCATAGATAATTACGGATGAAAAAGGTGCTAACACCTTCCTTTTTTATAACCTACCCCTCGAACTCAAAATCAAAAAAGGCCTTTCCTGTTCTTTTCACCCTTTCCTTATTGGATAAAATAAAATTTGGTGGCGACTCTTGCTATCTGAAACATTTGCGATAAAACGAAAAAAAACAAGTCAGTTCTCCCACCATATTACATGAAGCCTTTAAAATATCAGAATGTAATGAACCGTCTCTTGAACCGCAACCTCTCCCTGTGGTCATGTTTCAAGACAAAGGCAAGACTGTCGAAGAATCTCCTGAGCAAGAAGCTGCTGCAGTTATTTATAAGAATGTGTTTTTAAGGATTTGAAGAAAGAAAATGTTATGTTTAAGGAAAGGCGAGACAAACAGGATGAAACAAGCAAAGAAATTAAAGGGATGCTTGGGAAACAAGAGGAATCAAACAATTAGATCAATAGTTTATTGAAATCATTATTCACACGACTTCTACCTCCTCGACCATAACTTCTGATACAATTTTTTGTTTCTACTATTTGTTTCTTATTTCAATCTTTCGTTTACCTACCTCCATCTGTTTATCTTAATCCACTTTAAATACAATATCCATTGTTATATTTACATTTTTTATTGATTTTTGATTTTTGACAAAAAGGGGGAGAACGTAAGATATTTTGAAAATAACAGTACCGAGACTTAGTCTCAAATATTTTGAATATCATAACTTTTGTTTTATCTTCTGAAAGCAAACAGGATAAATCTCTTGAAAAGTAACTTTTGAAAGTAACTTCTATCACGTGGACGTATCAAAATTTCCATCACAAAGCTCTGATCAGAACATCTTCAGGGAAGTAATTTTTTTCTTTATCTGAGTACTCAACTCAGGGGGATACTTTAATTATTTATTCTCTTGAGTAATCTATCAAAATATACTAGTTTTTGTCATCATCAAAAAGGGGGAGATTGTTAGAACATAGTTTTGTTCTACATACTTGTAATAGTTTTGATGATAACATATATATATATATATATATATATATATATATATATATATATATATATATATATATATATATATATATATATATATATATATATATATATATATATATATATATATATATATATATATATATATATATATATATATATATATATATATATAAAGAACAAATATGATCTCTAATTATGTATTTAAATATGCATAGTAATTATGATAAAAGAAGCATGGAAGATGATGAGAGATTTACATTTTGAAGCTTTATTTAAGATACAACACACTTAGAAGCAAATCCATGTAACACGCTGTATAGAAGAAGTTATGATGTTACAACTTATGAACCACCAACACTGCAAGCAAAAGCTCTGATATTCTAATAAGTAAAGTTTTGGAGTAAAAAAAGAAGTCTCAATGCACTCATCTATTCAAATGTTCTAAAGAATCATCACTTAAGCTACACTCTAATAGTAAATACTCTGAAATGCAACAGAAGCTTCAACGTATCATCCAAGTTCTAATGAATATCAAGAAAGTATGATGATCTAAAGTCTCAACGGTAATATTATTATTCTAATAAGATCCCAAGGAAGCAGTGCTCTGATCCGTTACAACGCATTTATTACAAATCAAAAAGTAAAGGTTGAACCAAGTCAAAGATCTATATTTTTGGAAAGAGCATTAACGACACGTTATCAACCTTCCAAAAAAAACTTCTCTTGTCTCTCATGCCTCACCTATATAAATAATACTTGAAGAAGAAAACAATAACACTATTGTAAATTGAAAAGAGAAACATTTCTATCCAGTTCTATCTTGTGCTTTACAATTGTGTATACATCATTTTTGTGATATATTTTTTTAGAAACATCATTGTACACACTTTTATTTGATTTATTATGTATTACTTTGAGAAAACCGAATTGTGGTTTAGACTCAAGAAAACTTTAACGGTAGTCATTGTGTCTGTGTAATCAAGTTTTGATTAGTGGATTGAGACCTCGTTTGAGAGAGACGAAATCACCTTGGCTGGTGGACCGGAGTACTTTGAGTTCAAATGAACCAGGATAACCAAAGTGCATACTGTCTTAATTTTTAAAATCCAAATTCTACCCCTCCCCCCTTTTATGTTTTTCCATTCTTAAATTTGAGCAACAAGTCTAATGTTTGAACACTACAAATGAAGAACAAATAGTAACACAATTAATGAGCAACTACTCTTGTGTCTTTGTATTCTCTCTTTGATGAATAATGAAGAACTAATATTGTTAGACAACGACGCATATCTAGAGGGGCTGTGAATATAGGCACGAAAATTATTCTAGACACAAATCTAGAATTTAATTTGTTTTCAAAACATTTTGATGCGGAAGCAATTAACTGGATAAGTCATCTAAAAAAATTATTGGAAATTTTGATATACAAATTTTAAAAGATAAATATATGAGACAAAATTGAATACTTGATTAATCACAACTCAATTTAACAATCCACTTATTTATTCTTTGAACACAATCACTTTGTAATACTATTTCCAAGGCTAACTAATCAAAGAACTAACTTGATCATTTTATTAAACACTTGGCGTGCAAGTGAATTTTCAGAATTTCTCTTTGAGTGATGCTGATACACAAAACCACTTATAATCAAATATGATTATAAGATATATCCACACCTAATTCAAAAAATAGATTTTAAGAGAAAAATTCTTACAATTCAATTGTTATCACAATGCTATTTGTTAAAATGATTTATGAAATTGAAAGCAAGTAAAAGCGGAAAATTAAAACACGCAAGGAATTTGTTTACATAGTTCCCCACTGTCATCCTCGTGTGTGGGTATGTTTGTGCCTAATTACAATGGAACTAGGAAAATTCTTATATGTAAAATGATTAATACAATGGAAGAGTTAGAAACAACAATACAAAATTCTCCAATTCGGTGTTGATTCTCCTTCTTCCAACCTTTGATCCTAAGCAAGATCAAATCAACCAATAGATGCAACTTATTCTCCGCTTAAGCTACTTCCTTAAAAGGATTTAAAACACCCCAAGGTTCCTTGAAAATATTTCAAACACTCTAGGGGATTTTTCACTCTAGTAAATTCCATTGCAAACTATCAACACAAGATCACTGACTCTATCATCCAATTTTTGCTACTTCCTTAAAAAGATTTCAACCTCTCTAAGCTTCCTTGAAAATATTTCAAACACTCTAAGGTATTTTTCACATGGATGATTCCTTCTCGCATGATCTTGCACGAAAACCCCCAATTCAACAAATGATGTTGGTGGACAAACCCAATGATTTTTATGGATGAAGACCCCTACAAGAACTCAACCCAAACCAATTGGAAATCCACATGGAATGGCACCCTGACAGAACATCATCACAATGTAATATTGGTGTGTATGCATAGATTGGAAGGTTGAAGATGAAGAGAAAAAGTAGGCTAATTTTATGGTATCATCCAATTAGAAATGATGCATGAATGGGTATTTATAGTTTGGAAAAGTTTAGGGAAAAAAGGATAAATTTGGAATAAAAGAAAATGAAAATTTGACCAAAACAGAATTTATATGTCGACCTATAAATCGTATGTGTCGACACATACATTGTAAAAGGTTCCATGTGTCGACCTGAAAGGCTCAATGTGTCGACTTGAGCAAGTCAGTAGCTACAGGCTTTAAAACGTGAGTAAGTGTGTTAACCTAAAATATGGATGTGTCGAAACATAAAATAAGAATTTCTGCAATTTCAGAAATCTTTTAGCATATGTCGACCTAAAGGTTATATGTGTCAACCTGTGACTTACAGAAGCTTACAGGCTTAAAAACTGAGTTGCATGTATCGACCTGAAAATCAAATGTGTCGACACGTGCAATGCAAAAACGTGCAGAAAGTGTTTTTCAATGTGTCTGGTCAATTTCAAAGTTCTTTTTTATGATTCCTAAGACCTTGTATTAACATCATGCAAAGTTCTTTTTGATAATTTTACCGTCGTGCCATCTTTCCCAGTTTTGATATCATACAAAACACCTTGTATTGAAGTTGTACTCACAAACCCCCCCTTTTGACGAGGGAAAAACTTTCGACGATAAATTTCTTGTAATTTTCAAAGGCTCCCCTATATTTGTGCTTCCTATCTTCATCTCGAATATGCTTCTCCCCCTTTGACAATATCAAAAAGAAGATAGCAATCGATTAGAAGTACCAAATTTTCCAAACAATTAACTAATACCAAACCGAGGAAATTTTGCATATAAGAGCAACAATTACATATCCCCATATATATGTAATGACGCAAACTTTTAAATAACGAGCTACATATATCACAACAAATGTAATGTAATGCAAAAGCAACGAAAGTCAATTTAAGAGTCCCGATTATGTAACAATTCATAATGGAACTCCCAATGTCGCACACGCATGTGCCAACCACAACGACAGCATAATATCTCTACTAACACCAAAATGAAAATGTCTACTATACAATGTAACTAGGAAAACATGAACCACACATTGCAATATATAATAAGCTAAATAACTACAGAACATGCTTGCATATTAAAAATAAATTTATACAAATGTGAAAGAATTAATACATAAAGTCATTGTAAGCATATAGATCAAGAACACACAATGGTTATTGATCTGAATTTTTTTTGGAAATGAAAAATCATGGTTTTCATCATTAGAGAGTATATGAATCATTTTCGAAAGAAACCTAGAAATATGCATTTAGGCAAAACTTAAATTCAAGGAGAAATTGAAACGATATTACTTTACTCTTGAAGGGTTGGAAATTCCACTCACAAAGTATAACACACCCGAACACATAATTATAGTGAATACTTAACATGCAAGTAACGAGAGAGAACTAGGCAACATATGAGATATCAATGATCCTTAATTCTCTGCGCATGTTGACAAAATATTCGGTTGCGAGTGATTGAAAATATCGGCAAGTTTATTTTTACTATCAACATGCTCAAACGCAGCATTCCTTTTTTCAACATGATCATGAAGAAAGTGGTAACACATCTCAATGTGTTTAGTCCTTGAATGTAGCATCAAATTTTTGGTTAGATTTATGGCACTAGTGTTGTTGCACATGATAGAAATACATGATAGTTTAATATAAAAGTCCAATAGTTGTTGTTTGAGCCACAATATTTGAGCACAACAACTACCGGCTTCCACATATTCTTCCTCGGTAGTTGACAAAGCTACGAAAACTTGCTTTTTACTATGCCAACTTACCAAGGATTTTGTAAACAAGTGACAAGTTCCATTAGTACTTTTCCTATCCAATTTGCAACTGGCAAAATCAGAATCAGAATAACCAACCAAATTACAATTTTTTCCCTTGGAATACCAAAGCTCGAATTTTGAGGTACCAATGAGGTATCTAAAGATTTGTTTTACGGATTTTAAATGAGATTCCTTGGGAACCTCTTGATGTCGTGCACACATACAAACACTAAACATAATATCGGTACAAGATATTGTAAGATGGAGAAGAGAAATAATTATACCTCTATACCTTTTTACCTCAACGTCCTTACCTTTCTCATCCTTGTCTAGATTACCATTTGTTGCCATGGGAGTGTCAATTTCCTTATCACTATCCATTCCAAATCTATTAAGTAATTTGAGACAATAATTGGTTTGACATATAAACTTTCCTTCATCTAGTTGCTTAATTTGTAGCCCGAGAAAGTAATTCAACTCCCCCATTAGGCTCATCTTAAACTCTCCCTGCATAAGCTTAGTGAACTCCTTGACAAGATGCATATTAGTATATCCAAAAATAATATCATCTATATAAATATGAACTAATAAGATGTGATTTCTTTGATGTTTAATAAAGAGAGTAGTGTCAATTTTCCCTCTAGAGTATCCTTGTTCAAGCAAAAAATTTGTTAAGCCTATCATAATATGCCCTATGGGCTTGTTTAAGACCGTACAATGCATGTTTAAGTTTGAAAACATGATTAGGAAACTCATCATTTTCAAATCTGGGAGGTTGAGAAACATACACATCTTCATTTATCTATCCGTTAAGGAGTGCACTTTTTATGCCCATTTGAAATAATTTGAAATTCTTAGAACATGCATAAGCTAATAAAAGGCGTATAGCCTCAAGTTGGTCCATCGTAGCATAAGTATCCTCATAGTCAATGCCCTCCTCTTGGTTATACACTTGAGCTACAAGAGATACCTTATTTCTTGTTATCCCAACATGTTCGTCAAGCTTATTCCTAAATATCCATCGGGTGCCTATGATTTGATGATTTGTAGGACAGGGACAAGATCTCAAACGTCATTCCTTTCAAATTGGTTTAATTCTTCTTGCATGAAAATAAGCCATTACTCATCAAGTAAGGCATCATTAGTGTTTTTAGGTTTAACTTGTGATACATAAGCATGATGACAACAAAGACTATTTATTTTAGAGCGAGTTGTTACCCCCGTTTTGATATCACCTATAATGTAGTCAAGTGGATGATCTTTGGAGGTTCTCCACTCCAAAGGAAGACCATCATTTTCTTCTTGGCCTTCATCATCTTTCTTTTCTTGGGAGATATTCCCATCCTCCTCAATACGCAACTCTTTAGGTTGATAAACTCCTTCGCCGGTGTCTTTGAGTATGTCTTCCGTGGATGCACCTACACCATGAAAAGAACTACCTTTCCCAACACTATTTGGGGAAGTCTCATCAAAAGTAACATGAACGGACTCTTTAATAATAAGTAATATCTTATTATAAACTCTATATGCTTTACTAGATTGAGAGTATCCAAGAAAAATACCTTAATCGATTTTCGTGTCAAATTTTCCAAGACTGTGTTTTCCATTATTTAAAATAAAGCATTTACATCCAAATATATGAAGATGAGATAAATTTAGTTTTCTACCTTTCAAAAGTTCATAAGGATTTTTGTCAAGAATTGGAAGAATAATTATCATATTCAAGATATAACATGTCGTGCTAATAGCATCAGCCCAAAAATATTTTGGTAGACCATAATCATTGAGCATTGTTCTTGCCAACTCTGTAAAAATGCAAATTTTCCTCTCAACAACACCATTTTGTTGTGGAGTTCTAGGAGCTGAAAGGTTATGTTTGATACCAAATTTATCAAAATATTCTTCAAAGAGGTGGTTTTCAAATTCACTTCCATGATCTCTTTGAATAACAACTATCTTTGAGTTCATTTTATTTCGAGAAATCTTGGCAAAACATGTGAAAGCTATGCATGTTTCATCCTTGCTACGTAAGAAAAAGTCCAATAAAATCTAGAGTAATCATCTACAATTACTATGGTTTAGTAATTTCCACCTACGCTTTTAATCTACGAGGGACCAAACAAATCCATGTGAAGGAGCTCAAGTGGCCTTGATGTAGAAGTAACTTTCTTATATTTAAAAGAGGCCCTTGTTTGCTTACCCTTTTGACATGCATCACATATGTGTCCTTTAGAAAATTTTATTTCTGGTAGACTGATTAATAAATCTTTTGAGACTACTTTATTAAGTAAGTTAAAGTTGACATGAGCTAAACGTCTATGTCATAGCCAAGAGTCTTCACTCAAGGTAACAAGACGTTGAGTATTATTCAAGGAAATCTCTCTTAAGTCAAGCATATAAACGTTACAAACCCTCAAACCCTTAAACATACAATCCATCTTTTCATTATGTTCAATTATGGAACAATCTTTTGCAAAGGACACTTTATATCCATGATCATATAATTTACTAATACTAAGAAGATTATGTCTAAGGCCTTCAACTAACATAATATTTGAGATGGTAATAGTTGAAGGATTACCTAAACTACTTTTTCCAAGTATTTCACCTTTGTGGTGATCATCATATGACACAAATCTTTTCTTCTTCACCACAAAGTCGGAGAAGATTGATATATCTCCCGTCACATGTCTTGAACATCCGCAATCGAGAATCCACTTTCCCGTCATATTATCAAGACATTCATCCTATAAAAATCAAACAAATGTGGTAGGTACACAATTCTCATTGGGTCCTTGAGAGTGAGTTAAATAAATGTTTCATTTGAGCAACTATTGAAAATCACCCTTAGGAATAAAAAAAGGTCCTAAACTTGCATTTTTCAATAGTGTGACCCTTTTTGCAACAATAGTAACAAAATATCCTATGATGAGAATTAATACTCATATTAGGTTCTTTCTTAATCAAAGAGTAATTTTCACGAGGATTTTCAACCTTCAAGGACCTAATAGGCATGTTCTCAATGGATGATGTAGACTACCTAATTTGGAAGCAAGAGTACTCACTTATTGTTTCCAAATTTGATATGTGTCACAACCATATTCGTAAGATGGCTCATCCACCTTTTTATGATTTGAACTATCTATAATAAGTTCTTTTAATTCTTCTAACTCATCATTGATTTCATTAACCTTGGCCTCTAAAAATGTGAAGAATTTTTCTTGGGAGGCCAATCTTTTGTTAGCATTCAAAAACTCTATTTGTAGTTTGTCAAATTCCATTTTTAATTAATTATAACACAAAGTTGAAATATTAGAGTATTTAGAACTTACATCATTTTTCTTTCCTTGTCGATGATTTGCCATGAAACAATAATTTTCCTCTTCATCACTTTCACTTGATCTTTCATCGCTTGAGGGTTCACTTTCACTTTCCCAAGAAACATAGGCTTGTCTAGGCTTATTTCTTTGGCCTTTTCTTTTCTTTTTGGCAAGAGATGAACAATCCAGTTTATAATGACTGGGCTTTCCACATTCATAGCAAATAACCTTTTCTTTGTCCTTTTTGTTGTTCTATTCTTTGATGGAGGAGGGTTTCCTTCTAAACTTCATGAGATTATTGTTGGAATGTTTAACTCCATTTTCCCAAACATATCGATTAAATTTCTTCATAAATAGTCCCATCTCTTTATCATCCGAACTCTCATCATCACTAGAGACTCTATTCTTACTTTTCTCTTCTTTTGAGGATTTAGAGCTAGAATCCTTAAGAGATTTGGACTTCATAACTTCTTCCTTGTGACTTTCTTTATTCTTCTTTTTCTTCTCAAGATTCTTTTCATATTTATCCAAGGAATTGAATTCTTTCTCGTATTCTTCAATCTTACCAAAAAGTATGGTGAGATCAAGTGTTTCATGATTGTTAGCTTCCTTGATCGTGGTGACCCTAGGTTGTCAACACCTAGTAAGACATCTCAAAACTTTATTAGTAAAAATATCATTGAAAATAGGATTACCTAGTAAGTTCAAACAATTAATAAGATGAGATAATCACTTTTGCATTTCCGTAATGGTTTCACCATTTTTCACGCGAAAGAGTTCAAACTCGTGAGTGGGTGTATTAATCCTAGCTTGTTTGACCTTCTTAGTTCCCTCATGGGCAACTTGTAGAGTGTCCCACATAGCCTTAACGGTTTGACAATGGGAAATGCGATAGAACTCATCAACACCAAGTGCAGATATGATGATGTTCTTAGCTTTACAAAACTTTACTAGAGTTAGAGCTTAACATCTGCACTTCTACTAACTTGGATCATAAATAAACTGAACCAAGAAGTAACCACTTGGTTGATCAACATTCGACCATTCCACCAATCTAAGACGTGTTTTTCTGAATAACACATCTTAGATACACAACCCAAATGTCTCCTCTTCTAGATCAGGAGTAGGTTCCAAATGCATGTGATTAACACACATTTGTTTAGCCCCCAAGCATCTACCATTCAACAGGAGGTTGCACACATGCCGACATGATGTCCCAACATCTAGTAGGACACCCATTCCCTTTTTCTGGAACACAAAACTGACATTGGTTCTGAAGCCATTACTGCTTCTAGAAAGACAAAACATCACTTAATCACCTTCAAGGTCTTCGAAAATAATCCAAGCTCCAGCTATACCAACAACATCAAGACTCAGAGTCACTTTCCTAATTAGGTCAAGAATTAGGAAGACTCTTTTAGAAACCAAAATAAATGGCTCTATCTTTTCTTCAATAATCTATCAAACAAATTACAGGTTTCATAAAAGATACATCAACCACACACTAAAATTCCTTTATGAATGGACTTGATAAATAAAACTCAAGTATCATTGGCCATTTTAGATAGATGGTTGAAACAGTCTTGCACATATCCTATCACCATAGGATACATCTGTTGAGGAGACCAAATCCTAATGCCATGTCAACCAGGGCTACAACAGATACCATGCAGCGGAACAAACAACATCTCACCAACATACTTCAGGCACAAATAGTAAACATTACACAAACATATCATACTCTTGTTGCAATAGGTTAACCTAGGTTTGAAAATAAATCAAACTAAAAAACAGTAGCTCTCAGTCACAGCTACACACCTGAACACAACATACAAATCCAATCCTGCCACGAATAGTCCATCCTCCACTTCAAGGGACCATTCAAAAACAATATGAACTATCCAAGTTCAAACAGCTTTTCAGTAGAAGCCTTCTACCTTGCACATACACTAGAAAGTACCCCCACAAATCTTATCCAGAAACAGACAGGATGCCTGCTCTGATACCAATTGAAATTCTGGTATGACATAACTCATATGTCATATGACATGTTAGGACATCTGATATGACATAAAGAAATAGGCAAGGTATCAACATTAATAACAGTACTGAAAATCATAAACAACACACCAGAATTATTAACCCAGTTCCGGGGGCATACCAAGCCAGGGACAAATCCACTCAAATAGTATCAATTCATAGACCCTACAGCAAACCTCTAGTTTAAGGCATAATCACTTAATCACTACCCTTTCTAGATTTCCATCTAATTCTCACCTAGTTATGAGGCCCTCCTCAATCCCTCTTCAATCACAGACAGTGATTCGATCAAAACAAACAATTCTGAACAAATAGGAAGACACACTTCCATGAAAATAATTAGCCAAGACTCTTGACTAAGAACACAACTAGGAGTTGCTTCAAAGCTTCCTCCAAGAATAATACTCAACTTATTACATACAGGATTCTGAGTGAGAACACAGTGACCATCTCACAACATGAGTGGTTCACACATACCAATTCTCCTAGAGAGTGGCTAACGGACTTAGCCCTAATGATTAAATCTTTACAATTATCGGCTGGTGCTAAAACTAGGTTACAAAGCTTCTATTTATAACCTATACCCAACTGGATTTAGGCTTTCAAGTCACAACTCTTTGGCTTTTACAAACAGTAGAAATTCTGCTACGAAATAGGTCTTAAATCAAATCTTCCTAAATTATCTCTGTGATACGGTGGGAGAACTGACTTGAGTTTTGCGTTTGTTTTCGCACTTGTTCGGTTTAGCAAGAGTCGCCACCGACTTTTTATTTTATCCTAAAGGAAAGGTTTAAAAAGCACAGGAAAAACCTTTTGAGATGTTTCGTGGGTTCGGGGGGTAGATTATGAAAAGGGAAGGTATTAGCACCCTTTTCATCCATGGTTATCCATGGGCTCTTAGTTACTTGGTTTTTAGATCACTTGCCTTGATTTTCGATTGCTTGAAAATGGTGTGTGTGTGTGTGTGTGTGTGTGTGTTTTTAAAAATGTTTTTGAAGAAGATGTCTTGTCTTAGGCAACCAATGTAATTGACTCGTGTTTGAGTGTTTTACAAAAGTGTGTATCTTTTCGAAAAGATGTTTCAAAATGTTTTTTGGAAGTTTGTTTGAAAGTGTGTATGAAGTGTGGTTTTTGAAAAGAAGGCAAGTGTTTTTGCAAGTTGATCTCAAGTAACTAAGAGTTTTGACTACCCCTATTGTACTCAAAGGTTTTCTCTATGTTTTCAACCCCTTTTTAACAATTTTGTTCCACCATTGAATTTGGTGGACAATCTTGCGTTTAGGAAGTGATTGGGACGGGCGCGGGTCATCGTATGGACCATGAATGCAATGGTGCCAAGTGTATTTGGCAATTTTCTTAAAGGGACTTGATCATTTTGATAGGCGACTTTCGAAAGCGTCATCGAGGGACTTATGATCATTTGAATTCGTTTTGCCAAAGAAACTCGACGTGCAAGCATGGCCCATTTTGGAAGGCAACATGTGGGATTACCCTAGGGGGTGCAAGTGTGATTGTGTATTGATTTCATGTATTTGTCTTGTATTAGGTTATCTAGCGTTTGGTTTTATGTACATGCAAACCCTAGGTCTAACCATGGTATAATTTGAAAGCGGTAAATTGCGGGAATTTTAAAGTCTACGCTATTACAAATAGTATCCGGGAGTGGGGGTACAAATTTACAAATGGGGATGAGACTTTAGGAATGTAGTGTCCAATAATTTACAACCAAATCGAATTGCGATCAAAGTGTAAATGTAACATATAGCAATGTATAAGAATAGTAATTGTATGTGTATCAAATGTAAAGTGTATTGTGTAGGTGTAAGTGTACATGTATTTTATTTACAAGTATGGAAATGTGAACTTAAATGTATTATTAAGTATGTGTGATTTAAATTGTGTTTTTGTATCCTTTTTTTTTGTAAAGTATGTCCAAATTAAGTATTAATCTTAAGAAAAGAAAAGTATTAACCTTAAAGAAAAATTATATATTTATGTACAAATAAAATTATCTTAATCAGAAACAAGGAAATGTTTTAAGACAAAGTATTTCTTATGTATTAATATATTTTAATTAGTGATTTGTGTATAAAGGGATTTATATATACAAAATAAAATTAAAGTAAAAATCTATTAATCTAATTAACCCTAAAGTTCATGTAAAGAAAATTCTATATGAAATAAATAAAAAGAATTAAGGTAATTTTATTTACAAATAAGATTAGGTTAGTTTAAAAATGTAGGAAAAAGGATAAGTAAAAAATAAGGGTTAGCTTAAGTATAAAAAGATGGAATGGGCTTAAAGGGCTTAATCAGAATTAGAATTCAAAGGGGGGTGCCAATTTAAAACGTATTTGGGCCTTAAGCGTTGAAAGTGGGACAAGGCCCAGGAGGTTTGTGACAAATTGTTCTTAGGGTTTAATTATTTGTTTCATTTGGGGCACGAATTAGGGTTTGACATGCCGAGGCGCCGTCGTTCTTTCATCACTTCGTCCTCTTCGTTCGTTCCCATGCTGTGGATTCTGAGCCAAAATCCTTCGTCCTTGTACCAGGCGCTACCCTCTCTCCTTTCCCATGGTCATGTCTGGGCGATGTTTGCAAAGGTAATGAACTTACAGATTATGTTTTAGGGTTTCCAATTCGTGCATTTTTTTTATCTTTGATAAGTTCTTAATCTCTGAACCTGATTACTGTTATATGAGGTGTGAAGGAAAAAGGTGGGAAATTTATACCTTCGTTGTCTTTGGAAAATGGAGGAGAGAGTTGGAGGCGCCTAGGGTGGACAGGGCGAGGTTTGGTGATGACGTGCACTTTGCTTGGAAACCATGGTATTCTGTATATCTTTTGCCTTTTTGTTGCTTAATGATGCATGCTGAAAGCCTCTTTATCTTCTTCTTCTGCCTTTTTGCCTCGCTTTGCTTGCTTGATGCTTGAGATGCCTGATGTTTCTGTTTGCTTCTTTATCTCCTTCTGGTTGTTGCCTTGATGCCTGCCCTGTGATGAGGCTTCCTCTGAGGGCCTTGAATGTTGATATGTTGGGTTGCCTTATATGCTTAGTTCATGGTTTTGGATTTGTGTGATTGCCCAATGATGAAACTTTCTGAGGGCTTGTGTGCTTGATTTGCTGTGTTCTGAGATTGAATGCTATTTGCTTTGACAATTTCTTTTCCTCTTCCTCTATGGGCTTGCTGAGGCGCTCATGAGTTGCCCAATGATGATAGCATTCTGAGGGTGGTGTTGCTTTGATCTGACCCTGGTATAAACTTTGTATTATTTGAATGGTTTTGGCCTTTGACAGGTTGATATTCAGCAGGCTTTAGGCTTAGTACTGTCTTGAAAAGGGTTTGTGGGTTTGATATTCTGGTTTAGGCTTGGACATCAGGCTTTTTAGTGTTTTCTGTGAACTGGTTTTTGGTTTGATAGATTATGGTCTTGGCTTGATGCTTATGTTTCAGCTTGGCATGGTTTGGACATCACAGGTTTTTTAGGTTTTTGGTTTATGCTGCAGTTTGTAGGTTTAATGTTATGCTTCAGCAGGCTTCTCGATGGTTAAGTTTGACAGGTTCAAGCTTGCAGGTTCTGGCTATTAGCTTTGGCCTTGGCTTGACAGGGTATTGTTTGGGCTTCTCAGTTTGTGGCTATATGAGCTGTTTTGGAGGTTTGAAAGGCTTAGACAAATTGTGGTTATTGTTTGACAGGTTAAGTTTGAGACTAAGAGTTGGAGGCCGTTTGCTTGCTCTGAGTTATCCTTGGGTTTGTGATTTTTGTTTATGTTTAACTCTGCCCCCTTTTACTGTGTTAGCAGCTTGCTTTTATATTTCTTTATGCCTCCAGCCCAAAGCCAGTAAGCCTATTCTCTTTTCTCTCTTTTCTCTCTCTTCAGTACAGTTTTTAAGCATATTATATGTTTATGTTTGTACTTTAAATTCTGAAAAAGCAATGGCCTAGGGAAATGATGAAGCTGAAATTTGTTTGCTTGCAATACATGTTTCCTCTGCACTTTATGTTTTCTTTTCCATACTTTCTGCTTCTTGACAGCATTGATGGCCTTGTGTACTTGTTTGATATCTTGCGATATCCCTTTTGGACAGCTTTTTGTTTAGTTTGACATTGGAACTTTATGGTTCAGTTTGGATTTTGTACTTGCTCATGCTGTTTGAGACTTTTGGAAATTATGCAGTTTTGACAATTTTGAAATGTGCAATTTTTGACTTTGTGCATTCATTTTTGACTTGCAAACATTTTCACCCTTCTTTGTCAACCGGGAGAAATCCCGTGATTTGCAGAGAGGGCTAACTGATCCCGGCCATTTGCTTTTAATGATGAGCTCGGATTAACTATCTGTCTTTTTAATTATTTATCTGCAATTGACTTTTTCTTTTGTTTCTTATTCTTTGCAGATAAAATCCAATGAGGCAGAGGGAGCAAGGGATGGAAGATGAAGAATTGAAGACTTAGAAAAATATTAGGATAGTTTTACTTAAATTTAAATAAATGTAATATTATTATTGTAAACATTTTGTAAACAAAAACAATTATACAAGTAATTTAAAGATAAATAAAAAATCCTTTTATTTGATTAATTCTTTTATTCTTTTCAAGATATTTATCTAATTGTTATAATTCTTAAATTAAAATAAAAATGGAAATAAATTCCAATTATCTTAATTTAAAAATAAATAATCAATTGGTAAACATTGTGGTCTTATGACAAACCTGACGCTCCAATTATCCAAAGCAATGCATAGTTTCAAACCAAGCGACATTTAATTAAACAAAATGTCCATCTGCCTCTTTTCACTGATTAAATCCAACAAATGCAAACAAACAGCAGCCTCAGTTGTCAATTCAGAGTAACTTGAAAAACATTGATAGAACTAACTCTTCTTGAGAGATATGCGCACAAAACCCTGATTCTGATCAAATGCCAAAGAAACGTTCGCCTGGTCAAAGCTGAGCCAAAAATTAACCAAACCCTAAACCAACTGTTTGAATTGTCTTAAAAGTCAATGAAAACCCTAATTTTGTCTGACTGATAAGAAAAGTCTGTTTGACTGATTCTTATGCCAATCTGAAAAATCAGGAAACGCCCGAAGCTGTGATTTCTTGTGGAAAAATACGAGGGCAAATTTTGGGGTACAACAGTTGCCCCTGCTCAATCTTCTTGAACCTGAAGAGTTAGATTGGCAAGTTTGCCTTTCGCGACTCGAGGGTAAAAGGAGATTGGACACTAGAGTGCCCAGAAAATTTGCACTCGGCGATGTGATGGTAGAGGTGAATGGGCTTACAGATGCCATTTGGTGATGGGCTTAACGATGCCATCTAGGGATGCGATAGAATCTTGTCGGGGGATGGGCTTAGAGATGTCATCTGAGAATGGGTTTAAAGATGACATTTGGTGACTGCTGGTAGGATGATGGGCTTATAGATGCCATCTGGAAATGGGCTTAAAGATGCCATTTGGAAATATTGAACTGGAGGATGGGCTTATAGATGCCATCTGGAAATGGGCTTAAAGATGCCATTTGGAAATATTGAACTGGAGGATGGGCTTATAGATGCCATCTGGAAATGTTGAACTGTATGTCAATGGTGAGTGGACGAGTATCAGAAAGGCATCCATGTTTTGGAACATCTCTGAATTGGGGGTCTGAACAAGCAATAGATTGACATCCATGTTTGGAGAATCCGTAAACTATTTTCGAAGGTCTTGAAGTTGAATAAGCAATAGAGCAACATTCGTTGTTGGGAAGCGTCCGTAAACTGTTTTCAAAAGTTGCATCTGAACAAGCGATAGATTAACATCCGTTGTTGGGAAGAATCCGTAAACTGTTTTCAAAAGTTGCATCTGAACAAGCGATAGATTAACATCCGTTGTTGGGAAGAATCCATAAACTGTTTTCAGAAGTCTTGGAGTTGAATAAGCAATAGAGCAGCATCCGTTGTTGGGAAGCGTCCGTAAACTGTTTTCAAAAGTTGCATCTGAACAAGCGATAAATTAACATCCGTTGTTGGGAAGAATCCGTAAACTGTTTTCAGAAGTCTTGGAGAAGGAACCGGTGTAGGGTTTCCTGATGATGAGTCCGTGTAAAACTGCGTCCGGATGAATCTGGAACAAGTATCAGAATGTCGCCGTGTCTGGGTCACATCTGAGCTGTCTCTGAGTGAATCTGGGGTAAGTATCAGAATGTCGCCATGTCTGGTTCACATCTGAACTATTTCTAGAAAGAATCTCGGAAGATGATGGTCTTTGTCTGTTGACTGCTCTTTCCTGAAAAGGTAAAGAGTTAGTTGTTATGCAATGTCATGATGCGTGATGCAATGTATGTGACACCAATGTTTATGACATGAATGTGATGAATGCGCATGTAAGCTGATGAGCTATCTTGCTGAGGATAAATGAATCCTGGGTGGCTGAAGATAACAAAATCTTGATTGCTGCCGGGGAAAATAAATCCTTGGCTGCTGCTGGGGAAATCAGAAGCTTGGGTTGTATGCCAATCTACTGGGGAATCCTGTCTTGAGGAGATCTTCACCGGAGAATATTCGAATATTCTGTGGGGAACTGAGAATGAGAGTCTTCAATCTGCTTGGGGATTGATAGTTGGAAGTTTTAGCTCCGCTGGGGATAATGAAACTTGACTCTGAGGGGAGTTAGCTTCTGGAAGGCTCTCTGGTTGGGGAAGTCGAGAATCTTTTGATTGTCGCAGGAACTTGATCTCGGGAATGGGCTTACAAATGCCATTTGGAGATAGGATGGATAGCTGACTGGAGATGTGTTGAATTGTAAGTTGAAAGAAGGAACCTGTGTAGGGTTTCCTGATGATGAGTCCGTGTAAAACTGCATCGGGTTTTGAGGAGATCTGTGTAGGATTTCCTGATGATGAGTCCGTGTAAAACTGCATCGGGTTTTGAGAAGGAACTTGTGTAGGGTTGCTTCATGATGAGTCCGTGTAAAACTGCATCTGAGGTTGAAAGGGAACCGGTGTAGGGTTTCCTGACGATGAGTCCGTGTAAAACTGCATCGGGTTTTTGAACACTTTTGACACTCGAATGCCCCAAGTGGTGATGTAGATAATTTCCTGGCTTGTTACAGGTGTTGATCCATAATCAGTCGTCCACAGATGTTTTCCTGGCTTGTTACAGGTGTTGATCTGGAACTTAAGAAAGGTGACAGAATGGAAACCGTGTCTGGAGCACATCTGGACTGTATCTTCCAACAGGTGATGAAGGAATTGCTGAACACTTTTGACATTCGAATGCCCCAAGTGGTGTTGTAGATAATTTCCTGGCTTGTTACAGGTGTTGATCCACAATCAGTCGTCCACAGATATTTTCCTGGCTTGTTACAGGTGTTGATCTGGAACTTAAGAAAAGTTGGTCAAGGAGATATTGTCCTGGCTTGTTACAGGTGTTGATCTCTGACCTGAGAAAGAAAGATGGTTCCCTGGCTTGTTACAGGTGTTGATCTTCAATCTCTTTATGCAGATATGCCCTGGCTAGATACAGGTATCGAATCTATCATCAATCACTCACAGAGGTGCCCTGGCTAGATACAGGAATCGAATCTGGAATTGTGATAGTTGATCCGTTGGCAGTTGTAATTTCCAGCAGATGGCGAAGGAATGATTGAACACTTTTGACATTCGACTGCCCCAAGTGATGATGAAGGAGTCTTGAATCAGATTACTCTGCGGATTGAGAGATTTCTTGAAATCTTGACTGGACTGCCCCAGGTTAACCGAACTTTGAAAGATCTGTCGAAACCTTGACCGGACTTCCCCAGGTTAATAGGATGGTGACATGTCATGCCCCTTGTTGATAGGAGATTCGCAATGGAAGTGTCATCCTTTTGAAGTGATTTTGTTCACCGAGAGAGTTTTCGTTCCTCCGAACATTCGCTGTTATAAATTTCTTTGCTATCAAACAAAAAGCCAAATGCAGACAGTGATATTCAAGCAATGCAAAGTTTATGTTTGTCTCGAAGTTTTGAAAAATGCGTTTTTTAGCAGAAAACTTTTCATAAGACAAATTCAACACAAGGTTTCAGAGCAAAGCCTTACAGGAGTCATGATACCTTTAGAACAGTATGCTTTCGAACTAACCCATGCTTCAATTAGGACTTTTGAAGGGTTGTAACGTGGCTTGGTTCACGGCTTGAGAAACAAAGGATAAAGGCTCAAAGTATATTTGTACACACCCGCTCTTCGTAATGTTCTTCACACCTAAGCTCAGTTAATTGTGCGTCGCACTCTGTTTTGAGTTTGGAACGACCTTTTGGGCGATGGTTCACCAGTTGAACTTGGGAGACATTCATCATCTCCTTTTTCTTTCGCAACATTTTTCATGTTGTTGAGGATTTGTAATGACCTCACTATTTTGATTTTGATTTGTCATCCCTAACTTTTGCCTGACTGTTCCCATTTTTGAGATGACAGCCAGCGGGATGCCCCAGCTTTCTTAAGCCTCCTTTTCAGATTTTGACTTAGTGGGCTTTTCTTTTGAGAGATTGACTGCCTATGTGATAGGGAACCACCCTTGTCTTTTGATTCCAAAGGAATGCTTTTCTTTTTCTTTGACGTCGTTCGTTGTATTACGAACTGAGAGTTTGCGACTTCAATGCGCATTTTCTTTTGAATTAACTGAGATACTACCCTGCCACAGGTTTATATCAAAGGTTTTGATTGTTTAGAACATAAAACTCCTACTTCTTTGGCTCGAAGGGGTTGACTAGGGATTAACTTCCTTATAACTCCAGTGTTTGGGAATTGAAAGAAATGCCTGTACATCATCAGCAAGGTCTGTTCAAAAGCATACTGTATGAGATTATGGTATTGTTTCGTCATCCTCCCTCTAAAGGCTTGTAGCCTTTTATCAAGAGTCAAATATCATAAAGAAATCACAAGAGTAGTGAAAACGAATGAATGAATTCAAGACAAACATATGCAATGCATTAATGAAACAGAGTTTAACATCAACAGTTAATTGTTTGAATAATAAAAGAAAATTACAACTTTGAAAATTCAATATGAAGCAAAAGTCTCTCAGTTTGAGCTTTGTCACTTCAGGTGGAGAACCCCTTAACGGAAGATTTTCATCTCGCCATCTGGCATGAATTCCAGCACTCCAATGTCGATCAGATCTTGAATCTTGTTCTTCAAGGCCCAACAGTCGTTGGTGTCGTGTCCCGGGCTGTAGGAGTGGTAAACACAAAATGCGTCGGGACGATAGTTAGGAGCGGAGGTATTGAGCTTCCAAGGAGGATCCCTTAAATTAAGCAGGTTGACTTCCAAAAGGCGCTTCAGTATGAAGAATGATGGTATCTCAGTCTCCGTGAACTGTCTTCCCGACGTTTCTTGCTTACGCCGATTACCCCGTTGACGCTGGCGAGGTTGTTGATGGGCTTGTGACCCTGAAGCAAGCGAAGGAGCCTTCCCCTTGTCTTCTTGAGTGGATGGAGGCTGAGCGGTGACTTGCTCTTCAACCTCAGATGTTTTCCCCAATTGGTTGTTTTGAAGCAGTTGGCGGACGAGAACTGAGTTCCTCTTGTCTTTGAGATAGGTCTTGGATGAGAGCCATCTGGCCCACCAACTGCCCCATCACTTGGATCCTCAATGTTGCCAGATCAAACTGCAGCTCCGCAAGCTGATCACTCCTGGCATTGTTTGAATTCTCCAAGCCCTTTGTGAGGAGAGCTTTCATTTCTTCTTGCCCCAGAGACAGGTTCAGGAACATTTCCTGCAGCTGAGCAGTCTGGTCTTGGATGTCTTTGACAGACCTTTCTAGATCCATTTCTTACTGAAATAAACAGTATGAGAGTAAGGAAACCTGAAAAAGGAAAATCTGTCAAAATGCAATGCATGATATGTGGATGCATGCTTTCAAGGATCTCTTGGGGTAAACACAAGAAAATGTTAGAGGTTGAACTTTGCTCTTGGATTGGAGAACTTTGCACCGGTGGATGTCTTTCCACTAGAATCAAGCTCACCATGTCAAGTGGGTCATAGCCCCTGATTCAAGTTATTGTACTTGATCTTTGATTGGAGAACTGTGCACCTGTGGATGTCTTTCCACAAGAATCAAGCTCACCATGTCGAGTGGGTCATAGCCCCTGATTCAAGTTGTTGTACTTGATCTTTGACTGGCATTTGTTTAGAGGAGAAACCTCTTGCCTCTTGGTAGACGTCTGGTTCAACGTAACCCTACATCAAAAGAACCCTCGAGATCCTTGAAATGGTTATTGAAAATGCTATGGTATGATGTCATGATGTTATGTACATGTATGCACAAGCAAGTAAGTGTATATACAGGCAATCATATTCACACAAAGCAAACAAGTCCTTAGTTTTAGGCTTGCATGGGGTTGCAGGTAAGTACCCTCTTGAAGTTAGTTGGCTCATCCTGTCCTAAAATAGAAACCGGGTTCTAAGGAGCTCAATATCATTGGATTGTTTTCTGTGTTCATCGTTTCAGTTTAGCCACTTACTGGCAACCAAAATATTCCAAGAAAATAACCCTCAAATGAGTGTAGTATCGAGTATCTACCAACTTCGGACTGCATCAAAGTCGGTCATCTCACTACCCCTAAAAAGGCTAAGATGGTCAATTAAGGTTCTAAGAGTTCGTTAGTGCTTCACGACATCACTCAGCGGCCCCGTACTCTCCTTGATTGAACTCAAGGGTTACCGGTACTCACAAATATGTCACACTAACATAGCTCACTGCTTCAACCATGTCGGTATACCCCACACAATTCCCTCATAGTTTTTTGCTATTTACCTAAAAAGGTGCCCTAAATCCGGGTGTAGGATTTACAACAAACCCAAACAAGAACCCAAAAGATAAAGCAATCAAGTCAATCAAAGCAAGAAAGTAAAGGTGATCTAAACCTTAAGGTAACCCCACTTTTAAATTTCTCCCCAGCAGAGTCGCCAGTTCTGTGATACGGTGGGAGAACTGACTTGAGTTTTGCGTTTGTTTTCGCACTTGTTCGGTTTAGCAAGAGTTGCCACCGACTTTTTATTTTATCCTAAAGGAAAGGTTTAAAAAGCACAGGAAAAACCTTTTGAGATGTTTCGTGGGTTCGGGGGGTAGATTATGAAAAGGGAAGGTATTAGCACCCTTTTCATCCATGGTTATCCATGGGCTCTTAGTTACTTGGTTTTTAGATCACTTGCCTTGATTTCCGATTGCTTGAAAATGGTGTGTGTGTGTGTGTGTGTTTTTAAAAATGTTTTTGAAGAAGATGCCTTGTCTTAGGCAACCAATGTAATTGACTCGTGTTTGAGTGTTTTACAAAAGTGTGTATCTTTTCGAAAAGATGTTTCAAAATGTTTTTTGGAAGTTTGTTTGAAAGTGTGTATGAAGTGTAGTTTTTGAAAAGAAGGCAAGTGTTTTTGCAAGTTGATCTCAAGTAACTAAGAGTTTTGTCTACCCCTATTGTACTCAAAGGTTTTCTCTATGTTTTCAACCCCTTTTTAACAATTTTGTTCCACCATTGAATTTGGTGGACAATCTTGCATTTAGGAAGTGATTAGGACGGGCGCGGGTCATCGTATGGACCATGAATGCAATGGTGCCAAGTGTCTTTGGCAATTTGCTTAAAGGGACTTGATCATTTTGATAGGCGACTTTCGAAAGCGTCATCGAGGGACTTATGATCATTTGAATTTGTTTTGCCAAAGAAACTCGACGTGCAAGCATGGCCCATTTTGGAAGGCAACATGTGGGATTACCCTAGGGGGTGCAAGTGTGATTGTGTATTGATTTCATGTATTTGTCTTGTATTAGGTTATCTAGCGTTTGGTTTATTGTACATGCAAATCCTAGGTCTAACCATGGTATAATTTGAAAGCGGTAAATTGCGGGAATTTTAAAGTCTACGCTATTACAAATAGTATCCGGGAGTGGGGGTACAAATTTACAAATGGGGATGAGAATTTAGGAATGTAGTGTCCAATAATTTACAACTAAATCGAATTGCGATCAAAGTGTAAATGTAACATATAGCAATGTATAAGAATAGTAATTGTATGTGTATCAAATGTAAAGTGTATTGTGTAGGTGTAAGTGTACATGTATTTTATTTACAAGTATGGAAATGTGAACTTAAATGTATTATTAAGTATGTGTGATTTAAATTGTGTTTTTGTATCCTTTTTTTTTTGTAAAGTATGTACAAATTAAGTATTAATCTTAAGAAAAGAAAAGTATTAACCTTAAAGAAAAATTATATATTTATGTACAAATAAAATTATTTTAATCAGAAACAAGGAAATGTTTTAAGACAAAGTATTTCTTATGTATTAATATATTTTAATTAGTGATTTGTGTATAAAGGGATTTATATATACAAAAGAAAATTAAAGTAAAAATCTATTAATCTAATTAACCCTAAAGTTCATGTAAAGAAAATTCTATATGAAATAAATAAAAAGAATTAAGGTAATTTTATTTACAAATAAGATTAGGTTAGTTTAAAAATGTAGGAAAAAGGATAAGTAAAAAATAAGGGTTAGCTTAAGTATAAAAAGAGGGAATGGGCCTAAAGGGCTTAATCAGAATTAGAATTCAAAGGGGGGTGCCAATTTAAAACGTATTTGGGCCTTAAGCGTTGAAAGTGGGACAAGGCCCAGGAGGTTTGTGACAAATTGTTCTTAGGGTTTAATTATTTGTTTCATTTGGGGCACAGATTAGGGTTTGACATGCCGAGGCGCCGTCGTTCTTTCATCACTTCGTCCTCTTCGTTCGTTCCCATGTCGTGGATTCTGAGCCAAAATCCTTCATCCTTGTACCAGGCGCTACCCTCTCTCCTTTCCCATGGTCATGTCTGGGCGATGTTTGCAAAGGTAATGAACTTACAGCTTATGCTTTAGGGTTTCCAATTCGTGCAATTTTTTTATCTTTGATAAGTTATTAATCTCTGAACCTGATTACTGTTATATGAGGTGTGAAGGAAAAAGGTGGGAAATTTATACCTTCGTTGTCTTTGGAAAATGGAGGAGAGAGTTGGAGGCGCCTAGGGTGGATAGGGCGAGGTTTGGTGATGACGTGCACTTTTCTTGGAAACCCTGGTATTCTGTATATCTTTTGCCTTTTTGTTGCTTAATGATGCATGCTGAAAGCCTCTTTATCTTCTTCTTCTGCCTTTTTGCCTCGCTTTGCTTGCTTGATGCTTGAGATGCCTGATGTTTCTGTTTGCTTCTTTATCTCCTTCTGGTTGTTGCCTTGATGCCTGCCCTGTGATGAGGCTTCCTCTGAGGGCCTTGAATGTTGATATGTTCGGTTGCCTTCTATGCTTAGTTCATGGTTTTGGATTTGTGTGATTGCCCAATGATGAAACTTTCTGAGGGCTTGTGTGAATGCTTTGCTGTGTTCTGAGATTGAATGATATTTGCTTTGACAATTTCTTTTCCTCTTCCACTATGGGCTTGCTGAGGCGCTTATGAGTTGCCCAATGATGATAGCATTCTGAGGGTGGTGTTGCTTTGATCTGACCCTGGTATAAACTTTGTATTATTTGAATGGTTTTGGCCTTTGACAGGTTGATATTCAGCAGGCTTTAGGCTTAGTACTGTCTTGAAAAGGGTTTGTGGGTTTGATATTCTGGTTTAGGCTTGGACATCAGGCTTTTTAGTGTTTTCTGTGAACTGGTTTTTGGTTTGATAGATTATGGTCTTGGCTTGATGCTTATGTTTCAGCTTGGCATGGTTTGGACATCACAGGTTTTTTAGGTTTTTGGTTTATGCTGCAGTTTGTAGGTTTAATGTTTTGCTTCAGCAGGCTTCTCGATGGTTAAGTTTGACAGGTTCAGGCTTGCAGGTTCTGGCTATTAGCTTTGGCCTTGGCTTGACAGGGTATTGTTTGGGCTTCTCAGTCTGTGGCTATATGAGCTGTTTTTGAGGTTTGAAAGGCTTAGACAAATTGTGGTTATTGTTTGACAGGTTAAGTTTGAGACTAAGAGTTGGAGGCCGTTTGCTTGCTTTGAGTTATCCTTGGGTTTGTGATTTTTGTTTATGTTTAACTCTGCCCCCTTTTACTGTGTTAGCAGTTTGCTTTTATATTTCTTTATGCCTCCAGCCCAAATCCAGTAAGCCTATTCTCTTTTCTCTCTTTTCTCTCTCTTCAGTACAGTTTTTAAGCATATTATATGTTTATGTTTGTACTTTAAATTCTGAAAAAGCAATGGCCTAGGGAAATGATGAAGCTGAAATTTGTTTGCTTGCAATACATGTTTCCTCTGCACTTTATGTCTTCTTTTCCATACTTTCTGCTTCTTGACAGCATTGATAGCCTTGTGTACTTGTTTGATATCTTGCCATATCCCTTTTGGACAGCTTTTTGTTTAGTTTGACATTGGAACTTTATGGTTCAGTTTGGATTTTGTACTTGCTCATGTTGTTTGAGACTTTTGGAAATTATGCAGTTTTGACAATTTTGAAATGTGCAATTTTTGACTTTGTGCATTCATTTTTGACTTGCAAACATTTTCACCCTTCTTTGTGAACCGGGAGAAATCCCGTGATTTGCAGAGAGGGCTAACTGATCCCGGCCATTTGCTTTTAATGATGAGCTCGAATTAACTATCTGTCTTTTTAATTATTTATATGCAATTGACTTTTTCTTTTGTTTCTTATTCTTTGCAGATAAAATCCAATGAGGCAGAGGGAGCAAGGGATGGAAGATGAAGAATTGAAGACTTAGAAAAATATTAGGATAGTTTTACTTAAATTTAAATAAATGTAATATTATTATTGTAAACATTTTGTAAACAAAAACAATTATACAAGTAATTTAAAGATAAATAAAAAATCCTTTTATTTGATTAATTCTTTTATTCTTTTCAAGATATTTATCTAATTGTTATAATTCTTAAATTAAAATAAAAATGGAAATAAATTCCAATTATCTTAATTTAAAAATAAATAATCAATTGGTAAACATTGTGGTCTTATGACAAACCTGACGCTCCAATTATCCAAAGCAACGCATAGTTTCAAACTAAGCGACATTTAATTAAACAAAATGTCCATTTGCCTCTTTTCACTGATTAAATCCAACAAATGCAAAAAAACAGCAGCCTCAGTTATCAATTCAGAGTAACTTGAAAAACATTGATAGAACTAACTCTTTTTGAGAGATATGCGCACAAAACTCTGATTCTGATCAAATGCCAAAGAAACGTTCGCCTGGTCAAAGCTGAGCCAAAAATTAACCAAACCCTAAACCAACTGTTTGAATTGTCTTAAAAGTCAATGAAAACCCTAATTTTGTCTGACTGATAAGAAAAGTCTGTTTGACTGATTCTTATGCCAATCTGAAAAATCAGGAAACGCCCGAAGCTGTGATTTCTTGTGGAAAAATACGAGGGCAAATTTTGGGGTACAACAATATCCATATTTAGAAAGTCAATATTCTTCTTGACCTACAAATAAGCGCCATATAGGATAATATAATATTCTCAAAGTATATTTTGTCTCTGTGACTTAACAGAATATAACAGTCCAATTAAGCTATGGCACGATGTCTTATGACCCTGCATAAGACATCTCATTTGACATGTTGTTCCATATGTTAAAATACTTCAACTCAACATGTCCCAACATATAATAGGACTTCTTGTTCAACCTGTTCTTCATGACAAGATATCTTATCCTATTATTTGCTGCTCTATTAGTTTTAACAAACATAATGCCAACCATAAAAAATAGAGAATTAACAACCTGGATATAAATCAAGTTGCTTCCAAAAGGTCTGTAGTCGATAACTTTCCATCCTTTAAACTTGATAGGATTTTTATTGTTCATCAGGAGAAGTGCTCAGTTTCACATTTTCCATCCCCAGTCAAGAGGCAGAGGAAAGTTTCTAAGAAGATTACTGGAGATAGCTTCTCTAGGCTTGCTAAAAACCCTAAATATTCATTGTCTGCAAAGAGACCTCTGGAAGAAACTTCAAAATCAGCTGGTGCATTCAAAATCATTGAATGAAGTCATTAATTTAGCTTTTGCCCCTGACAATTTTGGAACTTCTTCAAGTAACCATGTCTCTGATAATTATTTACTTAAATTTTCTTTTATAAGTTCATTCATTCTATCCCCCACTCAAACTTCTACACCACCTATACCACCTCATACTTCCACAATTGGAATAATGATAACTCCCAACCAAAAAAAATCCAAATTCAATAGAAGTTTATACCTCTGGTCCTCAACTATCTCCCTCTAATCCAAACATTTCTGAAGACACTTCCTCGAAAACCCTTTTAAAAGTCATCGATACTAACCCTACGGTACAAGACCCAAATAAACATGTGATAACATCAGAAGATTCTGATACTGACACAAAATTTGTTAGCTCTATGACAGCTAAAACTAATCTAACCAACCATGTTTTTCTTTAGCCCTCTATGTTTCTGATGAAGAAATTCGCATAATAATTGTCTTTCCAGATAGAACCCCCAATCCTTACTTCATTCCTTCTGACCAACCCCTTGTAAGAACCAACATTCAACCACCCTCTATGGATGAACTAATAATGCAATTTGGTATAGAAGTAAGTGCTTATTTGAACTCTATGAGGCATAATTTCACCATTGGTGTAAACCCTACTGAGAGTGATCTGATATGGACAGACTTCCAATGTCGCATGATCTCTCGCTCTCTAGTGTTGAAGAACTTTTCTTATCAAGACACTACAAAGAGATTCCTTTAAGGAATCTCAAACATCTTTCTACCAATTCAGGACAGAGTTAGACCTATGTTCCTCCCTGTGCCAAAATTATTTCTTTGTCTTCGTGCACCTGAAATGAGTTAACCTGCTGAAGTTGTTTTTGCACCTCTTCATCCTTATGAAGAAATGCAACCTTTTGAGCAGCTAGCTATGTCTCTCACTGAGAAGGCTCTTGTTGAATTTGGTCATACTTCCAAGGATGGGAAGCCCGTAGATTTTAAATATTTGTCTCTTAGTGTGATGGAAACTCTATATTTGATCAGACAAAAGAATGCTCTGGTCATACAGTGTTTGGATCTGCAAGATCAACGACACTAGGATTAAATAGCGACAAATGTTGAGATTACTCAGATGCTCTGAGATATGCGTCAAGGATACCTCTAAGAACAAACCCTCATCCTCTTTGTTTTTACCTTTGTAATTTTGGAACTTTGCTTTCATTTTGTTTAATTTGTACTTTATTTGGTTAATCAACAAAGTTATCTTTTGGTTAATTCTTTTAAGGTCTTTTTGATTTCTGACAAAGGGGGAGAAAGTGATATTTTTTTGATATATATTCTCATGAATTATCTCATACATGTTTTGATATTTCTGTTATTTTTTTGCCTCTAACCATGATTGACTGATCAGGAACTTTGAGAAAGTTCACTGAATTTTCTAGATAGGCTATGATCAGAAACTCTAAACAAGATATTATGTTTTGATATTCAAAAGTAGTGGTTATCAAGTCATGCTAAGATACCTTTGCTTAAAGGAAATTTAACAAGACTCCAAATGAACCAAATTTTGAAAGGTCTTCATGTTTTAGTAGCAAGCCAATATGTGAGTTACTCAATCAACCGCTTCTAATTATCTGATGGTGATTCTAACCTGATATTACAAAAAAACTCTGTCAAGTGTTCTAATCAGGGAAGTATTCTTTTCATTCTGATTAGATTGTTATATTTCAAAATTGTTTCATAAGTCTTGAACTCAAGGAGAGACTCTGAACAAGCTGAGATAAGTTTTAAGAGTATAGAACTCAGGGGGAGCTTTATAGCCAACTCTGAATTGTTTTTATGTGATTAAACCTGTAAAAATTATTCATCAAAATACATGGTTTTGTCATCATTAAAAATCAAGAGATTGTAAGAATAATATTTGGTTTTGCATATGGCCTTTAGTTTTGTTGATAACAATACATTGTTTCTTAGAGAATAATTTTGTACCGTGTTGTACCCCAAAATTTTCCCTCCTAATTTCACTTTTATATGGCTTAGGCTTTTGCATTCGTCTACATATATTCAATTAGGTCATTAATGTAACATTTCATTCAATAAAGTGCCATGGTTCAAAAGATCAGCTGGTTGTGCAAGTTAGGGTTGTCACTGACTGAGATGAATATATCCAATAAAGGCTGATTTCTCCTTCAAGAAATGAGCAATGAGAAATCAGAAGGAAACAAATTAGGTTCCATTCATTAATAAACCATGTCTATTTAAATACTTTGCATCAATTCAAGGCAGGAAAACTAACATAGATGACATAAACAAAGAAAACCATGGAAGAGATAAAGGCAGTAAAATTAGAAGAATGAAGCAAATAAACCAGTTCACCAAAGCATAGAGAAAATTGGAGAAAATATTAAATCAGAAGAAAAGCTTATGGACAACTCATCTTAATAGAATTTTAGAGAAAAGAATCAGATATTTCCTAGCCACCTAATTTTGTAACTAACTCAAGGATTCGATGTCTCTAATTGAATTTTGTTGTAACTAAATTTTCTACTCTAACAGAAAGATATAACATAATTTTCACCTGGATTCGTATTCATTCTTCAATCTCCATAAGAATCACAGAGATATCTAAAAACATCTCTCCTCCTGTCATCTTCATCATTCTTCACTTTGGAGAATCACCAAAAACCAAAAAACTCTCCAATCTTTCTCTCTAAAAAAATCACGAAATCTTCATCACCTTGCTTCACTCTTCTCTTCTAGGCACAACCTTTAACCGTTATCACTCCAATCTTCAACGAAATCGTCAATTCAATGCATAACATTGTTAACTCCTCAGATCAACGTGCTTCTATCTTCAACCTTCATCACTTTCACACTTTCATATCTTTCTCTCCAACATATCGCTACATCTCTATTTCAGTCATCACCATCATTTGTGTTCAAGAATTTCACGCAACAACAGTTCGTAATGCTGACACGCGCGAAACCATAGAAGTGGAATAAGTTATTGGAATCATGAACCAAAAAAGAATAAGTAAAGGTTGAACGCAAAGTCAGAAGGCTTACCGATTTTGTGTCTGAACACGTTGGAAGGAGATGAAACAAGGAATGCAAATGTAATCGGAATAAAGAAGAAGAGAGGTTTGAAGAACATTCTCGTGGTGGAAGAACGATAATTCAATGCGGCACATGGTCCAATTGTGAAACCTTGGAGGTGAGATAATGAAGTAGACGGAGGCAGGTCGGTCTTTATGGTGGTGTTGTCTTAAAGAGCGTAGCGACGACGGGAACAGAAGGAGTATATCAAAGATTGAAGGTGGTGATGCATCGCCGAGTTCAGAGGAAGAAGAAGGTATAGAGGTTGAACCGTCATTATTTGTTAACCCTAGATTCCTTTCTAAAATACATCGTTCTAAGATTTTTTCCTTCTTTTAATTAATTATGATTTTTTTGTTAATTGATAACTTTTGTTCACATATGATAATGTTGTTGATGGATAGTAAGGGTGGCATATGGATTGGACCAGATCTGCCTCTTTAGGCCCGTTTATGTTTTTGGATAATTGAAGCCATTGTCACAGAAAATTTTGCTATTGGACCTCAAAATTGGGCCTCAGTGTCGGAGATGGATTCCTGATAACTCTGTTTCCAACGTGCACCACCCATTCCCTTTTGAATTTTAGTATTGTTTCTTAAATTTTTAACAATTAATTTTTTTGGTTTCTCTTATGATTTTTGCTGGAATTTTGTATGAATATTAATAGGTTGGTCCTTGACTTAGATATATTTTTTCATAATTTTTTCTCTTATTTTAGGAATTAATTCATGATTATCTGATTACTTGAGATTTATGATTCACCTTTGCTTGTCGAGATCTGAGTCTTGTGCAGGTTTATTGTGTGATATACGAATATACTTGAGATTATGATTGTGATTTATTTTCACATCGATGATGCTTCGACATTTATTCCGAGCATTTGATTTCTGACTCTTAGCTATTGCTTGGTGAAGCTTGCTTGAAATTTTTTGGGATTCTCTGCTTTTCTTGTTGTGCTACAAACTTTTGTTCTTTCGGTATCATTGTGACTCCGGTTTATCTTTTTTGCACTTTATTGATTTCTAGATATCATGAGAAGTAGAATATAAAGAGCGTGCGCTCAAAGTCACTGTTTAAAGACCCGTAGCAGGAATTTCGCACTTGTTTGCTAATTGTGTTTGTGTTTTTTTCATGGGTTGATGATCAATGATGTCACCCAATTCGAATTGAGATAACAAGTTCGATCTTTGCATGCTCCCCTTAGGATTTTCATTTTCCTTTGTTGACGATTAATGATGTCACTCAAAAGAACATGTTAATTCACTATTGTGCTGATGCGTGAGTCTCCAAAGGTCGAGCTGCGGCAGAAGGCGAAATTAACATCTTTCATTAAAAAAACCAAAACAAATAGAAACATGTGAGCCGAACTACGACGCTCTGATTACTTAAAAGGGATACATAGGCATCTGGTCACGGGGCTTAGCCAACAAAACTTTGTAAATATTTCCTTCTTTTCCATGTGTTTTCTTTTGCATGCATTCCCTCTTTGCATTTTTTCTTTATCTCGTAAGAATTATATTTGAAACAAACCCTTTGATTAGAACAACAATAATGGATATTGTAGAGTGCTACGGGCGTATGGGGTGCTAATACCTTCCCCTCGCATAACAGACTCCCTCACCCGATCTCTCGGTCATTTGATCGTGATTTGACCCTTCTCAGGTTTAGTCGATGTTTACCTTTCCCTTAATTTGGGATAAAAAAACTTTCAATGGCGACTTCATTAATTTCATCTCAATGATTTGTTCAGCCGGTTGCTTCAGCTGGCGACTTCTTTGGGGACAAGATGACCAAATGCTGGTCCATTCCGGAGTCGCTCCTAGATCTTATTTTCTTTTTTCTCCAGTGTATTGTTTATTTGTTTGTGCATATGTTTGCATGCATTTTATCTGCTATATTGTTGTTGTGTTGGTTTCTATGTTTCTTTGTTTGGGGGTTGTTACTACGAGGTAAAAGGCCCAATACCCAGGCCAATTGACAAACAATAAGAACATTAGGAATAAAGTGGAACACGGCAGATAGGGGATGTAGATTAACCTAGACGGCTATGTCATCCATGCTCAGACGAGCTTTTAATAAGGTGTTATCATTATCACGTAGGTGTATGATGATAATACTCTCAAGAGAACCCGTGATTTTGAGTTACCATTGGCTTTACCCAGACCTAGTCTTGACTCGTGAGTGGGGCGGGAATAATCTTTACAGGTATAGATGGTGACTTTTCTCTAATGGCGACTGTGTTTTGTTGGTGACTTGGTTTTCTATGGTTTATGTTCTGAACTATTGATCTTGGTATTCTCGGCACATCCAGTGATAGCACAGCAGATTTTTGATGTTGGAAACTTTGATTCCATGAGTATCGCACTTGCATCATAGAATATTTACTTTTTACAAAAGAAATGAGTAAAAAATATATGCATGAAAAAGAGTTAACACACATGATCTTTCCATTTCCAAGGAATTGCACTTGTGAGCCTTTTGATGTCTTTGTTCATCTCTTACTGGATCAAAATCAAAATTAAAGCATGCAGGTTCCTTGGAAATGATTGAACATGGCATTGAATCCACTCATTCACCTCATGCATCCATAACAGGTACTCAGTGGGGAATTCTTATTCAGGCCATGTATTCTTCTTAGAACTGCAAATCTTGACTTCTCACCCACCGTGATCCAAAAAAGCCATGTAACATCTTCATGGGGAATTGGATGATTTGAATATTCAAATAAGACTTTTTGTGGTAGACACGCAAGTCACGGCCCGTGGTCAGGAACTTATAAAGAAGGAAGATAACCAGTCGAAGACTCAGTTGAGCTGGGTTATGGAAATGCGAAAGACAATGTTATTAAAGAAATGTTACCCTATACTTGTTGATACAACAGAAGCTGCCATTCCTCCCAGTCATGTGGGACCTCTTTCAAATCTTGAAGAACTTTGTGGGTCTCTTCCACAAATTTGTGTTCCTGGACTTTTCTCGTCATCAGCCAGTGCATGTTCCTCAGATGCACTAAAAGAAAGAACTTTTCAATAGGGATAGAAGAAGCCCGATAAGCATGTTGATACTGTTATAACATGGTTTAATTCTACAACCCTTGTAAGAGTTTTGATGATAAAAAACACTCAAAGAACAATTATGCTCCATAAATAAGTATTTTGTTTTGCAGAGAAATTCTGATGGAAGAAGCACAGAAGATGAGTTAGATCGTTGTTCAAACTCTGATTCAATACATCTTTTATAAATAAGTTCTAAAGCTGCAACTTCTGAGTGCCTAAATGCTGCGAACTGGAACTCCTTTATTCTGATTCATACAGTTCTGGAAAGAAGTAACAGTAACTTTCATCTTCTGAAGCAAGCATGTTCTGAAGCGTTACAATTCACTTATGGTTATTCAAAAGTAACGGCTGAAAGGGAAAAGGAATCTCTATATTTGGAAAGTTCTTTAATTACTATTTATTAACATTCCAAAAGCTCCCACATGCATTGCCTATATAAACAAAGCTTGAAGGAGAAATTGTTTACGATTTTGTGCACCCAACAAATGAGATATTTTCATCACCTTCAATGTACTGAATTTCATTTTGTGTAAAATGTCACTTATGTGATACTGTTTTGTTAGAAAACACATCTTGTACACTCTTTCAAATATTGTGTTGTGAAATTCCTTGAGAAAACCGGGTTGTGGTTTAAACTCAAGAAGACTTTGACAGTTGTCATAGTAACTGTGTAATAAAGTTTGGTTAGTGGATTAAAACCTCGTTGAGGGAGGCGAAATCACCTTGGAGGGTGGACTTGAGTAGTTTGAGTTCAAATGAACCAGGATAACCAACATGTTTTTACTTTAAGTTTTTAAAAAACCCCAATTCAACCCCCCCCCCCCCCCCCCCCACTTCTTGTGTTTTTCCATTCTTCAGATGCAATCTCAATTTCTTACATCCAGTTACTTCTTTTCAGTTGAAAATTCAGTTGGTAAAGCTTTGTTCATTGGGTCTTCTCCCACAAACCTCTCTCCTGATTTCGATTCAAATTCTAGATGTGTCTCCCATTCTGGGGCACTTAGTTATGATATTTAAAACTGCAAGAGTTTGAAGTATAAATTCTTGCACTTGGCTGGCTCCTTTTCCAAAGTCAAGTCCATGGTCGACAAACCGTTTCAAAATCTTTCTCTTCAGTTGAGTGCATTTTATGTGTAGTAGAAGATAGGATGATTCTTCTATGATGAAGAAGCATAAGATATCGAGTTCTTGGACATCTGCTATTGTGTAGAAGAAAAATACCTCAAAGGTCGAATTCTACATTCAGAGTTTAATTTCTTTTGTGTAGTAGGAGATGAAATTTATTTTCTGCCGTGTAGTAGAAGATTCTTTGTTAAAGTTTCTGAATATTTCTTCTGTGTAGTAGAAGATGGTTGGAATTTATTCTCTATAGTAGAAGATACTTTGTGATGCAGTTTATGCAAATTCGCTTGATAAAGCATCCATCACATATGTTGAGGGAATACGATGTGATTACCATGCTGGGGCACCTGTCCATTCAACTGAAGGTTGTAAACCATTCAAACATGAAGTGTAAGGCTTTCTTAGTGAAAAGGTCATCAATTTTGTACCAGCTAGTCAGATTTGAATTCTCCTTTGACTAAGTGATTGTCAAGACTACCAAGTGCATCTTCAGAAGCAATCAGTCCATACAGAGACTAGTCTCCTCAACATGGAAATTTAAAATTACATTTGCATTCTCATTTGTAATCTTTCTTGTTTGGTTTAGTACTTTCTTGTATGCAAAACTTGCTTATTTTTTAATACTAATCATAATGCGTTGAATATGTTTGTCTTGAACTAATCCATTTGTATTCACTCTTAAATGTTTTTTTCCTTTTCTTTATCTTTTTTGCTTTTGATACTCAACTCTTGTGTACAAAGCAAAAACCTCTGAAGGGAGGATGATGAATACTTTACCTAGAATCTCAAATGGTGTGCTTTTGAGTAAAACCCTGCTGATAATGTACATGCATTTATTCAAATTCCCAAACACCGGAGATATAAGAGAGATATACCCTCGTCATCCCCTTTGAACCTTCCAGTAGGAGTTTCTTTTCTATGAAGGAAAAAACCCTCACATTTAACCCGGGGCAGGGTAGATTTCAGTTAATCTGATCGAGTATTCAAATCTCATCTAGAGTGAGAGTCCGAGGATCAATCACACCTTATCCTTCAAACATCAAGAGTATACATATAAGAATTAGCCACGTCGGTTATCCTTCACCCATCAGGAGGTCAAAAGACGACAATACCACAATGGTTATTCCTCGTCAACCAAACAGCAAGGTAGTCACACCTTTTCAGTAATTCGAAAATGACTCAAAGTCACATGACTCATTCAAAAAGAGGAATTGAACCAAAAGAAAGAAAGAAAGTCCGCTAAGTTGAAACTTGAAAGCAAGTCGCTTAGGTAAAAGTTAGGGCATCCCGCTGGACTTGGAGATCAGAAACCAAAGAGAATTGTCCATGCAAAATATAGGGAAAGCGAAAAGCGAAAAAAGTAAAAAGGGATTACCAAATAGAAATCCTCAGCAAGGAACAAATTCGTGTGACCAGAAGCAAAAAAGAAGCCAAGGTGAGTGACTGCCATGTCCAAGAAAACTCAATGGTTCCTCAATAATGTAAACTCCTCTCGAGATATGAGTGCTTGTATTGGGTTAACTAAACCTAGGAATGGAGAACATCATAGAGAATGGGTGGGAACCAAATATTTTTAGCCTTAGATCCTTTTAAAAAAACCGTGAACCAGACCATGTTACAACCCTTACAAGTCCTAGCTGGAGCATGGATTAATTTGAAAGAAACACTGTAACGAGAGTACGATAATTTGACTGCTATGAGTCTTGTTAAAACTTTCGAGTTGGTATCATTCCATCGTTTTAATTTCTTTTGCACAAGAAAAATTTGATGTTTTAACATCTTTTCAATAAAAAAATTTTAAACTTCAAGACAAACATGAGCATTGCATTAGAATTATCATTCTTAGAATAAACATTCTTTGCATGTGAATAAGTGCTTAAACATCAAGTGAGCTTGCATAATCAGCATCAGATGGAAGTTTGATTATCTCTAGGGACAAATTGCTTCAGGATACCATTGAAAGGTAGGTCATTTTTTAGAATGATCTTAATCTGGGTCAGACCTTTTATTGAGTATGTTGTGTAAAAGAATACCAGTTTGAGAAATGATTTGAAGCAGATTGCAAAAGTTGATTTCCTAGAGTCTCTGTCGAGCAATGGTGCATTACTTTCAGTTGGTCCTAATGGACATATTTCATCAACTATGTGATTGGAGAATGAAGCAGTTCAAGTTGAGAAGCACAGCTGTGTACTAACCTACTGTCAAGATGTAAGTCAATTACTCTGAGGAGGTGTTGTCTTCAAAACTCTGAGTTTCTCATTTCTTTGTGTTCATCAGGCGAGGAAATGGTTTGTCGATACTCTGTTATAAAGGGGCAGGATATTTCAATGGTAGTACTTCATTGAGAAGAAACAGATTTATCTTAGAGTTTGACTACCCTAAGGGGAACATATAGTATGTTGGATACTTTGTTGAGTAAGTGTTCATCCAAACTGAGGCATTCAGGTCGGGATTTGATCCCTCAAAGTGCAGTCAAACTGGGGCAGTTATGTTGAGATTTGACAAATCTCTCTGAGAATCCGTTGATTAGAGGAGAATCTTTTCAGAATCTCAAGATGCATGGGCATTCACTCAAGCATGTTTGAAACCACTTCCAACACTGGTCAGTCAGAGGCAGTGTTCTGAAGTTCATAATACTAAGGCATATTATATTTATGGTAGAGATCTCATGAAGTCCTCTCGAGGAAATTTTATTCAAAGCCCTACAGACTAGGGTAAGAAATTATGCAGGGGCATTTTCTCCTCTTCAAAGGTTGATCAGATCAAGTCTAGACACGGGATAAACAATTTGGGAAGTTGAAAAGCATGTCGAGAAGTCAAGATCATTATCCTTGGCTCATCAGAGACTTAAGTGCATTTATTGATGTTCCTCCATCAGAATTCAAGATCATTATCTCCAATTGAATTTTGGATTGTTATCCTCAACATGATATGAGTAGGAACACAGAGAGCATGTGAGGTTGTTACCCATACAAGGTTCGTGATGGAAATGTTGTTTCCTTGGAGGACTCCTTTCCCTAGTAAAGGATCTGTTGCTACTTGACAAAGGTATGTCTGCTAAGGGGTTTCTCTTCAGATATCTTTATTCCCCAATGAAGAATTACCCATTTCTCTGAAGGAGGAGAATGGAACTTCTCCCTAAAAATTTAGGAGTTGTTTGAAGTCAAGATGATTTCTTCTTAATGGACTACAATTTATTTTTGCAGTATCCTCACCAAAGTCCACTTTTTAGTGGCATTCCTCCTCAGAGTTGACATGATGAAGTTGCAATCTTGCATCGCAATTTTTATTCAGTGGTCGGTAGTTCAAACTGTTTATTCCTCAACAGAGGTTTCCATTCCACACATGGGGCATGTTGTTGTAGTTTTCTTTGTTACAGGTACTAATGGTCTTTTGTGACAAGAAGGGTACCAATAAATGGGCAAAGAAAGGCCTAGGTTTTGACCAACATGAGTTTCCTATAAGAAAGGATTTTTTTTCTCATAACAGAATCCAGTATCCCCAGTGAAGGCATACTCTTGCCTAGACAGAATCCCTTATATCTAGTGGAAGCATACCCCTGCGTAATCCCCACTGTAGTCGGCACTCTTGATAAGAGTTTGTTTAAGAGTTTGTCTCTTACATAGGGCTTATCTCCAAAGAAGTGCATTTCAGCATGATTTTGTACAATCTTCTTCTTCAGCGCAATCTACTCTATTTCTAAGAATCTGGGAAGGATATTTTCATTGGACTGGATACTTTTGTTATATCCCCTTGAAGTTGATACCCTGCATCTCTGGGGTTGGTATTTATCTCCCCAGTGAGGTTGTCATTTGTCATCCCCATGTAGTTCGTATCTTTTCTCCCCAGGGAAGTTTTCCCCTATCATGTTTTCTTGAAGAGATATTTGATCAACATGTTTATTATGCCCCAGTGGAGAAAGTCTCCTGTTTTTCTAGAGCAGTGTGCATAATCGAATGTAGTTTAGGGATCTTTTATCCCCCACTAATAGAGTATTGTTGAAATATTTCCTCAGTGGACTTCTGAACCTCAAGCTTATGGTTCAAAGATGCCCTCATCTTCCTGAAGTGAAGATTGTTACCCCCTAGCGGTAGTATCCCCAGTGTGGCCTGGGTAGAATTCTTTTATTTAAGAATTTCTATGATTTCATGATCGAAGTCACTTTCATTAAGGACTTACATCAGAAGCTCCCAGTTCCCAGCAAGGTTCTATTTATCCCTAGAAAGAGATGTTGGATTTGTTCCCCAGGAAGTTAAGAGTTGGATCAGAGTTCAAGATTTTCTCTGAACTACAATTGATTTTTGCAGTATTTTTCCCAGGAAGTTACTTCCCCAGTGATATCAATATTTAGAAGTTGGTGGTTGTGAATCTCATTTCTCCATTGAAGTTTAGAGGGATTTTTCTCTATAGAAGTTCAAATGTGTATAGATAATCATTTGAATGTTCCTGGTCTTCTCAACAACTGATTATTGATGTGCTTTCCCCAATGCATTGTTAAACATGTATCATTACATTGCATCTACCAAAACGCGTATCATTTCCATTGTACGGAGCATTACGCTATAAAAAAATTCAAACATGCATTAGAGTTTAAGCCAATTATGTTTACCTGGAGTAACTAGAGTTTCTATGCGCTCATATTTGAATTATCTCCACAACAAGCTTAGGGTGATCCTATTTCGTTTCCCTAGTGGATTATGATTTGATTTACCATTAGTCGGGTCTTTGGTGCTTTCCATTTGCCCAGTAAGTCATGGTTTTCCCTTGCTCCTGCAAGCCCTTGGTTATTTTTATCTGTGTTTGCCTTGCCTTTGGAGTGCGACTAAGAGTCAGTGTATAACCTTTCTTATTTCTCGAGTATTTGACTATTTGTGCTTGGTGTGTGGTAATTCAGATAACTACCACTCTTGAAGAATTACACCCTACTTCTGGCCTAAGGGATATTGAGTTCTTGCACATTTGAAACCTATCAAAAGCCCAACGTGTTTTGGATATCCTTGTCAGAGTCCCCTTCAGTTGGTCTCTTTATCTTGTACAGTTCACCTTCGATCGATGCTCTCTATAGGTCATGCTTAGTCGGTTCCTTGAATTTGGTATCCGCGCTAGTTGGGTTCTCTTTCTGTTAGCTTAGCTAACCTTCTCTATTAAGAGTCCTTCAGTGTCTCTTCAAAGTCTAGTTGTCTAGCATCATTGGTTAGTCTCTTTCTTGTGTTCTCTACGAACTCTGAATATTTGTTTCTTGATGTCCAATTTCGCTTTTGTGTGTCTAGCTTTGACCAGACATGCATATCTTTATCCCCTATGAGTTCGCCTTTGATGGGCGTTCTTTTATTAGGAGTCTAGCTTTGTCTAGTATTCCTTGATAAAGATTCCCCTTCGGCTGATTTCTTTATCCTTAATTCCACCTTTGGCTTGTACCCTTTGTTAAGAGTCCCCTTTGGCTGGTCTATTTTCATTTGAAAGTCCGCCTTTGATTGACGTTCTTTTCGTAGGAATCTAACTTCGACATAGTATTCCTTGATGAATATTCCCTTTCGACTGGTTTCTTTATTTTTAAGTCCACCTTCAGCTGGAACCCTTTAAATCCACCTTCAGTTGGTACCTTTTGTTAAGAGTCCCCTTCAGCTGGTCTCTTTTCATTGTAAGTTCTCCTTTGATCGGTGTTCTTTCCCTAGGAACCTACCTTCAACATAGTATTCCTTGATAAAGATTCCTCTTCAACTGGTTTCTTTATCCCTAAATCCACTTTCAGCCAGCACCTTTTATTAAGAGTCCCCTTCGTCTGGTCTCTTTTCATTGTAAGTTCTCCTTTGATCGATGTTCTTTCCCCAGGAATCTACCTTCAGCATATTATTCCTTGTTTAAGATTCCTCTTCAGATGGTTTCTTTATCTTGAAGTCGACCTTTAGCTGGCACCCCTTAAATCCTCCTTCGGCTAGTATCAATTGTTAGGAGTCCCCTTCGACTTGTCTCTTTTATTTGTAATTTCTCCCTTGATCGGTGTTCTTTCCCCTTTAAATCCACCTCTGTTTGGTCTCTTTACTTTCGTATGTCTTCCCTCGGTCTGTCATACATCTCCTGATAACCATAAAATAGAATATACAAAAAAGACCCAAAAAAATTATAATACCCGACTGGCTTCAGAGTGCAAATTTTATGGTTCTATTAAGTATTCAATCCTCTTTCATCTTGATTGTTTGAAAGGATATCGCCAATCTCACCCTCTAGTTAAAGAAGATTGAATAGGGGAAATTGTTGTACCCCAAAACTTGACCTCATAATTTCACTTTGATTTGGCTAATGCTTTTGCATTCATCTGCATATATTCGATTAGGTCATTAACATAACATTACATTCAATAAAGTTCCATGGTTCAAAAGGTCAGCTGATTGTCAAGTTAGGGTTGTCACTGACTGAGATGGATATATCCAATAAAGGCTGATTTCTCCTTCAAGCAATGAGAAGTGGAATTAGGGTCGTGATCCATGGTCATTGAGAATTTCTTTCTCCGTCAAGCTACAAGGATAATAGGGTTTATTTCCCTGTTTGAGAAAAGATCAAGGCTTTTCAGCTATTGTACTCCAATGGAGGTTCTTCTTCAGGAATCATCGATCACAAGTTAGGGTTTTGCATAGTGGTTATTTCAAGAGAAAGGAATTGATTTTGTTTAAGATCAAGATGTCATGAGGTTTGAATTGCAAAATATAAGTCACGACATAAGAGAGGTGCTTGTGAATTCATTTTGTTTGCTTGTGATTTGAGTTATGAATTATTCATGGATTTGAGAATGAAGAGTGGTTTGAATTCATTATGTGGAAGCATTCGCTTGAAGAACTATCTAATGGTGTGGATGAGATTTGAATCAAGGCATATCTTTCTATGATTGCCCTTATCATTTGTTCAAGGTTCTTTCATCAATATAAGAGGTGTGTTAATATTTCTCTTGAAGAATCATCTTTCATCATTCATCGATCCAAGGTATGCTTGTTGCTTAGGCTACAAACATGTTTTTTTAGCTTCAACATACAAATTAAGGTTTTAATAAGAATCAAGTGTGGCTCACAATTGGATTTGGATATGATTATTTGAGAGAGATGAATTTTGCATAAGCCCTAATTGATTCATGTTCGGATATGTACCAATTCAAATCTTTCAACAAGCGAAGGCTGGTGTATAGTTCCTCCACTAATTGGACAGATACAAAGAAAGGGAAAGCTTTGGGATTGGACTTAAGTCGTGAATTCGAGATGGAAAAAAATTTCAACCCTAAAATAAAAGCAAATACCAAGATCTCATCAAAATTCATTCAAGTTCCAATTTCATTACAAAGTCAAAATGACATTACAAAGCCACTTAAACAACAGTCAGAAGAAAGAGATTTGGAATATTAAATAGAAATTAGAAGAAACTTCAAAGTTACTTTGCTATTTTTAGGATACATTTTCAATTGTTTCATGTTCCAAATTAAGATGTAATTTAAAAAGAGTACATTATATCACAACATCTAATACTATCCTACTTCAGAAGTCAGATTCTATGCAAGTGTGCCCAAAATACATGAAAACCTATCCTAATCATCCATCATTCTCCATGTTATGCAACTTGTTCCATATTCATGTTTTCATGTTTTGTTCTCAAATCTTCACCAATTTCATGCTTCAAATTTTGCTTGCATCTCCTAATTCACCTTTGTGCCATGCTCTTACTCCAGCGCGTTCAATTTCAACCATGCACCATTGAATTTAAACCAGTCCATAGGCCAACCTGCACAATCAGGAAATATCAGAAGGAAAAAAACTAGGATCCATTCATAAATAAATCAACCCTGTTTAAATACTTTGCATCAATTCAAGGAAGGAAAATTAGCATAGATAACATAAACAAAGAAAACCATGGAAAAGATAAAGGCGGGAAAATTAGAAGAATGAAGAAATTAAAACCAGTTCAGCAAAGCATAGAAAAAATCAGAGAAAATATTAAATCAGAAGAAAAGCTAATGGACAACTCAGCATAATAGAATTTTAGAGCAAAGAATCAGATCAATCCTAGCCATCTAATCTTGTAACTAACTTAAGATTCAATGGATCATATTCAATTTTTTTGTAACTAACTTTTCCACTCTAACAGAAAGATATAATAAAATTTTCACCTAGATTCGTGTTCATTCTTCAATCTCCAGAAGAATCAAAAAGATATTTTAAAACCTTTCTTCTCCTGTCATCTTCATCTTCATCATTCTTCACCTTGGAGAATCACCAAAAACCAGAAAACTCTCCATTCTTTCTCTCTGAAAAAGTCACGAAATCTTCATCACCTTGTTATACTCTTATCTTCTATGCACAACCTTCAACCGTTATCACTCCAATCTTCAACAAAATCGTCACTTAAATGGACAACATCATTGAGTCCTCATATCAATGTTATTACATCTTCAACCTTCATCAATTTCACACCTTTGTATCTTTCACTGCAACATATCGCTACATCTTTGTTTCAGTCATCACCATCATCTGCATTCAAGAATTTCATGCAACAACAGTTCGTAATGGTGACACGCGTGAAAGCACGGAAGCAGAAGAAGTTATCAGAATCATGAACTGAAAAATAAAAAGTAAAGGTTGACCACAAAGTCAGAAGGCTTACCAAATTTGTGTCTGAACTCGTTGGAAGAAGATGAAACAAGGAATGCAAATGTAATCGGAATAAAGTGTTAGAACATGGTTTGGTTCTACATCTTTGTAATAAGTTTTGATGATAACAAATACATGATATATACATAAAGAACAAATATTCTCTCTAATAATTTAATAAAATATGTAGAGAAGTTCTCATAAATAAGCATAGAAGTTGGCAAACAAAATTACGCTAAGAAGATCTGATAAGAATTTTTGTACAACTATTGAATTATCACGCTCAAAAAAGTTCTAATTCTAAAACATCGGAAGCAACAAAGTTTCATGCTAAAACTATGATGAAGCAAAACTCTGATGATCTAAAGTATCAACGTTAATATTCTTATTCTGATCAGTTTTTAAAGAATCAAGTTCTGATGCGTTACAATTCAATTATTGCAAATTAAAGAGTAATAACTGGTACCAGACAAGATCTATATTTTTGGAAAGTGCATTAACAACATTTTATCAACCTTCCAAAATCATCTTCTCATGTCTCATATGCTTCACCTATATAAATGAGTATTGAAGAGTAGAACAGAAGCTCTACAGAGGTATGATTGATTCTCTCTTATATTTAATAGCTTTAAGACCTGATATTCTATATAGAATTTGTCTTTATGCTAAATTCCAATAAGATCCTAGAGACTCTCACTTATCAGCAGTTAAGTAAATTTTAAAATATCTGAAAGGTACTACTAATCTTGGTCTTTGTTATAGAAAATCCAGAGAATATAAATTAGTAGGGTACTATGACGCTGACTTTGCTAAAGATAGAATATAAGAAAAAGAACTTATTGAAGCTGACAGTTTCTGGGAGATAGCCTAATCTCATGGTCCAGTAAAAGACAATCCACTATTGCACTATCAACTGCTGAGGCTGAATATATAGCTGCAGCTGGATGCAATACTCAGATGCTCTGGATGAAGAGTCAGCTTGAAGATTTTCATATTTATGAAAGTAATATTCCTATCCTCTGCGATAATACTTCTGCTTTCTGTCTTTTTAAAAATCCTATTTTATATTCTAGGGCTAAACATATATAAATTAAACACCATTTCATTAGGGACTATATTCAGAAGGGAATTCTTTTTTAAAATTTATAGACACAGACCATCAGAGGGTTGATGTTAATTTCACTAAACCCCTTGCTGAAGATAGATTTAGTTTCATTCTGAAACACCTCAGTATGTAATTATGCCCAGAATAAAAGTGTAGTTTTTGCATATTTAATCCTCAGATCTTTTTAATATATTTTTGTGAACATCTGAACTATAGTTCTTCATAAATGAGAAGGAAAATTCTATCATAAACTATCTAGAAGATCTGAACATTTTCCAAAAACGCTTTATTTCTAAGATAGAAGCAAGCAGTTCACCATATCAACATTTGTCAACCCTAAACTCTAAGTCACTCTCTAAGGCTGAACACTATTCAAAATTTGAAGGACTGAAACGATTGAGTTGATAAATTGAGGCGCGAGTCACATCGGTAATTGTTCAAAATCTTCATGCCATCCCTTTTTTTCTTGAAATCATTAATGGTGTTAATCGTTTTGTTTATTTTATAAATTGGAATTAAAATTCATGTTTTCACCCCATTGGTTATTTATACCTCACGTTCTCACAAACACTTTTACACCTTCACTCTCACTCACCTTATTCTCTCTGTATTTTCTCTTTTCCCTTTTGTGTGCTCTCAAACCCTAAATCTGTGAACAATGGCTTCTTCTCAACAACAACAACAACAACAATAACAACAACAAAAATCTCAAGATTCTCAAATCAACATTCCTGGTTCATCATCTACTATAAACAAAGAAAGGTTCGTTGAACCTTCAAGAAATCTCCTCACTCTGGTTCATTCTCTAGAAGTTCTCTTTTAACACATAGTTGATTTTGAAAGCATGAAAGGAAATGGGTATGACCTTATGCCTAATGTTGAGTTTCAAGGGTGGACAAAATATTTTGATTGATTAATTGGTCCAGTTTTTCCCAAACTGGTTAAAGAATTTTGGATTCATGCTACTGCATCAAATCATCAAGTAACTTCTTATGTAATGGGAAAGAAGATCGTCATCACCAAAGATCTCATTGGAAAACTTATTGGTCACGGCGGAAGCGACATAAAATGTAGTGAAATGGCAAGAAAAAGGTTCTGACCTAACCATTGTATCCAAAGAAATCTTCTCCTCTTGACAACTCTCAAACAAGATCAAAGATCTGAAGGACTACCTCAGAATTTGGTCTAGAATAATTATGGGGTGCATCAATCATAGAAAACCAACTTGTTCTACTGACTACATCAATATTGATCAACAGTACATGTTGTACTTCATCGAAACTAAAGCCAAAGTCCACCTCCCTCATATTCTATTCAATCATCTAAAGACCAGTGTTAAGGAAACAAGGGAAGAAGAAAGAACCAAAAGAGATTGAATTCTGTTGGGAAGGCTTATCTCAGATATTCTGACATAGAATAAACTGATATAACATCTGAGTGAGGCTTAAGAAAATGAAGATTATATAAACCATTAAGGATCCCACACTTACTTCAAAGGAAGTCATATCCACCAGAAGAGTCCCTCTGAAGGATTTTCTTCTCTTCACTCAAGCAGGCTCATCTCCAGAAATCGTCCTCAGATATCTGGAAGCCGAAAGAGTTATGGAAATAATCCAGATGTAAATATCCTTGATTTCATGCAACAACCTCTGGAAGTTGCTACAAAAAAGACAAGAAAAAGGAAAGCTATTGGGGAAGGAACTTCTCATAAAACTCCCAAAGTTGCTAAAAATAAAGGTAACCCTTCTTTTGTTTCTGTTATCAAATCAGTTTTCTAATTAACATCTAAAACCTCCTCCTCTCCAAAACCTGCTGAAAATCCATCACCTCAAACTATTGATGACTTTGACATAGAAATTGATACCTCAAAACCCACTAATTATCCTCCCATTAATCCATCTTTTACCAAATTTGTTCAAACTCAACCAGAACTTGCACAAGTTCTTTCTAATATTTATCAATTTGATCCATTTTTTTATGCTCCCTAAATCAAAAATCCAAATAATTCCTACGAACAAATGCCAGAAACCACATCAGCCATTCCAGGCATCACCTTCCCACTCAACAGCTCTCAACCACCAAATATACCCACCATAATATCACAAGACTTCTTCCTTCCAGATATTCCATATCCTTATAATTCAACACCACCTAACTCTTCTATAATCTGTTCTGACTCTCCCACCCCCACTGACTACTCAGAAGATCCTCTCAAAACTATAATTGATCTAGAAGCCTGGAACAATCTTGTCACAACTTCTCAGAAAATAGCCATTCCAAAACTAACACCAAAACTATCCAAATCAGATGTTGGTAAATCTCTACTGGTTTTTAAAATAGAAATACATGAACGGGTTAACTCCTTGGAGCAATCTTGCATGGATAATCTTAACCCAACTTCTTCTGATTCTCTCTAGACCCAGTTCAAAAATGGTTTAATTCTGAATCTCTGAAGATGAAGGAACTCAGTTATGAAATTGCTCAACAGAACTTCTACGATCACTTGAAAATCTTCAAGGATCAAGTTCTACATCACTGGTTAAGGAAACCCCTTCTTCTTATGAACAACACTTATTGGTAAGCCTCACAAAAATCAGAATTTAATGAACCATCTCATGAACCTCAACCTCTCCATCTGGTCGTTTTTAAAGACAAAGGCAAGTCAGTTGAAGAATCTCCTGAGAAAGAATCTGTTGTAGTAACTTCTGAGTATGTGGCTTCTTCTGTTGAAACAACTTCCTCTTCTCTTGTTTTGAAAACTCTGGACAAGTTGAAGAAAGAGAATGTAGTTGTTAAGGAAAGGCTGGACAAACAGGTTGAAATGAACAAAGAAATTAAGGGCATGCTAGAGAAGTAAGAAAAATCAAACAATCAGATCAAAAGTATTTTGGAAGCCTTGTTCACACGAATTCCACCTTATTCACAACCTTAGTTATGATCTTTTGCTTGTTTCTTCTATGTTTGTTTCTTGCTTAAAAACTTTTGTTCATCTTTTTCTATCCGTATTAATCTTTGTTGAATGCATAATCCATTTTGTTCTCTTTTAGTGTTTTTATTGCTTTTTGATTTATGACAAAAAGGGGGGAGAACGTAAGATATTTTGAATATAACAGTGTTGGGATTTAGTCTCAAACATTTTGAATATAATAACCTCTATTTCACTTTTTGAAAGCCAACGGGAAAAGTCTCTTGAAAGTAATTTCTGTCAAATAGACTTATCAGAAATTCCATCACAAGCTCCGATCTAACATCTTAAAGGAAGTATCTATTTTTTCTTTATCTGGGTATTCAACTCAGGGGGAGACCCTAATTCTTTATGTTCTTACATGTTTTATAAAAATACAAGTTTTTGTCATCATTAAAAAGGGGGAGATTGTTAGAATATAGTTTAGTTCCAAATCTTTGTAATAAGTTTCGATGATAAAAAATACATGATATATAGATAAAGAACAAATATGCTCTCTAATAATTTAATAAAATATACAGAGAATTTCTGATAAAGAAGCATAAAAGTTGGCAAACAAAATTATGCTAAGAAGGTCTGATAAGAATTTATGTACAACTATTGAAATATCACGCTCAAAAAAGTTCTAATGTTAAAACTTCTGAAGCACCAACGTTGCACGCTAAAACTCTGATGATCTAAAGTCTTAACATTAATATTCTTATTCAGATTAGTTTTTAAAGAAGCAAGTTCTGAGGTGTTACAATTCAATCATTGCAAATCAAAGAGTAACAACTGGTACCAGACAAGATCTATATTTTTGGAATGTGCATTAACAACATTTTATCAACCTTCCAAAATCATATTCTCATGTATCATATGCTTTTCCTATATAAAGGAGTCTTGAAGATTGATCAAAGACACTTGTGCATACAAAGAAATATTCTCACAATCTCTCTTTTATCTATTCATTGTGCTTTAACCTTGTGTATAAATCACAGTTGTGATATATTTTTCCTAGAAACACTATTGTAAACATTTTGATTCATATTTTGTAATACATTGAGAAACCAAGTCATGGTTTAGTCTCAAGAAGACATTGACATTGGTCTTTATGATTGTGTAATCAAATCATTGATTAGTTGATTAAGACCTCGTTTGAGAGAGGAGAAATCATCTTGGCGGGTGGGCTGGAGTAGTTTTGTAGGATCAAGCGCTTACCACTGCGCTAAAAGCAGTTGCTTGTAGCCAAGGTGCAACTTTATTTCCATATAGTACGAGCATTTTCAGGTGCTACACATAGTTTAATAAGCTCCCATGGGTGGGATGTTAAGCCCTTCAAATCCCTAAGGTTGACGCTGGATATTTTAATCCAACAATCTCCCCCCCAGTGTCAGTCGGGGGGATTCGAACCCATGACCATGCTCTGATACCACTTGTAGGATCAAGCTCTTACCACTGCGCTAAAAGAAATTGCTTGTAGCCAAGGTGCAACTTTATTTCCATATAGTACGAGCATTTTCAAGGGCTGCACCTAGTTTAATAAGCGCCCATGGGTGGGATGTTAAGCCCTTCGAATCCCTAAGATTGACATTGGATATTTTAATCCAACAAGTTTGAGTTTAAACGAACCAGGATAACGAAACATGTCATACTGTTTTAATTTTTTAAAACCCCAATTCAAACCATCTTTCTTGTGTTTTTCTATCCTTCATAAAGAAGAAGATAGGTTTGAATAAAATTCTCCCGGTGGACGAACGATAATTCACGGCAACACTTGGTTTAGTTGTGAAACCTTGGCGGTGCGATAATGAAGTAGACAATGCCAAATTAGTCTCGGAGATAGTGTTGTCTCAAAGAGCGGAATGACAGCGGGAATAGAAGGAGTCCATCGAAGACTGAAGGTAGTGATGCATCATCGAGTTTTGAGAAAGAAGAAGGTCTAGAGATTGAACCGTCGTTATCTGGCACCCTAGATTCCTTTCTAAAATACATTGTTCTAAGATTTTTTCCCTCTTTTCATTAATTAATATTTTTTTTGTTAATTGATAACTTTTGTTCACATTAGATAATGTTGATGATGGATAGTAAGGGTGGTATATGGATTGGACCAGAACCACGTCCTTAGGCTTTTTGATGTTTTTGGGCAATTGAAGCCATTATCACAGAAAATTTTGCTATTGGACCTCAGGATTGGGCCTCAGTGTAGGAGATGGATTCCTGATCACTCTGTTTCCAGCGTGCACCACCCTTTCCCTTTGGAATTTTAGTATTGTTTCTTAAATTTGTAGCAATTAATTTTTTCGGTTTCTCTTATGATTTTTGCTGGAATTTTACGTGAATATTAATAGGTTAGTCCTTGACTGAGATATATTTTTTCATGATTTTTTCTCTTATTTTAGGACATAATTCATGATTATCCGATTACTTGCGATTCAGGATTCACCTTTGCTTGTCGAGATCTAAGTCTTATGCGGGTTTATTGTGTGATATGCGAATATGCTTGAGATTCTGATTGTGATGTATTTTCACATCGATGATGCTTCGACATTTATTCCGAGAATTTGATTTCTAACTCTTTGCTATTGGTTGGTGAAGCTCACTCGAAGTTTTCCAAGATTTTCTTCTTTGCTTACTATGCTACGAACTTTTGTTCGTTCGGTAGCATTCTGAATCTGGTTTATCTTTTCTACACTTTATTGCTTTCTAGATATCATGAGAAGTAGAAAATAAAGAGCGTGTGCTTGAAGTTGTTGTTTAAAGACCGGTAGAAGGCATTCTGCACTTGCTTGCTAATTGTGTTTGTGTTTGTTTTCATGGTTTGACGATCGATGATGTCACTCAATTAGAATTGAGATAACAAGTTCTATCTTTACATGTTCCCTTTAGGATTTTCATTTTCCTTTGTTGACGATTGATGATGTTACTCAATTAGAATTGAGATAAATACTTCGATCTTTACATGATCCCCTTAGGTTTTTATCATTTTTCTTTGTTGAAGATCGATGATGTCACTCAATTAGAATTGAGATAACGACTTTGATCTTTGCATGTTCCCTATAGAATAATTGTCCCCGCCTAGGTGATTTAATATCTATACCTATGGTCAGGATATTCCCTTTTACCTACCTCGATTCGTGATATCTTGGTTAGGCCTTTTTTACTTGAGCTAGTGGGCACTACTCTCGCCATGTATGTGCTCCTTTTGTTTGAGTTTGTTGCTTGTTTGAGGTGGACTACTCTCGCCATGTATGTGCTTCCTCGCTTGTTTATTTCTTGTATATGCCATGTTCCCTTAGGGTCGCTCGATTAGGGTAGCTTTCGAGTTATACATTAGGATAGTTATCCATGCATGCTAACATAGCATAGAGATTTCCCTTTTCATCCTTGACATAGGGCCATCATTGTATGATAACATTAGGGATAAATTCTAGATAGTCTCCCTTAGTTTTTTTTCTTTCTTTTGCATCCTTGCATTAAGATTAAAACCTCTTTCTTGGCAAATGAATAAAATATCTAACAACTTCCAAATCCTTTTTCAAGGTAAAAAACATCAACCAATACAAACTCTTTTTCGCATTTGGGCCCTTCTTGCAAACTTTCAATAGAACATGTTAATTCACTTCTGTGCTGACGCGTGAATCCCCGAAGTTCGAGCTGCGGCAGAAGGTGAAATTAATATTATTCATTAGAAAATACAAAACAAACTGAAACATGTGAGACGAACTACGTTGCTCTGATTCCTTAAAAGGGATACGTAGGCATCCTGTCATGGGGCTCAATCGAGAGAAACTTTGTAAACATTTCCTTCTTTTCTCCGTGTTTTCTTTTGCATGCATTCCCTCTTTGCATTTTTCCTTTAGCTCGTAAGCATTAGATTTGAAACACACCCTTTGATTAGAACAACAAGAGTGGATACCGTAGAGTACTACGAGCGTGTGAGGGTATTAATACATTCCCCTCGCATAACAGACTCCCTTACCTAATCTCTCGGTCATTTTATCGTGATTTCACCCTTCTCAGGTTTAGTCGATGTTTACCTTTCCCTTCCTGTGGGATAAAAAACGTTCGATAGTGACTTCATTGATTTAATCTTGACGATTTGTTCAGCTAGTTGTTTCATGCCTTAATGGTTTTCTCTAGTCTGTAGCTTTTGCTAATAGGTTCTGACTCTTATAGAAGGTTGTGTGACACCATCAATTTCTAAATCAATATACTCTGACACTAGAGAGATTCCAGTACATGTTTCTAAGATCCACTCAAGTTTTGGAATGTATCTACACAACGGTTATGATGAAAGTTAGTATAATGCTTCCATGTCGTGAATCTTATTGAAGAGCTTCTGAAGACTTCTCAAGCTCTGAAGATTTTTTCCTTCCAAGTTCCAAGATTCTGAAGACTGGGGTTCGGAAGACTCTGAAGACAAGGTTCTAGAAAGAACAAGTTCTTAAGACTTTAAAGACATACGATCTGAAGATTCTCTTTAATGTTTTTTATCCAGCTAAGCATGCTTTATCAACAAATATCTTGAAGCCTCTGAAGATTAAAAGATAAGATCAAAAGGTTTTACGTGAATGAATAATGCATGCTACAAGATCAAATGTAAAGGTTAAGAAAAACAAAAGAAATGGGGGTTTGAATTGGGTTTTCAAAAACATTTTTCTTAGAAGTTCTATACACAAATAATCAGAATTAGAAACAATTCTATAGAGAGAAGTAATGGCACTTCCGGTTTATACAGGTTCACTTTAGAAAAGGATAATTTTGTCCACCGCCAAGGTGATTTCTCCTTAGAAAATGACTTAATCCACTAATCTCTAAAGATTACAGATGCATGGGCTACCCGTCGGTGACTAACAACAACAATGATAACCTGTTAGTGATCCTTTAAGAATTATGACCTACCTGGTCCCCTAAGAGATATAACAGTCGCTAACTCCTTAAGGCTTCTGACCTACCCGGTCCCTTGAAGGAGATTTCTCTAAATCTTCTTGAGTTCTGACCTGCTCGATTACTCAAGGAAAAATCAACTTATAGTTGAATAATGTGTGTATAGATTGCTTCTTACAAGCCGATTACACAAATGTTAAAGTACAAATATTTAACACAAATATGAGCAACAAATCTTATGTTAGAACACTACAAATGAAGAAAAAAATAGTAACACAATTAATGAGCAACAACTCTTGTGTCTTTGTCTTCACTCTTTGATGAATAATGAAGAACTAATATTGTTAGACGACAGCGCGTATCTAGAGGGGAGTGAATAGAGGCGCGAAAATTATTCTAGACACAAATATAGAATTTAATTTGTTTTGAAAACTTTTTGATGCAAAAGCAATTAACTAGACAAGTCGTCTAAAAACAACTTATTATAAACTCAAATATACAAATTGTAAAAGATAAATCTATGAGACAAAATTGAATACTTGATTAATCATAACTTAATTTAACAATCCACTTATTTATTGTTTGAACACAATCACTTTGCAATGCAATTTCCAAGGCTAAATAATCAAAGAACTAACTTGGTCGTTTTATCAAACACTTGGCGTGCAAGTGAATTTTAAGAATTTTTCTTTGAGTTGTGTTGATATACAAAACCACTTATAATAAAAAATAATTATAAGTTATATCCACACCTAATTCAAAAACATATTTTGAGAGAAAAATTATTATAATTCAATTGCTATCACAATTCTATTTGTTAAAACGATTGATGAAATTGAAAGCAAGTAAAATTAAAAAATTAAAAACACACAAGGAATTTGTCTACACAGTTCCCCACTGTTGTTCTCATGTGTGGGCACGTCTTCTCCTTCTTTCAACCTTTGATCTTAAGCAAGATCAAAGCAATTGATCAATGCAACCTATTCGCTGCTTAATCTACTTCCTTAAAAGTATTTCAAACACCCCAAGGTTCCTTGCAAAGATTTAAAACACTCCAAGGGATTTTTCACTCGAGTAAATCAGATTGCAAACTATCAACACAAGATCACTGATTCTATCATCCAATTATTGCTACTTCCTTAAAAAGATTTTAACCACTCTAAGGTTCCTTGAGAAGATTTCCAATAATCCAATGGAGTTTTCACATGGACGATTCCTTCTCACACGATCTTGCATGAAAACCCTCAATTCAACAAATGACATTGGAGGAAAAACCCGATGGTTTTTCCGGATGTAGACCCGTACAAGAAATCAATCCAAACCAATTGGAAATACATAATTATTTGTCTAGATGGAACCCTGTCAGAACATCATCACAATGTAATGTTGGTGTGTATGCATAGATTGAAAGGTTATAGATGAAGAGAAAAAGTAGCCTAATTTTATGGTATCATCCAGTTAGAAATGATGCATGAATGGGTATTTATAGTTTGGAAAAGTTTTGGGAAAAAAGGATAAATTTGGAATAAAAGAAAAGGAAAATTTGACCAAAACAGAATTTATATGTCGACCCCAAAATCGTATGTGTTGACACATACTGTGATACGGTGGGAGAACTCACTTGAGGGTTTTGCGTTTTATCGCAAATGTTGCGGTTAGCAAGAGTCGCCACCGACTTTTCTTTTATCCAAAAGGAAAGGTGAAAAAGCACAGGAAAGACCTTTGAGATTGTTTCTTGATTTCGTGGGGTAGATTATGAAAAGGGAAGGTATTAGCACCCTTTTCATCCATGGTTTTCCATAGGCTCTTAGTTACTTGCTAGATCACTTGCTTTTGTTTTTAAATTGTACTTTGTGTGATTTTGATAGTATTTTGGAAAAGAGGCCATTGTTTAGGCAATCTTTGTAATCATTCTCGTTCGTAAGAATGTATACAAAGATGTTTGTCTTTTTGAAAATGTTTTCAATTTTGTAAGATGTTTGGAAATGTGTGTGTTTGTTTTGAAAATTGCAAGGATATTTGTTTTGAAATGGAGCAAGTAATTAGAAGTAATCTACCTAATCAAATGTCTTTCTTGTTCATTTTCTTTTCCTTTAATATTGTTGTCTTACCATTGATTTGTTAAGCAGCCCTATCTTTGGATGTAAACGGGACGGGCGTGGGTCATCGTATAACCATGATTAGCAATATTTGCAAAGTATCTTAGCATTTTTGAGGGACTAAAATCATTTTGTAAGGAAACTTTTAATAGCGTCATTGAGGGACTATGATCTTATATTTGTTTGTTTTGCCAAGATACTTCGCATGCGTAATATGGCTATTTTTTGTGTAAGGCAACCAAGTGGAGTAACCCTAAGGGTGCTTGTGTGCAAGTGTGTTATTTTCATGCTTGATTTTGTCTTAGATTAGGGTTTTCTATTTTATTGTTTTTATCTTGCCATACAAACCCTAATTACTAGCATGTTATGTAAAAGCGATAAATTGCGTAATTTAAAGAATGCTATGTTATTACAACATTTTATGGAAGGGGTATACAAATTATGAATGGGGATTTGCAATAATGTAAACCTAATTTAATCTATTACAACCAAATCGAATTTCTACAAATATTTGAATAAATAATATACAATATAAATTAAATATGCAATGGTATGTATATGCAAGAAAAAAGATTTTTGTTTTGTTTTTTATGTGAAAAAAAGAGTTTTAAACTAAACCTAACAATTTAAGAAAAAAGAAATTATTTCTTAGAAATTGATTAACCCTAATTCTAATTTTGCTAAAAGAAAAATAAAGTTCTTTAAGTATTATTTTTTTGTATTTTTTGTCTTAAAAATAATAAATAGTATTTATGAGATATTTTGGTCTTTTTATATATTAAAATAAATATTTACAAGTGTGAGAAGAATAATAAAATAATAAATATTTAAACTTATTCTATTTTCAATTACAAGTTTATTTAAGAAAAAAAGTTAATATATAATTTAATAAAAATATTTTTTATTAGAAAATAAAATATTTTAAGCAAAATGTAATATTTATCATGTTTTATATTTTTTATGATTTTTTTATGTTAAGGAAAATACATTTAATAAAATGGAAATGAAAATAAAAATAAATAATAAAATGTATGGGCCAGGGGTGCTGTTAAGAAAAAGGAGGTGGATGTTAGAAAAAAAAAGAGGCCCATATGTTGAAGCCCACGCTGCCAAACAATCAAAAACAAAACTAGAAAAATATGAAAAATGCAAAAGGCAGCGCCAAGGTTCGAACCCATGACCTATGGTATTTACGCGCACTGCCTTGCCACTGGGGTGGCTGTACATCCGTTAGTTCAAATGAAACTAAAAATACATAACACAAAGTGCTTCCTTGCCATGTACTTCGTCTTCTTCCTCTAGCTAGCCGGACCACCCATATCTTTCTCATTTCTCCATGAAAATGGAAACTTCAAACATGAAAATGGTAGTACTCTTTTCCACGATTTCAACCATGTAACTCATGTAACTAACAGTCAAAGATCAAAGTTAATTTCTCTAGCCCTAATTTCAAACCTAATTTTTATAGAAATTTGAAATCTAAAATTCTCTATACACAATGAATATAAATAAAATCTATGAACATGGTTGGCTTTAGCACAAGGATATCTACATTTTATTTTCACAAATCGAGACCAAAGGATGCCTGTATGAAGAGATAGAAGTTAGAGTTCTTACCTCTTTCAGCTGAGATCGTGAATGGAGTTTGAGTTAGTTTTGAGAAGGCCTGAGGATCCCTTTAGCTTTCCTGGACCTCCCTTAGTGTGTTCCAATCCTTACCTTGCCCTAAAAGTGCCTGAATCTCCCTACCCAAGTCAACCTGCAAACTTGAAATGAAAAAATGGCAGATGGAGAAGGAGGAGTTATAATGAAGGGATGATAGCCTGGAACACTTAGATATGATGTAGGTTAAGTGTTTAGGTGATTAGAACTTGAAATGCACGAGTAGATTTTAAGATTGCTATGCTTGATGCAAAACTGCAAGTTATGGCAGGTTTTTGGTGATAAAGAGTTTGGGAGAGTTTCTGAGCTTTATCAATGGTGTGTTAAGTTGTAATATGTTTGTGTATAAGTATAGAAAAGGTTTTAAATCAATTCCACACCAGGCTTCTGATTTATAGACTTTTTGCTCTAGTGCTTGCCTTTTAAGAAAAGTGAGGAGACAACTCTCTACATGCTTGTACAAGCCTGATCTTAGTTGGTACAAGTCTTAGGCACTTTGATTTTGGTTTATAGGACTTGTGTGTGCAGAAGGAACAGGTGCAAAGCTCAAGGAGTTGATAAATGCAAAAGTTGTGCTTTTCTAAAATGGAAATGACAACTTTGTGCCATTTATGGAATTAAAGCTTGGACAAAGGCTCTCATGCTTGGATTAAAGCTTTATCAACTGCGTAAGCATTAAATTATGGAGTGAGAAACAAGTTTGAGACTTGTAAAGCAAGGATTATGCAGCCTAGGTTTGGATTTGAATTTTGGTTCATCATGAAATGGCTTGAAATCAAAGTGAGAAATTGCCAACTTCATCTCTTCGATTCTCCCTACTCAAGAATGATCTCAAGGAGTTCTTGGACATTTTGGAAAGATTGAAATGTGCTCTATAACTTATATTTGAATTTCTTTTCAAGATTCCACTTGGAACTAGGTGAAAATTTTCCATGAAGTTAGGTAAAAAACCTACCTAAATTAGGGCAAAATTTCACCAAGTTATTTTAGTTCATGAGCATGTATTCACAAAATCATATCTTGATATCCAAGCATCTTTAGGAAAAAATATGTGGAGAAAAGTTGTAGATTTCATGGAGATCTACAACTTTCATGTTGGGAACTTTCTTTGAATCATCTTGTATCATGGTGAGAACTTGGCTTAAAGTTGAGAAAAAATAAGAAATTTTCTATACTTAGAAAAATTTCTAAGTTAGGAAATTTTCAAATTTCAAAAAAAAAAAATCTACAATCTTTGATTTCTTGATGAACAAGTTTCACATTTTGACATGTTTTGATGAATTGTGATCCTTGGCATTTGATTTTGACCAAAAAGTCAAAGTTTGACTTTTCAGTATACAGTTGACTTTTGATCAGTTGACTGCAAAATTTATCTGTCAATCCAATGGAATTGTAATGTTTTGAACCATGTCATTAGGTCAAGATGATGCAATTTAACCCTTGAAATCATGCTTCAAATCAATTGGTCATTTCTAGGTCAAAAATCAGAAATTGCCCCTTCTCAATCAAAACCCTAATTTTGACCATTTTGCCCTTTTGATGATTTTATCAAATTTCTTGAGGAATTATGGTCCAAACTTGACGAAATGATACATATGAGCCTAAGATTTTGATGTGGGTCAAAAATTATGAAGTTTAACTGTAAATTGGCCATAGTTGACTTTTTCCCTAATACAATTGATTTTTAGGTCAACTGTCCAATTGACTGAGCAAAAATGTGATTCAAAGCTTGAAACTTGACATGAGTAGTCTTGGGGGTCTATAATGATACTTGAAAGTCATATGAATCATTGATAGTCCAAAAATCTTTGTGCAATCCCAAACCCTAGTTTTGGGTTATTAGTGCATGATGAGATGTCTTTAGCTGATCAAACCCTAATCCAGTCTTGAGTCAAAGAGATCTTGTGAGAAAAGTCTTGATAAATGAGAGGGCAAATTTTGGGGTACAACACATATATTATAAAAAGGCTGCATGTGTCGACTTTAAGGGATATATGTGTCAACCTGAATAAGTCAGTAACTACAGGCTTTAAAACGTGAGTAAGTGTGTCGACCTCAAATATGGATGTGTCAACACATAAATAAGAATTTCTACAATTTCAGAAATCTTTCAGTATGTGTCGACCTGAAGGATATAGGTGTCGACCTCTGACTTACAGAAGCTTACAGGCTTAAAAATTGAGTTGCATGTGTCGACCTGAAAATCGAATGTATGGACACATGTAATGCAAAAACGTGTGTGATCGGTGGATCTGGAACTGACTATTTAACGCTGGTTCGCGAAATGTCGCAGAAGCAAGATTCGCCACCGTCTTTTATTTTCTCCAACATGGACAGGACAAAAGCACAGCAAAATTCCTTATGAGATAGTTTCTCGGTTCGGGAGGTAGATTTATAGAAAGGGAAGGTGTTAGCACCCGTTCTATCCATGGTTATCCATGGGCTCTTAGATACTTGCTCATTTGTGTTTCCAAAAGTGTTTGCTTTTCAATGGTGAGTGGGTTTGAAAAAGTTTCGTTAAAAGTTTCGGAATAACTCTTGTATCAGTCCTCAAGAGTGTTTGAAAAATTGTTTTGAAAGCTTTTTGAAAAGTGTCGGTGTGAAAAGAGTTTTTTGATTTGTTTTTGAATAGAGCAAGTATATACGAGTCATCTACCTACCCTAAGGAATTAGGCTGTGTAAATGTCCTTAAGGTAGTGCCATCCCACCATTGAGAGGTAGGTAGCACCACCGTTAGAGGTGTTCGGGTCAATTCGTTTGTTAGGGACAGTGTGGTCACCAGAGCAACAGTAGGACACCTTAGAAGCTACCCTTATGCCATTGATCCCTTTTTTAATTCGAGGCAACTTTTCCGAGGCAACTGGATCATGGACATAAGGACTTACTAAAACATCATATACTCGACGACCACGTTTCGAAGGCAACAGGTGAGGTGTACCCTAAGAGTGGTGTGTGAATTTGTGTGTTGTTTTCAGTTTAGCATTTATCTTTTGATCATGGCATGGTGAGCTACGCATTGTTTTTAATTAGTCATTCATTCTTTCATGCAATTAGAATTTAAAAGTGCGGAAATTTAAATGCGAAAAGATAAGTCCTACGCTATTACAAGGCGCGGGTCTATACATCGCCAAATTACCAAGACCCGTTTTAATAAAAGATGCGGAAAGTAAAACCTAGTTACTATTACACGGCTTGAGCAGTTACATAATATTCACAAGAAAATAAAATAACGTGCGAAAAGAATAAAAATAGAACGTTCGAGGGCATTGGACCCTTTTGAAATTAAATTGAATTAAAAGTTAATTAATTATTTAATAAAGGAAAGAAATGTTTTTTAGGTTTTTGTTTTATGAAAATAAAGAAAATTGAAAATCAAGAGAAACCCTAATTCTAAGTTGTTTTTAATTATTAATGAAAAATATTAAAGTTTAACCTAATTTACTAAATAATTAATGTACATGTTTATTTACAAAATATTAATAATTAATAATAATAATAATGATGAGAAAATTATTTATTAAAAAAAATGATGAAAAGGTTAAAAACCCTAATTTCTACATATTTTAATTTATTAAGGAAAAGATTAAAGTTTAAAACCTAATTTACTAAATTAATTGTTTGGCATTTATTTACAAAAATATTTAATAAATAAATTAATTAACATATTTTAGTTTCTGATATTTTTATTATGAAAATTAATTATTGGTGAATTAAACAAAACAATTAAAACAAATTAAAACAAAAAAGAAAAGAAAAGGAAGTTAAAAATATAATACAAACATTTGGGGTGTCTGGGCCATTTGGGAGGTTTTTTGGAAGCAATTTGGCAAATCAGAATAAAGCCTTTTTTTGACTTTCAGGAATCACATGCTTGATGGTTGACCCAGGTGTATGATGGTCTTCACGTTCTGGCCTTTGGATTGATCATTCAGGCCATCTGGCAAACCCACGCGCTAGGACGTATGGTGGGACGTTGAGAGCATATTGCACATGAATACGCTACAACAAAAATTATTGAGTGTATGGGGGGACCTGGGAATCGAACCCAGGTCCCAATACCTGCAAGCCAACTCACCCACCAACTGAGCTAATGCGCGCATTTGTAATGTTAATGGAACATGAATAATATAAAAAGAAACCAAAGTTAATGATGTCAAACAATAAAAAACGCGCCAGATTTTGAATTGCCCAACCAGAAGATGACACGCCTGCCTTCGTCTTTGTTTTTTCTGTAAATAAAAGGCAAATAGCGGGGGTTTTAAACCCCCACAAACTGCAAACTATGAAAATAGCGATTAGAGCATGCCTAAATATAAATTGAGCGTGAGGTTATTAATATCTTCGTCTTGATGCCACGAGTTCAGTTGTACCAGTTTGAAGGTCTAATTTTTCCATATGAAGGAAACCCCAATTTAGAGCTTCTGAAACCCTAGAAAACGTTAATGGCAAATCTCGTTTCAAGCATTGTTAGGACAATTAAATTATGCCAAAAGTTTCAAAACATCATTAGTAGCAAGAATCAACAGTTAAAACATATGAATAATGCATGAAAATTAGAAAACGATTGTGGACATGTTCATGAAGAAGACGATTCTGTTCTACCAATTCTTGGGGTATGGAGACTGGAAAACGGTTGCAATCGATTCCTAGAAATGTCAGGGACGTATTAGGATGCTTTTCAAGCCTTGAATCGTCCTGTAACTATGAATTCAGTTTCCAAAATTTGGATGAAAAGTTGCAATTTGGTTATGGCCTCCTGAGCAGTTTTTCGTGTCCTTTAGAATAGGGTTGAGTTGTGCATAAGTAAGTGACTGAAATTAGGTCAAAACCAAGCCCAAAGATCCATTGAATTAATGTTTCCAATATTTGATTTTTCCATATCTTTTTTCAATCTTTTTGCAATGAAAACCATGCCAATTGTGGAAGATTTGGTCTTGTTGATTGATGAACGATTTGCCACCTTGCCCTAGTTTGATTTGCTGCACAAAAAAGATTTAAAAAGCATGATTTGATATTTTTCTTATAATTAAATCTAATTAAATGAATTAATAAGAATAAAAATTCAATTAATTAATTAAAAATAATAAAATAAATCCCTTTGATCTTAATGGGTCGTGCATATACTTTGGGTAATGATTCATGGAAGAATTTGTGGCCCATTAGCAATTTTGAAGCTTTTGAAGCAAAGTTGACTTTTCAAAATTCCCAAAAATTTCCCAACTTCTCCAAGGCATATCTTGCTCAATGTTTAAGCTATGATCATGTTCTTTGACATTTTGGAAAGGTCTTGAAGTCCTCTAACCAATGCCTTTGGTCCCATGTCATTTTGAATTACCAATCTCAAGTTATGGTCTTTGACTTAAAGTGCCTTTTTGTTGACTTTTGAAAATGACCTATAATGTTGAAATTGATAACTTTTTGTGAGAGCATTTCTTGGACTTGAAGTGTGAAGATGAGTTGTAGGAAATATCATCCTCTTAAAAATGAGCATTGGATGGAATTTTTCTGATAAACCATGAAGAAGTTATGCCTTGGTCAATTTGCAGTTGACTTTTCAACTGTCCAAAAATAGAAACTTTTGCATCTTGAGACTTTTTGAGCCATGCTTTGAGAAATCATGATCAAGAATTGATCAAATGATGTTAGTGGCTTCAAAATAAGATGTTGACCAAAAATTTGGATTTTTGACTGTCAAATGACCATTTTGCCCCTGCAGTTGACTATGAAGCAATTAGGGTTTTTGACTGTGCAATTTGATGATGTGAGTCTTGAAACTTGACATATGGATGCTTGACAATGTATATGGGCATGTGGGACTTGATTGGACCCTTGAAAACCTCATTTTCTTTGCAAGAACCAAAACCCTAGTTTTGACTGTGTTAGGAGGTAATTGGACTGTGCAACCTTTGAGGGATTTTGAATCATCTGAAGATTGACCCTTGACAAGTCTTGAAGAATATGGGAGGGCAAATTTTGGGGTACAACAGTTGCCCCTGTTCAATCTTCTTAGACCTGAGGATGTAGATTGGCTGGCGTGCCTTTCGTAATCCGAAGGTGGAAGATGATTGAACACTAGAGTGCCCAGAAATTTGCACTCACATAGTAGAGTATCAGTAGTGTGATAGCGGGAATGGGCTTACAGATGCCATTTGGAGACTGATGGATAAGAGTGGTGATGGGCTTATAGATTCCATCTAGGTGTCGATCGCGTAAGAGACTCCTTAGCGAGAACTTGCGTACCTGAGAAAGAAAAATTATTACCTGGCCTGTTACAGGAGTTGATCTTCAAACTTTTCGTGTAGATGTGCCCTGGCTGGATACAGGTATCGAATCTATAAACCTTTTATGTAGATGTGCCCTGGCCGGATACAGGAATCGAGTCTACAATTGATTACTCACAGATGTGCCCTGGCTAGATACAGGAATCGAATATGGAAATAGTCGTCAACAGATACACCCTGGCGAGATACAGGAATCGAATCTTCAAACTCTTCAGACGTACCCTGGCTGGTTACAGGAATCGAGTCCGGAAATAGTCGTCAACAGATACACCCTGGCGAGATACAGGAATCGGATCTTCAAACTCTTCAGACGTACCCTGGCTGGTTACAGGAATCGAGTCTGGAATTAGTCGTCAACAGATACACCCTGGCTGGATACAGGAATCGAATCTTCAAACTCTTCAGACGTACCCTGGCTGGTTACAGGAATCGAGTTCGGAATTAGTCGTCAACAGATACACCCTGGCTGGATACAGGAATCGGATCTTGAGTTGCGACAGTTGATAGGTAATTTTATAAGTTGGAAGAGGGAACCTGTGTAGGGTTGCCTGGTGATGAGCTCGCGTAAAACTGCATCTTTGGAGGAAGGAAACCTGTGTAGGGTTTACTGATAATGATTCCGTGTAAAATTTCATCTTTAGCAAGAGAGAACCTGTGTGGGGTTTCTTGGCGACGAGTCAGTGTAAAACTGCATCTGGAGTTGAGAAGGAAACCTGTGTAGGGTTTCTTGGTGACGAGTCCGTGTAAAACTGCATCTGGAGTTGAGAAGGAAACCTGTGTAGGGTTTCTTGGTGACGAGTCCGTGTAAAACTGCATCTAGAGTTGAGAAGGAAACCTGTGTAGGTTTTCTGATGACGAGTCCGTGTAGAACTGCATCTTTGGGAAGAGAGAACCTGTGTAGGGTTTCTTTGACAACGAGCCCGTGTAAAACTACGTCTAGAGAGAGAGATCCTGTGTAGGGTTTCTTCGGAATAAGTTCGTGTAAAACTTCTGGAGGAACCGGGGTAAGGTTACTTCGGGATAAGTCCGTGTAAGACTTCTGGAGGAACCGGGGTAAGGTTACTTCGGGATAAGTCCGTGTAAGACTCTGGAGGAACCGGGGTAAGGTTACTTCGGGATAAGTCCGTGTAAGACTTCTGGAGGAACCAGGGTAAGGTTACTTCGGGATAAGTCCGTGTAAGACTTCTGGAGGAACCGGGGTGAGGTTACTTCGGGATAAGTCCGTGTAAGACTTCTTATGAAAGGAAAGGAACCGGTGTAGGGTTACTTTGGTGATAAGTTCGTGTAAGACTTCTTCTGAAAATTGAGAAGGAACCTGTGTAGGGTTGCCTGTTGATGAGCCAGTGTTAGACTTCTTTTGAAAGAAAAGGAACCGGTGTAGGGTTGCTTTGATGATGATCAAGTGGATGATTGTCCTGTCTGGTTTCGGATATTAACCCACGATCAGTCGTCCACAGAATTTTCCTGGCTTGTTACCGGTGTTGATCTGGAACTGTAAAGGTAGATGGTAATCATCTTTTGATTGATCTTGGTCATGAAAAGGCAAAACGTTAGTCGTATGCAATGTCATGATGTATGACATGCGCGATGTTCTCAGAATAAATGAGATTGTATGTTCATGATGCGTATATGCATGCTATAATGTATGAAGATGTGATGTTTTTGAATGTATATTTCGTCTAAGAAAATAAATCCTTGACGGATGCCGGGAAGTTGAATCCTGGGCGGCGGTGGAAGAGTAGAGTTTTGTTTCCGCTGGGGATGATGGTTGCAAGAATACCGGTAGGAGAAGATGACTCCGTTGGTGAATAAACTTGGCGAATAGATTACTCTGCGGGGAGTGAACTCTTTGGGGAAAGAGAGGTACTTTACTGAGATGTTTAATGATAACTCCGCTGGGGATACCGTTGAAAACTTATGTTGGAAGATTGGATGAACTCTGCCGGGGGATAGGAAGAACTCCGCCGAGGACGATCTTTCCGTGGTTTTTAGCTGAGGATAACCCAGTTATATCCTGGTAGGGAAATAACCTTTGAATAAAGCCGGGAGACGCGTTCGTACTCTGCAGGGGAGTAAATTGCTGACTTGCTGGAGATACTATGCCTTTGTTAGGGTTGATGAGAGACCAAACTCTGCTCGGGGGAGTATTGCTGAACCTTGGCTCACTCTCTGGGGAATTAAGGTATCTTGGTTACATTCTTCAACCGAACTTACCTTGGTACTTTGGTGGACAGAGCCATTTGCACTGTTTGGACAATTCTTATTGCCCCAGCTTCCGTGGGAGAAGGAGGTACCTGTTGAAGTCTCGATAACTGCTGATTGGCAAATCTTCCTTCTGGTAAGATGACAGGACATAGTCGTACGCTTTGATCCCTAATTTTTGCCTGGACCGCCCTTTCGGGTTTTCAGTCCATCGGGATACCCATTTTTTCCCAAGCCGCCTTTTCAGGTTTTCGACTTGCCGGGTGTACAGATTTTTTCAATTTCATCCCTTATTTTTGCCTAGGTGTGTCAACCTAGCGGGTCTTTGATTTTGCGTAGTATTTTTTCGACTATGTCCATGCTCTCAGGATGTAGGGAGGTGCCCCTGTCAGTAGTGTTGCCGTACCACCAGAAGGTCTTCGTTGATCATGCAAGATTCGTTGCTGAAATCCATGCCCAATGCCCCAAGTGTCTCAGACGAAGAGTTGCCCCTGGCTGCTCGACATTTGAGAGATTCTCTGAATCTTGACTTAACTGCCCCAAATGATGGACAATGATCATGTCATGCCCCCTTGATTGGAGGTGCTTTTGTTCATTAGACATTCGTCGTGCGAACTTCTATGTTGTTCAAACAAATAGTCTTATGCAAGCAATGTTATATTAAAAATGCAAAGCTTATGTCTGTCTTGAAGTTTTTGAAAATGAATTTTTTTTCATAAAAACATGTGAATTTTGTAAACTGTGATGTCAACTCGTTATTTTACCGCAAGCCTTAAGGAGTCAGGATACCTTTCATAACAATATGCTTTCGAACTAACACATGCTTCAGCTAGGACTTTTGAGGGTTATAACGTGGCCTGGTTCATGGTTTAAAAAACAAAGGATAAAGGCTCAAATTATTTGTACCCACCCGCTCTTCGTGAGGTTCTTCAAACCTAAACTCAGTTGATCGTACGTTAGACCTTGTTTGAGTCTTTGTCCTGATATTCTGGCGATGGTTCGGATATTGACAGTTTATTTTGAATAGGCAGTCATTTCCTTTTTGTTGAGGGTTTGTAGAACCTCTTTCTTTTTTTTTTGATTTTGTTATCCCTGTTTTTTGCCTGAACTGTTTCTTTTGTGATTACAGTCAGCGGGATGCCCCGGTTTGTAAGTCTCCTTCATAGGTTTTGACTTATTGGGCTTTAGTTTTTTTTTGTTAATGACCGCCTGTCTTTATGATTATTCAGAACCATCACTGTCTCTTTTTTGTTTTGTAAGGGCTTCTTGGATGTCATTAGTTGCGCACTTGGATCAACTGAGAGAACTACCCTGCCCCAGGTTATGATTAAGGGTTTTAATTTTCGAAAAGAAAAACTCCTACTTCTTTGGCTCAGAGGGGTTGACGAGGGATTATTATCCTTATAACTCCAGTGTTTTGGAATTGAAACAATGCCTGCACCTCATCAGCGGGGTCTGTTCAAAAGCATACTGTAAAAATCGTGATATCGTTTTCGTCATCCTCCCTCAAGAGGCTTAGAATTTTTAACCGAGAGTTGAACATCAAAAAATGAAAGCAATTTTAAGCATAGTAAACATAATTACTTCAAAACAGACACGTGTAATGCATTAATGAAATAACCAAGTTTGACATGAAATAAAATGTTTGAACAATCAAAGGAAATTACAACTTGAACATTCGAATGCACAAAGATTTCCAATCCTAGCCATGTTTGGGCAAGGGAGAAGTGATCACATTGGGAGTCTCAGCAGGCTCGAATTCGATCTCCTTGGCATCGATCATATTCTGGATCTTGTATTTTAGCGCCCAACAATCCTCAGTATCGTGCCCCGGGCTATCAGAATGGTAAGCACACCTCGCTTCTGGTTTGTAGTTTGGAGAGGAGGTCTTGGGATTTGCAGGAGGGTTGATCACCGCAATCAGGTTCATCTTCAACATGTGCTGCAGCGCTTGTGACCATGGCATGTTGATGTTGGTGAATTGTCTTTTAGGCCCGTCCGGCCTTCGCTGATTTCCCTTTTGTGGTTGGTGGCGTGGTGCAGAACCAGAGATCATGACCGCCCCTGCATGTTGGTCACGACGACTCTTTTGACTGTATGCAGCATTAGACTCTTTCTTCCCCATGTAAGGATTTTTGTGAGTATCAGAAGGTGCGGCCTCTTGAATCTTCCCAGCCTTGATACCAGCTTCAATTCTTTCACCAGTCAAGCTCAAATCCGTGAACCCAGCAGAAGAATTGCCAATCAGATGGTTGAAGAAGGGTCCAGACAGGGTCCCAAGAACATGTCGACGAGCTCACGGTCAGTTAGAGGTGGCTGTACCCTTCCAGCAAGGTCCCTCCATTTTTGGGCATATTCTTTGAAACCTTCGCCTGCACCCATAGACATTCCCTGAAGCTGAGTGCGCGTGGGAGCAAGGTCGGCATTGTACTGGTACTGTTTGTAGAATGCAGTGGCCAAGTCCTCCCAGCTGCGGATGTTAGCTCCATTCAGTTGATAGAACTAGTCGAGTTGGGTCCCTGATAGACTGTCCTGAAAGAAGTGAATCCATAAATTCTTGTCAGCCGTATAGGGCTGGATCCTCCTTATGTAAGACCTGAGATGCAGCTTGGGACAGGATGCCCCGTCGTACTTTGCAAAGGCAGGTGCTTTGAATTTGTGTGGGATCACCACCCCAGAAGACAGACCTAGATCTTCGAAGTCCAGGCCTGGCACCTTTTGTATCTCCATAGCACTTAGCCTGTCTTCCAACTGTTTATACTTGTCCTCAGCTGGAGGGTATTGCTCATCATTGAACTCCGTCTCGTTGTCGGAGACCACTGAACTAGGAGCTTCTCACTCATGGGGACTGTCTTTTTCCACAGATGGGGTAGTCAGCTCAACCTCGTTTAGTGATCCATTCCCAGATTTGCGTCTCGGGTTGAACAACACCGTTCTCTTCTTCTTCTTCTTCGAGAGCAGAGTCTTCAAATCCTGTTGACCTTGGGCTAGGCTCTTAATCAACTCCTGGAACTGGGCGTTCTGAGCCTGGAGGGCCTTGATGGATTGCTCAGTAGATGATTCAGGATTCATAATGAGACTGCTGAAATAAACAGCAAAGAAGGTAAGTGACCTGTAAACAGCGGTACCTGTAATGCAATGACATGTATGTATGCATGCGATATTTTCAAGGATCTCGCGGGGTAAACAAGAAAAATTGTTAGCATTTGAATTTGGGTAGCTTGATTGAAGGAACTGCATATTGTTAAGTATCCTTCTTCAATAGTCAAGGCTCACCATATCGAGTGGGTCATAGCCCCTGACTTAAGTTATCATGTTTTGATCTCCAAACAACCTTGGCTAGAGGAAAATAAATCCCCTTTTGCCCCTTGCTAGACATTTGAAACCAAAGTTAATGATGTCAAACAATAAAAAACGCGTCAGATTTTGAATTGCCCAACCAGAAGATGACACGCATGCCTTCGTCTTTGTTTTCTCTGCAAATAAAAGGCAAATAGCGGGGGTTTTAAACCCCCACAAACTGCAAACTATGAAAATAGTGATTAGAGCATGCCTAAATATAAATTGAGCGCGAGATTATTAATAGTTTCGTCTTGATGCCACGAGTTCAGCTGTACCAGTTTGAAGGTCTAATTTTTCCATATGAAGGAAACCCCAATTTAGAGCTTCTGAAACCCTAGAAAACGTTAATGGCAAATCTCGTTTCAAGCATTGTTAGGACAATTAAACTATGCCAAAAGTTTCAAAACATCATTAGTAGCAAGAATCAACAGTTAAAACATATGAATAGTGCATGAAAATTAGAAAACGATTGTGGACATGTTCATGAAGAAGACGATTCTGCTCTACCAATTCTTGGGGTATGGAGACTGGAAAACGGTTGCAATCGATTCCTAGCAATGTCAGGGACGTATTAGGATGCTTTTCAAGCCTTGAATCGTCCTGTAACTATGAATTCAGTTTCCAAAATTTGGATGAAAAGTTACAATTTGGTTATGGCCTCCTGAGCAGTTTTCCGTGTCCTTTAGAATAGGGTTGAGTTGTGCATAAGTAAGTGACTGAAATTAGGTCAAAACCAAGCCCAAAGATCCATTGAATTAATGTTTCCAATATTTGATTTTTCCATATCTTTTTTCAATCTTTTTGCCATGAAAACCATGCCAATTGTGGAAGATTTGGTCTTGTTGATTGATGAACGATTTGCCACCTTGCCCTAGTTTGATTTGCTGCACAAAAAAGATTTAAAAAGCATGATTTGATATTTTTCTTATAATTAAATCTAATTAAATGAATTAATAAGAATAAAAATTCAATTAATTAATTAAAAATAAGAAAATAAATCCCTTTGAGCTTAATGGGTCGTGCATATGCTTTGGGTAATGATTCATGGAAGAATTTGTGGCCCATTAGCAATTTTGAAGCTTTTGAAGCAAAGTTGACTTTTCAAAATTCCCAAAAATTTCCCAACTTCTCCAAGGCATATCTTGCTCAATTTTTAAGCTATGATCATGTTCTTGGACATTTTGGAAAGGTATTGAAGTCCTCTAACCAATGCCTTTGGTCCCATGTCATTTTGATTTACCAATCTCAAGTTATGGTCTTTGACTTAAAGTGCCTTTTTGTTGACTTTTGAAAATGACCTATAATGTTGAAATTGATAACTTTTTGTGAGAGCATTTCTTGGACTTGAAGTGTGAAGATGAGTTGTAGGAAATGTCATCCTCTTAAAAATGAGCATTGGATGGAATTTTTCTGATAAACCATGAAGATGTTATGCCTTGGTCAATTTGCAGTTGACTTTTCAACTGTCCAAAAATAGAAACTTTTGCATCTTGAGACTTTTTGAGCCATGCTTTGAGAAATCATGATCAAGAATTGATAAAATGATGTTAGTGGCTTCAAAATAAAATATTGACCAAAAATTTGGATTTTTGACTGTCAAATGACCATTTTGCCCTTGTAGTTGACTGTGAAGCAATTAGGGTTTTTGACTGTGCAATTTGATGCTGTGAGTCTTGAAACTTGACATATGGATGCTTGACAATGTATATGGGCATGTGGGACTTGATTAGACCCTTGAAAACCTCATTTTCTTTGCAAGAACCAAAACCCTAGTTTTGACTGTGTTAGGAGGTAATTGGACTGTGCAACCTTTGAGGGATTTTGAATCATCTGAAGATTGACCCTTGACAAGTCTTGAAGAATATGGGAGGGCAAATTTTGGGGTACAACAACGTGCAAAAAGTGTTTTTCGATGTGTTGGGTCAATTTCAAATGCTTTTTGAGTATTCCTAAGACCAATGATATAGAGGAGTTCCAAAAGACAAAGAGATACAATTACTTTTATCGTTGTGCCATCTTTCCCGGTTTTCGCATCATGAAAAACACCTTGTATTGAAGTTGTACTCACAAACTCACCCTTTTTTATGATGGCAAAACTTTCAACGATGCATTTCTTGTAATTTTCACAGGCTCCCCCTATCTTTGTGCTTCCTATCTTCATATCGCATATGCTTCTCCCTATTTGACAACATAAAAAAAAGATAGCAACTGATTAAAATTACCAAAGTTTACAAACAATTAACAAATACCAAACAGAGGTCAATTTTGCATATAAGAGCAACAATTATATATCCCTATATATATATATATATATATATATATATATATATATATATATAATGATGCAGACTTTTAAATAACAAGCAGCACATATCACAACAAATGTAATGTAATGCAAAAGCAATGAAAGTCAATTTTAGAGTCCTGATTATGTAACAATTCATGACGGAACTCCTGGTGTCACACACACGTGTGCCAACCATAACGACATCATAATATCGCTACTAACACCAAAATGAAAATGTCTACCATACAACGTAACTATGACAACTTGAACCACATGTTGCAACATATAATAAGGGAAATAACTACAACAAATGCTTGCAACATATAATTAGGGAAATAACTATAGCACAATTCTTTGGTTTAAAGAAATATCTCAATTTCATTTAAGGTCAAGCTTACTTAAAAAAGAATGGCATTCGTCAAGAAGATTCATAGGTTCGTGTGTTTATTTCCATGCCTTCTTCAACAAGTTTCATTGATACTTAAGCTCCATCTTTGAGAGTGCTTGAAGATGACTTCATTTCAAGGTCTAATGTGATCCATCATGCTTTATTTTTCCAAGAAATTTCAAAAGATTCAAGGTTGATTCAACAAGTTTGACCTAATTGACCAAGTATTTGATTTAGTGATCACAAGTGCATAAATCTCTCAATTTTTAATATTTTGAGTTTGTTCTTTTTGCTATGGGTTATTATCATCATCTACGATAACTTCTCTTCCCATGACAAGATCCAATTGTGCTAGGAAAATTATCAAAAGTTGAAAGGGATGACAAGTCATATTGTCCTTCTAAACAAGGATGGACTGACTTATAAAGACCATATCTTGCTCAAATTTTGTGATTTTTAAGTGATTATAAAGCCATGATTCTCTTCAAAAAGAGTACTTAATATCTTCTCTTCAAGGATCAAATGCTAATTTGGCATGGAGGACCATTTAAGTTTAAGGAAGATTACAAGTCCCTTTGAATCTTAGGGTGTGACTTCAAATGATCATAACTTAATCCTTTATTATCTCCTTGAGCTCATTCTTTTTCTGCAATAATCTTTGGTATGTCTATTACAACTTTGTTTCAAGGTGCTAGGCTAGAAAATACTTGGAAAGTCATTAAAAGATTGAAAAGATTATAGGTCTTTTGTGAATTTCCCTAAATTTGTTCATCATCTTCCAAACACTGTAACTCTTTCATTTTTATTATTTTTGAATGATTTCTATTCCACAATTCAATTTGAGTGTACTTCATTTCATCTTCAAGGATCAAGATCAAATTTTGAGTGGAAGGTCATGTAACTTTGAAGAACATTATAGGTCATTTTGAAGCTCAACACCTAGAATTTTAGTACAAAGAATCCATGTATTTTCCATGATTTCAAATGGATATAGCTTTTTTCTCAAGCATCCAAATGAAAACTTTCAAAGCACATTGTAAATATTGATCATCTAGCTTTCTAAAGAACCTAAGATTGCATCATAAATATCCTTGAGTTACTTGCACCATGGTTGCAAAGTTGGTACCTTAAAACTGAAGTTTCCTCATTAAGTCAAATTTTGATTTTTATAATGTGCATTCTAATCACCAATTTTGTGCATGTTTTTCACTTAAACATGTTTAAAAACTTGCTCAGAGTTGTTTAAGCATCAAAACACGAGAATTGAGATAGTTTTGACAAATTGCAAGTCACACTTTGTTCATCATGCAGGTGCACACGAATTCCCCTCATACCTGATCATTTCTCTCACTTTTTGTTTCCATCATGCTTAGAAATAAATAAGGGACACATTCCACTCATTTCCCATGATTTAGAAAGCAAAATAAGACATGTTTAGATCCCATACAAACTCTGAATTTGTATCTTTTCTTCTTCCTTTCTCACCCTTATTCACCAAAATATCCATTCAGTTAGCTTCATTGAACTTCTCTAAATATAACCACACTCTTACCACCAAGAATCAAACAGTGAATCAAGCATACTAAGTCCAGTTTCATAGCTCTGAAGTTGAACTTTTATAGGTAAAATTCTTCATCAATTATCTTCAAATTTCTTGCTACAATGCAGCTCTTGGTTCACTGATGCTCATAACATAGTTTACTTTCAACTATAACTAGGTTTGGTGCTTCTGTTTTCAAATCTCTTTTCAATTTTTTCTTCTGGTTTTTTCCAAAATGACGGAGCTATCATAAATATAAATGTTTTGCGAGGGTACCATTGGAATCATCTTGAAAAGACGAAGAGAATGGCTTTGGTCTGAGCTCTTGATTTTACCATTTTTGGAATCACGAATTGGAGGTGGCTGGAGGTTAAAGACGATGATTTGTCTCTCTTCAACCAATGACGTGATGCCACGTTTTTTTCAAAAATTGTTTTTAAACATTTAATCAAGTGGATCTGTTACTAATGTGTTTTGACAATGATCTAGTGGTCCACATCTTTTTGAGTTTTATTTTTAATTTTTGATTTTTGTTTTAATTATTTTAAACTTCAAAAATTCATTAAAAAAATCATTTAAACTTGTAAAATTATGAAAAAGTAATCAAAAATACTTTTGATGTTTCTCTTTCTAATTTTTATTTTTTTGATAATTTTGTTTTATGATCTGATATTTTTTGTGATTTTTCTCATTCTTTTTATTTGTTTAATTGTTCAAAAATAATTTTTGGTCATTTTAAATTCTCAAAAAATTATGGAAGGATCCAATGACCTCTTACCAAATATTGTTGACCTGATTTTATTTTTAATTTTTATTTTACTATTTTTTGCAAATTTTGGGTTATTTTTCTTATTTCTTTATATTTTAAAAATAGTTTATGACTTTAAAAAATTCTAAGGTTTTTTGTCAACACTTGTTGACTCATGTTTGACTTCTGATATTTTTTTAGGATTTTTATTTGGTGTTTTCATATATATATATATATATATATATATATATATATATATATATATATATATATATATATATATATATATATATATATATATATATATATATATATATATATATATATATATATATATATATATATATATTGTATATATATATTGTATATTTTACCAATTATTTCCTTTTTATAAATCATTTAAATTTTGTTTTGTTTTATTGGTCTTGATTTTGAGATACTTGAGTATTAGTTTGGAACAAGTTCCTCAACCTCATTGGATATTGGATGTTGAAAGGTTGAAAAACAAAATCCACCAAAATGGATGAATGTTGTTGATGATATTTGAAATCCTAATTTCATATGAGGCATTGATTACACTATTATTCCCTTCGTCATCTTATCCCTTCCTTGTTTTTACTTGTGCTATATGTTTTTGGAGAATGATTTACATATCATTTCTCTAACATGTATGGTACATATATTGCTATTTATCGACCTCAAAATAGTTGTGACTTTTACATAAGTTCACTTACGATTACTTAACATAGCGCTAAATTTGTCTCGATTTGAAAAATGATGATTCGTGGCCCAAACTTTATGTTTGAAATCCAAAGTATAATTGATTTTTGGATTTTGGTTCAAAATCGTTGAAGCTTATTGTTAGGAGGCTTTGGTCTTACCAATCCTCTAATAAGCCTTCGTCAACTTTGGCCTAAGTTCGATCTTCAATTATCGTTGGTCATACGTGTTAGCTTTGAGTACTTGAAATGAATGATATACTTGATAAAAAGAAAATAAAACTTGTCGTTGAGAGGCTTTGATTTTATCATTCTTCTAATAAGTTTTCAAAAGCAAGCTTCAAGATGGTCACTCAACTAACCTTTTGTTATACTTGACCTCTAAATCCTAAATTCACTAACAATTAACTTTACTTTATGCCTTTATTCTGTGCCTTTAATTAATGTCATTTACTTTTAGAATTTACATCTCATGCTATTTGCCTTTTTCTCACTTGAGCATTTATTTTCTTCCTTTTATCTTTGCTCACTTGAGCTATTTTTTTAAATATACTTAATAATCAACTTGGACTACTTGGTTACTATCCCTAGCACTATGGAGTTGTGGTTTCCTGAGACTTAGGATTAGAAGCCATGAGACCTTGGAACTTTGTAATCTTTGGTTGATATTTTTATAAAGATCTTATGAAATCCTAAGGCATTGGTTTGAATTTTTTATGTGTGCAGGTTATTCTGATTTTCATGCTTTGTCCGTGATTGAGAATTCCTATGCATACAGTTGTTACTCAGGCCAATTTTTGTCCATGAAGACTTTTCTTGGTTCTTTATTCATCTAAAGCTTGGTATTCCGCAGAGTTTTAGTATTTTTACTTGCTTGGTTTTAATCCAAAGAATGGGAATTCTATATTGACTTCTTTATGTCAAGTGTTAGCTTCTTGTTAGTTAGAATGTTCTTTACCTTAGCTTTTACTTTGTGTACTAAGGATAGTCTCTTCATCTCCTCCTATCTTCTTTAATTTCAAAAAATCTTCTCCCTCCTTTTCAAAAGTCTTCTTCTTTTCAAACTTGAACTGCTTTCATAATAAACATGGACTTAGGTCCATGCATTTTCAGAAATCTTTTCTTAATCAAATTGTAATCAATTTAACCATACTTTGACATTATTTTTGAAATACTAAAAGTCATTAACCTCATTCAAACCATTTTTCCACTTTGACTTTTTTACTTTAAAACTTTTCTCAAAAGATTAGACTCTTGTTGATTCTTGTAGTGAAACAAGCTACTATACTTCTACGATATGTAGTGAAGAGAGCTATTTTCCACTTGGGCATTGAGTGATGGATTTTAAATCCAAGTTTTATCCTCCATTTTGAGATGACGCAAATGATCATTTCTGATAATTGTGGGTAGTAAGTATGTTTTCCACTCGGATACGACGATGATGTCTCTTCTCCTAAAAGTAACCAACACACATGTGTTTCAAAATTTTTAAGGTGAACTACGAGTACCCTGATCCCCTACTGCACGGGAGGTGGTACCTATGTACTAAAGGTTCGCAACTGCGGTGGGTGCAAAAATTGTAAAAAAATACTTCTTTTCTCATCTCCACCATATTATTTTGTATACACCTTTTATAGCCAAAATACACAGATTTTCAAAGATATTCCTACAGAGTACCATAGATATTTAGGGTGCTAATACCTTCCCTTTGCATAACCAACCCCGGTACTTAGATTCTCTCCTTCTTACTTTTGGGTTTGTTCGCTGCATTCCTATTTCCTTTGGAAACAATAAAGCGCAGTGGCATTTTTTATTTTATTTGTACGAGTTAAGTCAATCCAATGGCTTAGTCTCAATATTTCTACCAGTACAGAATAATGGAGACTTCATTGGGGAAGAAATCATGTCTAAGTGGATTGATCTTGTCTTTATTTATTTGTGTATGTGCTATTATTTGTGCTATTATTTGTGCTATTATTTGTTGTATATTATTTGTTGCATATTATTTGTTGTATATTATTTGTTGTATATATGGATTTTTCTGGTTTTCAGGATGCTTGGTGATCTCTTATATTTCCTATACCCGGACTTGTACAAACTTAAGATAGGATGGGACGTATAGTCATGTTAACTTTGAGGGAGTAATTCCAAAAAAGGATACATGAGATCCCCCACTCAGTGGAGGCCTCTTTGGCTATAGTATTTGTTTATCGAGTAATCGGGAAAACATTGCTACTTTCGACCTGGGAGCCCACGAAGCTGAGAAGCCGTAGAACCCTTAACCCATATTGGCCTTTTAGGTGTAGTACGGATATTATAACGGAGCAATCTGGAAGTAGTTGTCACGTAATGTTGCACTCAAACGAGTTTTTCCTGAGAATATTGCTAATTATCGAGCTAATCAGGATGTTGGTGATAACCGAAGGAAGAATGTAGACTTTGGGATTTCCTTAGATCCTTGTTCGGCAGATGATAAACCATTAGTCCTTACCTTGTGGGTAGTACCTTTGACTCCATGCTCGTGACGTAAAACCTATGAACCCCCATGTTTGTGATCTTTTGTGTGATTATTACATCATCATGCATTCATGCACCCATGAGCATTATTTAAACAGTTTTTTAAGGAACTTAAGGTTGACCTATGCAAATATCTTAGGTACTCTTTTGACAATGGATTTTGGAAGGATAAAGACTCTGAAGTACAATTACAAGGATCCTAAGATAGAGGAACTGAGGAGTTTGATTCCTGAGATTGGGAGTCCTATAGATTTCTGTAACAAGTGTGGAGCTATTGTCCTTCTTATGAAACTCAAGATGAAGGAAGGTATTCTTTCTATGTTGGTCAAGTTTTATGATTTGTTATACGAGTGTTTTACTTTTCCTAATTATTAGTTGATGTCCATATTGGAAGTGTATTCTTACTTACTTAGTTTACCTATTACTGATTGTGTTCCTTTCACCGGTTTAGAAGAAGAGCCCAAGTCTCATGAGATTGCCACTATAACTCACTTGAGGAAGTCCGAGATTGAAGCTAACATGACTACAAAAGGAGGAGTCAGATGTTTAACTGCTCAGTTTCTATTGGATAAAGCTCGTTACTTTGCCAAGATAAAGAGTATAGCTGCTTTTGAGGCTATCTTTACTTTTCTTGCCTATGTGTTGTTCTTGTTTCCTAAAGTCGACAAATTTTGGATGTTAATTCCATTGGGATCTTTCTGATTGGGAACCCAATCTCTACACTACTAAGAGATACTTATTACTCCATACATCTTTGTAATTTCTATCAGGAATGGATGATCATCTGTTGCACACCGTTGTCATATCAGTGGTTTATTTCTCACTTACCTCGGTCTGCTGCTTTTTGGGATATCAAGAAGGAACCATGTTGGGCACCAAAGATTTTGGCTCTTAATCATTCCAACATTGATTGGTATCATCAAGCTTATTATTATATGAAGATTATTGATAGTTGTGGTTTTTTTCCCAATGTGCCTCTTCTTGGTACAAAGGGAGGAATTAACTACAATCATGTTCTTGCACACCACTAACTTGGATATCCAATGGGAGACAAGCCAAATAACATCATCTGGGTGGTTTCTTTCTCAAATAAGGAGAAGATCATAAGAAAGCTAATGAAGAGATTGAAAAGGCTTGCACAATATTCATAGGAAATGTAGAAAGATTTGGGAGCAAGAGGAGTGATTTCCTTAGAGCCTCATCTCTGTTGGGTACAAGCAAGGGCAATTCAGCTGAAGATGCCTTATTCTCGTGAAGAACCTTTGGCTGACATGTTTATGAGGACTACTCATCCTCTCTTAAATGACGTGGAAAAACTTCAGCTTGCCTTAGTTAGGATGTAGCAAGATAAGGAAGCATGGAAGAACAAGTACCAGACTATGGAGGTGTCCTACTCAACATAATTGAAAGAGAGGGATGACTTGATTGAGATTCTTCAGAGTCATGCTGTGGAGATGATAGAGAAGTAAGAGGATTTATTTTCCTCTAGAATTCAGCCAAGTCTCGGTCACCCTTTTTCTGATTTTGGTGGATGGAAAGAAGTCTCCGACAAGTATGCATAAGAGAACAAGTAGTTGAAGGCTCAGATTGCAAGACTCAAGGGAAAACGACAGTGTATGGAAATATCTTGATTAGCTTTGGCTCCTTAGGATATTTAAATTCCATCTTTATTCTCTTGTACTTAGGGTTACTGTTGTACCCCAAAATTTTCCCTCTAATTTTATCAAGATTTCCCCTCACAAGACTCTTTGAACTCAAAAGCAAGCTAGGGTTTGCTCTGCTCAAGACATCTCCTTGCACTGATGACCTGAAATTAGGGTTTGAGTTTGCACAGGGATTTTTGGACTTCTAATGCTCAAAGTGACTTTCATAATTCATGTTGGACTTATAAGATTGGCTCTACCAAGTTTCAAGCCTTGAATCAAATTTTTGCCCAATCAATTGGACAGTTGACCTAGAAATCAGCTGTATTGGGGAAAAAGTCAAATGTGGCCAATTTACAGTCAAACCTCATAATTTTGGATCCACATCAACATTATAGACTCATATGAACCATTTTATCAAGTTTGGACTACAACTCCTCAAGAAATTTGATCAGATCATCAAAAGGGTAAAATGGTCATTTTTAGGGTTTTGACTGCAGAAGGGCAATTTCTGATTTTTTAACCTAGCCAATGGAAAATTGGTTTCAATCATGGAATAAAGGACTCAATGGAATCATCTTGACCAAATCACAAGGTTCAAAATATCTCAAAAGTATTGGATTGACAGATGAATTTTCCAGTCAACTGATCAAAAATCAATTGTACACTGAAAAGTCAAACTTTGACTTTTTGGTCAAAATCAAGTGCCAAGGGTCATTTTTCATCAAGATGTGTCAAAACATGAAACTTGTTCATCAAGAAACCTAATTTTGCAAATTAGGGTTTAAGATTGAAAAATTTCATAACTTAGAATTTTTCTAAGTTATGAAATTTTCTTATTTTTTCCCAACTTTGCCCAACTTTTTCACCATGATGCAATTGGATTCAAATAAAACTTCCAACATGAAAGTTGTAGTACTCCACAAAATCTACAACTTTGATTCACAAAGTTTCCCCAAAAGAAGCTTGGATCTCAATTTATGATTTTTGGAACAAGGGTCCATGAAACTTTTAACTTAGTGAAATTTTGCCCTAGTTTAGGCAGGATTTTGACCTATCTTCATGGAAATTTTTCACCTAGTTGCACTCGGAATCTCAAAATGCATTTCAAATATGGACTGTATAGAATGTTACAAGCTTTCCAAAATGTCCAAGAACTCTCCAAAATCATTTATGGTTAGGGAGAATCGAAGGTTTGAATTTGGCAAAAACTCACTTTGATCCATGGCATTTTCATGTTGACACAAGTTGCAAAATCTGTCAAACTTTGCTTGTACTTGAATACAGGTCTCTAAACCCTTCCACACTCAAAAATTGAATGCAAACTCATTGTTTAAGGCATTATTCTGATCAATGGAAGTTTACACAAGAGTTTAATCCATTATTGGCAAAAAGTGAACATTGCTATTTTCATAAAGCACAACTTTATGTGAACTTGCTTCCCTTGAGCCTTGAACCCCTCTCTTTGCAGCAAAAAAGTTCCATAAACTTAGGAAAAGGTACAAAAATATTGTGCATGCTTGAAGCTAGCCTGTACAGGCCTGCCTTGTATCACTTCACACTTTTCTTCAAAACTAAGAAATATGCAAAAGTCTACACAACTCTTGTATCTGTTATAACCAACTCTTGTAAGCATTCAAAATAACTCTTTCATATTGCCTTGAGCCAGAAGCACGAGCTATCCAACCCTCAAGCCTTCCAAAACACAAAAACACCATCTTCTTGCAAAACAGGGCAGCTTCTGTATTTTGATTTTCCAAATCATAAACCACTCGTGCGTTTTGTCCCAAACCAGTTCCAATACATTCCATATAACCCACCTAAGCTATCCCAACCATTGGCCATTGACTGTAACTCCATTTGAAAGCTTCACCATTTCTGATTTCAGCTTGTGCAGGTTGACTTCTACAGGCTTATTCAAGCAAGCTCAAAGCAAATAAAGCATTGGGGAAGGTCAGAGGAAGTTCAGGAAAGCTCACAAACATCTCAGGCCTCACTGAAAACCCCTGCATTGCCATACTTGAGGTCAACTGAAACAGGTATTTTCCAACTTTCTATCTCTCTATTTAGGAATCATTAGGCTTAGCTTTGTGAATAAAAAATGTAGTACTCATTTCCCTTAAGTTGTACATATGCATAGATTTCATTTAAGTTAAGTGTGTTGAGAGAATTTGATTGATGAAATTTCTGAAAAAGTTAGGTTAGAAATCAGGGCCAGAGAAATTCTCTCTGGTCTTTGAGAGTTAGATTAAGTTCTTTATATGGTTGAAATCGTGTTGAAAAATGCTATAACTTTCGTGTTGTGAGTTTTTGCTTTAGAGCACGTATACAGGATTTCCATATTTGTACAAGAAGGCGCGCGTTTTTGTTTGAACGAAGGTTGAAGATGAAGTAGTTGGGCTGGGCCTGGCTATTTCTCACTTTTGATGCCCCCCGGCTTGCTGATTGCACCCCCTGGCCCATTTCATTATTTTTTTAATATTTTTTCTATTTCATTTACATTTCTGATTTTATTTTATTTTTCTAAACATAAAAAATTACCAAAAACATTTTCATAAATTTTCACATTTTATTTTGTATTTTTTATTATTTTTTCTAACATAAAAAATAGTTTTCTTAAATAATATACTTTTATTTTTTCTAAATAAACTTGTAAATACTACAAAAAAATATTATACTTTTATTTTTATTATTTATATATTCAAATAATATTTTTTCTAACATATTTTTATTTTGTGACATTTGTATATATTTTTATTTTATTATACATAAACAAATATTATAATATATACATATTCTTAAACCAAAAATTAGGGTTTTTACCCTTAACAAAAATAACCTTTTATTTTATTATTTTTTTAATATATTAAATATTTTATTTTTACATACATAAAAATAAACAAAGAATTTTTTTACATATTTATAATATATTGCATATTTATTCAATTGTCTATTAAAATATTTGCTTATTTATTGTTTGATACAAAGAATTCAATTTGGATGTAATAGTTAATCTTAGGGTTTTATTTTCTTGCAAATACTCCCCATTCAAAATTGTATCCCCCTCCCCATATCAATGTTGTAATAGAGTAGATTTATTTTATGCATTTTATAGCTTTCAAATATGTCATGATAGAGATTAGGGTTTGTATGCAATATCCAAAACCAAAACAAATAGATAGACCTAATACAAGACATAAAATGGATGAAAATGACAACACAATACACACATGCACCCCTAGGGTTTCATCCACTTGTTGCCTTTAAAATGGCCATGGTATGCATGTTGAGTATCTTGGAAAAACAAAAACAAAACAAAAGATCATAGTCCCTCGATGATGCTATCTTGGTTGCCTATACAAAATGATCTAGTCCCTCAAAAATTTGCTAAAGATACTTAGTACAATTGCTATCATGGTCAATATTATGACCCGCGCCTATCCCGTTTAACATCCAAATACAAGGTTGTTTACCAAATGCAATGGTAAAACAACAATGTAAAAGGGTTAAAAATGTGTAGGAAAGATCTTTGACTAGATAGGGTAGATGCTCTTAGTTACTTGAACAAAACTTGCAAACATCCTTGCTATTTTCAAAAACACAACACAACACAATTTCAAAACATTTCCCAAAATAAACTTTCAAACATTGAAACATCTTTTCAAAAGACAATACACTTTTTGTATACATTCAAACAAGAATCATTACAAAGGTTGCCACAACGATAACCTCTTTTCAAAAAAATTTCAAAACCACACACAAAGCACCATTTCAAACAATTGAAAAGCAAAAGCAAGTGATATAAACAAGTAACTAAGAGCCCATGGATAACCATGGATGAAAAGGGTGCTTGCACCTTCCCTTTTCATAATCTATCCCCTGAACCCAAGAAAATATATCAAAGGTATTTCCTGTGCTTCTGACCTTTCCTTTGGATAAAATAAAAAGTCGTTGGTGACTCTTGCTAAACCGAAACATTTGCGAACACAAACGCAAAACCTCAAGTCAGTTCTCCCACCGTATCACAGAACTGGCAACTCTGCTGGAGAATAATCTAAAAGTGGGGTTACCTTAGGGTTTAGATCACCTTTACATGCTTATCTTGTTTACTTTGATTTGCTTTACACTTTGGTTCTATTGTTTGGGTTTGAATCCTCTACCCGGATTTGGAAAACATTCATAGGTAAATAGCAATATGTTGTGGAAACTGTGCGGGGTATATCGACATGGTTGAAGCAATAGCTATATTAGTGCAACATATTTGTGGGTACCGGTAGCCTTTGAGTCAATCAAAGAGAATACGAGGCCGCTGAGTGATGTCATGAAGCACTAATGGATTTTTAGAACCTTTACTTGACCATATTGGCCTTATTAGGGGTAGTGAGATGACCGGCTTTGGTGCAGTCCGAAGTTGGTAGATACTCGATACTACACTCATTGAGGGTTATTTTCTTGGAATATTTCGGTCGCCAGTAAAGTGGCTAAACTGAAACAATGAACACAGAAAATAATCCGGTGATATTGAGCTCCTTAGAACCCGGTTACTATTTATAGGACAAGTTGAGCCAACTAACTTCAAGAGGGTACTTACCTATGAAACCCCATGCAAGCCTGAAACTAGGAACTTGTGTAATTTTCTTGTACATATACTTGTGCATACATCATAAAGCATCATATGCATCCACTAACCATTTCAAGGGTTTGGATCTTCATCTTTGTTCCTGTTTTGTAGGTTATGGAATCACTTTGCAGGAAAACAATCCAGGTCAACCTTGTGAGAATTCCTTCTCAACTCAAGGAGCTGGCTTCCAAGATTCTAGAGAATTCTCCCTTCACTGAAAGACATGGTAGACTTTTCAATTTGGTCAACTCCAACATTGAAGAAGACATGGTGAAAGTTCTCTTCCAGTTCTTTGACCCCCTACACCACTGCTTCACATTTCCTTATTACCAACTAGTGCCTACTTTGGAGGAATTTTCTCAACTCCTGAGGATTCCTATTCTCCATCAACTACCCTACAACGGTACGGAAAGAGAGCCAAATCCTGAAGATGTTGCTCAAGCCTTACACTTGCAACCATCTGATATTAAAGGTCATTGGGAAACCAGAAGTGGTGTCAAGGGTTTCTTGGCAAAGTTTCTGTTTGAGAAGGCACAAGACTGCTGGAATTCTTTAGATCTGCAAGCTTTTGATGAGATTGTAGCACTTCTCATCTATGGGTTGGTCTTGTTCCCAAACCCTGATCAGCTTATAGATGTGAATGCTGTCAAGATTTTCATATCTCGGAATCCTGTGCCTACATTTCTTGGGGATATCCATCACTCATTTTACACACGAACAATGAGGAAAAGAGGTGTTCTCATGTGATGTACTCCTCTTCTAGCAAGGTGTTTTATTTCTCACCTTCCCCAATCAGTCTTGAAGAATGAACAAGGCTTGAAGTGGTCACAACGGTTGATGACTCTTACACATTCTGATGTTCATTGGTGTTCTCGGTACAGAGAAAATTTCATCATCATTGATCATTGTGGGGAATTCCCTAATGTCCCATTACTTGGCATTGGGGGAGGCATTACCTACAACCCTTGTTTGGATTTGAGACAATTTGGGTATGCCCGAAGGGATGGCCCTCATGACATGCTGATTCCAGATTTAGTTTTTGACTTCGACAACGACACTCAAGGACTTCGACAAAGGTTTATCCGAGCTTGGAGGATGCCCAACAAGGTGGACAGTAAGACACTGGGACACAATAATTACATCCCCCTTGAGCCTTACCTCAAGTGGGTACGAACCCGCGCCCAGAGTCTTATGATGCCTTACCCCTACATTCTCCCTTTGATCAAAGAGCCTGTTACGGAAGGAGAGGTTCCATACACCCTCCTACATCCTGACATGCCAACATCATTGGAAGATCTGCAAAAGAGTTGGATACATCTCAAGGAAGAACGGAATACTTTTGAAGTCAGCTTCTATGCCAGTGAGAAGAAGGTTTTGGAACTTACTCGTCGACTCCACGAAGAGCAGACTCTCAACACCTACATCGCACCAAAGAGGATGCGCAACGTCTTTTTACCTTAGAATTTTGTATTATTTTGCCCATGGGGCATTTATGTACTAACAATTATACCTTATTAATATGACGTGCGTTCTTTTTTGTTTGCAACAAATTTGAATTTCTGAATCCTTGAATGCATTACATGAATACATATCATTCATCATATGCATAAGCAGGTCTTTACACCAGGTTTCCTTATCTCTCTGCTGTTTATTTCAGCAAGATGGATATAGAGCAGACGGTCAAAGACCTACAAGCGCAGAATTCACAGTTCCAACAACTACTCATGACCTTGGCAAAGGGTCAGGAGGATCTGAAAGCACTGTTGGAAAAGGAAAAAGAAAAGAAGAAAAAGAAAAAGAAAAGAGTTGGTGTGGCTACTATGGGAAGAAGATTTGAGAACCAAGCTAGAAGAGTCCTGGATTTCTCCTCAACATCTGATGAAGGGTTAGGAAAAGGAAAGGGAGCTGTAGTGCCCTCCGAGTCTGAGGAAGAAGAAGAAGAAGAGGATGAAGATTACTCTGAGCAGCAGTACCCTCCTGTAGACGACAAGTACAAAAATCTGGAAGAGCGTCTGGAAGCTATGGAGGTACAAAGAGTGCCTGGGCTGGATTTCGAGGAGCTAGGGTTGGTTGCTCCTAAATTCAAGGTGCCCACATTTGCTAAATACGATGGTTTGTCTTGTCCAAAGATGCACCTACGGTCTTACGTTAGAAAGATCCAACCTCATTCTTCTGATAAGTATCTGTGGGTCCACTTTTTTCAAGATAGTTTGTCGGGTACGCAATTGGATTGGTTCTACCAGCTTGAGAGATCTGATGTACACAATTGGGAGGATTTGGCTGCTGCCTTCTACAGACAATACCAATATAATACGGACTTAGCACCTACTCGTACTCAATTATAGAGTATGGGTATGGTCTCCAATGAAGGCTTTAAGGAGTATGCCCAGAAATGGAGGGACTTGGATGGAAGGGTGCAGCCACCATTGTCTGAGAGAGAGCTTGTGGATATGTTTTTGGGGACCCTGTCAGGTCCATTCTTTAATCACTTGATCGGGAGTTCGTCTGTGGGGTTCACCGAGTTAATTCTGACTGGTGAAAGAGTTGAAGCTGGAATCAAGAGCGGTAAAATTCAAAAGGATGCATCTGCTTCCGCTGCTATCAAGAAGACCTTTCCAGCCAAGAAAGAAGTTTCAGTTGTTTACTCCCAGCGGTGGGGGCTGTAATGATTCAGAATTCTGCAGTGGATCAACCTCGAAACAGTCAACCCAGAACCAACCAAGCAAAGATGGAAAGGCCTGCACGGCAATTCACCCGAATCAATATGACACCTAATGTGATCTCTTCCCCAATGCCGAAACACGGTCACAATGTCCATGCTGTTGTAGAAGATCTTTATGTTGCTACTGTTGATGACTTAATGACTCCATTACCAATGATCAAGATGAATCTGTTGAAAGCCGGGATTTTCTCGGGATGTGGAAAAGATTGCTACCTTTGTTCGTCCTTACAATTCGACTATCCGCTGTTGAAGTTAGGCATCCAACGCCTAATGGATAATCAAGAAATCCTCTTCGAGAAAACTCCTGTTACTCCAACTCCTATCAAAGATGTTGTTATAATCACCATTTCCGCCAGTCTTTCCAAGGTCTCTAAAAGACCTGTTAAGATTACATCCGATCCAAAGATTGTACCTCTGAAGATAACTATGTCGGGGCCTATCCCTTACAAGTCCAACAAAACAATACCGTGGAATCATGGAGGAGAGATCTTCTACCACGGTGTTAAGCAGATTGAATCAGTTGAAGAAAGTTCCGATGAAGAGACTCCTGACATAGGAAACATTGCTGGGACGAGAAAAATCACCCGCAGCAGAAGAATTTTCTCTCCGGAGATTGCTCCTCCAAGGGAAATCTTTGGACCCTCAAGTGCTCCTAAGGTTACTCTTGTGCCAGTCAAGATATCTGTGCAAACTCCAGTGATTGAAGAAATTGTTACTCCCGTAGTTGTACCCTCTGTTGTTGTTGCTGATAAAGGTAAGGGGATCCAAGAAGCGCCCGTCAGGACGATGGTTCAGCCTTTGGTCATCCCCGAGACCACTCAAAAGGAAATGGAGGAGATTTTAAAGATAATTAAGAAAAGTGACTATGATGTCGTAGAACAACTGGGGAAAACCCCTTCAAAAACTCTATGCTTGCCTTGTTGCTCTGCTCTGAAGCTCATGCCAAAGCTTTGATCAAGTTCTTGAAGACGGCCCATGTGCCTCAGCAAACCTCTGCGGACCAGTTCCAGGAGTGTGTAGCTAGCCTAACATCCGACAACGGTCTTGGCTTCTCCGATGCCGATTTAACATCTAAGGGGAGAAAGCATAATGACGCGCTGCATGTCTCGGTGGAATGCAGAGAGACTACTTTAGCTCACATTTTGGTTGATACCGGGTCGTCTTTAAATGTCTTACCAAAGAAAGCATTGGATAGACTAGATTGTGAAGGTCTAATTTTGAAGCCCAGCAATATTATTGTAAGAGCCTTTGATGGTTCTAAGCGGATGGTCCACGGGGAGGTGGACAACCCGATTAAAGTGGGTACTGAAACTTTCCACTCCACATTTTATGTCATAGATGTCCGTCCCTCCTACTCTTGCTTATTAGGAAGACCCTGGATTCATCATGCTGGAGCCGTTATGTCTACTTTGCATCAGAAGCTTAAGTACCCTCTCCAGGGGAAAATTGTGACAGTTCGTGGCGAGGAGGAGTATATGATAAGCCATCTGAATCCATTCCGCTATGTTGAATTAGATGGTGAATTCATCGAGACCCCCTTTCAGCACTTTGAAGAGGTTTCTCCTGAAGTTGCCGTAGCCAAGACAATGACTTTTGTACCCATCATTACCAAACCGGTGTCCCGGATGTCATCCCTTAAAGATGCGAAGGCTGTGATTGAGGAAGGAGGAAGCACAATATGGGGTCAACTTCCAGATTTTTCTTACAAGACAGATAAGTTCGGCTCGGGTTTCACTGCTTCTGCTCAAAAGGTTGTGCGCCGCTCCCGGGCTGGAGGGCCACCATTGAAGATCACTCATCATGGAGTTCATGCTTTGGAGGATGGTGAAGATGAGAGCAATTTTTAAGACTGGATCTTTCCAACTGTTGAAGGAGGACTATGCAATTGGGAGGCAAAGGATTTTGTTCCCATTACTTTCACCAATCAGTAATTTATCTTTCAAACATTTTCTGTTGGTCTGTAATAATTATTAAATAATTCGTACACTTTTTGCCTTATGCCTTACCCGAGGCATATAGGTCCATTTGTAAGGGCTTGATTTTTCATCTTCATATGCCATTTTAATGAATCATGGACGTTTTCATATATAAACTTTTGTGTTCATTTCCTTTCTTTTTACATTTTATTTGTTTAAAGGTGGTTATCCCTTACACACACCCACACTCACAAAATGCAGGTACCTATCCACTCTGGATTCCATGGGTAACAATTCTGCTATGGCCTTCAGTGACTCTGAAGATCTGGTCAATCATGCCGAATACGAAGGTGATGAAGACTGTGAAGTGCCTGGAGAGTTGGCTAGACTGCTGCAACAGGAAGAAAGGGCTATTCTACCTCACGAGGAGTTGTTAGAGACTATCAACTTGGGAACAGAGGAAGACAGAAAAGAAGTTAAAGTGGGTGCCAATCTAGAGCCAAATGTTAAGGAGCGCTTAGTTCAGCTGTTGAATGAATATGTTGAGATCTTCACCTGGTCCTACGAAGACATGCCGGGACTGGATACAGATATTGTGGTTCACCGTCTCCCTACAAGAGAAGATTGTCCACCAATTAAACAGAAAGTTCGTTGCATGAGGCCCGACATGTCCGAAAAGATCAAAGCTGAAGTGATGAAGCAGTTCAATGATGGCTTCCTTGTTGTTACTTCCTATCCACAATGGGTTGCTAACATTGTGCCCGTGCCTAAGAAGGACGACAAAGTGAGAATGTGCGTGGATTACAGAGACTTAAACAGGGCTAGCCCTAAAGATGACTTTTCACTACCGCACATTGACATCTTGGTTGACAACACAGCTCAGCACAAGGTATTTTATTTCATGGATAGACTTTCAGGGTATAACCAGATCAAAATGGCCCCCAAAGACATGGAGAAGACTACTTTTGTTACACAATGGGGTACCTTCTGCGCACCATGGTAGCTTTGTTTCATGACATGATACATCATGAGATTGAAGTCTATGTAGACGACATGATAGCCCGTTCACAAACAGAAGAAGAACACCTCGACCATCTGCAAAAGCTATTTGTCAGATTGAAAGAGTACAAGCTCAGACTGAACCCTAACAAGTGCACTTTCAGAGCCAGGTCCAGTAAAATTTTGGGATTCATCGTCAGTAACAAAGGCATCGAGGTTGACCCTGCCAAAGTCAAAGCTATACAAGAAATGCCTGCCCCTCACACTGAGAAGGAGGTCAGAGGTTTCTTAGGGCGCCTAAACTACATTGCAAGGTTCATTTCTCACCTAACATCTACCTATGAACCAATCTTCAAGTTGTTGAAGAAAGATCAGGTGGTTAAATGGAATGATGACTGCCAAGTTTCTTTCGATAAAATCAAGGAGTATTTGCTGGAACCTCTTATCTTGATGCCTCCCGTCGAAGGAAGACCTTTAATCATGTATCTGACTGTTTTGGAAAATTCAATGGAGTACGTACTGGGCCAACATGACGAGTCTGGCCGAAAAGAGCATGCCATTTATTACCTTAGCAAAAAGTTTACCGACTGTGAGACTCGCTACTCACTGCTCGAGAAAACTTGTTGCGCTTTGGTATGGGATGCTCGCCGACTAAGGCAGTATATGTTGACACATACCACTTTACTGATCTCTAAGATGGATCCGATCAAGTATATCTTCGAGAAGCCTGCTCTATCCGGAAGAATCGCTAGATGGCAGATGATCCTCACCGAATATGATATACAGTATACAACTCAAAAAGATATAAAGGGGAGTGTGCTAGCCGATCATCTGGCCCATCAAGCTGTCGAAGATTACCAATCCATGAGATTCGACTTTCCCGACGAGGATATCATGACTTTGAGCAACATTGAAGAAAATAGACCGTATGACGGACCTGAACAAGGATCCCGATGGACCCTGTACTTTGATGGTGCCTCCAACGCACTTGGGAACGGTATCGGTGTTGTGCTCATTTCTCCACAAGGTTGCCATACACCTTTCACTGCTAGACTATGCTTCAGCTGCACCAACAACATGGCCGAATATGAAGCTTGTATCTTTGGTCTCAAGGCTGCTATTGACTTGGGAATCAAATCTTTGATTGTATTTGGGGACTCAGCTTTGGTTATCAGTCAAATCAAAGGAGAGTGGGATACTAAACATCCAAACCTCATCCCTTACCAAGAACATGTCCTAACATTGTTACCACATTTCAAGCAGATCACCTTCGAGCACTTCCCGCGAGAAGAGAATCAGCTAGCAGATGCGCTAGCTACAATGTCATCCATGTTTAAACTTAACTGGGATAATGAGGCTCCTCAAATCACCATTGAAAGGATGGACGAACCTGCCTATTGTCACGAGATTAATACCGAAGAAGTAGTGGACCGACCTTGGTTTCATGATGTCAAAAGGTATCTCGAGGCACAAGAATACCTTGAAGGAGCTTCAGTCAATGACAAAAAGTTCTTGAGGAAATTCTTTTCCAAGTTCTTTCTGAGCAATGGTATCCTATACAAGCACAATCATGATTGTGTCCTGCTCCGTTGTGTGGACAAGGTTGATGCTGAGCAGATCATGGCTGAACTACATAATGGTACTTTTGGCACCCACTCAAGCGGTCATACGATGGCTAAAAAGATTCTACGGGCAGGCTATTACTGGTCTACCATGGAAGCTGATTGTCATCAACATTCCCGTACTTGTCACAAATGTCAATCTATGCTGACAAGGTACACATACCTCCAGTTCCTCTCAATGTCTTAACAACTCCTTGGCCGTTCGCGATGTGGGGAATCGACATGATTGGAGAGATCAAGCCTACAACATCCAATGGACATCGTTTCATCCCGGTGGCCATTGATTACTTTACCAAGTGGGTCGAAGCAGCTTCCTTCGCCTCCGTTACAAAGAATGTGGTTGCCCGCTTCATCAAGCAGAACCTCATTTGCCGGTATGGTATCCCCGATAATATCATCACTGATAACGGTACATATTTGAACAATACTATGATCACCGCTCTATGCGAATAGTTCCAAATTCAACATCACAATTCATCTCCCTATCGGCCAAAGATGAACGGTGCTGTCGAAGCTGCAAATAAAAATATCAAGAAGATCATTCAAAAGATGACAGTCACCTACAAGGAATGGCATGAGATGTTACCGTTTTCTCTGCACGGATACCGTACCATGACACGTACTTCAACTGGGGTAACACCCTATTCTTTGGTGTACGGCATGGAAGCTATTTTACCTATTGAGGTTCAGATTCCCTCCTTAAGAATCATGAAGGATACTGGTTTGAGTGAAGACGATTGGATTCAGACCCGACTTGATCAACTTAACTTGATTGACGAGAAGGGACTTACTGCTGTTTACCATGGTCAGGCGTATCAGAAACGAATGATCAAGGCATTCAACAAGAAAGTCAGGCGCCAGGTATATCAAGTCGGGGACCTTGTAATCAAGCGGATCATCTTGCCGCAAAGTGATCCTAGGGGAAAATGGACTCCTACTTACGAAGGACCATTTGTGATCAAAAACATCTTTTCTGGTGGGGCAATGATCCTGACCACCATGGATGACGATGACCTGCCGCACCCTGCGAACGCAAACATAGTCAAAAGATACACGCATAAACGATCCGACAAGTTGAAAACCCGAAAGGGCGACTTGGGAAAAAATGGGCATCCCGGTGAATCGAAAACCCAAAAGGGCAGTTCAGGCAAAAATTAGGGATAAATAAAAAAAATCTGTACACCCGGCAAGTTGAAAACCCGAAAGGGAGACTTGGGCAAAAAAGGGTTTCCCGATGGGCTGATCGATCGAGTCAGGCTCCTGGCTTCTGATCGATCCAGTCATCTTCGGACGAAGCGACGAATGGACAAGATATCCAGAGTTACGACGGCTATAGCAGAATGGGAACCCCATGGAATTTTTACACATAGCCACCTTTCTTTGTTTAAATTTTTCTCATTTTTTTATAACAACATTCTCTTACTGGGATGTCCGTCTCCTTTGTACAAAATACTTACACAAAGTTAATACAAAGATACTTCAAAGTGCAGAAAATTATTCGCCTTTTCTTTATTTTTTTATATATACTTGTGTTTTATTTGAAAACATCCAATGATTTATTAAATGAGCATATGCATTTGAATATAATCACCGGTTACAAATAAACAAAATGTGAAAGAATAATTACTGATAGGTTGGAAGTATAGGAAAACGTTATTAGGCTATTCCAAGTGAAATCCCCTGCAGTACATCATCGAGGTCCCCAGTGGAGCCAAAACCTTGAAATACATGTTCCCCGCGGAGTTAAATTTCAAAATCCCCACCAGAACTAAGTTTCCAAACTCCCAATCCCCGGCAGAGCCAAAAACTTTGAACTGCAGACCCTCAGCGAAGATGAAACTTTCTTCCCCAACGAAATCTAAAACTTCAATCCTTAAACTCCGATGGAAGACCATCCAGTTTCCTCCAGTTCCCCAGAGAGTTGTCTTAAGACCAGAAGATTCCCCTGTAAGTTGTATTAGAGCCTGACAGCTAACCAGACGACAGTTTCAGATAATTCCTCAATAGATTGGCATACAACCCAAGCTCTTGGAAACTCTCCAACAGAATAAACTTTCTCCCCACAGAGTTATTTCCCAACAGATTGAAGATTCTCAATCCCCAGCCACAGTCATCAAGTTTCTCGGGACTCCCCAAGTAGGTTTCTCAAGCAGCACTCGGCATTATTCTTACAACGGAATGTCTATCGTGTTCCAACTTCAAAAGACTTGAAAGATCCCTATGTCCCCAGGAAAGTCATGAAGGATTCTCACATTCCCACAGAAGTTGTCAAAGTTCTTGTTAACCCCCACAAATTGCCAATGATTTTCTATCCCCAACAGTGGTCCAAGGATTTCTCATTTTCAGCAATCAAAGGTTGTAGAATTCCCGGCATCGGTCCAGGATTTATTTTCCCCGGCAGTAGTCAAAGATTTCATTATCTTCAGCTATCAAGGATTTATTTTCCTCAGTAAGACAGTTAATCCGCTTACATGCGTATACATTACATTCATGTATCATAAATAGTGATAGAACACATTTTATTGCATCATACATGTCATGCAGCATAACTTTGTGTTTAAGCTAACACTCTACCCTTTTCAGGATAAATATTAAAAGTTATCTTTAACAACTATTCAAAGATTTCAGATACAGTACGGGTACACTCCAAGACATGGAAGTCATTCTGCTACTCATTCGGATCTCTTATTCAGATACAGTATGGATACACCCCAGACACGGAGGTCATTCTACTACTCATTCAGACTTCAACAATCAAATACAGACTAGATACGCTCTAGACACGGAAGCCATTCTATTTCTCATTCAAATTCAACTATCAACTTCAGGTTCAGATACACTCCAGACACAGAAGTTGTTCTGTCACTTGTCCAGATCTCAGTTACAGTACGGATACACTCCAGACACGGAAGTCATTCTGCTACTCATACAGGTCTCAACTTCAGATACAGTCCAGATACGCACCAGACACGGTTGCCATTCTGTCACTCATTCGGAATTTATCCCCAGCCCAGAGATGCTCCATACACGGATGCTATTCTGTCGCCCATTCAGAATTCAGATATAATACAGATACACTCCAGACACATCAGTCATTTTGATAATCATTCAAGAATCAAATACAGTTACAACTCGGATACGCTCTCGGCACGAACACCATTCCCTTGCTCTTACGAATCTAATCTCCAGATACAAGTCAGATACGTTCCAGATACGAATACCATTCTAATGTTCATTCTCCGGATATTCAACAAACATTTTGGATGGCATCTCTAAGCCCATCTCCTGCAAGATTATTTCACCTCTCCAAATGGCATCTTTAAGCCCATTCCCTCAATTATACTTTGACGAGAGCAAATTTACGGGCACTCTAGTGTCCAAGCCTATTTTACCTTCGAGTCACGAAAGGAAAACTCGCCAATCTAACTCTTTAGGTTCAAGAAGATTGAACAGGGGCAGTTGTTGTACCCCAAAATTTTCCCTCTCATTTTATCAAGATTTCCCGTCACAAGACTCCTTGAACTCAAGACCAAGCTAGGGTTTGCTCTGCTCAAGACATCTCCTTGCACTGATGACCTGAAATTAGGGTTTGAGTTTGCACATGGATTTTTGGACTTCCAATGCTCAAAGTGACTTTCATACTTCATGTTGTACTTATAAGATTTCCTCTACCAAGTTCCAAGCCTTGAATCAAATTTTTGCCCAGTCAATTGGACAATTGACCTGGAAATCAACTATATTGGGGAAAAAGTCAACTGTGGCCAATTTATAGTCAAACCTCATAATTTTGGATCCACATCAACATTATGGACTCATATGAACCATTTGATCAAGTTTGGACCACAACTCCTCAAGAAATTTGATCAGATCATCAAAAGAGTAAAATGGTCATTTTTAGGGTTTTGACTGCAGAAGGGCAATTTCTGATTTTTTTAACCTAGCCAATGGAAAATTGGGTTCAAGAATGGAATCAAGGACTCAATGGAATCATCTTGACCTAATGACAAGGTTCAAAATATCTCAAAAGCATTGGATTGACAGATGAATTTTCCAGTCAACTGATCAAAAATCAACTATACACTAAAAAGTCAAACTTTGACTTTTTGGTCAAAATCAAGTGCCAAGGGTCATTTTTCATCAAGATGTGTAAAAACATGAAACTTTTTCATCAAGAAACCTAATTTTGCAAATTAGGGTTTAAGATTGAAAAATTTCATAACTTAGAATTTTTCTAAGTTATGAAATTTTCTTATTTTTTCCCAACTTTGCCCAACTTTTTCACCATGATGCAATTAGATTCAAACAAAACTTCCAACATGAAAGTTGTAGTGCTCCACATAATCTACAACTTTTATTCACAAAGTTTCCCAAAAAGAAGCTTGGATCTCAAGTTATGATTTTTGGAACAAGGGTCCATGAAACTTTTAACTTAGTGAAATTTTGCCCTAATTTAGGAAGGATTTTGACCTATCTTCATGGCAAATTTTCACCTAGTTCCAATTGTAATATCAAAATTCATTTCAAATATGGATTGTAGAGAATGTTAAAAGCTTTCCAAAATGTCCAATAATTCTCCAAAATCATTTATGGTTAGGGAGAATCGAAGGTTTGAATTTGGCAAAAACATACTTTGATCCATGGCATTTTCATGTTGACACAAGTTGCAAAATCTGTCCAACTTTGCTTATACTTGAATACAGGTCTATAAACCCTTCCACACTCAAAAATTGAATGCAAACTCATTGGTTTAAGGCATTATTCTGATCAATGGAAGTTTACACAAGAGTTTAATCCATTATTGGAAAAAAGTGAACATTGTTATTTTCATAAAGCACAACTTTATGTCAACTTGCTTCCCTTGAGCCTTGAACCCCTCTCTTTGCAGCAAACAAATTCCATAAACTTAGGCAAAGGTACAAAATCTTGTGCATTCTTGAAGCTAGCCTGTACAGGTCTGCCTTGTATCACTTCACACTTATCTTCAAAACCAAGAAATGTGCAAAAGTCTACGCAACTCTTGTATCTGTTATAACCAACTCTTGTAAGCATTCAAAACAACTTTTGCATATTTCCTTGATCCAGAAGCACGAGCTATCCAACCCTCAAGCCTTCAAAAACACAAAAACACCATCTTCTTGCAAAACAGGGCAGCTTCTGCATTTTGATTTCCAAATCACAAACCACTCGTGCATTTTGTCCCAAACCAGTTCCAATACATTCCATATAACCCACCTAAGTTATCCCAACCATTGGCCATTGACTGTAACTCCATTTGCAAGCTTCACCATTTCTGATTTCAGCTTGTGCAGGTTGACTTCTATAGGCTTATTCAAGCAAGCTCAAAGCAAACAAAGCATTGGGGAAGGTCAGAGGAAGTTCAGGCAAGCTCACAAACATCTCAGGCCTCACTGAAAACCCCTGCATTGCCATACTCGAGTTCAACTGAAACAGGTATTTTCCAACTTTCTATCTCTCTATTTAGGAATCATTAGGCTTAGGTTTGTGAATAAAAAATGCAGTACTCATTTCCCTTAAGTAGTACATATGCATAGATTTCATTTAAGTTAAGTGTGTTGAGAGAATTTGATTGATGAACTTTCTGAAAAAGTTAGGTTAGAAATTAGGGCCAGATAAATTCTCTCTGGTCTTTGAGAGTTAGATTAAGTTCTTTATATGGTTGGATTCGTGCTGAAAAATGCTATAACTTTCGTGTTGTGAGTTTTTGCCTTAGAGCACGTATACAGGATTTTTAGATTTGTACAGGAAGGCGCGCGTTTTTGTTTGAACGAAGGTTGAAGATGAAATAGCTGGGCTGGGCCTGGCTATTTCTCACTTTTGGTGCCCCCCAGCTTGCTGATTGCACCCCCTGGCCAATTTCATAATTTTTTTAATATTTTTTCTATTTCATTTACATTTCTGATTTTATTTTATTTTTCTAAGAATAAAAAATTACCAAAAACATTTTCATAAATTTTCACATTTTATTTTGTATTTTTTATTATTTTTTCTAACATAAAAAATAGTTTTCTTAAATAATATACTTTTATTTTTTCTAAATAAACTTGTAAATACTACAAAAAATATTATACTTTTATATTTATTATTTATATATTCAAATACTATTTTTTCTAACATATTTTTTATTTTGTGCCATTTGTATATATTTTTATTTTATTATACATAAACAAATATTATTAATATATACATATTCTTAAACCAAAAATTAGGGTTTTTACCCTTAACAAAAATAACCTTTTATTTTCTTATTTTTTTAATATATTAAATATTTTATTTTTACATACATAAAAATAAACAAAGACATTTTTTACATATTTATAATATATTGCATATTTATTCAATTGTCTATTTAAATATTTTCTTATTTATTGTTTGATACAAAGAATTCAATTTGGATGTAATAGTTAATCTTAGGGTTTTATTTTCTTGCAAATACTCCCCATTCAAAATTGTATCCCCCTCCCCATATCAATGTTGTAATAGCTTAGATTTATTTTACGCATTTTATAGCTTTCAAATATGCCATGATAGAGATTAGGGTTTGTATGCAATATCCAAAATCAAAACAAATAGTTAGACCTAATACAAGACATAAAATGCATGAAAATGACAACACAATGCACACATGCACCCCTAGGGTTTCATCCACTTGTTGCCTTTAAAATTGTCATGGTATGTATTGTACCCCAATTTTTGACCTAAGATCCCATTTGCATTTTTGAATTTTTTATACAAAAGTCAAGGTCACTAAATACAGTTGGTTTTAACCTCTCACCTTTGAGCATTGATTGTGCAGAAATTGTCAAGTGTTTTGAACATTTTTTGCCTATGTATCACAAACTTATAATCAAGCATGAAATGTGTGTTTTTGTTTCTTTGATTTCATGTGCTGACAGGTCTCCTTCGAATGCAACTTGGGCATGTCCTTCATTTTGAACTTAAAGCCTCCTTCAAATGCAAGTTTAGGCCTATTTCGATTTGGACAAGTAGCTGCCTGCAAGCCTGCTTCGATTTGGACAAATCTGCTGCCTGCAAGCCTACTTCGATCTGGACAAGTTTACTGCCTGCAAACAAGTTTCGATTGGGCAACATTGCTTCTTTCGATCCACAGTCTTCGATTGGGCAACATTACTTCTTTCGATCAACAGCCTTCGATTGGGCAATACGTTCCTTTCAATCCACAAGCTTCGATGGGCAATACAGTCTCCCTTCAGTCACAAGCTTCGATGGGCAATACCATCTCCCTTCATCCACAAGCTTCGACTTCGAAATACAGTCTCCTTCGATTCACAAGTTGGACCACTGTACTGCCATGCAACAAACACTACTGAGCCTGCTGCAGCAGTCCTGCACCAACCTACCACTACGCTCCAAAACACTGCTGAGCCTGCTACAACAGTCTTGTACTTGCCCAAAAAGGAGTGCACAATGGCTGCATTGAAGAAAGGGTCGAAACATCATTCCCAAACTGTTCAAACATTATTTTGTTTTCCCCCTAAAACTTCAGCAAATATGCCTATAAATACAAGGCTTCAACACACATTTCAGAAGAGGATCTTTGGGCCAGACGAACCTCTCCCAAATTTTCTCAAACACTGTAGAAATCTGCAAAAATTCTCAAACATAAAAATTCTCAAAGTTCTTCAACACTTGTGAGAATAAACCCAAAATTTTCTCAAACACAAAAAAATCTCTCAAGTCCCTTCAATACTTGTGAGAACAAAAAAAATCCCAAACACTTACTTCCTTCGATTCTGAAGAATAACCATACTGCAGTCTCCTTCGAATCAAAGAAGAACACTTGCTTTTTCCCTTCCTTTGAGTCCAGCACTCCCAATACAGCCTGTGACCTCTCCCTTCGAATCACAGAAGCATCACGCTTGCTGTTTTCTTTTCCTTCAAGTCCAGCGCTCCCAGCACAGCCTGTGATCCCTCCCTTCGAATCCAGAAGCGCTCCAGGAAACCACCTTACTGCCCAGTACACGTTCCAACCTGAAGCAAGGTAAGTCATACTTAGCCTTGAACTTTTCGTTTCATGCCATGACATGTAAATAATACTTTTTTCGTTTCAAACATGTACATACTGTTCCTTTCATTTCCACATTGTTAACATGTTTTTTTAAAAGCTACCTCTTTCGTTTCTGCTTACTGTTTACTTGAACTAGATGTAATTATTAAAATTTTATTAGCATGGCCTCAGGCCATGTTGTCATTTAATGTTTGAATTGAAAGTAAAAGAAAACAAGGAATAGAAAATGAAGCTTCTGGTTTCTACCATCTTTCTCCAAGTCAAACGAAAGAGACAACCAGGAGGTAAGCCATGTCCAATCGAAAGACATCCCCTCACTGACTTCCAGGCCAATCGAAGGATAGAACCTCACTGGCGCGAACTCCCAGTCGAAGGATACAACTCACTGACTTCCAGGCCAATCGAAGGACAGAACCTCACTGGCGCGAACTCCCAGTCGAAGGACACTGTCTGACTGCTGCCAAAGCCCAATCAAAGGACAAGACTTTGCCTCTGCCAAAGTTCCAATCGAAAGACATGACTTCAATGCTGCCAGCCCCAATCGAAGGAGGCCAACAAAATGCCAATCGAAGTCTGCTCCTTCCAGAATCGAAAGATACACATTTTTCTTACTTTTTTTCTTTTCCTTCATATTTTTTATGCCTTTTGATATGTTTGTAATAGCGTAGGTTTTTATCTTTCTGCATTTTTTAGTTACTTTGTACAAATGCTAGTAATTAGGCAAGATAAAAATCAACAAGTGAACAAACCACAAAAAAAATCAAAAACACTCTTTAATCATACTTGAACATACTTTAAAATATGCAAAAACACTCAACAAATCAAACTCCCCCAAGGGAATGTTATCCCCGTTCTACCGCGATACCGGCCGTGCCTATTGCTAGAATGCGTGCGTTAATGTCGCCCATTAAAAAACACAAAACAAATCAACTTTTTTCTAGAGGAACTACGGTGTTTTGATTCCTTCATTGGATACGTAGGCAAAGGGTCGCGAAACCCTCACGAACACAATAATAAAAAACTCATTTTTTCCCCTTAAGCAAACATAGTTGTAGATAAATACACCCTTGTACATAACAAACAATTTTGACCAAAAAAACAAATATTTCAAAAGGTTCCTGCGGAGTACCCCAGATGCATTGGGTGCTAATACCTTCCCATTGCATAACCAACCCCCGAACTCTTGGTCTCTTTTCAAAAAACGCATTGTATCTTCATTACTTTTAAATATGACTTTACATTGCATGTTTTTTAGGGTTTTATTTCGCTCTTTTCCCTTTTCCCTTGGAAATAATAAAGCGCGGTGGCGACTCTTTCTTTTGTGAGTCAAGTTAATTAATAGTTTGATCTCCAATTTTCACAGCTACAGAATTGGCGACTCTGCTGGGGAAAGATTGACTTCTTGCTGGTCCATCCCTAAGTGGGTTAAGCCTAGTTTGTCTTATCTGTTTTTATTATTATTTGTTTGTTTGCTTGATTATATGTATATATTATGATTATTTGGGTGTTTATAATATTGCAAAGGACAAGTCCTATACCCGGACTAAGTTACACTTAGGAATAGGACGGGTGGTATAGTAATGTTAACTTTGAGGGAGTAATCCCGAAGAAGGAGGCATGAGATCCCCCACTCAGTGGAAGGCCCTTTTGAACGTAATATTTGTTTACCGAGTAATCGGGAAGACATTATTATTTTCGACCTGGGAGCCAGAGAAGCTGAGAACCGTAGAACCCTAACCCATCTTGGCCTTTTAGGTGTAGCGCGGAGATTATAACGGAGTAATCCGGAAGTAATTGTTATGCGATGCTACACTCGGATGAGTTTCTCTTGAGAATATTGCTAATTATTGAGTAATCAAGACGTTGGTAATATCCGAAGGAGGAATGTAGACTCCGGGAACTCTTAGAACCTTGTCTTACAGGTGATTAAACCGTTAGTACATACCTTGGGGATGGTCTTTACTCTTGACTCCATGCTCGTGACGTTGAACCTTTCAACTGTATTTGTGACCTTACTTGTGGTTGTTGCATAACCATGCATTCATGCATCCATGAAACCCTTTTCACTTGATTTTCAAGGAATTTGGAGGTCTTTCTTTGTAAACATCACAAGTTTCGCAAGCTCAATGGATCTTGGGTGTTGATAGGGTGAAAACCCTAATCCACCAAAATGGATGATTGATCTTGATGATAACTTGATCAACGCTTTGATCCAATATAGAATTCATCTTCTATCTTCATACTTTGATGTTTACAACTCAATATCTTGAGTTCCTTGAATGTCAAATAAAAACTCTCTTTTGCATATCATGCATCATTCTACATTTTTGTTTCACTTTCAAAGGTCTTTTTTCCAAGTCTTATTTTTTCCTTTGGTCTCACCAGTACAACACTGACGCTAAGAGAACAATGGAGAATATCAAGCAAGAGATTTCTGAACTCCGCGGAGAGATGACTATTTTGAAAGCTAGTATGGAGCACTTAACTGGTTTGGTCTGAATTTTGGTTGCTGCCCAAGTCAACCCCTTTGCTAAAGCATAAGTGAATCTCTGTTGATTTTGGCCTTGAAGTTTAGGACAGGTTTCCTTCAGCAAAAGTCCAGATGGAAAGCCTTCCCAGATCATTAACTTATTCATGCTTTTTGTAATTTTTCTTGTTTATCAAAACATTGTTTGCATGTAAGAACTTGTTTGCATCTGAATGATCATCTTAATACAATGAGTATGTTTGTCTTGAAGAAATTCATATTTGTTTTCAAAACTTAAAATTTCTTTTTGCATCATGATACCAACTTGTTTCCCATTCTCTTGCCTAGGCAGAGATTGAAGGGAGGATGATGATCTAAAAAAACAAAATCTCTGGTTGTATGCTTTTGGATAAAATCTTGCTGATGATGTACATGCATTGTTTCAAATCCCTAAACACCGGAGATATAAGGAAGATAATCCCTTGCTAACTCCTTTTGAGCCTTGAAGTAGGAGTTTCTTTTTCTATACGAAAAACCCTCAAAATTTAACCTAGGGGCAGGGTAGTTTTCAGTTAATCTGATTGAGTGTTCAAAATTCATAAGGAAGATATTTCTGAAGAGAAACTACAAGGGCTATCCTTCATGTATAATAAAGCTAGAGGATGTGGAATCACAATGTTATCCCTCATTCATCAAGAAACGAGGCAATCACAATCCTCTCAACAAGCAAATACAAGCTAATGTCACACATTTTGTTCAAAAAATCAAAAATCAAGAAAAAAAGAAAAAAGCCTGCTAAGTCAAAAAAACTTGAAAATAAGTGACTTAGGCAAAATTAAGGCATCCCGCTGGACTATCAATTCAAAATAATTAATCCAGGCAAAAGTTAGGGAAAATAAAATTGCAAAGAAAGGACTACAAAGAAAAGTACTCAGCAAAGAACAAATTGGTGACTACAAACACGAAGACATGAGGGTGGTTTCTACTCCAAAAGCCTCGTCGTTTCCATAACCGTCACAAAATCCTTTTGAGAGATGAACGCTCATGTTGAATTAACTGAACATAGGGTTGGAGAACATCATGAAAAATGGGTGGGCACCAAATATTTTGAGCCTTAAAATCTTTTTTCTAAAAACCGTGAACTAAGCCACGTTACAACCTTCAAAAGTCCTAATTTAAGCAAGGTTATTTTGAAAGAATACTTCAATGAGATAGTGTTCCTGACTCTCATGAATGTTATAAATAGTTATGTTGGTATCATATGTTTTTCCTACACAAAAATAAATGGTGCTCTAACTCGCAAAATTTGTGCGATATCCTTTCGAAATCTTCAAGACTTACATAACTGTTGCATTAGAATTTTCATTCTCATAATAAAAATTTTCTGACTGCAAAACATTTGTTTGATATCAAGGAAGCTCACATATAAGCACTAGTGATGAGTTTATTCTTTTAAGGCCTGAAGCTCTGTTGAGAAATTGGCGAATCACGTCAAGAAAAAATCATATCCAGGAGCATGTCACATGAAGACCTTAAGCACAAACATGTTGCTTCTCCCAATTAATGCTTTTCCCAACTTGTTTACTCTTTTGGGGCAAAATTTGAAGACTTTGTTGTGCCAACTACAGTCAATCCGGGGCAATCACGTCGAGATTTGATGAATCTCTCTAAGAGTTTGAAGACACCAGAGCATGGTGAATGCCAGGTCTTTTGTAAAATCCTCTTGAGACGATTTCTCCTCATCAACCATATAGCTTGGGGCATTTTAGAAGTGAAGTTATTCGCAAGAATTGCCGTGCATCACGCAGCTTATCAGCAGCAAACTTGGGGCATCCAAAATTAGTCCCAGGGGCAATCCAGATTTGTCAAGATATGTTTTGCACACATTACCAGAGGGTGGTGTTCCCAGTTATCTCCAGCTAAGCAAGACTTTTTCAAGCTGAATCTTTGTTGTGTTGTTATCCTTTCAATGGATTGTTTGCGATAGAAGACTGAACTTTGGGTTTTCTACCTGAAAAATATCTTCCTCTCCAGAGACATTCAAGCCTTGTAAAAGGACCTTACTCCAATGATGGCTTTTGATCTATCTCCAGTAATATTCCCATCTTGTTGAGATTAGCCGAGTGTCGGGTTGTACTGGGACGTCTTATCATCTTCTGTCTATCTCCCCTGTCTGTTTTGTCAGCATATACATGACATTCATTTATTCATTCACACTTGCATCATGCACGCACATTTGTATTTGTTGATGTTCTTGATCTGTATACCTTGGTTATCATATTTCCTCTCCTCAAATAGAGTGTCAACTTAAGCAGAAAGTGCGCCTTCTTTCTAATTCCCCACTGAGTTATTCCTCGTGGAAGAATCTTTCTTTAGCTTTCCTTTTCCATCTCTGGATAGGATAAATCCCCATTTGAGTTGTTTCCTCATTGGGTGGAGTCTTGTTTGACTGTTTTCTCTCCAGTTTATTCCTGGATTGAGCTTTGTCTCTTGTGAATGATACCCTGTGGATATCTCTAGGCTGTGAAACCTAGATGGAGAGTGCATTTATTTTGCAATGTAAATACTTGGTCTCCTCAGGAAGGATTTATTCATGGTTTCCCATTTAAGATGAACTTTATTCCCTAGTAGTGTTATCATAACCTTCTTCTGGAATATCAACATGACAACAAGCGACTGACTCTTTATTTGAGCAGTTTGATTATATCTGAATTTCTTCATGCCACGACAAATGGCGGTCTCTTCATGAGCAGTTTGTCCATCCCCGATGAAATTATTGGTTCTCACCTCCAGCAATATCTTCACGATATTTTATGGGTATCTTTTTAGGAAACAGCAAGCGGCAGTCTCTTCACGAGGCAACTTGTGTGTTATTGATACCTTTGGGAAACAGCAAGCGGCAGTCTCTTCATGAGGCAACTTGTGTGTTGTGGATACTCTTGACAAATGGCAAGTGGTAGCTCTTCATGAGCAGCTTGTACGGAAAATGGCAAGTGGCAGCTCTTCATGAGCAGCTTGTACGAAAAATGGCAAGTGGCAGCTCTTCATGAGCAGCTTGTATGGAAAATGGCAAGTGGCAGCTCTTCATGAGCAGCTTGTACGGAAAATGGCAAGTGGCAGCTCTTCATGAGTAGCTTGTACGGAAAATGGCAAGTGGCAGCTCTTCATGAGCAGCTTGTGGGCTATAAGCAACAAGTGGCGGACTCTTCATGAGTAGCTTGTGTGCTTTAATTTTCTTTGAAGACAACAAGTGGCAGCTCTCCATGAGCAGCTTGTAGGTTATTAGCAACAAGTGGCGGACTCTTCATGAGTAGCTTGTTTGCTTTGATATTCTTTGAAGACGACAAGTGGCAGCTCTTCATGAGCAGCTTGTGGGTTATAAGCAACAAGTGGCGGACTCTTTATGAGTAGCTTGTGTGCTTTAGTATTCTTTGAAGATGGCAAGTGGAAGCTCTTCATGAGCAGCTTGTGGGTTATAAGCAGCAAGTGGCAGCTTCTTTATGAGCATCTTGTGTGCTTTAATATTCTTTGAAGACAGCAAGTGGCAGCTTCTTTATTTGAGCAGCTTGTATGTCATAGTATTTTTTGGAAGACAGCAAGTGGCAGCTTCTTTATTTGAGCAGCTTGTATGTCATAGTATTTTTTGGAAGACAGCAAGTGGCGGCCTATTTATTTGAGCAGCTTGTGTATCCCCAACAACAATGTCTACTCAACAAATGGCATCCCTTCGGAAAAGTCCCGTGGGGAAGTTTGAATTTTATCATTCCCTTTCCAGTCACAGTGCTGATGTAAATCATTTCTTTCTCCAGTCTCCGTACTGATGTAAATCATTTATTTTCCAGCCATAGTACTAATGTAAATCATTTCTTTTCCAGCCACGGCACTGATGTAAATCATTCAAGAGTCTATCATTTAAAGTCTATGACTCTTGTTTCCCCAGTGGAATTATAATCTCTTCCCCTGTGGGATTACTGTAAAATGTGCTTGGTTTCTCCAGCATAGTTTGTCTCATATGGCGTCATTCCCCATAAAATTCAGAGCATTGCATTTATATCATTTCATAAACATAATTTCGGTATCTTAAGGCCAAAAATTGTGTATTCTATATTTAAGTCCCTTCAATCTCGTCGAAATGAAGATTCGAATCTTCATATCTACGGATAGAAGAAACTTAAATAGGGGCAGCTGTTGTACCCCAATTTTTGACCTAAGATCCCATTTGCATTTTTGCATTTTTTATACAAAAGTCAAGGTCACTAAATACAGTTGGTTTTAACCTCTCACCTTTGAGCATTGATTGTGCAGAAATTGTCAAGTGTTTTGAACATTTTTTGCCTATGTATCACTAACTTCTAATCAAGCACGAAATGTGTGTTTTTGTTTCTTTGATTTCATGTGCTGACAGGTCTCCTTCGAATGCAACTTGGGCATGTCCTTCATTTTGAACTTAAAGCCTCCTTCGAATGCAAGTTTAGGCCTATTTCGATTTGGACAAGTAGCTGCCTGTAAGCCTGCTTCGATTTGGAAAAATCTGCTGCCTGCAAGCCTACTTCGATCTGGACAAGTTTACTGCCTGCAAACATGTTTCGATTGGGCAACATTGCTTCTTTCGATCCACAGCCTTCGATTGGGCAACATTGCTTCTTTCAATCAACAGCCTTCGATTGGGCAATACGTTCCTTTTGATCCACAAGCTTCGATGGGCAATACAGTCTCCCTTCAGTCACAAGCTTCGATGGGCAATACCATCTCCCTTCAGCCACAAGCTTCGACTTGGAAATACAGTCTCCTTCGATTCACAAGTTGGACCACTGTACTGCAATGCAACAAACACTACTGAGCCTGTTGCAGCAGTCCTGCACCAACCTACCACTACGCTCCAAAACACTGTTGAGCCTGCTACAACAGTCCTGTACTTGCCCAAAAAGGAGTGCACATGGGCTGCATTGAAGAAAGGGTCGAAACAGCATTCCCAAACTGTTCAAACATTATTTTGTTTTCCCCCCAAAACTTCAACAAATCTGCCTATAAATACAAGGCTTCAGCACACATTTCAGAAGAGGATCTTTGGGCCAGACGAACCTCTCCCAAATTTTCTCAAACACTGTAGAAATCTGCAAAAATTCTCAAACATAAAAATTCTCAAAGTTCTTCAACACTTGTGAGAATAAACCCAAAATTTTCTCAAACACAAAAAAATCTCTCAAGTCCCTTCAATACTTGTGAGAACAAAAAAAATCCCAAACACTTACTTCCTTCGATTCTGAAGAATAACCATACTGCAGTCTCCTTCGAATCAAAGAAGCACACTTGCTTTTTCCCTTCCTTCAAGTCCAGTGCTCCCAACACAGCATGTGACCTCTCCCTTAGAATCACAGAAGCATCACGCTTGCTGTTTTCTTTTCCTTCAAGTCCAGCGCTCCCAGCACAGCCTGTGATCCCTCCCTTCGAATCCAGAAGCGCTCCAGGCAACCACCTTACTGCCTAGTACACCTTCCAGCCTGAAGCAAGGTAAGTCATACTTAGCCTTGAACTTTTCGTTTCATGCCATGACATGTAAATAATACTTTTTTCGTTTCAAGCATGTACATACTGTTCCTTTCGTTTCCACATTGTTAACATGTTTTTTTAAAAGCTACCTCTTTCGTTTCTGCTTACTGTTTACTTGAACTAGCTGTAATTATTAAACTGTTATTAGCATGGCCTCAGGCCATGTTGTCATTTAATGTTTGAATTGAAAGTAACAGGAAACAGGGAATAGAAAACGAAGCTTCTGGCTTCTACCATCTTTCTCCAGGTCAAACGAAAGAGACAAGCAGGAGGCAAGCCATGTCCAATCGAAAGACATCCCCTCACTGACTTCCAGGCCAATCGAAGGATAGAACCTCACTGGCGCGAACTCCCAGTCGAAGGATACAACTCACTGACTTCCAAGCCAATCGAAGGACAGAACCTCACTGGCGCGAACTCCCAGTCGAAGGACACTACCTGACTGCTGCCAAATCCCAATCGAAGGACAAGACTTCGCCTCTACCAAAGTCCCAATCGAAAGACATGACTTCACTGCTGCCAGCCCCAATCGAAGGAGGCCAATAAAATGCCAATCGAAGTCTGCTCCTGCCAGAATCGAAAGATACACATTTTTCTTACTTTTTTTCTTTTCCTTCATATTTTTTATGCCTTTTGATATGTTTGTAATAGCGTAGGTTTTTATCTTTCTTCATTTTTTAGTTACTTTGTACAAATGCTAGTAATTAGGAAAGATAAAAATCAACAAGTGAACAAACCACAAAAAAATCAAAAACACTCTTTAATCATACTTGAACATACTTTAAAATTTGCAAAAACACTCAACAAATCAAAACTCCCCCAAGGGCATGTTATCCCCGTTCTACCGCGATACCGGCCGTGCCTATTGCTAGAATGCGTGCGTTAATGTCACCCATTAAAAAACACAAAACAAATCAACTTTTTTCTAGAGGAACTACGGTGTTTTGATTCCTTCATTGGATACGTAGGCAAAGGGTCACGAAACCCTCACGAACACAATAATAAAAAACTCATTTTTTCCCCTTAAGCAAACATAGTTGTAGATAAATACACCCTTGTACATAACAAACAATTTTGACCAAAAAAACAGATATTTCAAAAGGTTCCTACGGAGTACCGCAGATGCATTGGGTGCTAATACCTTCCCATTGCATAACCAACCACCGAACTCTTGATCTCTTTTCAAAAAACGCATTGTATCTTCATTACTTTTAAATATGACTTTACATTGCATGTTTTTTAGGGTTTTATTTCACTCTTTTCCCTTTTCCCTTGGAAATAATAAAGCGCGATGGCGACTCTTGCTTTTGTGAGTCAAGTTAATTAATAGCTTGATCTCCATTTTTCACCACTACAGTATGCATGTTGAGTATCTTGGCAAAACAAAAACAAAACAAAAGATCATAGTCCCTCGATGATGCTATCTTGGTTGCCTATAAAAAATGTTCTAGTCCCTCAAAAATTTGATAAAGATACTTAGCACAATTGCTATCATGGTCAATACGATGACCCGCGCCTGTCCCGTTTAACATCCAAATACAAGGTTGTTTACCAAATGCAAGGGTAAAACAACAATGTAAAAGGGTTAAAAATGTGTAGGAAAGATCTTTGAGTAGATAAGGTAGATGATCTTAGTTACTTGAACAAAACTTGCAAACATCCTTGCTATTTTCAAAAACACATCACAACACAATTTCAAAACATTTCCCAAAACAAACATTCAAACATTGAAACATCTTTTCAAAAGACAATAAACTTTTTGTATATATTCAAACAAGAATCATTACAAAGGTTGCCACAACGATGGCCTCTTTTCAAAACATTTTCAAAACCACACAAAAAGCACCATTTCAAACAATTGAAAAGAAAAAGCAAGTGATCTAAACAAGTAAATAAGAGTCCATGGATAACCATGGATGAAAAGGGTGCTTGCACCTTCCCTTTTCATAATCTACCCCCCGAACCCAAGAAAACATCTCAAAGGTCTTTCCTGTGCTTTTGACCTTTCCTTTGGATAAAATAAAAAGTCGGTGGCGACTCTTGCTAAACCGAAACATTTGCAAACACAAACGCAAAACCTCAAGTCAGTTCTCTCACTATATCACAGTTAATGAAACTTGTACAAAAAGTTGTAATCCATTCCAAAGTTATTATTAAAATGAGAATCTTCAGTATTTCCAAATGTGTTAGTTCCCTAATATTTGCAATTGTTTATAGTTCTTTGAGTTCCTTTAATAAACACAATAAATCATAAGAATTTCATATCATGAATCATTTTGCACATATTTTTGCATGCCTATCTTTCACAGGTGTCTTACTTGTTTCTCTACTTCATCCAGTCGGCAAGCTGCCTCACCACTACAATACTCGGGCTAATTTTAAGAAGAATATGGAAAACCTTGAACAAGAGAATCGCGAGTTGCACAAAGAAGTTACTGCTTTGAGAGACGTTATGGCTAATTTAAATACTTTGGTAGAGTCATCGGTGGCTGCTCAGAATCAGCCACTATGTCCTCCTCCTCTGTCTCCTCATGCTACTCAACCACATCAGATGATTGTTATTTAAGAGGTTTTGTTAGTTCCCATCTCTGTTACTCTAGTTATTGCTACTCAATACCATATGCCTCGGGGTTACCCGTGAGGAATGCCTGAGAATTCCATGCTAGAAGGTTACAATCCTGCTGCTCAAGTTGCTTCATTTGTTCAAACTGTTGTTGTTTCTACACCTCTTGTGGTGCATGTTATCTTGTTATTAATGATGAGATTCATAATGGTGTACCTTCTACAGTGAATGATATGCTTGTTTCTAATGATGGATTTTTATCATGTGCCACCTTCACCAAGTGAAATTTTGTGCTTTTATGACTGAATGAATGACTTTCAGGATCAATTGAATGAAATGCAGAAAGATGTGAAGGCTCTCCAAGGAAAAGAGTTATTTGAACAGAATGTCAATGACTTTTGCTTGGTTCCTAATGTGAAAGTGCCAACAAAGTTTAAAGTATTAGAATTTGAGAAGTACAAGGGAAAAACTTTCCTCCTTGATCATCTGGTTATGTATATAAGAAGGATGGCCACTCATACTGACGACCAATGCTTGCTTATTCATTTCTTCCAGGATAGTTTAACTGGTGCTTCCTTGAAATGGTATATGGGATTGGACAGTAGCAACATTTGTACATTCAATGACTTGGGTGAACCTTTCATGAAGCAGTATAAGCATAACATGTTTATGGCACCTGACTGTGACTTATTGAGAGTGATGGCTCAGAAAGATAAGGAGTCATTTAAAGAGTATGCACAATATTGGCGCGAGGTTGCTGCCCAAGTGGTACCCCCAATGGGAAAGCAAGAAATTACTAAGGTATTTCTAAAGATCCTTGGTTCATTTTACTATGAAAGAATGGTTGCAAGTGTACCAAGTGATTTCATTTAGACGGTAAGTATGGGTGTCTGTCTAGAGGAAGCCGTCAGGGAAGGACGAGTGTCAAAAGATGAAGGTTCTAGTGGACCAAAGAAATCATCATATGTGTTTTCTAAAAATAAAGAAGGAGAAATGAATGTTGTTGTTCAAGAAATAAGGACTAGACCTCTAAGAAGACGTCATCAGCATCAACAATAGGTTGCTTCAGTAACTCCCGTCGTCAATGTAGCTCTGACTGTTGTTGCCTATCAGAGAGCACATCAGCAAGGTAATCAAGGGCAAGTTCAAAAGAGAGAATATTCTGATCCTGTCCTAATGAGTTATATAAAATTGTTTCCGGCTTTGATTCAGAAGAACCGAGTGTAGACTAGGCCTCCTCCTGCTATACCTCCAACTTTGCCATGGTATTATAAAGCTGGTCAGACTTGTGCTTTTCATCAAGGAGCCCATGGACATAGAATTGAAAATTGTTATCCATTGAAGTCTGGAGTGTAGAAGATGTTAAGATCTGGTCTCCTGACTTATAAATATTATTATCCCAATGTGAAGGCTAATCCACTACCCAAGCATAGAGGTGGATGTACTATGAATATGGTTGCTGGTTATCTAGTAGAATTAAGAATCTTTGACATAAACAAGGTAAGAGGGAATTTTGTAAATATGCATGCTTTGATATGTCAATACAATCACTGTGAGCATTACAATAAATCTTGTCGAGTATGTAGGGAAAACACTCGCGGTTGTTCTGTGGTAGAAGGTAATTTGCAAGAGATGTTGGATCAAGGCCTTATCCATATCATCAGGCCAAAGGCACGGTATGAGAATGATGTGAATATTATTCATGGATGTCCCGGTGAATTCCGGATTTATGATGTGAATTATATGGATGATGATCTGGTGCAGTTGCATGCTAACTTTTGTTATATGGATGGTCAGGAGATACATCATTATGGTTCCTATTAGATTTACTGCAGAGATTCTCGTGCTTGTTCTATTATGAGAAGAGGTATTCAACTATTGTTAGACAAAGGTACTATCAGAGTCCCAAGAAACAAAGATGATTATAATGGAGTTAACATGATTGAAGACTACTCTGTTGAGGCCATGTCTGATGATGAGTATGTTTCTGCTGATGAATTCTCTTCTTCTGACGAAGGTATGTTTCCTGAATATGCTTAAGAGGAAAGAGTGAATGTCATTGTACCATATTATGGTGTTGCCTCTCCAGTAGAGATTACATATCGCAGCAAACTTGTTGTGTTCCCCCGTAGTTATTTGTTTTCCTGGTCCTATCCCATATGAATCAGATAAAGTTGTGCCTTATAAGTATAACAAAACTATACTAGAAGATGGTGTGGAAATTCCTATCCAACCTTTGTCCTATGTCGAGAATATTGCTGAAGCGTCGGGTAACTTGTATTGGTCGTGTCTTCGCCCTTACCTTTCGAGCAGATACTAATTCTGGTAAGAAGGTTATTGAGAATGATGAAACTAAGAAAGTGGTAGGAGAATCTAGTGGTGCCTCCTTTGAAAAGGATATTGATGATCTATTAAAAATCATCAAGATGAGTGATTACAAGATTGTGGATCAGTTGTTGCAAACTCCATCTAAGATTTCCATTTTAGCCTTGTTTATGAATTCTTCTGCTCATCGGGAATCTCTGATGTTGGTGTTGGATCAGGATTTTGTTGAAAGAGATGTGTCTTTGGACCAGTTCAACGATGTTGTTGGGAATATTACATCTTGTAACAATTTGAGTTTTTTGGATGAGGAATTGCCTGATGAAGGGAGAAACCATAACATGGCTCTGCATATATCTATGAATTGTAAGAATGACTATTTGTCCAATATACTGATAGACAATGGATCTGCTTTTAATTTCATACCAAGAAGCACTCTCATGAAACTCAAATACTAGGGAACTCCTATGCGCCCTAGTGGCATTATAGTAAAAGCTTTTGATGGTTCGAGAAAATCTTTCATTGGAGAGGTGGATTTACCTATTCACATAGGTCCCCACTTATTCCAAATCACCTTTCAGGTTATGGATATTGTCTCAGCCTATAGCTATTTATTGGGACAACCCTAGATCCATGAAGCTGAAGTTGTTACTTCAACCTTTCATTAGAAACTGAAATTTGTCTGTGAAGGAAAGGTAGTTATTATGAATAGTGAGCAAGCTCTATTCATATCTCATTTTTCTTCCTTTAGCATTGTAGAAGTTGATGAAGTCGTTGTTAGAACTTAGTTCCAAGCTTTGTCAATTGATAATATAAGGAAGAATGAAGATTTTATCACCTCATTTAAGGATGCGCAATAGGTAGTACAGAAAGTCCCTAGCAAGGTGTGGGGGCAGGTTATTAATCCACCTGCAAACAAGAATGAGACCGGTTTGGGTTTCTTCATGAAGGATGAAGTTGTGAAGCCAAAGTCCCCTTTTAGTAAATATCAAGACATCTTTCACAGTGCGGGATATCTCCATCCGGCTACTCCAAAGATCAACACTATTCTCGAAGATGAGCCAAAGAAAGAGATACCAAACTTTGTGACAGATGGAGTCAGAATCCAGAATTGGATCATTGTGTTATGTTCCTTCTTGCATTAAAATTTCAAAGTAATTTGTTTTTTGTTTGTCTTTTAAAAATTCTTTCACTCTGCCCAAGGTGAAAGTGATATTGTATGGGCGTGTCTTTTGTTTTGAATTTTAAGATCATTAATAAAGTTGTTTTTTATTTCTAAATTGTGTCTTTATTTTTTGGTTTTTACTTTGAAAATGGTAATCATAAAAAAGCCTTTCGAGATAAGTAATAACTGTAAATAAATATGCATAATCACTTGTTACATGTGTTAGTTTCTAAAATCAATCATAAACTATATGTGCAGATTAATTAAAAAAACATGTTGAGTGCGATGACCCTTTACCCTCTCCCAACATTGAATATCATGTGTATGTGGCTGAAGAAGAGGAATATGATGAAATCCTAGAAGAGGTTTCACGCTTGCTTGAGCGCAAGGAAAATACCATTCAGCCGTATAAAGAGTCGTTGGAGACGATTAACTTGGGATCAGAAGAAGATTCGAAAGAAGTAAAGATTGGGGCACTTCTTTATCCCGATGTGAAGAGCAGGTTGATTGAGTTACTGAAAGAGTGTGTGGATATCTTTGCTTGTCTTACCAAGACATGCCTGGTTTGGACACCAATATTGTGGAACATCATTTTCCGCTAAAGCCAGAATGTCCACTAATCAAGCAGAAGCTGCGAAGAACTCATCCTGACATGGCAGTGAAGATTAAAGAAGAGGTTTTAAAGAAGATTGATATTGGTTTTCTTATGACATCAGTGTACCCTCAGTGGATGGCCAATATTGTTTTACTACCGAAGAAAGATGGAAAATTCCGCATGTGCATTGATTATAGATATTTAAATAAGTAAGTCCAAAAGACGGTTTTCCACTACCACATATTGATATGTTGGTTGTAGCACAGAAAAATTCAAAGTGTTAGTGTTCATGGATGGATTTTCTGGATACAATCAAATTAGGATGGCTCCTGAGGACATGGATAAAAACAACATTTATCACACCCTGGGGAACATTCTGTTACAGAGTGATGCCCTTCGGGTTGAAGAACACTGGTGCAACGTACCAGAGGGATATGGCAACCCTATTCCATGATCAGATGCATAAGGAAATCGAAGTATATATTAATGATATGATGGCCAAATCTCAGACCGAGGAAGGGCAAATGGAAGACTTGTTAAAATTGTTTCAGCGTTTAAGGAAGTATCATTTCCAATTGAATCTAAATAAGTGTACTTTTGGTGTTCATTCAGGAAAGTTTTTAGGTTTCATTATCAGTCAAAAAAGAATTGAAGTTGATCATGATAAAGTTAAGGAAATTCAAGAAATGCCTACACCAAGAACTGAAAAGCAAGTTAGAGGCTTCCTTGGACATTTAAATTACATTTCCATATTTATTCCCCACATGACTGCAACATACTGATCTTCAAGTTGTTAAATAAAGATCAAGATTGTGTATGGGTGGATGATTTCCAAGGGGCATTTGAAAGCATTAAAGAATATTTGCTTGAACCTCATATCTTTCTCCCTCATGTTGAAGGAAGACCATTAATTATGCATTTGACTGTGTTGGATAACTCCATGGGTTGTATTTTGGGACAACAAGATAAAGCAGGAAAAAAAGAATATTCCATTTATCATTTGAGCAAGAAGTTTACTGACTACGAGTCACGGTATTCTATGCTAGAAAAAATATGTTGTGCTTTGGCCTGGGCGGTGAAGCGATTGCGGAAATATATGTTGAATCACACTACTTAGTTGATTTCCAAAATGGATCCAATTAAGTATATTTTTTAAAATCCTTCTCTTACTGGAAGAATTTCCTGTTGGCAGATGTTGTTGTCTGAATATGATATTGAATATTGTACTCAGAAGGCTATTAAAAGCAGTGTGTTGGTTCTCACCAACCAGTTGATGATTATCAGTCTGTTAAGTATGATTTCCCTTGTGAGGATGTAATATATTTTAAAGTTAAAGATTGTGATGAGCCTTTTCCTGAGGAAGGTCTTGATCCTGAATCCCGATGGAATATAGTGTTTGATGGAGCTGTAAATGCTTATGGAAAAGGAATTAGTGTTGTGATTATTACGCCCATGGGTCTTATATCCCTTTTACTGCAAGGTTGACATTCGATTGTACCAATAATATGGTGGAGTATAAAGCTTGTATCATGGGTCTTGAAGAGGCTATAGATCTCAGAATCAAAATTCTTGATGTATATGGTGATTCAGCTTTGGTAATAAATCAGGTCAAAGGAAAATGGGAGAAGATTATTACCTTTCTTCAATAAAGTTGAATTCCATCATTATCCCAGAGATGAGAATCAGATGGAAGATGCTTTTGCCTTTTTGGCTTATGTGTACCAAGTGAATGTTTGGAACGATGTACCTCAGATTAAAATTCGGCGTCTTGATAGACCAACTCATATCTTTTCCCCAGAGGGGACGCCAGATGAAAAAACTTGGTATTATGATATCAAACACTTCCATCAAACTCAAGAATACCCGCTTGGTGCGTCCAACAAAGATAAAAAGACATTGAGAAGGTTGGTAGATAGCTTTTTCCTCAATGAAGATGTGTTATACAAGAGAAATTATGACATGGTCTTGCTCATATGGATGGATACACACGAAGCAGACATGTTAATGCATGAGATTCATAAAGGTTCATTTAGTACCCATGCCAATAGACATTCGATGGCAAAGAAGATGCTTAGGGCAGGTTACTATTGGCTGACAATGGAATCTGACTGTTAAAATTTTGAAAAGAAGTGTCATAAGTGTCAGATTTATGTTGACAAGATTCATATGCCTCCAATGCTTCTCAATGTTATTTCTTCCCCGTGGCCTTTTTCTATGTGGGGTATTGATATGATTGTAATGATTGAACCCAAGGCGTCGAATTGACATCATTTCATCTTAGTGGAAATTGACTACTTCACTATGTGGGTGGAAGCATCTTATTATGCTAATGTCCCCAAGCAGGTGGTAGTACGCTTTATCAAGAACAATCTTATATGTCGGTATAGTGTGCCAAGTAGGATTATCACTAATAACAAATCAAATTTGAATAATAAGATGATGACAGAATTGTGTGAAGAATTCAAGATTGTCCATCACAACTCATCTCCTTATAGGCCTAAGATGAATGGGGTTGTTGAAGTTGCTAATAAAAACATTAAGAAGATTATTCAGAAGACGGTTGTTACCTAAAAGGATTGGCATGAGATGCTCCTTTTTTCTTTGCATGGCTATCATACATCCGTCTGCACTTCAACAGAGGCAACCCCGTTCTCTCTTGTGTATGGTATGGAAGCAGTGCTCCCCGTTGAGGTTGATATTCCCTCTTTATATGTAATAATGGAAACCAAGTTGTCAAAGGCTGAATGGGTCCAGAACAGGTTTGACCATTTTAATTTAATTGAAGAAAAGCGAATGACGGCCTTGTGTCACGGTTAGTTATATCAGAGAAGAATGAAGAAATATTTTGATAAGAAGGTCAAGCCTCGTGAATTCAGAGAAAGCGACCTCTTGCTCAGAAAGATCATGTCTTTTAATGATCATTCTAGGGGAAAGTGGACTCCAAATTATGAAGGCACATATGTTGTCAAGATACCCTTCCCTGGAGGTGCGTTGATTCTTGAAATTATGGATGGCGAGGAATTCCCACGTCCCATGAATGTTGACGCAGTCAAGAAATACTTCGCATAAAGAAATAAAAGAACAACTTAATAAGTTGAAAACCCGAAAGGGAGGCTTAGATAAAAAAAGAGTGTCTCGATAGGTTGAAAACACGAAAGGGAGGTCTAGGCAAAAGTTAGAGACATAAACAGAATAAATTTTCCCGGTAGGTTGAAAACCCGCAAGGGCAACCTAGGCAAAAGTTAGAGATTTCTTGGCAAGTAACTGTGTCAGACAAGACTTGATCATTGAAGTAACAATCTTCTCAAATTCTCATCACACTTCAACTGAAGCCTATGCTCGAGAGTTTAAAGTTGTTAGGGAGAATAATGGTCATTGAGTGTCAATGTATCTTTTCCATGTATTTACCATTTTCCAAAACTTTGTAATCATCAATTGAGTCACGCTATTTGTGGACTACCATTCTATTAATATAGTTTGAGCCTTTATCTAATTATTTGTAGTTCTTATTTTATTACGTCTACAAAAAAAATCATTTATTATTGATAGTAATTGTTTAAACAAAAAGACTTAATAATAAAAACATGTTTTTGAAAAGAATTTTCAAATTACATTTTACTTCAATTTTGTGATTCAAACGGGACAAAAGTAGTGGTTCCAAGGATGGAAGAACTCCGAAGTTTTGAAAAGATTCCCCAAGAAGTATTCTCGGGTTACTCTTGTTGATATGCACATAGTCCACTTGTGATTGTTCCTTGGATAGTTAGATTTCATACCAGTTGATATGTGGTGTTGGTTTGGATGGTTTGATGCTTCTATCCCATATTCCCCAGTTAGATATTGATACGGATTTCTCTAGCTGAGTGTGATTCTTTCCCTAGCTGGGTTGTGATCAAGCGAAGATTGTAAAGTTATGAAGCCTTTCCTCATTTTTTGAAGTCTTTCTCCTTTTGGGTTTTCTCTCACTATGTATTGAGTTTGATATAAAATACCCATAATTTTTATTTCTTGTTGTGATGTTAACTTCTTAACCCCCTAGATGAATCAAGGATTATTTTCCATTTAAGTTTGAATATCCCCATAAATTTTCTCTAACTTACGTAAAGAAGGTTGCGCAACCACTACTCTTGATATTGAAGAATGTATTTGGGCTCCTCTAGACGATGTGGCATTGACTTCCCTAGTGAAGGCATTACGACATCCCCATTTGAAGTCTAGACGATGTGGCATTGTCTTCCCTAGCGAAGTCTATATGATATTCCCCAGTGAAGCCTGGAGGAGTTTATTATATCCCTGCAACTACATTGGTTAATTGCTATCAGATTTTTATTTTATTATTTTCAAGCCATGTTTCTTCCCAGTGAAGTTAATCCTTGAAGTAGGACTTCGTTTCCTCAGTTGGTGCTAATTCTCATATGGAATTTTCATCCTGGATATGATTTAGCCGAGTGTTGTCCTTACCCAAGTTTATTTTATCTGGTTATTCCCAATGCAGTATGTTTGTTTTGTCGGCATATACATGACAACATTCATACATTCATACATACATCATGCATATCTGAATTAAAATTCATTGCTCATTGGAATTCATTGATGTTTATGTTGATATTTTATTCTCATTGCAGATTTGTGTTATCCTCTTTCCAATAGAGTGTCAACCTTAAGAAGAAAGCATATATCCTTTCAATTTCCCCGCTGAGTTATCCCTCGTGGAAGAATTTTACTTTAGCCTTCCTACCCAGCTCATTATCTGGATGGAATTTGATCCCTATTTGATTTTATTCTTCATTGGGTGGTGTCTTTGTTGATTGTTTCACTCTGGTTTGTTCCTGTTTTGAATTTTTGGTCCCCGATAGCAATATTATTTTGATCCTTATAGGTTGTGAGACCTGGATTGAGAATGTGCATTTAGTTTGCACGTGAAGACTTTATCCCCTCAGCAGGAATATGTTGGTATTCCCCACGAAGTCAAATTTTGTTTCCCAGCAGTGTTATTGCAACAGGTGATATTTTTTCTTTATTTAAGCAACATGTACTTCTCCAATAAGTTTGTTAATGCCAGAGAAGATGTTTTTACTCCAATGAATGGTAGTTTTTATGTTATGAGAGATAGCTTGTTATTGATATTGCTTGTACGTCGATGATAAAGACAAATTGTTGAAAGATCCTTATAGCACTTATTACCCTTTTCAAGTGATATCTTGATCAAAGAAGAAATTGTTACCGTTTTTGGTGAAATCCAAAAGTTGGTAAAGTTTATTACCCTTTTCAAGTGATATCTTGATCAAAGAATAAATTGTTACCATTCTCAGTGAAATCCAGAAGTTGGTAAAGTTTATTACCCTTTCCAAGTGGAATGCCTTGGTTAAAGAATAAATTTTAGATCCGTTCTAGATGGAATACCAGAATTCTGAGAAACTTGTTATTGTTCTATGTTTTTTTTACCTTCATCCCTAAGTTGGTAGTTCACTATTATTCGTTAGTTAATATTACCTCTTTCTCCTCATTGGATCTCATCCCAATAGAGTTAAGTTGTTCCCAGTCATAAATACTAATGCAACAAATTATTCCCAATCATAATACTGATGTCAATCCTTTGTTTCCAATCATAAGTATTGATGTCAACAAATTTGTTCCCAGTCATAAGTACTGATGCCAAACCTTTGTTCCCAGTCATAAGTACTGATGTATACCAATTTATTCCTAGTAATAAGTATTGATGTCAATCCTTTGTTCCCAGTCATAAGTAGTGATGTCAACAATTTTCCTAGTCATAAGTACTGATGTTAAACCTTTGTTCTTAATCATAAGTACTGATGTCAACCAATTTTTTCCCAGTCATAAGTACTGATGTCAAACCTTTATTCCCAGTTATAAGTATTGATGTCAAACCTTTGTTCCCAGTCATAAGTACTGATGTCAACCAATTGTTCCCAGACATAATTACTGATGTCAATCCTTTGTTCCCAATCATAAGTACTAATGTCAACAATTTGTTCCCAGTCATGAGTACTGATGTCAAACCTTTGTTCCCATTCATAAGTATTGATGTCAACTAATATGTTCCAAATCATAAGTATTGATGTCAAAACTTTGTTCCCAATCATAAGTATTGATGTCAACCAATTTGTTTCCATTCATAAGTACTGATGTCAAACCTTTGTTCCCAGTCATAAGTATTGATGTCAACCATTTGTTCCCAGTCATAAGTATTGATGTCGATCAAGTTGTTCCCAGTCATAAGTATTGATGTCAAACCTTTGTTACCAGTCATTAGTACTGATGTTAACCAATTTGTTCCCATCCTTAAGCGCTAATGTCAAACATTTATTCTGAATCATAAGTATTGATGCCTACCAATTTGTTCCCAGCCATAAGTGTTAATGTCAACCAATTGTCCTCGGTCATAAGTATTAATGTCAATCCTTTGTCCCAAGTCATAAGTAATGATGTCAACCCTTTGTTCCCAGTCATAAGTATTGATGTCAACAATTTTCTCCCAGTCATAAGTATTGATGTCAATCCTTTGTTATCAGTTATAAATACTAATATCAAGCATTTATTCCCAGCCTTAATTGTTGTTGTCAATAATTTGTTTCCAATCATAAGTAATGATGTTAATCATTCTTTACCTACCTCAATACTGATGTTTATTGTCATCTCTGAGTCAATATTACCTTTGTGGTTCTACTCACATCCTTCAGATTGGTAGTTTCCGATCCCCTGTGAGTCTGTGTTACTCTCTTTTTACTACCTCCTCTATAAGTGGGTAGTTCACATTTATCTATTAGTCGTTGTTATCCATTATTGTTTTCTCATTATTGAGTTGATGATACTTTGTCTCCTGTTTGGTCTTTACCCCAGTAGATTTGAGTCTTCTTCTCCCTAACGGAGTTTGTTTTTCTCCAACGGAGTTAAGTTTCTTTCCTCAATCGAGTTGGTAACCCTTTTCAATGATTACCTCCTTGTTAGCTTGTTGCTTGCATTTTTAAGAAATTTCGTCATTGAACTCTTACTATGCATTTGGATTCTTTAATTGTGATTTTGGTTTTGCCTATTTATAGTCATCCCCATAATCGTTTCGTTCCCCAGTAATTTATTTGCCTAATTGAACTCTCTTCATTAGGCTGCATGTTTTATGTTTTGCCTCCCCAGTGGTGTTCTGCATCACTTACGGAGTTGTTCGTTTGCATTTCATAATCATAAGCATTACATGGCATCTTAGGGCCAAAAGTAGAGTTTGTTTTGCATTTAAGTATCTTCAATTGAGTTGAGATGAAGATTTTAACCTTCTTAACTCCAGATAGAAGACACTTAAATAATGGCAGTTGTTATACCCCAAATTTTGCCCCTAATATCTCTCATTATCTTATATTATCAATACATTAATATCACACATTAGGTTTGGTTCTCCCTTCTACTTCATCTTATCTTTAAGTTTTCTCTTGAGGGATCACCAAGCATCTTAAATTATGTATCTTGTACATGCGCATCTTTTGTTGATTAACTCTTAAATAACATCAAAATATGTATATATGTTCCTTTAGATGTTTATATTGTAGGTGATGACATAATTGCATCCATCTCACCATTTAACCTAGGGTTTTGAGGGGTCGTCCTCAGTCAAATGGTTGTTCAATGAAATCCAAGAGTTTTAGCTTTAAGGCTATGTTGATGACATCACAATTCTTTGGTTTAAAGAAATCTCTAAATTTCATATAAGGTCAAGCTTACTTCAAAGAGAATTGAATTCATAAAGAATATTCATAGGTTCATGTGTTTATTTCCATGCCTTATTCAACATGTTTCATTGATACTTAAGCTCCATCTTTGAGTGTGCTTCAATATAACTTCATTTCAAGGTCTAATGTGATCCATCATGCTTTATTTTGCCAAGAAAGTTCAAAGGATTCAAGGTTGATTCAACAAGTTTGACCTAATTGAGCAAGTATCTGATTTAGTGATCACAACTGCATAAATCTCTCAACTTTCAAAAAAATTAGTTGGTACTTTTTTCTATGGGTTCTTATCATCATCTACAACAACTTCTCTTCACATGACAAGACCCAATTGTGCTGGGAAAATTATAAAAAGTTGAAAGGGATGCCAAGTAATTTTGTGCCTTCTTAACAAGGATGGGTTGACTTCTAAAGGCCATATCTTGCTCAAATTTTGTGATTTTAAGTGATTCCAAAGCCATGATTATCTTCAAATAGCCCTTAATATCTTCTCTTCAAGGATCAAAGTATAATTTGGCATAGAGGACCATTTAAGTTTGAAGGAGATTACAAGACCCTTTGAAAAGCCTTTGAATCTTAGGGTGTGACTTCAAATGATCATAACTTGATCGTATTTTATCTCTTTAAGCTCATTATTTTTCTACAATAATATTTGAGATGTCTACTACAACTTTTTTTCAATGTGCTAGGCATGAAAATAATTGAAAGTCGTTAATGATTTGAAAAGTTTATAGGTCTTTTATGAATTTCCCTAAATTTGTTCATCATCTTCCAAACACCATAACTCTTTCATTTTTATGATTTTTGAATGATTTATATTCCATAATTAAATTTGAAGATTCTAATTCATTTTATATTCAAGGATTAAGATCAAATTTTGAGTGGAAGGTCATGTAACTTTGAAGAACATTATAGGTCATTTTGAAGCTAAACACTTAGAATTTTTCTAAGTACAAAGAATCCGTGTGTTTTCAATAATTTCAAATGGATATAACTTTTTCTCAAGCATCCAAATGAAAGCTTTCAAAGCACATTGTCATAATTGATCATCTAGCTTTCCAAAGAACCTAAGATTGTATCATAAAGGTCCTTGAGTTACTTGCACCATGGTTGCAAAGTTGGTACCTTGAAACTGAAGTTTCTTCATTAAGTCAGAATTCGATTTTCATAATGTGCATTCTAATCACCAATTTTGTATGTGTTTTTCACTTAAAAATGTTTAAAAAACTTGATTATACTTGTTTAAGCATCAAAACGCAAGAATTGAGTGAGTTTTGACAAATTGCAAGTCACACTTTGGTCATGATGCAGGTATACACGAATTCCCCTCATGCCTAATCATTTCTCTCATTTTTTATTTGCATCATGCTTAGTTATAAATAAGGGACACATTTCACTAATTTCCCAAGTGTGATACGGTGGGAGAACTGACTTGGGATTTTGCGTTTGTGTTCGCAAATGTTTCGATTTAGCAAGAGTCGCCACCGACTTTTTATTTTATCCTAAGGAAAGGTCAAAAAGCACAGGAAAGACCTTTGAGATGTTTTCTTGGGTTCGGGAGTAGATTATAGAAAGGGAAGGTATTAGCACCCTTTCTATCCATGGTTATTCATGGGCTCTTAGTTACTTGTTTAGATCACTTGCTTTGCTTTTCAATTGTTTGAAATGGTGCTCTTCAATTGTTTGAAATGGTGCTTTGTGTGTGGTTTTGAAAGATGTTTTGAAAAGAGGCCATCGTTGTGGCGACCTTTGTAATGATTCTTGTTTGAATGTATACAAAGGTGTTTTTGCCTTTTGAAAAGTTTCCAATGTTTGAAAGTAGGGTTTTGAAATTGTGTTATGAAGTGTATTTGAAAATAGCAAGGATGTTTTTGCAAGCTTTTGATCAAGTAACTTAAGAGCCATCTACCTTATTTTACTCAAAGATCTTTCTTATGTTTTTAACCCTTTTAACAGTGTTGCTTCACCATTGTATTTGGTGAACAACCTTATGTTAGGATGTTAAACGGGACAGGCGCGGGTCATCGTATAGACCATGATAGCAATTGTGTCAAGTATTTTTGGAAATTTTCTTAAGGGACTTGATCATTTTTGTTTAGGCAACTCAGATAGCGTCATCGAGGGACTATGATCTTTGTTTTGTTTTTGTTTTGCCAGAGTACTTAACATGCATACCATGGCCCATTTTTGAAGGCAACAAGTGGATTGAAACCCTAGGGGTGCAAGTGTGCATTGTGTTTGTTCTTTTCATGCATTTTTGTCTTTGATTAGGTCAAACTATTTGTTGGTTTTGATTTTGCATACAAACCCTAATTCTCTAAGCATGGCATAATTGAAAGCATTTAAGTGCGTGAAAATAAATCTAAGCTATTACAACTTTGATATAGGGAGGGGGTACAATTTTGAATGGGGGATTATTTTGCAAGGAATTAAAACCCTAAATTATTACAACCAAATTGAATTTGCAAGGCATAATATTTAAATGTACAATATTTAAATAAACACAATAAATAAATGTTAAATAAAAATGTATTTATGCAAAAAAGAGTTTTTTATGTATGTGAAGCATTTTTTTATGTGAAAAAAAAGGTGTAAATAATTAAAAAAAAAGGTTGATTTTATTTAATAAAGGGGTAAACCCTAATTTTCCTTAAAGAAAATAATATTATATTATTTATATACAAAAATATATTAATATGTACAAAAATAAAAATATATTAAAAAAAGTGTTTTTTAGTGTAAAATAATAATAAAAATGAACATGTAATATTTTTGGGTTTTTTAATCTAATTATTTAGTAAAATATATATATATATATATATATATATATATATATATATATATATATATATATATATATATATATATATATATATATATATATATATATATATATATATATATATATATATATATATATATATATATATTAAATATGTATAAAATAAAATAAAGTATTTACAAAAACAAACTATATTCAAGAAAATATTTTAGTGTGAATAAAATTAAGAAATAAAAAATAAAAGTATTATTTGCATTATTTTTCAAATTCAAACAAAATAATATAAAAGCATATAAAATGTTTTAATGCTAGTAAAAATTAAAATAAATACCAAATAAATGTAAAAAATTATAAAAATATTTTTTGAGAATTTTTTATATTTGAAAATAAAATATCAAAGTCAGCAATGAAATTAAAATATCAAAATGACAAAATACAAAGGAAATGGGCCAGGGGGTGCATTTAGCAAAAGGAGGGTGTTAGAAGCAAGAAACCAGGCCCAACCCATCAGCTTCATCTTCTTCCTTGTGACAAACAGAAAAACGCGCGCCCTGTATCCATCTTTGAACATCCTGGAAACGTGACTTTTTTCCAAAACTTACAACATCAAACTTGTAGAGAATTTAAACACGAATCTAACCATATAAAACATTAAATCTAACTCTCAAAGACCAGAGAGAATTTCTCTGGCCCTAATTTCTAACCTAGATTTTTCAGAAAGTTCATGGATGAAATTCTGCTAGCACGATTAATATAAATGAAAACTGAGCATATGTATGGTTTCAGGGCAATGAGTACAACATCTTTTATTCACAAACCTAAGGCTAAATGTTCCTAAATAGAGAGATAGAAGTTCATGAAAAACCTGTTTCAGCTGGACACGAGTATGGCAACGTAGCAACTTTCAATGAGGCCTGAGGTTCTTTTGAGCTTGCTTGATGTTCCCTGAACCTTTCCCAATGCTTAGTTTGTTTTGAAATGGCCTGAATCTCTCCGCAGAACTCAACCTACAAAGTTTCAAAGCAAAAATGGTGATGTGTGTAAATGGAGTTACAGTAGCTTGTGAATGGTCTGAACATCTTAGGTGTATTGTTTAGAATGTGTTTGAAGTGTTTTGGGACAAAACGCACGAGGGGATTTGGTTGTGGTTTGTGATTTGCAGAACTTGCCCTGTTTTAGGCAGAAATGAAGATTTTGTGCTTAAGGGGGTTTGAGAAGTCAAAGGCTCGTGTTTTTGGCTTACAAGGATATGCCAAACTTGTTTGAAAACTTTGCTTGAGTTCAATATCTTAGATGTGTGAGTTCTTGACTTTTGGTACAATGCCTTGGTTTTGAAGCAAAGATGTGAAGTGGCCAAGCTATGGCATGTACAGGCTAGCTCCAAGCATTCTCAAGTTGGTGTACTATGCCTGAGATTAGGGAAGTTGTTTGCTGCAAGGAAAAAAGTCCAAGGCTCAAGAAAATGCAATTTGACATAAAGTTGCCTTTATGAAAATGGAAGTGCCATCTTTATGCCCAAAATGGAATTATTCAACGTACAATGCTCCCTTGATCAGAACAATGCCAATGTCCAATGTATTTGCATTCAATTTTTTAGTGTAAATTGGTTTAGAGGCCTTTAATTATGTACTAAGCTAGTTTGGCCAGATTTAGCAAGTGGTATGAACATGTATTGGCCATGGTTTCAAAGTGAGTTTTTGCCAACTTCAAGCATTCGATTCTCCCTAACCACAAAGGTGTTTGAGGAGTTCTTGGATAATTTGTAAAGCTTGAAACATGTGCTATAATCCATATTTGAAATGTAACTTGAGACTCCAAGTGGAACTATGTGAAAAATGGCCAAGAAGATGGGTCAAAATCCTGCCTAAACTAGGGAAAAATTTCTCTAAGTTAAAAGTTTTAGGTACCCTTGTTCCAAAATTCATAACTTGAGATCCAAGCTTCTTTTGAGAAAACTTTATGAATCAAATTTGTATACTTTGTGATGTACTACAACTTTCATGTTGTAAGTTTTGTTTCAATCCATTTGCATCTTGGTGAAAATGTGGGGCAAAGTTAGGAAAAATTAAGAAAATTTCATAACTTAGAAAATTTCTAAGTTATGAAACTTTTCAATTTCAAACCCTAATTTGCAATTTTGGGTTTCTTGATGAAAAAGTTTCATAATTTGACATATCTTGATGAAAAATGACCCTTGGCACTTGATTTTGACCAAAAAGTCAAAGTTTGACTTTTTAGTGTACAGACAAATTTTGATCAGTTGATTGAAAAATTCATTTGTCAATCCTATGAACTTGAGGTCTTTTGAACTTGTTGAGTAGGTCAAGATAATTTCATTGAGTCCTTGAGTCCATGGTTGAGCTCAATTTTCCATTGGCTAGGTCAAACAGTCCAAAATTGCCTTTGTACAATCAAAACCCTAAAAATGACCATTTTGCCCTTTTGGTGATCTGATCAAATTTCTTGTGGAATTATGATCCAAACATGATCAAATGGTTCATATGAGTTCACAATGTTGATGTGGGTCAAAATTCATGAGGTTTGAATGTGAATTGGCCACAATTGACTTTTTCCCCAATACAGCTGATTTCTAGGTCAACTGTCCAATTGACTGGGCAAAAATTTGATTTAAGGCTTGAAACTTGGTATGGGCAAACTTATGAGTCCAACATGAAGTATGAAAGTTAATTTGGGCATTGTAGGTCAAAATATCCTTGTGCAAACTCAAACCCTAATTTCAGGTCAATAGTGCAAGGAGATGTCTTGAGCAGAGCAAACCCTAGCTTGGTCTTGAGTTCCAAGAGTCTTGTGATGAGAAATGTTGATAAAATGAGAGGGAAAATTTTAGGGTACAACACCAAGCTTTAGGGAGCCAAACAAGCCCTGTTCAGATTCCATACGAACTCTGAATTTGTATCTTTGATTTCTTCCTTTCTCACCCTCATTCATCAAAATCTCCAATCAGTTAGCTTCATTGAACTTCTCTAAAGCTAACCATACTCTTACCACCAAGAATCGAGCACTAAATCAAGCATACCAAGTCCAGCTTCAGTGATTTAAATTTGAACTTCTACAGGTAAAATTCTTTACCAATTTTCTTGCTACAATGCAGCTCTTGGTTCACTGATGCTCATAGCATAATTTTCAACTGTAACTAGGTTTGGTACTTCTGTTTTCGAATCCCTTTTCAATTTTTTTCTTCTGGTTTTTTCCAAAACGACTAAGCTACCATAAATATAAATTTTTCGCGAGGGTACCATTGGAATCGTCTTGAAGAGACTAAGAGAATAGCACTGGTCTGAGTTCTTGATTTTACCGTTTGTGGAATCAGGAATTAGAGGTGGCTGGAGGTTGAAGATAATTACATGTCTCTCTTCAACCAATGATGTGATGCCACATTTTTTTCAAAAATCATTTTTAAATGTTTGATCACGTGGTTTATTCGCTAGAGTCCATAATATGCACAGCGCACCAGATTGCTTGGATCTGTTTACTAACGCGTTTTGACAATGATCTAGTGGTCCACATCTTTTTTTGTTTTATTTTTATTTTTTCATTTTTGTTTTAATTATTTTTTCATTATTTTATTTTATGATCTGATATTTTTTGTGATTTTTGTCATTCTTTTGATTTGTTTAATTGTTTAAAAATAATTTTTGGTCATTTTAAATTCTGAAAAAACTATGGAAGGATCCAATGACCTCTTGACAAATATTATTAACCTGATTTTATTAATTTTTGTATTTACTATTTATTTGCAAATTTTGCATTATTTTGCTTATTTCTTTATATTTTAAAATTAGTTTCTGACTTTATAAAATTCTAAATTTTTTTTCAACACTTGTTAACTCATGTTTTACCTCTGATATTTTTTTAGGATTTTTATTTTGTATATTACTGCATATTGTGTATTTTACCAATTATTTCCTTTTCATAAATCATTTAAATTTTGTTTTTATTATTTTTTTATTGGTCTTGATTTGGAGATACTTGAGTATTACTTTGGGACAAGTTTCTCAACCTCATTGGATCTTGGGTGTTGATAGGTTGAAAAACCAAATCCACCAAAATGGATGAATGATGTTGATGATATTTGAAATCCTAATTTCATCTGAGGCATTAATTACACTATCATTCTCCTCCCTCTTCATCTTATCCCTTTCTTGTTTTTTACTTGTGCTACATGTTTTTGGAGAATGATCTGCATATCATTTCTCTAACATGTATGGCACATGGATTGTTGTTGACCGACCTCAAAATAGGTGTGGCTTCTACATAAGTCCACTTACGACTGCTTAACACAGTGCTAAATTTGTCCCGATTCGGAAAATGATCATTTATGGCCCAAACTTTATGTTTGAAGGCCCAAGTATAATTGATTATTGGATTTTGGTTCAAAACCATTGAAGCTTGTTGTTAGGAGGATTTGGTCTTACCAATCTTCTAACAAGCCTTCATCAACTTTGGCCTAAGTTTGATCTTCAATTATCGTTGGTCATATGTGTTAGCGTTGAGTACTTTAAATGATTGATATACTTGAAAAAAATCAAATGAAACTTGTTTTTGAGAGGCTTTAATTTTATCAATCTTCTAATGAGTTTTCAAAAGCAAGCTTCAAGATGGTCATTCAACTAACCTTTTGTTATACTTGACCTCTAACTCCTCAATTCACTAACAATTAACTTTACTTTATGCTTTTTTTTACCTTTACTTTATGTCATTTACTTTTAGCATTTACAATCTCATGCTATTTGTCTTTTGCTCACTTGAGCATTTATTTTCTGCCTTTTATCTTTGCTCACTTGAGCTTTATTTTCTTCTTTTTTTGTAAATATACTTAATAATCAACTTGGACATTAAAAAAATATTGAGGATACTTGGACTACTTAGTTACTATCCCTAGCATTGTAGAGTTGTGGATTCCTGAGACTTAGGATTAGAAGCCATGAAACCTTGGAACTCTTTAATCTTTGGTTGATATTTTTATGAAGATCTTCTTAAATCCTTGGGGTTTACTCCAAGGCATTGATTTGAATTTTTTCTGTGCACAGGTTATTCTGATTTTCATGCTTTGTATGTGATTGAGAATTCCTCTGTATACAGTTGTTACTCTGGCCAATTTTTGTCAATGAAGACTTTTCTTGGTTCTTAATTCATCTAAAGCTTGGTATTCCATAGAGTTTTATTATTTTTACTTTTTTGGTTTTAATCTAAAAAATAGGTATTCCACATTGACTTCTTTATGTCAAGTGTTAGCTTCTTATTGGTTATAATGTTCTTTACCTTAGCTTTTACTTTGTGTACTAAGGATAGTCTCTTCATCTCCTCCTATCTTATTTAATTTCAAAAAATATTCTCCCTCATTTTCAAAACTCTTCTTGTTTTCTAACTTACCACTTTCATAATAAACTTGGACTTAGGTCCATGCATTTTCAGAAATCTTTTCTTAATCAAACTTTAATCAATTTAACCATACTTTGACATTATTTTTTAAATACTAAAAGTCATTAACCTCATTCAAACCATTTTTCCACTTTGGCTTTTTTACTTTAAAACTTTTCTCAAAAGATTAGACTCTTGTTGATTCTTGTAGTGGCCGAAGCCACTATACTTCTATGATATGTAGTGAAGAGGGCTATTTTCCACTTGGTTTTTAAGTGATAGATTTTAAATCCAAGTTATATCCTCCACTTTGAGATGACACAAATGATCATTTCTGATAATTGTGGGTAGTAAGTATGTTTTCCACTCAGATACAACGATGATGTCTCTTCTCTTAAAATTAACCAACACACATGTGTTTCAAAAATTTTGAGGTGAACTACGAGTACCCTGATCCCCTACTACACAAAAGGTGGTACCTAGACACTAAAGGTTTGCAACCGCGACGGATGCAAAAATTGTATAAAAAGAAATTTCTTTTCTCATCTCCGCCATCTTATTTTATATACACCTTTTATAGCCAAAATACACATATTTTCAAAGAGGTTCCTGCGGAGTACCGTAGATGTTTAGGGTGCTAATACCTTCCCTTTGCATAACCAACCCCGGTACCTAGATTCTCTCCTTCTTACATTTGGGTTCATTCGCTCTTTTCCTGTTTCCTTTGGAAACAATAAAGCGCGATGGTGATTTTTATTTGATTTATACGAGTTAAGTCAATCCAATGGCTTAGTCTCAACATTTCTACCGCTACAATATGCATTTAGGAAAAACTTACGTTCAAGGAAAAATTGAAATGATATTACTTACTCTTGAAGGGTTGGAAGTTGCAGTCACAAAGCATAACACACTCAAACACATAGTTAGAGTGAATACTTAACGTGCAAGTAAGGAGAGAGAACTAGGAAACATTTGAGATATCAATGATCCCTAATTCTCTGCGTATGTTGACAAAAGATTCAGTTGCGAGTGGTTTAGTGAAAATATTGGCAAGTGATTTTTACTATCAACATGCTATAACGCAACATCCCCTTTTTAAACATGATCACGAAGAAAGTGGTGAAGTATCTCAATGTGTTTAGTCCTTTAATGTAGTACCAGATTTTTGGTTAGATTTATGGCAATAGTGTTGTCTCACATGATATGAATACGTGATATTCTAATATCAAAATCCAATAGTTGTTTTCTGAACCATAATATTTGAGCGCAACAACTACCGGTTGCCACGTATTCCGCCTCGGCAGTTGACAAAACTACAGAAACTTGCTTTTTACTATGACAACTTACCAAGGATTTTGCAAACAAGTGACAAGTTCCACTAGTACTTTTCATTTCCAATTTGAAACTGCAAAGTCGGAATCGGAATAACCAACCAAATTACAATTTTTCCCTTGGAATACCAAAGCCTGAATTTTGAGGTACCAATGAGGTATCTAAAGATTCACTTTACGGATTTTAAATGAGATTCCTTAGGAACCGCTTGATATCATGCACACATACAAACACTAAACATAATATCGAGATGAGATGCTGTAAGATAGAAAAGAGAACCAATCATACCTTTATACCTTTTATATTAACGTACTTACCTTTCTCATCCTTGTCTAGATTACTATTTGTTGCCATGGGAGTTTCAATTTCCTTAGCATTATCCATTCTAAATCACTTAAATAATTCGAGACAATACTTGGTTTGACATACAAGCGTTCCTTCATTGAGTTGTTTAATTTGTAGCCCGAGAAAGTAATTCAACTCCCCATTAGGCTCATCTCAAACTCTCTCTGCATAAGTTTAGAGAACTCCTTGACGAGATGCATATTAGTAGATCCGAAAATGATATTGTGATATAGTGGCAGAACCGACTGTTAATACTGGTTTGCATTTTTTGTTTGCAAATGTTGAGGTAAGCAAGAGTCGCCACTAAATTTTATTTCATCCAACAAAGGAAAAGGAAAAAGAACAGAAAAAACCTTTTTCGAGATGTTTCTGAGTACGGGGGATAGATTATAGAAAGGGAAGGTGTTAGCACCCTTTCTATCTGTGGTTTTCCACAGGCTCTTAGGTACTTTCTCATTTTTTTAATTGTTGGTGTGTGCTTGTTTTGAAAAGTTTTTGTTTACTTCGTGATAACCCTTGTATCTGTCTTCAAGGGTGTGACGAAGTTGTTTTGGAAACTGTTTTTGAAAAGTGTTTGTGTGAAAAGTTTTTGTTTTGAGCAAGTACTTAAGAGTTTTCTACCTACTCGAAAAAAGTTTGTTCATTTTCGTTTCCTTTAGACAGCGTTATCCTACTATTAAGGAGTAGGTAGCCCTATCGTTGGAATTTTAAGGGACATTCAAAAGGGACGAGATGGCCATTGAAGGCAACAAGTAAGGATACCTTAGCATTTCGAAGGGACTATCGTCGTAAGATCATTTTTTGGTAAGTAAATCAAGGGACAAGTAGGGACTGTGATCTTTATGACTTTGAATCGCGGGTCTTTGCTAAGATATCCCTACATTCGAGGGACGTGACCATTGTTTTCCAAGGCAATCAAGTGGGGCAAACCCTAGGAGTGAGCATGTGCAAGTGTGCCTTTTTTCAGTTAATTGTCTTTGCATAATTAGGGTTATCTACCGTTTTAAATTTATTTGTCTTGCCATTCAATCCTATTATCCATACATCTAGCATTTTAATAGTTGCGGAAATTAAAAGTGGAAAAGAAAAATCTACGGTATTACATGGCTTTTGGACAGATACACAAATATTTGACTGAAAAATAAAGATGCGAAAATTTAAAACCCTAATTAATCTATTACAAACTCAAAGCAGGTACAGTAATTTGAATTAAAAGAAAGCAAAGGCGTGTGCGATGAATTAAATATGAGAATAAAGTCTAGGTCCTAAAAAATCTAATCAATTAAAGAGAAAATATTTTTATATTTTATCATTGAGAAAAATATTTGAAATCTTAAACTAAATCTGATTAATTGAAGAAAAATATTTTTTTTGGGTATTTTATTGAGAAAAATTAAATGTTTGTGAATTAAACCTAATTTGTCTAATTAATTTTAATTATGGAAAAAGAGAATTTAAATTAATCTAACCAAACTAATTGATTAATGGCAATTAAATATTTTATGAAAAAAAATAAATCTAATTTTTTAGTGATTTTATGATTTAATTTATAAAAAAAAGGATTTTTTTTGTGAAAATAATTAAACTAACAAATTTAAAAAAAAAGCAAATAAAGAAATAAAAAGAAAAAGAAAATGGGCCTGATGTTGTTAGCATTCCAGGGGGTGCATTGCCAATTGCTGAAGCCCAGAAGAATGGGCCCAATTGCCTTGCGTATGATCCAGTGGTGGCTCCTTCTGAGATTGACAATAGCTGCCCTTGTTCAATCTTCTTAAACTTGAGTATGTAGATTGGAGGGTCTGCTTGTCGTGATCTGAAGGTGGAAGATGATTGAACACTAGAGTGCCCAGAAATTTTCACTCGCATGAAGTAATATTGATCGGTGATATCGGGAATGGGCTTACAGATGCCATTTGGAAGTCAACAGAGAGTCGTCGAAGATGGGATAAAAGATGCCATCAAAAAAAAAGCTATCGGTTGTGTAAGAGATTCCTTTGCGAGAATTCCTGTACCCGTTGTTGAGGAGGACTTCGCTGGAGAATGTTGATTTACGTCTGGGGAAATAGAGTATATGAGCTTAGGTTGTCTATTACTCTACTGGGGAATTAACTCCTGGTTGAGGAGGTGGGAGTACACTACATATCATGGTTAGGATCCAGGCTGCACAACGACTTACTGGGGAAATATGGAATCAGTCGTATCTGGTCGGGTCCAGGTCTTACAGTGTTGTAAACTGTTGTCTGGAGATAAGGGAGAAGGAACCTGGATAGTTGGGTTACTTTGAAATGAGATCCTGGATAGTAGGGCTATGAGAAGGAACCTGGGTCGTAGGGTTACTTCGAGATGAAATCCTGGATAGTAGGGCTATGAGAAGGAACCTGGATACTAGGGTTACTTCGAAATGAAAGCCTAGATAATAGGGATATAAGAAGGAACCTGGATAGTAGGGTTACTTCGAGATGAACGCCTGGATAGTAGGGCTATGAGAAGGAACCTGGATAGTAGGGTTACTTCGAGATGAAAATCTGGATAGTAGGGCTATGAGAAGGAACCTGGATAGTAGGGTTACTTCGAGATGAAAGCCTGGATAGTAGGGCTATGAGAAGGAACTTGGGTTGTAGGTTTAATTCGAGATGAAAGCTTGGATAGTAAGGCTATGAGAAGGAACCTGGGTCGTAGGGTTACTTTGAGATGAAATCCTGGATAATAGGGCTATGAGAAGGAACCTGGATAGTAGGGTTACTTCGAGATGAAAGCTTGGATAGTAGGGTTACTTCGAAATGAGAGTCTGGATAGTAGGGCTATGTGAAGGAACCTGGATAGTAGGGCTACTTCAAAATGAAGCCTAGATAGTAGGGCTACATCAAAATGAGATCCTGGATAATAGGGCTATTAGAAGGAACCTGGATAGTAGGGCTACTTCGAAATGAAATCTTGGATAGTAGGGCTACTTCGAAATGAGAGTCTGGATAGTAGGGCTATAAGAAGGAACCTGGGTCGTAGGGTTACTGGATAGTAGGTGTTGTACCCCAAAATTTGCCCTCTCATTTTATCAAGATTCTCCTCACAAGACTTCTTGGATTCAAGATTAGATTAGGGTTTGCTCTACTCAAGACATTTCCTTGCACTACTGACATGAAATTAGGGTTTGAGTTTGCACAGGGATTTTTGGACTTCCAATGCCTCATGTGACTTTCATACTTCATTTTGGACCTATAAGATTGCTCATTCCAAGTTTCAAGCCTTGAATCAAGTTTTTGCCCAGTCAATTGGACAGTTGACCTAAAAATCAGCTGTATTGGGGAAAAAGTCAACTGTGGCCAATTTACAGTCAAACCTCATAATTTTTTATCCACATCAACATTATAGAATCATATGAACTATTTGATCAAGTTTGGACCACAACTCCTCAGGAAATTTGATCAGATCATCAAAAGGGCAAAATGGTCATTTTTAGGGTTTTGACTGTAGAAGGGCAATTTCTGATTTTTAACCTAGCCAATGGCAAATTGGGTTCAATCATGGATTCAAGGACTCAATGGCACCATCTTGACCTAATCACAAGGTTCAAAAGATCTCAAATGCATGGGATTGACAGATGAATTTTCCAATAAACTGATCAAAAATCAACTATACACTGAAAAGTCAAACTTTGACTTTTTGGTCAAAATCAAGTGCCAAGGGTCATTTTTCATCAAGATGTGTCAAAACATGAAACTTGTTCACCAAGAAACCTAATTTTGAAAATTAGGATTTAAGTTTGAAAATTTTCATAACTTAGAATTTTTCTAAGTTATGAAAATTTCTTATTGTTTCCCAACTTTTCCAAACTTTTTCACCATGATGCAGTTGGATTCAATTAAAACTTCCAACATGAAAGTTGTAGTCCTCCACAAAATATACAACTTTGATTCACAAAGTTTTCCCAAAAGATTTTTGGATCTCAAGTTATGATTTTGTGAATAAGGGTCCAAAAACTTTTTAACTTAGTGAAATTTTGCCCTAGTTTAGGCAGGATTTTGACCTATCTTCATGGAAACCTTTGACATAGTTCCAAATGGAATCTCAAAATTCATTTCAAATATGGATTGTAGAGAATGTTACAATCTTTCCAAAATGTCCAAGAACTCTCCAAGATCATTTGTGGTTAGGGAGAATCGAAGGAATGAAAATGGCCATTTCTCACTTTTGTCCATGGCATTTTGCACATTGCTACAAGTTGCAAATTTGTCCTAAGCATGCTTGTACTTGTTTTACAGGTCTTAAACCTTTCCACACTTCTTAATTTAATGAAAATACAATGGATAATGGTCTTATTCTGAGCTATGGAGCATAACACATTGATTTATTCCAAAAATGGCATAAAGGTTGCAATACCATTTCCATAAAGCACACTTTTTGCAATTTTGTATTTCTTGAGCCATGGACCCAATCTCTTGCAGCAAAAAAAGTCCATAAACATATGGAAAATCTCACCAACTATGTGCAGGCCCTGAGCTAGCTTGTACAACCTTGGCTTTTGCCAACTCACCTTTTGCTTCAAAAACAAGAAACCTTGCAAAAGGTCCACAACTTGTGCATCTGTTAAAACCAAGCTTTGTAACCATTTGAAACAAGTAGGGCATATTATACCAAGCCAGAAACACGAGCTCATAGCATCTCAAACACCCTTAAGCACAAAAAAACCCATTTTCTACCCAAATAGGGCAACCACTGCAGAACCTTGGCCAAATCCATATTCCCTCGTGCGTTTTGCTTGGAATCATTTAAAACACATTCTAAACATCACACCTGAACTATCCAAGCACCTGTCCAGCAACTGTAACTCCATTTTCACACTTCACCATTTTCACTTTGAAGCTTTGCAGGTTGAGTTCTACAAGGAGATTCAGGCCACTTCAAAGCAAGCAAAGCATTGGGAAAGGTTGAGACAACTTCAAGCAAGCTCAAAAGACCTTCAGGCCTCACTCACAACTCCTACATTGCCATATTCGAACTTGACTGAAACAGGTATTTGTCAACTTTCTATCTCCTTATTTAGACATCATTAAGCTTAGGTTTGTGAAGCAAAAATGTAGTCTCTAAGTTGCTTGAGTTGTACATATGCATAGCTTCCATTTATATTAACTGAGCTAGGAGAATTTGGATGATGAACATGCTGAAATTATTAGGTCAGAAATTGGGGGTGATAAAATTATCTCTGGTCTTTGAGAGTTAGATCAAGTTTTATATATCATTAGAATTGTGGTTTAAAGCTATATAAATTTCATGTTGTGAGTTTTTGATTTCATGCAAAGAATAGAGAGAACAGATTTGAAGTTGCAGAAGCGCGCATTTTGGCCAAAGGATAGGGATGAAGTGTGACTTGGGCCTGGCGTTTGGGCCTGTTGCTGTTTGCACCCTCCATTTTGTTTTCTGCAACCCCTTGGGCCATTTATTATATTTTGTATTATTTTTCATTTCTTTTGTGATTTCTGACTTTAATTATTTTTTTCTAAATATTAAAAATCACCAAAAATATTTTCTTAATTTTTACATTTTTATTTTATTATTCTTATTATTTTTTATGACAAAAAATAGTTTATTAGGTTAAATACTTTTATTTCCTTAAATAAATTTGTAAATAATATTAAAATACTTACATATTTTATTTTATTATATTATACATATAAAATAATATTTTCTCACATATTTTATTTTTTAACATTTTTGTATATATTATTTTTATTATTTCTTTGTACATAAATGAAATAAATAATTAGAATATATATTTTCTTTTAAACAAAAATTAGGGTTTTCACCCCTTTCCAAAAATAATTATTATATTTTTCTTATCTTTAAGACATTAAATAAATTTATTTTACATACATAAAATAAATACAAAAATATTTTTTGCATACTTACATTTATTTGCATATTTAAATAATTGTCTATTTATTTACTTTTTGCAATATTTCAATTTGGTTGTAATAATAGTTTTAGGGTTTTATTTTGAGCAACATCCCCTTATTCAAACTTGTACCCCCCCCCCCCCCCTCCCCATAATATTGTTGTAATAGTCTTAGATTTACTTTTACGCAATTTATCGTATTATATGGATGATAGTAAGACTAGGGTTTGTATGCAAAGACCAAAATCAAAACAAATAGCATGACTAAACACAAGACAAGAATGCATGAAAAATGACAACACAATGCACACAAGCACCCCTAGGGTTTCATCTACTTTGTTGCCTTAAAATGGCCATGATATGCATGCTAGGTATCTTGGCAAAACAAAACAAAACAAAAAGATCATAGTCCCTTGATGACGCTATCTTGGTTGCCTAAAACAAAAATGATCTAGTCCCATAAAACTTAATAAGATACTTGGCAATATTGTTATCATGGTCATACGATGACCCACGCCCGTCCCGTTTAACATCCAAAGATAGCGTTGTTTACCAAATGCAATGGTAAAACAACAATGTCAAAAAAATAAAAATGTGTAGGAAAGATCTTTGAGTAGGGTAGACAACTCCTAGTTACTTGATCAAACTTGCAAACATCCTTGCTATTTTCAAACACACACACATACAATTTCAAAACACTTCCCAACAAACTTTCAAACATTGAAACATTTTTCAAAAGACAAACACCTTTGTATACATTCAAACAAGAATCATTACAAAGGTTGCCTAAACAAAGGCCTCTTTTCAAAATACTTTCAAAACCACACACAAAAGCATCATTTCAAACAATTGAAAAGCAAAAGCAAGTGATCTAAAACAAGTAACTAAGAGCCCATGGAAAACCATGGATGAAAAGGTTGCTAGCACCTTCCCTTTTCATAATCTACCCCCTGAACCCAAAAACAATCTCAAAGGTCTTTCCTGTGCTTTTTTACCTTTACTTTTGGATAAAATAAAAGTCGGTGGCGACTCTTGCTAAACCGCAACATTTGCGAACACAAACGCAAAACCTTAAGTCAGTTCTCCCACCGTATCACAGAACTGGCGACTCTGCTGGGGAGATATTATAAAAGTGGGGTTACCTTAGGGTTTTATATGACCTTTACATGCTTATATTGCTTGACTTGATTGCTTTATAATTTGGTTCTATTGTTTGGGTTTGAATCCTCTACCCGGATTTGGGAAAACATTCATAGGTAAATAGATATACTCAGTGGAAACTATGTGGGGTATACCGACATGGTTGAAGCAATAGCTATATTAGTGTGACATATTTGTGGGGACCGGTAGCCTTTGAGTTAATCAAAGAGAATACGGGGCCGCTGAGTGATGTCATGAAGCACTAATGGAGTTTTAGAACCTTTACTTGACCAACTTGGCCTTTTAGGATGTAGTGAGATGACCGGCTTTGGTGCAGTCCGAAGTTGGTAGATACTCAATACTACACTCATTGAGGATTGTTTTCTTGGAATATTTCGGTCACCAGTAAATTGGCTAAACTGAAACAATGAACACAGAAAATAATCCAGTGATATTGAGCTCCTTAGAACCCGGTTACTATTTCTAGGACAGGTTGAGCCAACTAAACTTCAAGAGGGTACTTACCTATGAAACCCCATGCAAGCCTGAAACTAGGAACTTGTGTGATTTGTTTGTACATATATATTTGTGCATAACATCATGGACATCATGAAGCATCATATGCATCCACTAACCATTTCAAGGATTTGGATTTTCATCTTTGTTCCTGTTTTGTAGGTAATGGATTCACTTCGCAGGAAAACTATCCAAGTCAACCTTGTAAGAATTCCTCCTCAACTCAAGGAGCTAGCTTCAAGGATTCCTAAGAATTCTCCATTCACCGAGAGGCATGGTCGTCTTCTCAACTTAGTCACTGCCAACACTGAGGAGGATATGTTGAAAGTTCTCTTCCAGTTCTTTGACCCTTTGCATCATTGCTTTACATTTCCTGACTACCAACTTGTGCCTACTTTGGAGGAATTTTCTCAACTCTTGAGGATTCCTATTCTGCATCAACTACCCTACAACGGTATGGAAAGAGATCCAAAGCCTGAAGATATTGCTCAAGACCTACACTTGCAACCATCTGATATCATAGTTCATGGGGAAACCAGAAGTGGTGTCAAAGGCTTCTTGTCAAAGTTCTTGTTTGAGAACCCCAAAGCTGCTGGAATTCATTGGACTTACAAGATTTTAAGGAGATTGTAGCTCTTCTCATCTATGGGATGGTCTTGTTCCCTAACCCTGACCAACTCATAGATGTGAGTGCTGTCAAAATTTTCATGGCTCGCAACCCGGTGCCTACATTGCTTGGGGATATCCTCCACTCTTTTCACACTCGAACAATGAGGAAAAGAGGTGTTCTCATATGTTGCACTCCTCTACTGGCAAGATGGTTTATTTCTCATCTTCCCCAATCAGTTTTGAAGAATGAGCAAGGTTTGAGGTGGTCACAACGATTGATGACTTTTACACATTCAGATGTTCATTGGTGTTCTCGATCCAGAGAAAATGTTATCATCATTGATCGTTGTGGGGAATTCCCTAATTTCCCACTACTTGGCATTAGGGGAGGCATTACCTACAACCCCTTCTTGGCTCTGAGACAGTTTGGGTATGCCCGAAGGGATGGCCCACATGACATGTTGATTCCAGACTTGGTTTTTGACTTCGACAACAACGATCAAAGACTTCGACAAAGGTTCATCCGAGCTTGGAGGATGCCCAACAAGGTGGATAGTAAGACCTTGGGACACAAGAATTCCATCCCCCTTGAGCCTTACCTCAAGTGGGTACAAACCCGCGCCCAAAGTCTTATGATGCCTTTCCCCTACATTCTCCCTGTGATTATAGAGCTGTTATGGAAGGAGAGGTTCCATACACCCTCCTACATCCTGACATGCCAACATCACTCGAAGATTTACAAAGGAGTTGGATACAGCTCAAGGGAGAGCGCGACACTTTCGAAGACCAATTCTATGCAAGTGAGAAGAAGGTTTTGGAACTCACTCATCAACATCACGAAGAGCAAGCTCTCAACACCTACATTGCACCAAAGAGGATGCGCAACGTCTTTTTACCTTAGAATTTTGTATTATTTTTCCCATGGGGCATTGATGTACTAACAAATTCTATCTTATTAATATGACGTGTGTTCTTTTTGTTTAAAACAAATTTGAATTTCTGAATCCTTGGATGTATTACATGAATACATATCATTCATCATATACATAAACAGGTCTTCACACCAAGTCTCTTTATCTTCCTACTGTTTATTTCAGTAGCGATGGCTCTAATGCAAACTATCAAGGACGTCCAGGCTCAAAATGCTCAACTCCAAGAGATGTTCTTGAACCTGTCCAAGGGACAAGAAGAGGTGAAGGCTCTCCTCACAAGGGGCATGGTCATAGGGAATCCAGAGGGCATCAGGAATGATCAGTTAGAAGGGCTACAGATTGAGATGGCAACAATGAAAATTCAGATGATGGGACAACTGGTGGGCCAGATGGATCTTATTCAAAACCTGGCTCAAGGACAAGAGGAGCTGAGAGTCCTCATCAACAAACTGCATCGACATGGATGTAACCAAATGGGGCAAACAACTAGGATTGAGGATTAAGTCATCATTCAGCCTCCCTTGAGACAAGAAGCCGGGAGAAAACCTCCCCAGTTTGCTTCAGGGTCACAAGCCCAACAACAACCTCACCAACATCAACAAGGTAATCGGCGTAAGAGAAATACATTTTAAAAGCTCTTCACTGAGATTAACATGTCATTATCTCAGGTGTTGCAACGCTTGTTGGGAGTCAAGCTGATTGTATTAAGGGACCCCCCTCAGAATCCCAACACGGCCTTTCCAGGGTACAATCCAAATGCAAGATGTGTGTATCATTCCAATAGTCCTGGACATGACACCGATAGCTGTTGGGCATTGAGAAACAAAATTCAAGATCTGATTAAAGAAACAACGCTGGAGTTCACACAAGATGGCCAGATGATTATCTTTCGTTGAGGGCTCTCCACCTAAAATGACAAGTTCGAATAAAGAGGCTTATGTTCATTTTGAATTTCCATTTGTAATTTTTTTGTTATTCAAACAATTATCTGTTATTGTCAAACTTTGTTTCATTAATGCATTACGTATGTTTGTCTTGAATTATTTCATTTTCATTACATTTTAACTATGCTTTTTACTCGCTTTATGACATCCAACTCTTGCTAAAAGTTACAAGCCTTTAGAGGGAGGATGACGAAAACAATGCCATAATCTCATACAGTATGCTTTTGGACAGACCTTGCTGACGATGTACAGGCGTTTCTTTCGAATCCTAAACACTAGAGTTATAAGGAAGATAATCCCTTGTCAACCCATTCGAGCCAAAGAAGTAGAAGTTCTCTGTTTTGACACAAACTGAAACCTTTAATCAAAACCGGGGGCAGGGTAGTCTCTCAGTTAATTCAAATACACGTCTAGTCGCAAACTCTCATCTTATAATACAATGAATAACATCAAAAACATTCCTTCGGAATCAAAAGACAGTGACGGTTCCCTATCACATAGGCAGTCATTATCTCTCAAAAAAGAAAAGCCCACTGAGTCAAAACCTACAAAGGAGGCTTAAGAAAACTGGGGCATCCCGCGGACTGTAATCTCAAAAACAGGAACAGTCAGGCAAAAATTAGGGATAACAAATCAAAAGAAAGAGGTCACTACAAATCCTCAACAAAAATAATGTTGCAAAAATGACTGCCTTCCAACAAATTTAACTTGTTTGAACCATAACCAAAATTTCGTTCCAGACTCATTTGGGATTCAAACGCATAATTAACTGAGTTTAGGACTGAAGAACATCACGAAAAGCGGATGGGTACAAATATACTTTGAGCCTTTTACCTTTGTTTCTTAAACCGTGAACCAAGCCACGTTACAACCCTTCAAAAGTCCTAATTGAAGCATGGGTTAGTTCGAAAACATACTGTTACAAAAGGTATCCTGACTCCTGTAAGGCTTTGCTCTAAATCCTGAGTTGAATTTTTCTTACAAAAGCTTTCTGCTAAAAAATGCATTTTCAAAATTTCAAGACAAGCATAAACTTTGCATTATTTGAATATCGTTGTTTGCATATGGATATTTGTTTGGCAGCGAAAAATTCACACAATGAATATCCAATGAACGAAAAGCTCTCTCAGTGAACAAAATCACTTCAAGTGGGATGACACTTCCGTTGCAAAGATCTCCTATCAACAAGGAGACATGACATGTCATTGTCCAAGTAACCTGGGGAAATCCAGTCAAGATTTCAAGAAATCTCTCAAAGTGCAGAATAACCAGGGGCAAGTCTCTGTCCCCGTCACTTGGGGAATTAAATGTCAATTCCAATAAAGGGTTGCATACAATCAAACATTTCCTGGAAAAGTCATAAACACTCGCTACTAGGGGCAGTGACAAATCTCCCCAAAATCCTTCTCATAAGAGGACTCCCAGCTAGAGTTTAAATCTTTGATAACCTCTTCCCAGCTGAGTCGACACCAAGAATCCTTGAGGACTTTTCTCCAGTAAGTCGTCGCCTCGCCAAAAGACTGAGCAACAGGGTTTATTTCCCCAACAAACGGCGGGTTTCTCCAGTTTGAGTTTGCCTTTCCGACTAATACAAATCAAAAGATCTTCTCTGGTTCAGTCAGATCGACCCCAAGATCTCCCTGATTCTTATTCCAGTTGAAGATATTCCAAGATTTTTACTGTTTCAGATAAATCTCTCAATGATTTATTCTGATTCATTTCCGGACTTTTACTGTTTCAGATAAATCTCCCAATGGTTTATTCTGATTCATTCTCTGTTCAGATCCAGTTCAAACTTTCCGTCAATAATCACCTTTGGATAGCATCTTTAAGCCCATTTCCATACACAATCAAATCAGAATGTCATTAAAGATCCCCAGCGGAGCTAAAACCTTGAAGTGCGTATCCCCGACAGAGTTATATTTTCAAACCCTTAATTCCCATCAGAATTAAACTTCAAACTCCCAATCCTCAGTGGAGTAAAAACTTTGAACTACAGACCCTCAGCGGAGATGAAACCTTCTTCCCCAGTCAAGTAAAATTTCCAACTATCAATCCCCAGCGGAAACCATCCAGTTTTCCCCAAATTCCCCAGCAAGTTGTCTTAAAATCTGAGAATCAACCAGATAACAGTTAACTTTTGTTTTATCCCCAACAGAATGAAGATTCTCATTCTTGAAACCCCAGAAGATTGACATACACCCAAACTCCTGATATCCCCAACAGAATGAAGATTCTCATTCTTGAAACCTCAGAAGATTGGCATACACCCAAACTCCTGATCCCCAACAGAATGAAGATTCTCATTCTTGAAACCCCAGAAGATTGGCATACACCCAAGCTCTTGATCCCCAACAAAATGAAGATTCTCATTCTTGAAACCCCAGAAGATTGGCATATACCCAAACTCCTGATCCCCAACAGAATGAAGATTCTCATTCTAGAAACCCCAAAAGATTGGCATACACCCAAACTCCTGATATCCCCAACAGAATGAAGATTCTCATTCTTGAAACCCCAGAAGATTGGCATACACCAAATCTCTTGATATCCCCAACAGAATGAAGATTCTCATTCTTGAAACCCCAGAAGATTGGCATACACCCAAACTCCTGATATCCCCAACAGAATGAAGATTCTCATTCTTGAAACCCCAGAAGATTGGCATACACCCAAACTCCTGATATCCCCAACAGAATGAAGATTCTCATTCTTGAAACCCCAGAAGATTGGCATACACCCAAACTTCTGATATCCCCAACAGAATGAAGATTCTCATTCTTGAAACCCCAGAAGATTGGCATACACCCAAGCTCCTGATCCCCAACAGAATGAAGATTCTCATTCTTGAAACCCTAGAAGATTGGCATACACCCAAACTCCTGATCCCCAACAGAATGAAGATTCTCATTCTTGAAACCCCAGAAGATTGGCATACACCCAAACTCCTGATATCCCCAACAGAATGAAGATTCTCATTCTTGAAACCCTAGAAGATTGGCATACACCCAAACTCCTGATATCCCCAACAAAATGAAGATTCTCATTCTTGAAACCCCAGAAGATTGGCATACACCCAAACTCATGATATCCCCAACAGAATGAAGATTCTCATTCTTGAAACCCCAAAAGATTGGCATACACCCAAACTCCTGATATCCCCAACAGAATGAGGATTCTCATTCTTGACTCCACAGTAGATTGGCATACAACCCAAACTCCTGAAATTTTTCCAAAAAGGAATAAGCTCTTCCCCCAGAATCTTGAACTTACTTTCCAGCAGGATAGCTACTCCCCAACAGTATAACTACTCCCCAGATTTTTTACTCCCTAACAGATTGAAGATTCTCATTTTTTATTCCCCAGTGAAGTTGCCAGAGTCTTCATTACTCCCCAGCTTGAATTTGTCAGAATTTTTAATCCCCTGCAGATTGAAGATTTTCATTCTTGACTCCTCAGCATGAAGTCCCCAAAGGATTCAAATTCCCAAGGAGATTGAAGATTCTCCTTCTTAGTTCCCCGCAGAAACCATCAGAGTCTCCCTTATTCTCCAGCAGATCGAGGTTTTTCTTTTGTCTGATCCCCAGTAGAGATCGTCAGAGTTTCCCCTATTCCCTAGCCGAGTAAGGATTCCCATTATTCAACCCCCAATAGAAGTCTTCAAAGTTCTCTAGATTCCCCAAGCAGATTTCTCAAGCAGTTTGACATTTCTCTCACAACAGATTTTGTCAATACTCCAACTGCAAGACTTGAAGGATCCCTATCCCCGAGAAAGTCGTGAAGGATTCTCACATCCCCACAAAAGTTGTCAAGGATTTTCTCATCCCTAACAATCAAAGATTTTGAATCTCCATCAGCAGTCAAGGATTTATTTTCCCCGGCAGCAGTCGAGGATTTCATTATCGCCAGCTGTCAAGGATTTATTTTCCTCAGCAATACAGCAAATCAGCTTACATGCACATACATTACACTCATATATTATAAACATTGATAAAACATATTTTATTGCATCATACATTTCATGCAACATCACTTTTTGTTTCAACTAACATTTTACCCTTTTTAGGATAAGATTAACAAGCCACCAATATACAATCAGATACAGCTTAGAGATGCTCCAGACATGGATGTTATTCTATTTCTTATTCAAATACAGAATTCAGTTACAGCTTAGAGATGCTCCAGACGCGGATGCTATTCTATTGCTTATTCAAATTCAAAGCTCGGATACAGCTTAGAGATGCTCCAGACACGGATGCTATTCTATTGCTTATTCAGATTCAAAGCTCAGATACAGCTTAGAGATGCTCCAGACACGGATGCTATTTTATTGCTTATTCAGATTCAAAGCTCGGATACAGCTTAAAGATGCTCTAGACACTGATACTATTCTATTTCTTATTCAGATTCAAAGCTCGGATACAGCTTAGAGATTCTCCAGACACAAATGTTATTCTATTGCTCATTCAGATTCCAATTACCAGATACAGTTCATATACGTTCCAGACGCGGACACCATTCTGATACTTATTCTTCTGACTTACAACATATAATTCAACAAACATTCTTGGATGGCATCTTCAAGCCCATCTCCGAAAATATTCGGTCACCTTTCTAAATGGAATCTTTAAGCCCATTCCCTCAACTACATTCTGACGAGTGCAAATTTACGAGCACTCTAGTGTCCAATCATCTCTTACCTTCGAGTCACGAACAGAAAAATTCGCCAATCTAACTCTTCAGGTTTAAGAAGATTGAACAGGGGCAGCTGTTGTACCCCAAAATTCGCCCTCTCATTTTATCAAGATTCTCCTCATAATACTTCTTGGATTCAAGATCATATTAGGGTTTGCTCTGCTCAAGACATTTCCTTTCACTGTTGACATGAAATTAGGGTTTGAGTTTGCACAGGGATTTTTGGACTTCCAATGCCTCATGTGACTTTCATACTTCATGTTGGACCTATAAGATTGCTCATACCAAGTTTCAAGCCTTGAATCAAGTTTTTGCCCAGTCAATTGGACAATTGACCTAAAAATCAGTTGTATTGGGAAAAAGTCAATTGTGGCCAATTTAATGTCAAACCTCATAATTTTTTATCCACATCAACATTATAGACTCATATGAACCATTTTATCAAGTTTTAACCACAACTCCTCAGGAAATTTGATCAGATCATCAAAAGGGCAAAATGGTCATTTTTAGGGTTTTGATTGTAGAAGGGCAATTTCTGATTTTTAACCTAGAAAATGGCAAATTGGGTTCAAGCATGGATTCAAGGACTCAATGGCACCATCTTGACCTAATCACAAGGTTTAAAAGATCTCAAATGCATGGGATTGACAGATGAATTTTCCAGTCAACTGATCAAAAATCAACTATACACTGAAAAGTCAAACTTTGACTTTTTGGTCAAAATCAAGTGCCAAGGGTCATTTTTCATCAAGATGTGTCAAAACATGAAACTTGTTCACCAAGAAACCTAATTTTGAAAATTAGGGTTTAAGTTTGAAAAATTTCATAACTTAGAATTTTTCTAAGTTATAAAAATTTCTTACTTTTTCCAAACATTTTCACCATGATGCAATTGGATTCAAAGAAAACTTCCAACATGAAAGTTGTAGTCCTCCATAAAATATACAACTTTGATTCACAAAGTTTTCCCAAAAGATGCTTGGATCTCAAGTTATGATTTTTTGAATAAGGGTCCAAAAACTTTTTAACTTAGTGAAATTTTGCCCTAATTTAGGCAGGATTTTGACCTATCTTCATGGCAACTTTTCACATAGTTCCAAATGGAATCTCAAAATGCATTTCAAATATGGATTATAGATCATGTTACAAGCTTTCCAAAATGTCCAAGAACTCTCCAAGATAATTTGTGGTTAGGGAGAATCGAAGGAATGAAAATGGTCATTTCTCACTTTTCTCCATGGCATTTTGCACATTGCTAAAAGTTGCAAATATGTCCTAAGCATGCTTGTACTTGTTTTACAGGTCTTAAACCTTTCCACACTCCTTAATTTAATGCAAATACAATGGATATTGGTCTTATTCTGAGCTATGGAGCATTACACATTGATTTATTCCAAAAATGGCATAAAGGTTGCAATACCATTTCCATAAAGCACACTTTTTGCAATTTTGTATTTCTTGAGCCATGGACCCAATCTCTTGCAGCAAAAAAAGTCCATAAACATCAAGAAAATCTCACCAACTATGTGCAGACCCTGAGCTAGCTTGTACAACCTTGGCTTTTGTCAACTCACCTTTTGCTTCAAAAACAAGAAACCTTGCAAAAGGTCCACAACTTGTGCATTTGTTAAAACCAAGCTTTGTAACCATTTGAGACAAGTTCATCATATTATACCAAGCCAGAAACACGAGCTCATAGCATCTCAAACACCCTTAAGCACAAAAAAACCCATTTTCTGCCCAAACAGGGAAACCACTGCAGAACCTTGGCCAAATCCATATTTCCTCGTGCGTTTTGCTTGGAATCATTTCAAACACATTCTAAACATCACACCTGAATTATCCAAGCACCTGTCCAGCAACTGTAACTCCATTTTCACACTTCACCATTTTCACTTTGAAGCTTTGCAGGTTGAGTTCTACAAGGAGATTCAGGCCACTTCAAAGCAAGCAAAGCATTGGGAAAGGTTGAGACAACTTCAAGCAAGCTCAAAAGACCTTCAGGCCTCACTCAAAACTCCTACATTGCCATATTCGAACTTGACTGAAACAGGTATTTGTCAACTTTCTATCTCCTTATTTAGACATCATTAAGCTTAGGTTTGTGAAGCAAAAATGTAGTCTCTAAGTTGCTTGAGCTTTACATATGCATAACTTCCATTTATATTAACTGAGCTAGGAGAATTTGGATGATGAACATGCTGAAATTTTTAGTTCAGAAATTGGGGGTGATAAAATTCTCTCTGGTCTTTGAGAGTTAGATCAAGTTTTTTATATCATTAGAATCGTGGTTTAAAGCTCTATAAATTTCATGTTGTGAGTTTTTGATTTCATGCAGAGAATAGAGAGAACAGATTTGAAGTTGCAGAAGCGCGCATTTTGGCCAAAGGACAGGGATGAAGTGTGACTTGGGCCTGGCGTTTGGGCTTGTTGCTGTTTGCACCCTCCATTTTTTTTTCTGCACCCCCTTGGCCCATTTATTATATTTTGTATTATTTTTCATTTCTTTTGTGATTTCTGACTTTTATTATTTTTTTCTAAATATTAAAAATCACCAAAAATATTTTCTTAATTTTTACATTTTTATTTTATTATTTTTATCATTTTTTATGACAAAAAATAGTTTATTAGGTTAAATACTTTTATTTCCTTAAATAAATTTGTAAATAATATTAAAATACTTACATATTTTATTTTCTTATATTATACATATAAAATAATATTTTCTCACATATTTTATTTTGTAACATTTTTTTATATATTATTTTTATTATTTCTTTGAACATAAATGAAATAAATAATTAGAATATATATTTTCTTTTAAACAAAAATTAGGGTTTTCACCCCTTTCCAAAAATAATCATTATATTTTTCTTATCTTTAAGACATTAAATAAATTTATTTTACATACATAAAATAAATACAAAAACATTTTTTGCATACTTACATGTATTTGCATATTTAAATAATTGTCTATTTATTTACTTTTTGCAATATTTCAATTTGGTTGTAATAATAGTTTTAGGGTTTTATTTTGAGCAATATCCCCTTATTCAAACTTGTACCCCCCCTCCCCATAATATTGTTGTAATAGTCTTAGATTTACTTTTATGCAATTTATCGTATTATATGGATGATAGTAAGACTAGGGTTTGTATGCAAAGACCAAAATCAAAACAAATAGCATGACTAAACACAAGACAAGAATGCATGAAAAATGACAACACAATGCACACAAGCACCCCTAGGGTTTCATCCACTTTGTTGCCTTAAAATGGCCATGATATGCATGTTAGGTATCTTGGCAAAACAAAACAAAACAAAATGATCATAGTCCCTCGATGACGCTATCTTGGTTGCCTAAAAAAAATGATCTAGTCCCACAAAACTTGCTAAGATACTTGGCAATATTGTTATCATGGTCAAACGATGACCCATGCTCGTCCCGTTTAACATCCGAATATAGGGTTGTTTACCAAATGCAATGGTAAAACAACAATGTCAAAAGAATAAAAATGTGTAGGAAAGATCTTTGAGTAGGGTAGACAACTCCTAGTTACTTGATCAAACTTGCAAACATCCTTGCTATTTTCAAACAAACACACACACAATTTCAAAACATTTCCCAACAAACTTTCAAACATTGAAACATTTTTCAAAAGACAAACACCTTTGTATACATTGAAACAAGAATCATTACAAAGGTTGCCTAAACAAAGGCCTCTTTTCAAAATACTTTCAAAACCACACACAAAAGCACCATTTCAAATAATTGAAAAGCAAAAGCAAGTGATCTAAAATAAGTAACTAAGAGCCCATGGAAAACCATGGATGAAAAGGGTGCTAGTACCTTCCCTTTTCATAATCTACCCCCCGAACCCAAAAACAATCTCAAAGGTCTTTCCTGTGCTTTTTTACCTTTCCTTTTGGATAAAATAAAAGTCGGTGGTGACTCTTGCTAAACCGCAACATTTGCGAACACAAACGCAAAACCTCAAGTCAGTTCTCCCACCACATCACAGTAGGGCTATGAGAAGGAACTCGGGTCGTAGGTTTACTTCGAGATGAAAGCCTGGATAGTGGGGCTATGAGAAGGAACCTGGATAGTAGGGTTACTTAGAAATGAAAGCCTGGATGGTAGGGTTACTTCAAAATGAGATCCTGGATAGTAGGGCTATATGAAGGATCCTGGATGATAGGGTTTCTTTGAGTTTAAAGCCTGGACGGTAGGACAATATGAAGGAACCTGGATAGTAGGGTTACTTCGAAATGAGAGACTGGATAGTAGGGCTATGAGAAGGTACCTGGATAGTAGGGCTACTTCGAAATGAAATCCTGTATAGTAGGGCTATGAGAAGGAACCTGGGTAGTTGGGTTACTTTGTTTGATCATGTAGATTAGTTGACCCGTTTGGGTTTCGAGAAATGATTTTTCATTAGCTGTCTGCAGATATGACATGTATAACTGCTGGAATCGTTGGAGGTAATTGTCTTTCCTGAAAAGATATCAGGGTAAATTATATGCGATACATGCAATGCATTGTGAGATGATGTTCTCAAAATAAATGAGATTATGTTGTATGTGATATGTATGCGCATGTCATGATACATGAACATGAAATGCTATTGTGACATATCCGAGTCTAGGAAAATAAATCCCTGACTGCTGCGGGAGAGTATAGCATTCCTGACTGTTGTAGAGAACTGTGATTCTTCTACTTCCGCTGGGGATGGTGAACGGAAATGACTGTGCTGGAGATTTACTCTTTTTTGTTTGTGAATATTCTGCCAGGGAGAGACTCTGTATGAGAATAGCTTGTGGGGGAATGACTCTGTTGGAAGGTGAACTTCTATTGATGAAATAATAAGCTCTGTTGGGGATTGAACTTTTGTATTCAGAGAAATAAACTCTGCTTGGGAGAAAAATTTTATGACCTGTTTGCGATTATGAAATTCGGATGGGGGATATAGATGTCAGGTTTCTGGAAGACCCTAACTAAGGAGATTACTTCCTGTTTTTGGGAGAGCTGATATCAAATGCTTTGATTGCTTTTACTCTGTGGTAAGTACAGATCTTACAAGGTTGTATGCACTGATGATTGTGCTTCAAAGCTATCTCTGCCCCGGTACCTGCTGGATATAGTAACTGTCGGGTTTGACATTTCTAGTTTTTTGCCCCTGTTTCTTAAGTTACGAGCAATTGTCTTTTCGTTTCTTATGTAAACATTTATGAGAAGCAATCATATTCAAATGCATATGTCAAGAATAAATCATTGGACGTTCTTTCAAAACAAAACAGAAAAGGAAAAACCTCATAGTTTTTGTAAAAATGATTTGTATTGATTTTGGAAGTTGGCCTGTAATAGGCGTTTTTGTACAAGGAGGCTGACGCTCTAGTAAGAGAACGTCGCTGTAAAAATAGAAGCTATACAATATTGTGTAAAAAGAAAACAACTATGTACAACAATCCCATTGGGTTCCAACTTTTCTATTGCCCCTATGTCTTCGAGCGTCTCATCACTGTGCTGCTTGTCCGAAGTTGATTAGGTTGATCGATGCCGTTCAAGCTTGACAGTTGATACTGAGGTCTGATCGCAAGGTGATCCAATGGTACATAGTGATATGCTTTACATCCCTAACTTTTTCCAGGACTTCCCTTTCGGGTTTTTAGTCCACCGGGATACCCTTTGTTGTCTAAACCGCCTTTTCAGGTTTTCGACTTGCCGGGTGTACAGATTTTTTCATTTTCATCCCTTATTTTTGCAACCCTTTTGGCTCACTGGGAAGCCCTTATTTTTTCCTAGGTCAGTCAACCTAGCGGGTCTTTTATCATGCGCAGTATCTTTTCACTATGTCTGCATTGACAAGGTGAGGAAGGTCGTCACCATCCATGGTGGTTAGAATCATGGCTCCACCCGAGAAAATGTTTTTAACCACAAATGGCCCTTCGTATGTGGGAGTCCATTTTCCCCTGGGATCACCTTGCGGAAATATGATGCGTTTGATTACCAGATCCCTGACTTGATATTCTTGACGTCTGACTTTTTTGTTGAAAGCCTTGATCATCCGCTTTTGATACGTTTGACCATGACAGACAACAGTAAGCCTCTTCTCATCGATCAAATTTAGTTGATCAAGTCGAGTCTGGATCTAGTCGTCTTTGTTCAAACCCGCATCTTTCATAATCCTTAAAGAAGGAATCTGGACCTCAATGGGTAAGACTTCCTCCATGCCATATACCAGAGAGTAGGGTGTTGCCACTGTCGACGTTTGTGCTGAGGTACGGTACCCATGAAGAGCGAATGGTAACATCTCATGCCAGTGTTTATATGTCACTGTCATATTTTGTATAATCTTCTTGATGTTCTTGTTAGCTTCTTCAACACCGCCATTCATCTTCGGCTGGTAGGGAGAAGAGTTATGATGTTGTATCTTGAATTGCTTACAGAGCTCGGTGATCATAGTGTTATTGATATTTGTACCATTGTCAGTAATAATTCTCTCTGGAACACCATACCGACAGATCAGATTATGTCAGATAAACTGCGCCACGACGTTCTTGGTTACAGTAAAAAAAGAGGTAGCTTCAACCCACTTTGTGAAGTAATCGATGGCTACCAAGATGAAGTGATGCCCATTGGAAGCGGTAGGCCTGATTTCTTTGATCATGTCAATGCCACACATTGCAATGGGCCACAGAGTTGTCAGGACATTCAAAGAAACCGGAGGCACATGCACCTTATCAGCATAAATTTGGCACTTATGACAAGTTCGGGAGTGCTGATAACAATCTGCTTCCATAGTGGACCAATAGTATCCTTCCTGTAGGATTTTCTTAGCCATGGTATGTCCACTTGAATGGGTTCCGAAGGTACCTTCATGTAGATCTGTCATAATCCTCTCTGCTTCGCTCTTGTCTACACACCGCAGTAAGGTAGAGTCATGGTTGCGCTTGTAGATGATTCCATTACTGAAGAAGAATTTCGCAGCGAACCTTCTCAGAAACTTCTTATCATTTACCGATGCCCCTTCGGGATACTCTTGAGTCTCTAGGTACTTCTTCACTTCATGAAACCATGGTTTGTCTGCTACCTCTTCGATATCAATCTCACAGCAGTGCGCTGGCTCATCCAACCTTTCAATGGTGATTCAGGGAGCTTCATTGTCCCACCAGACTTTGAACATAAAAGACATGGTAGCTAGCGCGTCCGCTAACATATTCTCCTCTCGTGGGAAATGTTCAAAGGTTACCTCCTCAAAGTGTGGGAGCAATGTCAGTACGTGCTCTTTGTACGAGATGAGATTTGGATGCTTCGTATCCCATTCACCTTTGATCTGACTTATCACCAAGGCTGAATCCCCGAAAATGCTCAAGAACTTGATCCTCAGGTCAATAGCATCTTTGAGACCCATGATGCAGGCTTCATACTCCGCCATGTTGTTAGTGCAGTTGAAACATAATCGGGCAGTGAAAGGAGTATGACAGCCCTCAGGAGATATGATTACAGTGCCAATGCCATTACCGAGTGCGTTTGAAGCTCCATCAAAAACCATAGTCCATCGGGATCACTCCTACGGTCCTTCATCCGGTCCAAGTTCTTCGTAGTCAGTCACCAGCATAATATTCTCGTCCGGGAACTCAAAATTCATGGACTGGTATTCATCCACGGCCTGATGAGCCAAATGATCAGCCAATACACTTCCCTTGATTGCTTTCTGGGTTGTATATTGTATATCGTATTAAGTTAAGATCATATGCCATCTCTCTATTCTTCCGGAGAGTGTGGGCTTCTCGAAGATGTATTTGATTGGGTCCATCTTAGATATCAACAGAGTAGTGTGGGTCAGCATAGACTATCTTAGTCGGCGAGCAGCCCATGCCAAAGCGCAACAAGTTTTCTCGAGCAGTGAGTATCTTGTCTCACAGTCGGTAAGCTTTTTGCTAAGGTAGTATATTGCGTGCTCTTTTCGACCAGACTCGTCATGCTGCCCCAGAACACACCCCATTAAATTGTCTAGCACTGTTAAGTATAATATCAAAATTCTTCCTTCAACTGGAGGCATCATAATTGGTGGTTGATTCTTTCAGAAGTAGTATGGCATTCGTCTTTCCACTTTACCACTTGATCTTTCTTCATAAGCTTGAAGATGGGCTCACAAGTAGCAGTTAGATGTGAAATGAACCTGGCGATATAATTCAAGTGTCCCAAGAAACCTCTAACTTCCTTCTTTGCACGGGGAGCCAACATCTCTTGTACGGACTTTACCTTTATGGGGTCTACCTGAATACCTTTGTCACTGACGATGAAACCCAGAAGCTTACCAGACCTTACCCCGAAGGTGCACTTGTTTGGATTTAGCCTCAGCTTGTATGTCTTCAACCTGTCGAACAACTTTTGTAGATGATCAAGGTTTTCCTCTTTGGTTTGAGACATGGATATCATGTCGTCAACATAAACCTCGATCTCTTGGTGAATCATATCATGGAATAAACGACCATGGCTTGCTAATAGGTTTCCCCAGCATTCTTCAACCCAAAAGGCATCACCTTGTAACAGAAGGTGCCCCACTGTGTGATGAAGGCTGTCTTCTCCATGTCTTCAGGAGCCATCTTGATCTGGTTGTAGCCAGAGAAACCATCCATGAAGGAGAAGATTTTATGTTGCGTAGTGTTATCAACCAGAACATCAATGTGGGGAAGCGGGAAGTCATCTTTGGGGCTTGCCCTGTTCAGGTCTCTGTAATCTACACACATCCGTACCTTGTTGTCCTTCTTAGGTACCAGAATGAGATTGGTAACCCACTACAGATAGGAGGTGATAGCTAAGAACCCTGCGTTGAACTGCTTCATGACCTATGCCTTAATTTTCTCTGACATTTCAGGGCGAATACGGCGGACCTTCTGTTTAACCGGAGGACAATCTTCTTTAGTTGGAAGACGATGTACCATAATATCAGTGTCTAAACCAGGCATGTCTTCATATGACCATGCGAAGATCTCAACGTAGTCGTGCAACATCTGTATCAATCGCTGTTTGATCTTAGTCTCCAGATTTGCGCCGATCTTGACTTATCTTATATCCTACTCCGTGCCCAAGTTTATCGTCTCAACTGGCTCTTCATGAGGCTGTATAGCCCTCTCTTCCTATTGTAACAGTCTAGAAAGTTCTCCAGGAACCTCACAATCGTCCTCACCTTCGTCCTCGGCTTGGTTAATCAGATTTTCAAAGTCATAACTGGCAGTAGCAGAATTGTTATCAATGGGATCCATAGTGGATATGGATCTGCAGTTTGATACGTGAGTGTATGTAAGAGCATAACTGTATTGATAAAGTAAGAACAGAAAAGAAAAAATAGAGAGCGCAAGATTCGTATGCAAGGAACGTCCAATGTTTTATTGATGTTATATGAAATGACATATAATAACCCTCACAGATAGTACCATTGTGTCTTGGGTAAGAGACGAGGCCATAAAGTTTAAATTGTTTATTACAAATTTAGAACACAAGTGAGACAATTACTGCAGAATAAAAGAAACTGGTATAAAATCTTTGGTCGTCCAGTTACTCGGTCCACCATTGCTAGTCGGGTAGATCTAGCTGTCAATGTTAGAGTCTTCGTCACTATCTTCAATAGCGTTGACCCCATGATTGCTGATACATATGGGGGATCCTCTAGGCCGAGCGTGTTGAACAGCCCTTTGAGCCTTTGAAGTAAATCCCAAACCAAATTTGTCAGTTTTGTGAGTAAAATCAGGGAGCTGTCCCCAGTTGGTACACCCACCTTCTTCGACCACTGCTTTGGCGTCTTTGAGAGAAGCCATCTTCAGAGGAGGTTTGGTGTTGGTGGTAGTTTCGGTTGACGCCAAAATCTGGGGAACCTCTTCAAAGTTTTGACAAGGAGTCTCTATGAATTCTCTGTCCATCTCCACCTACCTGAAGAAGTTCAGGTGGCTCACCATATACTCCTCTTCGCCATTCACGGTGACGATTTTCCCCAGATACTTCAACATTTGGTGCAGTGTAGAAGTAATAGCTCCAGCTTCATGGATCCAAGGACGACCCAACAAACAAGAGTATAACGGCCTGATGTCCATCACATAGAAGGTGGACTCAAAGGTCTGAGAGACTACTTTGACAGGGATGTCTACTTCCCCATGCACTATTCTCTTCGACCCGTCAAAAGCCCTTACCATAATATTACTAGGCTTTAAGGTCAAGCCTTCACAATCCAGCCAGTCGAGAGCCTTCTTAGGCAGAACATTCAGTAAAGGTCCAGTATCCACCAGCACGTGAGCCATAGTGGTGCCCCTGCATCCGATCGAGACATGCAGAGCATCATTATGCTTCCTCCCTTTTGGTGTTAAGTCGGCATCTTAAAATACCATCCCATTGTCAACAATTAAGCTGGCTACACAGTCTTTGAATTGATCAGTCGAGGTCTCTTGAGGCACATGCGCAGTCTTGAGGAATGCGATCAAAGCCTTCGCATGGACTTCAGAATACAACAACAGAGACAACATGGATATCTTCGAGGGGGTCTACCCAAGCTGCTCGACCACATTATAGTCACTCTTTTTAATTATTTTTAATATCTCCTCTATATCTTGCTTAGAAGATTCCACAACAACTTTTCTAGGTGCCTCCGTCCGGGAAGGCTCACCTATAGCATCTTTGCCTCGAGTCCCACATGACTCGATGGCAGGGGTAACAACTGGAGTAAGAACGAGAGTAGTAGCTGAATTACTAGCAGGAATAGCAGATGGAATAACAACAGGCTTATTGACGGTCTTCGGGGAAATCACGAGAGAGAAAACCTTTCCACTTCTGGTAATCTTACTGGTCCCGACAATGTTACTGACATCGGGATCAGCCTCTTCATTCTTCAGATCTTGTTTAACACCATGATAGCAAACATCGGCGCCATAATGCCAAGGGACAGCTTTGTCCGAGGCGTACGGGACAGGACCGGGAAAAGTGATTATTAACGGAGAAACTCTCAGAGAGGGTTTAATCCTAACAGGTCTTCTTGAGGAGACCTTGGAAGGATTGGCATAAATGGTTATAATAGCAATATCTTCACACATAACAGTTGGAATCAAAGTTTTCTCGAACAAAATTTATCAGCTGTCCATCAGGCGTTGGACACCTATTTTCAACAAATAGCAACCAAAAGGCAGAGATGAACACATGTGGCAACCTTCACCATAACCCGGAAATAAATCGGCCAACAATAAATTCTTCTTAACAGTCATAAGAGGAGTAGAAACTTCATCAACTGAGGTCACAAACAGATTGGTATCCACGGCATTAACTCCACGGTTGTACTTAGGTATAGGAGCAGTTATGACATTGGGCTTCTCCGGAGCATCGAACTCAATCTCCTTGGCTTCAATCAGATCTTGTACTTTATTTCTCAGAGCCCAACAATCATTTGTATCGTGGCCAGGACTCTCAGAATAGTAGGCACACCGAGCGTTTGGATTGTACTGAGGATATGTGGTATTAGGATTCTTGGGAGCCTCTTTCAAGGTTGCCAAGTTGGATCTCAGCAGATGGGGTAGAACCTCTGTCAATGTCATATTAATTTGAGTAAACTGCCTTTGTGGTCTTTCTACCCTTTGCTGATTTTTGCGTTGTGGGGTAGCCACAGGCCTAGGTATCATTACAACACTTACCGTTGGATGGTGTTCAGCTCTGCTCTGATCTCTCGGTCTATAAATGGCACTGGCCTCCTTCTTACCAGTGAAGGGCTTCTTTACTGAACTCAAAGAGGTATCTTTCTGTAATTTGCCGCTCTGGATCCCAGCTTCTACCCTTTCTCCTGTTAATATTAGCTCGGTGAAACCAGCTGATGGGCTACCAATCAAATGATTAAAGAATGGACCAGACAGCATCCTAAGAAACATGTCAACCAACTCCCTGTCGGATAAAGGGGTTGGACTCTCCCAGCCAAGTCTCTCCATTTCTGCGCATAGTCCTTAAAGCCTTCACATGCACCCATGGACATACTCTGGAGTTACGAGTAGGGGCAAGGTCGGCATTGTATTGATACTGCTTATAAAAAGCAGCAGCCAAATCCTCCCAGTTTCGGACATTGGTTCCCTCCAGTTGGTAGAACCATTCAAGCCGAGCCCCTGACATACTGTCTTGAAAAAAGTGAACCCACAAGTTTCTATCAGCGTTGTGGGGCTGGATCTTCCTTACATAGGAACGAAGATGGAGCTTTGGGCAAGAGACCCCATCATACTTTGCGAAAATCGGAGCCTTAAATTTCTGCGGGATGACCACTCCCGACACCAATCCCAGTTCTCCAAAGTCCAACCCAGGTATTCTCTAGACTTCCATAGCGCTCAACCGATCTTCTAACTGCTTGTATTTATCCTCAGTGGGAGGATACAGCTCATCATTGTAGTCTGTATCATTGTCAGAAACTTCAGGACTGGGGTCCTCCTCCCTTGTCTCCCTCTCTTGTTCTCCCCTTCTTTGGACGAGGAGGTCAGATCGACCGGTTGCTTTAGCGGCCCTTTAAATCTTATGCCCATATTAAGGATACCAGCGGGCTTCTTCTTCTTCTTCTTATTCTCTTTCAGGATGAGGGCCTTCAGATCCTCCTGCCCTTTTTCCAGAGTTATGAACATCTGTTGAAATTGGGAATTTTGTGCCCTAAGATCTTTGATGCTTTGTTCAGAAGACATTTTTGCTGAAATAAACAGCGAAGAAGATGAGAAACCTGTAATGGTACATGTTTATGCAATGCTATGGATGGGATGCGTATGCAATGATTTCAAGGACTTTGGGAAATTTAAATTTGCAAACCAAAACGAAACAAAGATTTTATTAGTAGAATTCAAAATACAATTGCCTTTTAGGCGTTACAATTGAAAATTCTAAAAACTAAAAGAAATCAAGTTTCCCATGGATGCTTCCTCTTCATGCCGAGATAGACATTAAGGCTTCTTTCCTCATGAAGCTTCTTTGTGAGCTCTAAAACTTTCTTCTCCTGGGCATAGAAGTGGTCCCTATAAGTATCATGCTCCTTCTTCAACTGAATCCAGGACCTCTGTAGTTCTTCAAGATCGGTGGGCACACCCGGATGAAGAACCGTGTAGGGAATATCCCCTTCAGTAATGGGCTCCACAATCACTGGTAAGACGGCTATGTAGGGCATCATAAGTTTCTGAGCGCGAGCTCGTACCCATTGGAGATAAGGTTCTATACGAATGGAATTCTTCGGCCCCGAAGTCTTGGCGTCAGATCTGTTTACCATGCCCCAAGCTCGTATGAACCTCTGGTGATACCCTTGAACATCATCCTCATAGTTAAACACAATGATCTGGATAAGTATCTCATGAGGACCATTCCTTCGAGCGTAACCAAATTGTCGCAGATCCAAACAAGGATTGTAAGTTATGTCTCCCCTAATTCCAAGTAGTGGGACATTAGGGAACTCCCTGCAGTGGTCAATAATAGAAATATCTCCCATAAATCGGGAATACCAGAGAATATCTGTGTGAGAAAGTGACATTACCTTTTGTGACCAACCCAAACCTTCTAATTATTCAGCACTGACTTAGGGAGGTGAGAAATAAACCACCTCGACAGTAATCGCACGCAGCATATAAGAACCCCTCTTCTCTTCATGGTATGGGTATGGAGAGCATGCAAGATATCTCCGAGCAAGGTAGGAATAGGGTTGAGAGAGAGGAAGATCTTGATAGAATTCACATCTATGAGTAAGTCTGGGTTAAGGAACAGTACTAACCCATAGATTAGAATAGCCAAGACCTCCTCAAAAGCCTGAAAGTCCAAATCATCCCAAAACAGTTGGGCCTTATCTATTAGGAACTTGGCTAGAAAACCCTTGACTCCGCTTCTTGTTTCCCAATTGGATACCACGTCGGCCCGTTTCAGATGCAAAGCTGAGGCAATGACTTATGGCTTAGGAACCTCTTCTAAACCTGTGAAAGCCACCTGGTCAAGAATGGGTAGATTCAATAACTGAGAGAACTCTTCCATGGTAGGTGTTGTACCCCAAAATTTGCCCTCCCATATTTCTCAAAACATTTCAAGAAAAATTCACAAGTCCAACCCGGCGCGTTATATTCAGGTGTTCTTTCACCAAGATATCTCTGATAACGTATGCTCAAATTTAGAAGGTATCCGACTGTGTGAGTTTTCTCGAAGAAATATGGTGAAAAAAGTGTGTTGAAAGTGCAGTTCTTACGCGCTAAAAAATTCATAACTTGAAGATCGTGGCTCATTTTGAACCCGTTCCAGTGGCCAAAATTCCGTCTTGACGTCATCTAAGCTTTCATCTCTCACGGCTGGAAGCCAATTTCGATCAGAAGGTCTTCAAAAATGCGGATTTATCAAGTATTTCCGTACAGGAAATTTGTGTCAGAAATTCATTTACGTCATGTTCGGAAAATCATAACTTGGTCGATTTTCATCGTATCGAGCTGGTTCCGGCGCCAAAATTTCAAAAATTGAGTTGGCTACATTTTCACAGAAGGTATTGAGTTCAAATGGTATTCAAAAGGCCTTTTTTTTTCTCAGAGTGCGTGACACGCTGAAAATCCTGAATGCTGAATACTATTTCATCTGGGCCGAAACTTCGAAAATTCATAACTCGGTCAATTTTTATCGGATTGGGCTCATATTTTTACACAAGGTCAATGACTCATAGATCTACAACTTTGCTTCAAAAGTCGAGACCGGATTATGCTCCGATCAATACCAGTTGTTTATTGAAGAACGTGTCAGAGTCGACACTAGAGCCCAAAATAAGTTTGTCTGAGCTGAAACTTCAAAAATTCATAACTAATTCACCGTTTATTCTATTGAGCCGATTTTCGGACAGGAGTTAGTTATCGATGTTGGCTACACTTTGTTTTCACATTTCAACTTTAAAAATTGCACTTAAGTCCCTGCGATTTAGCCTGGAAAGTGACGAACTCAAGTGAACATTGGAGGCCCAATTGCACATTCAAAGCCCATTTTCTTTACCCTAATTTCCATTATATAATCACATTCTTTTTACACAAACCAAGAGGAGAGGAGAGAAAAAAAACCTTGCCACAACACTGTCAGAATAAAATTCTTTCAAGAACCCTAAAACCTTGAAATCCTTATTACAAATCCCTCTCTCACTACAAACAAGCCATCCTAGTTACAAACCAACATCTCACTACAAACAAGCCATCTCAGTTACAAACCAACACTTCACTACTTCTTCAGTAAGGGTGAGGCTGACTTGATCTCCATGATCAAAAGGGCATAAAAGCATTCATGTCACTACTTTTCCAGTAAGGGCAAGATTGATTTGATCTCCATGATCAAAAGGGTATAATCATTAATACATGCCATATTGTGCCTAAACATTAAATTTCTTCATATATTGGCTTTATTTGCATTTTATGATTTTATTTAATGTGTTCATGAGATTCAACACTGCAGATTTTAGACAGGATCCCATGCAGGTTCATTAAGGAACGTTGAGTCCAGAACACAAATGGCCAAAAGCCAAATGGCCAAAACAGAACAGTTTACACATGACACCAATACATGGCGAGACAGACATCCTGAGAAGGTTAAGGAACGTTGAGGCCAGAACACAAATGGCCAAAAGCCAGAACACAAATGGCCAAAAGCCAGAACATAAATGGCCAAAAGCCAGAACACAAATGGCCAAAAGCCAAAACATAAATGGCCAAAACAAAACAGTTTACACATTACGCCAATAGCTGTTTCACCCCTCCAATCAGGCTCGTTTACTCCTAAACTCTCTCTCTATTTGTATTATGTTCCTTTAATTAATTAATCGTTATTCTTTTTATTAATCACTAACCAATTAACATTTTTCCTAATAAAATCAAAAACACAAAAAAAATACTTTATTTATTAAAATTAACTTCATCACTTTTATTTTTGTAAATAAATTAATTCAATTAATTTAGTTTAATTAGGAAATAACTTTAATATTTTTTGCAATAATTAAAATTAATTTAGACGATTATATTTTTATTAACTTTGATCAAATTTATTTTTATTTCCTTCAATATCAAAAACTCCAAAAATATTTTAATTAATTAATTAGTTTATTAATTTAATTGGTAACTTAATTTAATTTCTTTTAATCCAAAAATAACCAAAAAACCACTTTCTTTCAAAAAAGGGTCAAAACCCAAAAAAAAAAACTCACATCCGATTTAATTTCCCGCACGCGGTCCATTTTATCATATTATTGTATCTGTTTCCCGATTTGTAATAGATAATTAGGACTTTAATTATTTATCACTTTATTTTACTTTCCGCAATTTAAATTAAAGGGTTTGTTTTTGGCGATGTAAATACCCGACGCCTTGTAATAGTTTAGATTTAATTTGTGCAATTTAAATTCCGTAACTATTAACTGTTAGATGTATGCTAATTAGGCTATGCATGACAAGACTTATCTCTGAAATTAAAATCAACCCGTAGCTCACCATAACATGTGCAAAGATAACTTAACTGAATCCTGACACACTCGCACATGCCACTCCTAGGGTACGCCTCACTTGGTTGCCTCGACGTGATCATTGAGTATAGGGTGTTTTAGAGGTCGCCCTCTTGTCTAAGATCAAGTTGCCTCGAAACAGTTGCCTCGGATAAAAAGGATCTAGGACATTAGGGTTACCGCTAAGGCGTCCTACTATTGCTTTAGTGACCACACATGTCCCTATAATCGAATTGACCTGAATACCTCCAACGACGGTGCTACCTACCTCTCAATGGTGGGATAGCACTATCTAAAGGACTCTTACACAGCCTAATTCCTTAGGGTAGGTAGACTTCTCTTAAGTACTTGCTCTTTTCAAACAAACAAAAACAACTTTTCACACCTACACTTTCAAAAAGTTTTCAAACAAATATTTCATACACTCTTGAGGACAGATACAAGAGTTACTTAGAAATTTTTTAAACGAAACTTTTTCAAAACCCACACACACTTGAAAAGCAAACAATTTTTGAAAACATAAGGGCAAGTACCTAAGAGCCCGTGGATAACCACGGATAGAAAGGGTGCTAACACCTTCCCTTTCTATAAATCTACCTCCCGAACCGAGAGACGTCTCAAAGAAGGAATTTTGTTGTGCTTTTGTCCTTTCCATGTTGGAGAACATAAAAGACGGTGGCGACTCTTGCTTACCGCGACATTTCGCGAACCAGCTTAAAAACAGTCAGTTCTATTTCCACCGATCACAGTAGGCACCAACTGATAGTCTGGAAAGGTGAAGCAGTGGTGCTTGGGATCAAAGAACTAAAAGAGTACACCCATCATCTTTTCATCAAATCTCAAAGTAACCAGGTTGAGAAGTCGACCATGTCTCTTAGTGAATGAAGAAGTTTCCGGAACCCTTGATACTAGTTCCTTGAGTTGGGGAGGTATTCTCACAAAGCTGATTCGGATAATGTTTCTATGAGCGGAAGCCATGATCTGCAAAGCAGAACAAAGATAAATTCCCTTGGTCCTTGAAATGGTTAGTGTAATGAGAATTGATATTATGTTATGATGCATGATGTTATGTTCAAATAGAGTAAATCACACACAAGAAAAGCACACAATAGACCTTAGGTTCAAAGGCTTGCATGAGGTTAAAGGTAAGTACCCTCTTGAAGTTTAGTTGGTTTCAAACATGTCTTAGAAAAGTAATCAGGTTCTAAGGATTCTCAATATCGCTGGTCATCCTTTATCAGGCATTGTTTCAGCTCAGGCAATCTTTTCTTGCGGCCGAAATATCCCGAAAGTATGGTCTCAATGAGTGTAGCATCGAGTATCAACCAATCCTCAGCTTTATATCAAGGCCGACTATCTCACTACTTTCTAATGGCCAAGTTTGTTCAACTAAGATTCTAAGGTCCGTTAGTGCTTCACGACACCACACGACGACCATGTATTCTCCTCATTTCCACACGAAGGATACCGGTACCAACCAAAGTGTCACACCAACACAGCCATTGCTTAAACCATATCGGTCAACGTCGTACAGTCTCTACGATCTATTGTTGTTTACCTAAAAAGTGTCCCCAGATCCGAGTCTAGGATCTTCAACAATACCCGAACAAAACCCTTAAGGATAAAACAGACAAAACAAACAAGAAAGCAATTTTAAAAATGACTTAGATCCTAAGGTATAACCCACTTTATGTAATTCCCCAGCAGATTCACCAGTTCTGTGATATGATGGCAGAACCGATTGTTAATACTGGTTTGCGTTTTTTGTTCGTAAACGTTGCAGTAAGCAAGAGTCGCCACCGACTTTTATTTCATCCAACAAAGGAAAAGGAAAAAGAACAGAAAAAATGTTTTTCGAGATGTTTCTGAGTACGGGGGGGGGGGGGGGGGGGGGGGGGGGGTAGATTATAGAAAGGGAAGATGTTAGCACCCTTTCTATCTGTGGTTTTCCACGGGCTCTTAGGTGCTTTCTCATTTTTTAAATTGCTGGTGTGTGCTTGTTTTGAAAAGTTTTGTTTACTTCATGATAACCATTTTATCTGTCTTCAAGGGTGTGACGAAGTTGTTTTGAAAACTGTTTTTGAAAAGTGTTTGTGTGAAAAGTTTTTGTTTTGAGCAAGTACTTAAGAGTTTTCTACCTACTCGAAAAAAGTCTGTTCGTTTTTGTTTCCTTTAGACAGCGCTATCCTACTATTAAGGAGTAGGTAGCCCTATCGTTGGAATTTTAAGCGACATTCGAAAGGGACGACATGGTCATTGAAGGAAACAAGTAAGGATACCTTAGCATTTTGAAGGGACTATCGTTGTAAGATCATTTTTTGGTAAGAAAATCGAGGGACAAGTAGGGACTATGATCTTTATGACTTTGAATCGCGGGTCTTTGCTAAGATATCCCTACATTTGAGGGACGTGACCATTGTTTTTCGAGGCAACCAAGTGGAGAAAACCCTAGGAGTGAGCATGTGCAAGTGTGCCTTTTTTCAGTTAATTGTCTTTGCACAATTAGGGTTATCTACCATTTTAAAGTTATTTGTCTTGTCATTCAATCCTATTATCCATACATCTAGCATTTTAATAGTTGCGGAAATTAAAAGCGGAAAATAAAAATCTATGCTATTACAGGGCTTTTGGACAGATACACAAATATTTGACTGAAAAATAAAGATGCGAAAATTTAAAACCCTAATTAATCTATTACAAACTCAAAGCAAGTACAATAATTTGAATTAAAAGAAAGCAAAGGCGCGTGCGACGAAATAAATACGAGAATAAAGTCTAGGTCCTAAAAAATCAAATCAATTAAAGAGAAAAGATTTTTATATTTTATCATTGAGAAAAATATTTGAAATCTTAAACTAAATCTGATTAATTGAAGAAAAACATTTTTTTTGGGTATTTTATTGAGAAAAATTAAATGTTTGTGAATTAAACCTAATTTTTCTAATTAATTTTAATTATGGAAAAAGAGAATTTAAATTAATCTAACCAAACTAATTGATTAATGGCAATTAAATATTCTATGAAAAAAACTAAATCTAATTTTTTAGTGATTTTTTGATTTTTATGATTTAATTAAAAAAAAGGATTTTTTTTGTGAAAATAATTAAAATAACAAATTAAAAAAACAAATAAAGAAATAAAAAGAAAAAGAAAATGGGTCTGGTGTTGTTAGCATTCCAGGGGTGCATTGCCAATTGCTGAAGCCCAAAAGAATGGGCCCAATTGCCTTGCGTATGATCCAGTGGTGGCTCCTTCTGAGGGTGTACCATGGAGCTTGCCTGCGTGGGACCTTGGATCTGTGATGGTAATGATCCAATGGAAGGATTTGGGACGCATACCAGGTGTTTGGAAGATGAGACACACAGGATCTGCAATCAGATTTTTAGAAAATATAAAAATGTCAAACCTGGGTATCGAACCCAGGACTCTCACCTCCCATACGTTCCTCCTTACCACCAGGACAACTTGTCATTCATTTACATACATGACAAAATAATAATATAATGGAAATAATGCTTCATGCCCAGAACACGCGCGTGAATTCAAATGGGCCAGTGGGAGTCAGCCACGTGATCGCCTCTTTCCTCAGGACTGTTTTTTTAGATGCCCACTTTTTACCTATGGACAAAACTGTCACTGAAGGCCAAAATGTCACTGAAAGAAAAAACTGTCACTGAAGGTTATAGTGACAGTTTCCGTCCATAGCTACAAACCTACAACAATTGAAAATGCAACACAAGCCAAATAAATTTTAACCAAAGGTATAGGACAGTCAGAAATCATGCCCTGGGTTTAATGGTGCCCATAATTTGATCTAATTTTGCCTATATAAGGAAGCCCCAAAATGAGCTTGGAAACCCTATGAATGGCAATATTCCATCCCTGCACTCAAAACTCAATTAAAGCATTCAGCAAGCATAGAACCTTTGTAACAAACAATAATACATGATTAAATTTCATTGAAAAAGCATGTATGTACGTAATCAAAATCAAAAAATAATGTCAAGCCGTGATGTGTATGGAGCATGATTCTTGATTCTTTAGAGCTTGGAATGGGTTGGAAAAGCTTCCAGAGGCGTCCAGGAGCGTGTTGCAATCTTTAAACCTCCTTGAGGATGGATGTAATATGGAATTCAAATTGAGATTTTTTTGACAAAAGTGCAACTTGTTCTTGGCCATTCCAAATGATCAACCCTTCTCCTTGTGCTTGGGATTTGTTCCCTATATGTATCTGATTGAATTAGGTTAACAAAAGAGCTTCATATCTTTTCCAATTATTAAGATTTGATTTCATTCCATCCTTGCATTATTTCTTTCCAAATAAAGCTAAATCATTCCATTCTCACTCCAATCAACCCTTGCACGATTTGATTCTGTTTTGGCAGCATAAATGGATTTCATTTTCATTCAAAATCAGATCAAAACAAATCTTCCATATTTTATATCATTTATTTGATTTAATTTGATTTTTAAATTATTAAAATCAAAATAAATTAAATAAATAAAGTCAATAAAATATGGAAGAGTGTGTGGGTCGTGGACATTTCTAGAAGTAAGATGCAAGCATAAAAAGTTAGGCCCATTTGCCAAAAAAATGCAATTTTGGGCATTGTTGACCTTTGACAATTCTCCGAAAATGGCCAACTTTGACACTGCATATCTCCTTCAATTTTGACCCTAAGAGCGTGTTCTTGGAATTTTTAGAAAGATTAGGATGTCCCCTAAATAACCTTTTTGGCTTCATCTCAATTGGATCTTCCATGTTCATGTAAGAAGCTTTGACCCAAAAGGTGTTTTTGTTGAGTTTTTGGAATGACCTATAATGTCTGAATTTATATCTTTTCATGGGTGCATTTCTTGAACTTGAGGACTGAATATGGGTTGTAGGGAACTGAATTCTCTTCAAAATGAGCCTTGGATGAGAAATTTTTGATAAAGTATGAGAAAGTTATGCTTGGTCAAAGTTTGGTTGATTTTTCCTGAGAAACCCTAATTTAGCAACTTTTGAGTTTTGATGAATTAGGAGCATTCCTTAGGTAATCATGATCAACCCTTGACCAAATGATGGATATCACTTCAAAATGTTTATGTTGACCAAAAATCTTGAAGTTTGACTGTATGGGGGCCACAGTTGACTTTTGACCTAATATAGTTGATTTTCAAGCATCTGAGCAATTGACTGGGAAAACTTCTTGTGCAAGGCATGAAACTTGACATGGATGGTCTTGAGAACATATTAGTACTATGGAGAGAATATGAGTCCTTTGGAGCTCCCCCATCTTGATGAAAATGGAAACCCTAGTTAGAGGTTCATTGCTTTAGGAGAGAGTTTGTCTGGTCAACTCTTGGGCATCCTTTAGCAAGTTGAGGATCTCAATGAACATATGTTGAGTAAAATGGGAGGGAAAATTTTGGGGTACAACAGATATCATCTACATAAATCTGAACTAATAAAATATGTTTTCCTTGATGTTTAATAAAGAGAGTAGTGTCAACTTTTCCTCTAGAGTATCCTTGTTCAAGAAAAAAAATCTAAGTCTATCATACCATGCCCTAGGGGCTTGTTTGAGACTGTATAATGCACGTTTAAGCTTGAAAACATGATTAGGAAACTCATCATTTTCAAATCCAGAAGGTTGAGAAACATACACCTCTTCACTTATGTATCTGTTAAGGAATGTATTTTTTATGTCCATTTGAAATTCTTAGAACATGCATAAGCTAAAAAAAGGTGTATAGCCTTAAGTCGGGCCACCGGAGCATAAGTTTTCTCATAGTTAATGCCCTCCTCTTGGTTATATCCTTGAGCCACAAGACAAACCTTATTTCTTATTATCACACCATGTTCGTCAAGCTTATTCCTAAATACCCATCGGGTGCCTATAATTTGATGACTTGTAGAACGAGGGACAAGATCCCAAACGTCATTCCTTTCAAATTGGTTTAATTATTCTTGCATGGAAATAAGCCAATGCTCATCAAGTAAGGCACCATTCATGTTTTTAGGTTCAATTTGTGATACATAAGATGATGGCAACAAAGACTACTTATTTTAGAGCGAGTTGTTACCCCCTTTTTGATATCACCTATAATGTTGTCAAGTGGATGATCTTTGGAGGTTCTCCACTCCAAAGGAAGACCATAATTTTATTCTTGGCCTTCACATATTTCTTTTTTTGGGAGCTATCCCCATCCGCCTCAATCTCCACTGCTTTAGGTTGATCAACTCCTTCGTCAGTGTCTTTGAGTATGTCTTTCGTGGATACACCTACACCATGAAAAGAACTACCTTTCCCAATACTATTTGGGGAAGTCTCATCAAAAGTAACATTAACAGACTCTTCAACAATAAGTAACCTCTTGTTATAAACTCTATATGCTTTACTAGATTGAGAGTATCCAAGAAAAATACCTTCATCGGATTTTGCATAAAATTTTCCAAGATTGTCTTTTCCATTATTTAAAACAAAGCATTTACATCCAAAGACATGAAGATGAGATAAATTTGGTTTTCTTCCTTTCAAAAGTTCATAAGGAGTTTTGTCAAGAATTGGACGAATAAATATCTTATTCAAGATATAACATGTCATGCTAATAGCATCGGCCCAAAAATATTTTGGTAGACCACAATGATTGAGCATTGTTCTTGCCAACTGTGCTAAAATGCGATTTTTCCTCTCAACAACACCATTTTGTTGCGGAGTTTCAGGAGCTGAAAATTTATATTCAATACCAAATTTATCACAATATTCTTCAAATAAGTTGTTTACAAATTCACCTCCATGATCTCTTCGAATAGAAACTATCTTTGAGTTCATTTTATTTTGAGCAATCTTGGTAAAACGTGTGAAAGCTATGAATGTTTCATCATTTCTATGTAAGAAAAAAGTCCAATAAAATCTAGAGTAATCATCTACAATTAATAAATCACAGTAATTTCCACCTATGCTTTTAGTCTGCGAGGGACCAAACAAATCCATGTCAAGGAGCTCAAGTGGCCTTCATGTAGAAATAACTTTCTTATATTTAAAAGAGGCCCTAGTTTGCTTACCCTTTTGACATGCATCACATAGGTGGTCTTTAGAAAATTTTATTTTTGGTAGACCGATTACTAAATCTTTTTACACTATGTTTAAGTAAGTCAAAGTTTACATGAGTAAACGTCTATGTCATAGTCAAGAGTCTTCACTCAAGGTAACAATACATTGAGCATTATTCAAGGAAATCTCTCTTAAGTCAAGCATATAAATATTACTAACCCTCAAACCCTTAAACATACAATCCTTCTTTTCATTGTGTTCAATTATGCAACAATCTTTTGCAAAGGACACTTTATATTCATTATCACATAATTGACTAATACTAAGAAGATTATGTTTAAGGCCTTCAACTAACATAACATTTGATATAGTAATAGTTGAGGGATTACACATACTACCTTTTCCAAGTATTTCAACTTTGTTGTGATTACCATAGGACACAAATCCTTTCTTCTTTGCCACAAAGTCAGAGAAGAGTGATATGTCTCCGTCACATGTCTTGAACATCCACTATCGAGAATCCAATTTCACGTTATAGCATTAAGACATTCATCCTACAAAAATCAAAAAAATGTGGTAGGTACCCAATACTCATTGGATCCTTGAGAGTGAGTTAAATATATGTTACATTTGGGCAACCATTGAAAATCACCCTGTTGTACCCCAAAATTTGCCCTTTCATTTCTCAAGGAATCACCTTGGATCCTCAAGTTTACTTCCATCCAATTCCAATCCTTGAATTATCAATTTTTCCAAGCAAACCACTCACAAGGGCAAAATGGTCATTTGCATGCTGAAAAGTAAAATTTTGACTTTTGGATCAAAATCAAGTTTCAAGAATCATATTTCATCAAGACACGTTGAAATATGAAGTTTTGTTTCATCAAAATCCAAGAGGTCAAAATTCTAAATACTTAGAATTTTTCTAAGTGTTTGAGAAAATATGACAATTTCAGAACTTCTGGGCCAGTGTTAACGCTCAGCAAATTCTGGATATTCTCAAGACAGAGTTTAGTCAGAGCTTCTGGGTCAGTGTTCACAAAGGTTCAGTTAGAGTTTTGCCAAGGTAAATCAAAGAATATTACAAAGCATGCTGCAAGCTTGCTGGAAAGTCTGAAGGGTCCTTCAGAACATGCTGAAGCCAGAAGATAAGAGGACCGGAAGATGGGATGCTACGCTGAAGCAGAACTTCTGATCTAGAACTAAGCCTTGGTGTAGAGTTTCACGTTGTAGAATTTCTTGGTTTGATAAGTCTCATCATCATTTAATGCTCATTTAACGCTCACAACCAACTTGAGTCTTTATCCAAAGGATTTTCACCACGTGTACCTCCACTGTCTTGGGGTAGCAACTTTGCTATTAAGCCCATGCTTTGCTTTTTTCTTTTCCTTAATTCCCGCTGACAACCACCATGCTTGCTTCAAAAACAAGGCAGCGCTTCAGCACTTGAGGGATATATTCGACGCTTTGGTCAAAACATGACCAAATCCCAAAACCTTGTTTATACAACTTGTTGCAGACCTATGACCAACAGCTGGTTCAGCCTACGCCTGCATCCCATGATTGCACCAAACTAGCATACGAAAATTATGATGAAAAAGAAAAGGAACAGGATGCGAAAACAGGTTCAAATCCTATTTGTTTTTCCCCCCAAAGTCACACCAAATTCATCTATAAATACTTGGCTTCATCACACGATCAAGGGGATGGCTTTTGAAAAGAGAGATTGGCCAAAAAAGAGAAAAGGAAGTGGTGAAACCTTCATAAAAATCCATATTTCTCATACACAAGAATAAATCTTTGTTCTTCTCTTTGAATCAAAGAACACAGCCACTGTTTCGTCTCTCTTGCTGACTCAGAACATCCAAAAGCAGCCACTCAAAGCTCCAAGCACGCTCCAGGTAAGTCTTTCTGACTTTACTTGCTTTTCATTCTGAACATCATTAACATGTAAATATCATAATATTAATGTTGTACATATCATTGTATGAATAGAAAAAAAATATGGATCAGAACTTCTAGAATAATGCTAGGCTCAGACTTAGGATTGGAACTTCTATGATTTGTTGTGCTGTGGTCATTCTGATTTGTTGAACTGAATAAATTGCTGATGTGCTAATTAAGAGTTAAAACGTAACACATAACTTCTATTTTTCACTCACTGTCAACACACACTGAACTCCTGATGCTTGAATGCTGTTAACACAACACAGAACTTCTGATTTCTCCTCACATGTCAAATACACTGAACTACTGATGTTTCCATCAGCTGTTTTCAAACACTCAGAGTTTATGACTTTCACATGCTGATAACGCACTGAACTGGTGACGTTTGCTCACTGTTTTAGTGTAATACATAACTTCTGACTTGTGGCTCACTGTCTGAATACCACCCAGAACTTCTGTGTTTTCCCTCTAACATTTCTTGCAGGACCTCAGAGTTTACCAATTCAGAACTTCTTATGCCCACTGATGTCTCCTGCTGAGTCATAGCGCTATTGGCTTCAGAACTTCTGATCCTAGTTGTTCTTCTTGCAGCAGCACGCTGTTCCTATCTTGCATTTATTTTCCTTTTCATCTTTTTTAATATTAACATAAAAATATTTTCCTTTATTTCATTTCCTTAAGACAAAAACATTTTCTAAACAAGTCCATTTTACACTTCTTGTACAGTATTTCAATATGGTTGTAATAGTAACTTAGGACTCATTTTTACTTGCAATCCCCTTTCATACATATGTACCCTCATCCCCTAAATATTGTAATAGCGTAGAATTTCATTTTTTGCAATTTATTGTTTTCCTTATACTGTATAGTAATTAGGCGTGTATGGCAAGATAAAATCAACAAGTAGATAACCCTAATAAAAGATTAAATGCATGCAAATCAAACACACTATTCACACATGCACCCTTAAGGTTAACTCCACTTGTTGCCTAAAAATGGTCATGTTATGCATGTGGGATGTCTTAGCAAAAACAATCAAAATACAAGATCATAGTCCCTCGATGACGCTATCAAAGTTGCCATTCTAAATGATCTTAGTCCCTAAAGAAAAATGCTAAGTCATCTCACAACATTGTTATCATGGTCATACAATGACCCAACACCCGTCCCTTCACATCCAACGATGGGGCTTCTTGCCAAATCAATGGTAAGGTAGCAACATCTAAAGGAGGAGGAAAAGCACATCTAAGACCTTTTGAGTAGGTAAATTACTTTTAGTTACTTTCTCACTCTCAAAACAAAACATCCTTGCTATTTTCAAAACAAACACACACATTTCCAAGCATCTTACAAACATTGAAAACATTTTCAAAAAGACGAACATCTTTGTATGCATTCTTACGAACGAGAATCATTACAAAGATTGCCTAAACAATGGCCTCTTTTACAAAATACTTTCAAAACCACACAAAGCACAATTTCAAAACAAAAGCAAGTGATCTAGCAAGTAGCTAAGAGCCCATGGAAAACCATGGATGAAAAGGGTGCTAATACCTTCCCTTTTCATAATCTTCCCCCCGAACTCAAAAACATCTCTAAAGGTCTTTCTTGTGCTTTTTCACCTTTCCTTTTGGATAAAAGAAAAGTCGGTGGCAACTCTTGCTAAACCGCAACATTTGCAAATACAAACGCAAAACCTCAAGTCAGTTCTCCCACCGTATCACAGAACTGGCGACTCTGCTGGGGATTGTTCTTAAAAGTGGGGTTACCTTAGGGTTAGATCACATTTAGTTGCTTACATTGTTTGATTTGTTTGCTTTATATTTTTGTTCCTTGTTTGGGTTACTGTTAAAAATCCTACAGCCGGATTTGGGCGCACCTTTTTGGTAAGTAGCAATAAACTGTAAGGGAACTGTGCGGGGTATACCGACACGGTTGAAGCAGTAGCTATGTTGACGTGGAACTTTGGTTGGTACCGGTAACCCTTAAGTCAGTCAAGGAGAGTACGGGGCCTCTACGTGGTGTCGTAAAGCATCAACTGACCTTAGAACCTTACTTGACCAACTTGGCCATTAGGACGTAGTGAGATGACCGGCTTTGGTGTAGTCCTAAGTTGGTAGATACTCGATGCTACACTCATTGAGGTTTGACTCTTGGGTTTTGTTTATTTGTGAGTCAATTGCTTATTGAATGAAACTTGGGGGAAGGATCAGTGATATTGAGATTCCTTAGAACCCGGTTACTATTAAATAGGACAGGATGAGCCAACTAAACTTCAAGAGGGTACTTACCTACAAACTCCATGCAAGCCTAAACCTAAGGACTTATCTGCTTTGTGTGAATATGATTATTTGTATATACACTTGCTTACCTTGCATATTTGTACATAACATCATAACAATTATACCATAGCATTTTCAATAACCATTTCAAGGATCTCGAGGGTCTTTAATGCAGGTTATGATGAACCAAACATCTAGTAAGGGGCAGGGGAATTTATTTTCCTCTAACCAAACATTATCAAAGATCAAGTACAACAAACTTGAGTCAAGGGCTATGACCCACTTGATATGGTGAGCTTAATTCTCATGGAAGGACATCCACCGATACAAAGTTCTCCAAACGAAGCTGTTGATCAAAGTTCAACTTCTAACATTTTCTTGTATTTACCCCACGAGATCCTTGAAAACATGCATCCACATATCATGCATCATATCATGACAGGTTTCTCCCATACATGTTTCCTTATCTTCCTGCTTTTTATTTCAGTAAGATGGATATGGAACAAACGGTGAAAGACCTCCAAGCTCAAAGCGCTCAATTCCAACAAATGTTTCTGGCTATGGCTAAGGGGCAAGAGGACTTGAAAGCTCTCCTTCTCAAAGACAAGAAGAAAAATCCCAAGAAGTCAATAGGCGTCCTGAACTTGGGAAGAAGACCTGGGGGACCAATCAAGAGAGCTCTAGATCTTTCAACTCCATCCAACATGGGGAATAGTCTTAAAGAAGACCACAATTTGGAGATTGATGAAGTTGAAGCTGACTACTCCAAGGAACAATATCCTCTCACTGATGATAAGTACAAACAGTTGGAGGATCACCTCAGTGCTATGGAGATTCAACAGATACCTGGTTTGGATTTAGGATATATGGGTTTGGTTTCTGGAGTGGTCATCCCACCAAAGTTCAAAGTCCCTACCTTTGCCTTGTACGATGGAGTCTCTTGCCCTAATATGCACTTAAAGTCTTATGTCCGCAAGATTCAACCATACACAACTGATCTGAAGCTTTAGATTCATTTCTTCCAAGAAAGCCTAGTAGGGACTCAACTCGAATGGTTCTATCAATTGGAGAGTTCTTGCATCCACACTTGGGAGGATTTAGCTGCTGCTTTCTATAAGCAGTATCAGTACAATGCTGATCTTGCACCAACTCGTGTGCAATTGCAGAACATGACCATGGGTTCCAACGAGAGCTTCAAAGGGTATGCCCAAAAGTGGAGAGATCTGGCTGGTAGGGTGCAGTCCCCTTTAACTGACAGGGAGCTGATTGACATCTTCATGGGAACTTTGACAGGGCCTTTCTTCAAACACCTAATCGGAAGCTCCTCAGCTGGGTTCACTGAGTTGATACTGACCGGTGAAAGGGTCGAAGCTGGAATCAAGAGTGGAAATATCCAAGGAGCTACACCTTCTGATGCTCAGAAAAAGCCATATAATGGGAAGAAAGAGTCCAATGATGTCAACAGTCAAAAGAGTCATCATGACCAACACGTGGGGGCAGTCCTGATCTTTGGTTCTGCGTCACACCGACAACAGCAAAAGGGAAATCAACGAAGTCCAGACGAGCCCAAAAGACAGTTCACCAACATTAACATGCCGCTGTCTTAAGCGCTACAACACTTGTTGAGGATGAATCTGATTACATTGATAGGACCTCATCCAAACCCCAAGACTTCTTCTCCTAACTACAATCCTAATGCAACGTGTGCTTATCATTCTGACAGTCCCGAGCATGACACTAATGATTGTTGGGCATTGAAGTACAAAATTCAAAATTTAATTGACACCAAAGAGATCCAGTTTAATCCTCTGGAGACTCCAAACGTGATCACTACTCCTTTGCCAAAACATTGAGAGCGTTTTGTTCATTTTGAATTTTCAATTGTAATTTTTGTTGTTATTCAAACAATTATCTATTAATGTCAAACTTTGTTTCATTAATGAATTGCATATGTTTGTCTTAATTTGATCCACTCATTTTCATTACATTTAAACTATGTTTTTACTCTCTTTATGACATTCAACTCTTGCTAAAAGTTACAAGCCTTTAGAGGGAGGATGACGAAAACAATGCCATAATCTCATACAGTATGCTTTTGGACAGACCTTGCTGATGATGTACAGGCATTCTTTCAAATCCTAAACACTGGAGTTATAAGGAAGATAATCCCTAGTCAACCCCTTCGAGCCAAAGAAGTAGAAGTTTTTCTTTTTCACAAAATTAAAACCTTTAAACAAAACCTGGGGCAAGGTAGTCTCTTAGTTAATTCAAACGCGCGTTAAGCTGCAAACTCTCATCTCGTAATACAACGAATGATTAAAAAACATTCCCATGGGATCAGAAGACAGTGATGGTTCCCTACCACATAGGCAGTCATTATCTCTAAAAAAGCAAAGCCCACTAAATCAAAACCTACAAAAGGAGACTTAAGAAAACTAGGGTATCCCGCTGACTGTAATCTCAAAACAGGAACAGTCAGGAAAAATTAGGGATAACGAATCAAAAGAAAGAGGTCACTACAAATACCCAACAACATGAAAAAAGATGTTGCAAGAAATGACTGCCTTCAGACAAACTAAACTTGTCTAAATCATCACCAAAACGTCATTCCAGACTCAATTGGAGTTCAAACGCACAATTAACTGAGTTTAGGACTGAAGAACATCACGAAGAGCGGGTGGGTACAAATACACTTTGAGCATTTTTCCTTTGTTTCTTAAACCGTGAACCAAGCCACGTTACAACCCTTCAAAAGTCCTAATTGAAGCATGGGTTAGTTCGAAAGCATACTGTTACAAAAGGTATCCTGACTCCTGTAAGGCTTTACTCAAAATCCAAAGTTGAATTACAAAACTTCTTTACTTGCTGAAAACGCATTTTTCAAAACTTCAAGACAAGCATAAACTTTGCATTTCTTGAATATCACTGTTTGCATTTAGCTATGTGTTTGACAGCGGAGAAATTCACACAACGAATATCCGATAAACGAAAGCTCTCTCAGTGAACAAAATCACTTCAAGTGGGATAACACTTCCATTAAAAATCTCCTATCAACAAGAGGGCGTGACATGTCACTATCCAACACACATGGGGAAGTCTAGTCAAGATTCCAAGAAATCTCTCAAAGTGCAGAGTAACCAGGGGCAGGTCTCCATCTCCGTCACTTGGGGCATTGAGCGTCAATCCCAATAAAGGGTTACGTACAATCAAACATTTTTTGGCAATGCCACTAGGGGCAATGACAAATCTCCCAAATATCCTTCTCATAAGATAATTCCCCAGCAAGATTTTAATCTCTGAAAACCTTTCCCCAGCTGAGACAACCTCAAGAGTCCTCGAAGACTTTCCCCAACGAAGTCGTCACCTCTCTAACAGACCAACAACAGGGTTTATTTCCCCAACAAATTACAGATTCCCCAGCTTGATTTTGCCTCTCCGACTACTACAAATCAAAGGACCACAACTCCTCTTCCCCAGTAGGCTACTCTACAATCCTCGGCAAGTTACTTGAAACTTGGACCCGACCAGATATCAGTTCAACTTTGATTCCCTAGTAGAACAACGGACAATCGAGACTCCTGAACTCTTTTCCCAAGCAGGAATATACATTCTCCCCACAGAGTTTTCAATATCCCCCAGCGGAGTTCTCCTCAAACAACAAAAACAGGAATCCCCGATGGAAACATTCTAAGCAAAGTTTAAAGACACACCAACTCTTCAACAGCAGTTCAGGATTTAACAACTCCCTGACATTTGTCAAGGATTTATTTTCCCAGACAAAAATACTTTCATAAACATTTCATATTTCATACCTCCTATTTACATACATGATAAGTGCATATGACACAATCTCATTTATTTTGAGAACATCATGACATCATGCATTTCATGCATCACGACATTGCATACAGCTAATTTTTTACCTTTTTCAGGAAAAGGTCAATCAACAGATGGCTACCATCAACCTTTTCAAGTTCTAGATTAATACCTGTAACAAACCAGGAAAACTATCTGTGGACGACTGATTATAGATTAATACCTGAAACCAGACAGGACAGCTATCTACTTGGCCAGCTTAGGCAACCCTACACAAGTTCCTTCTTTCCAAGATGAAGTTTTGCACGAACTCATCATCAGGCAACCCTACACAGGTTCCTCCCTTCTAAGATGTAGTTTTACACGGACTCATCATGAAGCAACCCTACACTGGTTCCTTCTCCTTCCAAGATGCAGTTTTACACGGACTCATCATGAAGCGACCCTACATTGGTTCCTTCTCAATTCCTGATGCAGTTTTACACGGACTCATCATCAGGCAACCCGACACAGGTTCCTCCCTTCCAAGATGTAGTTTTACACCGACTAATCATGAAACAACCCTACACCAGTTCCTTCTCTTTCCCAGATGCAGTTTTACACTGACTCATCATGAAGTAACCCTACACAAGTTCCTTCTCAGGAAATTTCAGATGTAGTTTTACACGGACTCATCATCAGGCAACCGTACACAGGTTCCTTATCAGGAAATTTCAGATGTAGTTTTACACGAACTCATCATCAAGCAACCCTACACAGGTTCGTCCCTTCCAGATGCAGTTTTACACAGACTCATCATGAAGTAACCCTACACATGTTCCTTCTCAATTCCAGATGCAGTTTTACACTGACTCATCATGAAGCAACCCTACACAGGTTCCTTCTCGAGAAATTTCAGATGAAGTTTTACATGGACTCATCATCAAACAACCCAACTTTCTAATACAGTTCAGATACTCTCCAAACATGGACGTCATTCTGATGATCAGTCAGTTCCAGCTTACAGATACAGTCCAGCAATCACCTCTGGATGGCATCTTTAAGCCCATCTCCAACAACTATCCATTACCTCTCCAAATGGCAACTTTAAGCCCATTCCCCACATAATCAACTAACACATCTTCGAGTGCAAATTTTCTGGGCACTCTAGTGTTCAATCATCTTCCACCTTCAAGTCACGAATGGCAGATTTACCAATCTAGCTCCTCAGGTGTAAGAAGATTGAACAGGGGCAGTTGTTGTACCCCAAAATTTTCCCTCTCATTTCTCAAGGAATCACCTTGGATCCTCAAGTTTGCTTCCATCCAATTCCAATCCTTGAATTATCAATTTTTCCAAGCAAACCACTCACAAGGGAAAAATGGTCATTTGCATGCTGAAAAGTCAAATTTTGACTTTTGGATCAAAATCAAGCTTCAAGAATCATATTTCATCAAGACACATTGAAATATGAAGTTTTGTTTCATCAAAATCCAAGAGGTCAAAATTCTAAATACTCAGAATTTTTCTAAGTGTTTAAGAAAATATGACAATTTCAGAACTTCTGGGCCAGTGTTAACGCTCAGCAAATTCTGGATATTCTCAAGACAAAGTTTAGTCAGAGCTTATGGGCCAATGTTCACAAAGGTTCAGTCAGAGTTTTGCCAAGGTAAATCAAAGAAGATTACAAAGCGTGTTGGAAAGTCTGAAGGGTCCTTCAGAACATGCTGAAGCCGGAAGATAAAAGGACCAGAAGATGGGATGTTACGCTGAAGCAGAACTTCTGATCCAGAACTAAGCCTTGGTGTAGAGTTTCACGTTGCAGGATTTCTGGTTGTGATAAGTCTCATCATCATTTAATGCTCATTTAACGCTCACAACCACCTTCTGAGTCTTTATCCAAAGGATTTTCACCATGTGTACCTCCACTGTCTTGGGGTAGCAACTCTGCTATTAAGCCCATACTTTGCTTTTTGCTTTTCCTTAATTCCTGCTGACAACCACCATGCTTGCTTCAAAAACAAGGCAGCGCTTCAGCACTTGAGGGATATATTCAACGCTTTGGTCAGAACATGACTAAATCCCAAAACCTTGTTTATACAACTTGCTGCAGACCTATGATCAACAATTGGTTCAGCCTAAGCCTGCATCCCATGATTGCACCAAACTAGCATATAAAAACTGTGATTAAAAAGCAAAGGAACAGGATGCCAAAACAGGTTCAAATCCTATTTGTTTTCCCCCCCAAAGTCACAACAAATTCATCTATAAATACTTGGCTCCATCACACGTTCAAGGGGATGGCTTTTAAAAAGAGAGATTGGCCAAAAAAGAGAAAAGGAAGTGGTGAAACCTTCATAAAAATCTAGATTTCTCATACACAAAAACAATATTTTGTTCTTCTCTTTGAATCAAAGAACACAACCACTGTTATGTCTCTCTTGCTGACTCAGAACATCCAAAAGCAGCCACTCAAAGCTCCTAGCACGCTCTAGGTAAGTCTTTCTGACTTTACTTGCTTTTCATTCTGAACATCATTAACATGTAAATATCATAATATTAATGTTGTACATATCATTGTATGAATAGAAAAAACTATGGATCAGAACTTCTAGTATAATGCTAGGCTCAGACTTAGGATTGATACTTCTATGATTTGTTGTGTTGTGGTCATTCTGATTTGTTGAACTGAATAAACTGCTGATGTGCTGATTAAGAGTTGAAACGTAACACAGAACTTCTGTTTTTTACTCACTGTCAACACACACAGAACTTCTGATGCTTACATGTTGTTAACACAACACATAACTTCCGAGTTCTTCTCACTGTCAACACACACTGAACTTCTGATGCTTACATGTTGTTAACACAACACAGAACTTATGAGTTCTCCTCACATGTAAAATACACTAAACTTCTGATGTTTCCATCAGCTGTTTTCAAACACTCAAAGTTTATGACTTTCACATGCTAATAACGCACTAAACTACTAACGTTTGCTCACTGTTTTAGTGTAATACAGAACTTCTGACTTGTGGCCCACTATCTGAATACCACCCAGAACTTCTGTGTTTTCCCTATAACATTTCCTGCAGGACCTCAAAGTTTACCAATTCAGAACTTTTGATGCCCAATGACATCTCCTGCTGAGTCATAGCGCTCTTGGCTTCAAAACTTCTTATCCTAGTTGTTCTTCTTGCAGCAGCACGCTGTTCCTATCTTGCATTTATTTTCCTTTTCATATTTTTTAATATTAACATAAAAAATATAAAAATATTTTCCTTTATTTTATTTCCTTAAGACAAAAACATTTTCTAAACAAGTCCATTTTACACTTCTTGTACAGTATTTCAATATGGTTGTAATAGTAACTTAGGACTTATTTTTACTTGCAATCCCCTTTTGTACATATGTACCCCCATCCCCTAAATATTGTAATAGCGTAGAATTTCATTTTTCACAATTTACTGTTTTCCTTATACTATATAGTAATTAGGCGTGTATGGCAAGATAAAATCAACAAGTAGATAACCCTAATAAAAGATTAAATGCATGCAAATCAAACACACTATTCACACATGATCCCTTAAGGTTAACTCCACTTGTTGCCTAAAAATGGTCATGTTATGCATGTGGGATGTCTTAGCAAAAACAATCAAAATACAAGATCATAGTCCCTCGATGATGCTATCAAAGTTGCCTTTCGAAATGATCTTAGTCCCTAAAGAAAAATGCTAAGTCATCTCACAACATTGCTATCATGGTTATACGATGACCCAACGCCCGTCCCTTCACATCCAACGATGGGGCTTCTTGCCAAATCAATGGTAAGGTAGCAACATCTAAAGGAGGAGGAAAAGCACATCTAAGACCTTTTGAGTAGGTAGATTACTTTTAGTTACTTGCTTACTCTCAAAACAAATATCCTTGCTATTTTCAAAATAAACACACACATTTCCAAGAATCTTACAAACATTGAAAACATTTTCAAAAAGACAAACATCTTTGTATGCATTCTTACGAACGATAATCATTACAAAGATTGCCTAAACAATGGCCTCTTTTACAAAATACTTTCAAAACCACACAAAGCATAATTTCAAAACAAAAGCAAGTGATCTAGCAAGTAACTAAGAGCCCATGGAAAACCATGGATGAAAAGGGTGCTAATACCTTCCCTTTTCATAATCTACCCCCCGAATTCAAAAACATCTCTAAAGGTCTTTCCTGTGCTTTTTCACCTTTCCTTTTGGATAAAAGAAAATTCGGTGGCGACTCTTGCTAAACCGCAACATTTGAAAACAAAAATGCAAAACCTCAAGTCAGTTCTCCCACCGTATCACACACCCTTAGGAATCAAAAAAGTTCTAAACTTGCACTTTTCAATGGTGTGACCCTTTTTGCAACAATAGTGACAAAATATCCTATGATGAGAATTAACACTCCTATTAGGTTCTTTCTTAATCAAAGAGTAATTTTCATGAGGCTTTTCAATCTTTAAGGACCTAATAGGCATGTTCTCGATAGGGTGATGTAGACTATCTAATTTGGTAGCAAGAGTACTCACTTCTTATTTCCAAATTTGACATTTGTCATAACCATATTTGTAAGATGGATCATACAACTTTTTATGATTTGAACTATCTACAATAAGTTCTTTTAATGCTTCTAACTCATCATTGGTTTCATCAACCTTGGCCTCTAAAAATGTGAAGACTTTTTCTTGGGAGGTCAATCTTTTGTTAGCATTCAAAATCTCTATTTGTAGTTTTTCAAATTCTCTTTTTAATTAATTATAAGACAAAGTGGAAATGTTAGAGTATTTAGAACTTACATCCTTTTTCTTTCCTTGTCGATGATTTGCCATGAAACAATAATTTGCTTCTTCATCACTTTCACTTGAGCTTTCATCTCTTGAGGATTCACTTTCACTTTCCCAATTAACATAGGCTTGTCTAGGCTTGTTTTTTTTAGCCTTTTCCTTTCTTTTTGGCAAAAGATGGACAATCCGGTTTGTAATGACCGGCCTTGCCACATTCGTAGCAAATAACCTTTTCTTTGTCCTTTTTGTTGTTCTATACTTTGAGGGACGAGTATTGTCTTCTAAACTTCATGAGATTATTGTCGGAATGTTTAACTCCATTTTTATGAACATACCAATTATATTTCTTCACAAATAGTCCCATCTCCTCATCACTCGAACTCTCATCATCACTAGATTCACTATTCTTACTTTGCTATTCTTTTAAGGATTTAGACCTAGAAGCCTTAAGAGCTTTGGAATTCATAACTTCCTCCTTGTGACTTTCCTTATTTTTCTTTTTCTTCTCAAGCTTCTTTTCATATTTATCCAAGCAATTGAGTTCTTGCTTGTTTTCTTCAAGCTTACCAAAAAGTGTGGTAATATCAAGTGTTTCATGATTGTTAGCTTCCTAGATCACGGTGACCTTAGGTTGCCAACACCTAGTAAGACATATCAAAACTTTATTATTAAAAATATCATTCTAAATAGGATTACCTAGTAACTTCAAACGATTAATAAGATAATAGAATCTCTTTTGCATTTCCGCAATGGTTTCACCATTTTTCATGTGGAAAAGTTTAAACTCTTGAGTGAGTGTATTAATCCTAGCTTGTTTGACTTCATTAGTTCCCTCATGGGCAACTTGTAGAGTGTCCCATATAGCCTTAGCGGTTTGACAATGGGAAATGTGATATAACTCATCAACACCAAGTGAGTATATGATAAATTAATATGATCATTTTATTATGATTTATTTTGCAGGAACTTCTCTTCATTCACAAGTTGTGTCTGTTACTGTTTTCAATGGTTTTAACTTTTCTAAATAGAGTGAACAAGTCAAATTCCACTTAGGTGTTTTGGACTTTGACTTGTCACTTTTGGACGAAAAACATGTTTTCACTGATGACAACACTGAGGATGAAAAGTTTAAACTTAAGGCATGTGAGGGGTCCAACAGATTAAGCCTTATGTTTATGTGAATGACTATTCCAAACAACATTAAGAATACTATTCCACATACATAAAGTGATAAGGAATACCTTAAGTTTGTGAAAGAACGTTTTTGCACTGCTGACAAGTCACTCGCTAGTACACTTATGGCTAGACTCACGACCATGAAGTTTGATGGGTCGTGAAGCATGCAAGAGGACACCATTGAGATGACAAAAACTACAACAAGGCTTAAGTCTTTGGGTATGACAGTAGATGACTCTTTTAAGGTTCAGTTTATTCTGAACTCATTATCTTTTGAGTATGGTGCTTTCTAGATTAACTATAACACTATGAAAGATAAGTGGGGTGTTAATGAATTTATTGGAAAGCTAATTCGGAAGGAGAACCGGATAAAGAATTTTAAGAGTAATTATGTTAACCTAGTTCATAGATCTAGAAAAACATTGAAGCCAAAGGCCAAGAACTTTAAGAAAAAAAGGAACCTACTAAGAAACATAATAAGAGTTATTTTTGTTTGAAAGAAGGACACTTCTAGAAAGATTATACTAAACGTAAGGCTTGGTTTGAAAATAAAGGTATGTATAAAAAATATGTATGTACTTTTGAATCAATCTTAATTGATGTTCCTCATAATTCTTGGTGGTTTTACTTTGTGCTACTACTCATGCATCTAACATAATGCAGGGGTTCCTTACGATCTAAACCACCAGTCAAAGTAAGATGTTTGTCTACATGGGAAATCATATGAAAGCTCCAATTGAAGTAATAGGGACTTATCGCTTGATCCTTGATATTGGATATCATTTTGACCTAATAAATACTCTTTACATACCTTCAATGTCTAAGAGTTTATTTTCCCTTTCAAAGTTAGACAATTGTGGTTTTGAATTTAACGGTGGACATGGTTGTTTTAATTTATGCAATAATAATAAAGTTTTTAGTTCTTGTTATATTATTGATGGTTTATATAGATTTTAACTCAATGATCAATTTTATGAATCTTTGCTTACCAAGCATCAAAGCATAGGAATAAAATGTAACATGCTTAATGAAAAGTCTGCATACTTGTGGCATAAACGCTTGGATCACATATCCAAGGAAAGATTATAAAGGTTGGTAAATAATGAGATTCTACATAATTTAGATTTTTCCGATCTTGGATTATGTGTAGATTGCATTGAGGGAAAGCAAACCATACATAACAAGAAATGTGCCACAAGAAGTAGTGCTTGTTGAAATTATAGACACTGATATATGTGGACCTTTTGACACTCCACCCATTGGTGGAGAAAAATATTTCGTCACTTTTATTAATGACTTTTCACATTATGGATATATCTATTTGCTTAAGGAAGTGTCTCAAGCAGTTGATGCTTTTGATATTTTCATTAAAGAAATCGAAAGAAAATTAGATAAGAAAGTGAAAATCGTAAGATCTGATAGAGATGTGAATATTATGGAAAACATGGTAAAACGAAACAACATCCAGGGCCATTTTCAAAACTTCTTGAAAGTCATGGTATTCGTGCACAGTATACAAAATATCATAATACCACAACAAAATGGTGTGGCAAAAAGGTTTAATCGAACACTAATGGATATGGTTGGGAGTATGATGAGCAATTCATCATTACCCAAATTTTTGTGGATGTATGCGTTAAAGACTCGTATGCATTTATTAAATAGAGTTCCTAGAAAATTTGTTCCTAATACTCCTTTTGAGTTATGGACAAGTAGGAAACCGATTTTAAGGCACATGTACATTTGGGGTTACGCGGGAGAAGCAATAGTATATAATCCACATGAAAAGAAGTTAGACTCTCAAATAGTAAGTGGTTACTTTATTGGTTACCCAGAGAAGTCTAAAGGATATATCTTTTATTGTTCTAATCATAGTAAAATAACTATAGAGACTACCAATGCAAAATTCCTTGAAAATGTCGAAGTTAGTGGGATTGAGGAACAACAAAATGTTTACATAAAGGAAGTTAAGGTAAATTCCACTTTACATATAAGTATTCCTCTGTCGACAGTTGTTCCTAGTGTTGTTCATGTTGTTCAAGAACATTCTAACAACAATGATTTTTTTTTTGAAAGATAACACTCAAAATGAGGATACTAACTCTCAAGTCTCTAAACTAAATGATTCTCAAGAAGTATCTTTGAGAAGATCTCAAAGAGAAATAAAATCATCTATTCCAAGTATTTATGAGACTTATTTGTTAGAGGCAGACATAGGAATTAATAAAGATCAAGTTTCTTTCTTAGAAGCCATGAATAGTGTTGAGTTAGAGAAATGGATTTATACCATGAAAGAAGAGTTAAAATCCATGCAAAAAAATAAAGTTTGGGAAATTGACGAATTTCCTAAGGGTGCTAACCGAGTTGGCTGTAAGTGGGTCTTTAAGACCAAGCGAGACTCAAATGGAAATATTGAACGATATAAAGCTCTACTTATTGATAAAGGATATACTCAAAAAGATGGTGTTGATTATAAAGAAACATTTTATCCTGTGTCATAGAAAGATTTGTTGTGTATTATCATGGAACTGGTGGCTCATTATGATTTAGAGTTACACCATACGGATGTGAAAACAACCTTTCTGAATGGTAGTCTTGAAGAAGAAGTTTATATAGACCAACCTGAAGATTTTCCAATCGAAGGAAAAGGTCATATGGTATGTAAACTGAAGAAATCAATATATGGACTAAAATAAGAAGGCAATGGTACATCAAGTTTAGCGATACCATTACCTCTTTCAGTTTTGAAGAAAATATGGTTAATAGATGCATATACCAAAAGATCAGTGGGAGTAAGTTTATGTTTTTGGTCCTATATGTGGATGATGTATTGCTTTCAACTAATAGTTTAAGTATGTTGCATGAGACTAAAGAATATCCTCTGAGAATTTTGAAATGAAAGATTTAGGAGAGGCATCCTATGTGATAGGAATTGAAATATCCCATGATAGATCGCAAGGATTGTTGGGATTGTTTCAAAAGGCCTATATCAAGAAAATTATAGAGAGATTTAACATGGAAAATTGTTCTCCTGGAATTGTACCAATTCAAAAAGGAGACAAACTCAATCTTATACAATGTCCAAAGAATGACATAGAGCGGAAACAAATGGAATCGATTTCGTATGGTTATGTAGTGGGTAGTCTGTTGTATGTACAAATCTCATGAGACTGGATATTAGTTTCACAACTGGAATGTTGGACAGGTATTAAAGTAATCTTGGATTTGATCATTGGAAAGTTGTAAAGAAAGTTTTGAGGTATCTTCAAGGTACTAAGGATTACATGCTCATGTACAAAAGATCCAAAAAGTTGGAAGTAGTTGGATATTCAGACTCATATTTTGATGGATGTATTGACACTAGAAAGTCTACATTTGGCTACGTATTTCTTCTTGGAGAAGGAGCCATATCATAGAAAAGTGCTAAGCAAACATTTATTGCTTTTTCCACCATGGAAGCTGAATTTATAGCATATTTTGAAGCTACAAGTCAGGCATTATGGTTGTGGAATTTTGTTTCAAGGCTTGGGGTAGTTGACACCATTACCAAGTCATTGAAAATTTACTATGACAATGTCGGAGTAGTATTTTTCTCTAAGAATGACAAATACTCAAAGGGTGCAAAGCACATATAGCTAAAGTATTTCTCTATTATGGAATAAGTTCAGAAACCAAGAGTATATATAGACCATATAAGAACAGACCTTATGATTGCTGATCTGTTAACTAAAGTGTTACAACCAAATACATTTAAGGAACATGTACATAGAATGGATCTTGGTTACCCTCTTGAATGAGGTATTTGATGATGTCGATACTTTGAGCTCTTTATGATTATGTATTCATGAATCTTAATGAATGTTTCTAGTTATTGTGCACATAATTTTGATAATGAGATATAACATGAATATTCTAGAAACACTTAAGATACCATAATGAAATTTTATGTGGTGAATAAGCTCCTTTTATAATAAGATATTGGTACTTGCAGTATATGGAAGGAATTGTGTTTAGAAAATAATACATGACCGTCATAATCCACACCTAATATTCTGTTATACTAAGGTAATTATGTATTCACATGGATTACATTCAATACATTAATGTTTATATATCATAAGTTGTATGGTGGTTCTATCAAATTTGAGCCAAGTGGGAGAATGTAAGAAATTGCATTATAATTTTGTAATCTTTTAATTAATGGTCCAAATAATTTCGTGATACTCTAGTTGCCGGCCTAAAATAAAATAGATTAATAACAGTTATTGTCATTGTTTTGTAACCTCTAAATTAATGAAATAAAGTAAATTAGAGTAAATGACAATTATCAAGAAATAATTTTTTTAGTAACCACTAAAAGTAAACCGATCTCATCCATTGACACTGAGATATGATGGACGTCTCATATTAAGTGACACTGTATATAAATTGGTAGTCTCACTGCCCATAAGACTCAATCACTTTTACATTCCATCTTATTGTATGTGTCAGTAACGGGAGAAGGGGAGAGAAACAAATTGTTGTGTTTGCTACTATGGCCTCGACATCGAATCCAAATATGTGAAAATTATAAACTTTCAAGATCCTTATGTTAATGTTTGAATGTTTCTGCATAACAGTTTTATCGATTAAGTATTACTGAAACATGATAATATGAAAAAGAGTAACGTAGAGCTTAAAGAATATATTTAGATTCTAGAAAATAGTGAAATGTTATAGTATGAAATCACTAATATTATAAACCAAACTAATAATTATGAAACTTGTGTTTCAATGACGCATGAAGTGAAATATTTTATGAAAACATAAGTAAATTTATTAACGGCAAAGAAAATATAGATTTGATTCTATCAAATCAAAGGCCTTCCTTAAATAAAAATAGATTAGAGTTTAAATTGGATAAATCACTCAGTAAATGTTTCAATACTAGGAAGAAATTGAATCGTCTATCTATAAATTTTCTTTATGTAATAAGGTTGGCCATTTAGAGTTGTTTTTCTATGATAATCTAAGAAGGTTTATAGGGAATAACTCTAGTCCTCTTAGAGCTACTAATGCACTAGGACATAAAAAATATTTGGGTACCAAAGTAGAAAACCTTGTATATTTTGTAGGATTTCTTTGAGGCTTTGATGATTCCTTAGTGCAAATTAAGTAAAGTCGTGCATAACAAGTGTATACCTTGAGTATACAAGAAAAGAAGACTGACTTATGGCGTTTCCCTTTTTTGATGGTTGGTTGATATCGTTGATGATATTCTTCAACGAATGTGATCAAGATGTTGGCGTTGGTGGTAATGATCAATGACTATGATGATCTTGATGGTCATGCAACTCTCGTATCGAACAATTCATATAGAATGATTAATGGTTATGGTTTTTTGTTTCCTCGAAAGAGGGATTTTCTCAAATTAACTTAAGGCTTAAGGTGGTACACTTTATAGGTTAAAATATCATAAAACTCTGATTACCCCTCTAAATAAGTGGTTTTTTAATTTTCTAAAAATTTATAATTATTCTTACTCATGTTTTGGTTGAGTTTTTAATCGTTCTTAAGAAAAGGGTGCAATCTGAAGGAAAATGGTGCCTAACAAAAACTTGATTAGTCAAAAGATTTAAAAAAAGTGTGGTCCAAAAACGTTTAACGAACTCTACGGTGGATGTCAATTGTGCTTGTTGTGAATAAAATAATAGTGGCTCTATCTGCAACTAATATGCTCAGTGAAGGTATTTACGATTGTGAAATGTAAAAAATGATAGATTTTACCTAACCTTTCAGATATGTAATGTATAGTCTGTGTCAACTAATGACACGTGATGAATCTTCAACCTACAATTCTGATTACATATTATATGATCTTGTATAGATGATTCATTCTCTATAATTTATGGAGACATGGTTCACTAACTTAGTGAAAATGAAACTTGAAGCTACATTCTTAGTGATGATGAGGACAATCTCACTCAATTAGAGAGTGTGGTAGGTGACTCCTTCCAAAAAATGTAGAAAAATGTGATGAGTTCGTATCTCCATCTAACACGTATTTTTTCTCACCTGATAAGTAAGTAATCCAAAGAATTCACTTCTGATGAAAACGTAGTAATGAGGGTCGAGAACCTAAAAACTTAATCAACATCAATAAGAGGCTTTTCTTCCTTATCAAATTGCAGGTGCGTAATTTCATTTGCTCAGTTTTTTTTGTGTCCAAGTATTGATTTACCTAAAGTAGTTGCTGGAAATTTTTTTCTCTAATTCTGAAGAATACATGTACATAAACTTTATTAGAATACTAATCAATCTCGTTAATAGGTAGTATGTTCAAAACTATCGGAAAGTTGTTTACATCGTGGATAAATAAAGTGTTGTTATAGGTGATTTCTATGTGTCATTCATCTTTCATGCTTAATATGCAAAAAATATTTGTGTTTTGGTGACAAATGAATTTGTAGATTTTATAATACATGAAGGAATTGGATTAGGGCATGCACTTTTAACTGTCATTTGCTCATACTAGTTGATGCTAGCCCCTCAGATGATATTTAAATTAAGCGGTATTTTGGACATAGATATTCACTTTCTTTTTTTAAAACCTTAGTAGTCATAGAAGGCTTAGCTAGTTCTGTTACCAAGGTTCAACTTGAGTATAAGGTCTCCCAGGTACACTTTGCCTGCTGACAATGCTATTTTTTTGTACAAATATTCTTGGAGTTGTTCATGGCAGTGGAGGAGAATGATGTTTAGCTGGATTGAGGACTTGATAATAGATCTTCAAAACTTATTTCATGTGGTAGACTTTTGAAACAATGAAGAATATTGTCTCGGATGCTTTTTCAAGATAGATTAACAACTAGGTTTCAACTTTTTAAAACAAGTATATTTTTGTGATCTTCATAATCTATCACATGTTTCTGTTTATCCTAACCAGAGGAGTGAAATTACTTGTGTTTTAGATGCAAGTTTTCTTATAAAATCTAAATGTCAATGTGGTCATGGTGATTGTTGAAACAAAATTAAGAGAAAACACTAAGATACGCAAAGATCATAATATAATGAATCACATAATTTTTTTTGAGAAAGAAAAATAATATGTAACTACTTAATACATGTTTATTTTATGTATCTCATTATATTATTTATCATAACAAAGAGAGACATATATATTAGAAAGTCTAAGCTCTCCCAAGAAAACTCTTGAACCATTATGCTGAGAGCTTTTAATATATTTTCAAGTTATTGTTGTAATCTACAAAGTTCATTCCAAACCTCACTGTGAAGTCTTCTGTTCATTCAAAATGGTCCAATAACGACCATACAAAATATCCTTTTACATTTACGCCCATCCTTTAATATATTCACAAAAATAAAAAAATAGAAATAATTAAACTATGTGCTTAAACAAAATAACAAAAGGGTCTTTAGATATAAAAACAACCATGACCTAATTGTTGATAGGAGATATGACAGATGGTCACGATGATATTTAATTCTGTGAATATCCTTAAGTGTTTCATCCAATAACAGTGTTGGATCATTATTCTCATCTATACAGGTAAATCATGTCAAGTGTGTGAGGTTAACTTTCCCGTATATGTACTAACACGTACGTACTAAACTAAAAGACTGTTGTACCATTTTCGGCTATGTAAATCAAAGGATTGTTGTACTTTTCCTTGATGTAGACCAATAGTTTCTTAAATCCGATTCGATAAATGTAAAACTAATATGAAACACCCTAAAAATATATATAATCATAAAATGGAGGTTTCATACTTAGTTTTTCAGATAGATAAAAGTCCATTCATGTAGTCACACTTGTACATACCTTTGGACCTATAAGTACTCTGTTACGCTCAACTTCCATCACAAAAAATATAAGATACACCATTGTCAAATTCAACATATATTTATATATAAGTTAAAGTTAAATGTGAATTAAGTTGTGAATAAATAATGTGTTTACCAGTAACATTGGCAAGAGAATCTGTGAGATAACAGGGTATAAGACACACATATATAATCTGTTGTTTCATTTTATTTTTTCTTGTTTTATTTAATTTTTTTAATATATTTATTTTTATTCCTTGTAATATTTAATTTATGGGTAGTTAGTCTTATATGATAGAGACAATTGAAAAAAGTGAGTTTAAAAAAGTATTTTTTAAAATTGAGTTGTTCCATGCCTATCTATGAACACCCTTAGATCAAGGATTGTGTAAGTGTTACTTTGATTTGATGGCAAGTTCATTGAAAAAATACATTGGCAATAATGCTAACAATATTTTTTAATTTTATAGTTTAACTATGATAAATAATTTTATAAACTAAAACTGAACAATAAGATTTTTTTTTTATCCACAAAACTTAAGAATTTATTTATAAATAATTTTTTCTTGTTACGAAACCAAACAAAATAATAGAAAAGAGAAAGTTAAATTAGAATTGTGTATCTTTCACCAAATCATTATCTCAATTTTATTTTTAAACGTTTTTTTCTTGTCATGGTTTTTAAAATAAAAGGATGAAAATTCAAAATAAAATTAAAAAAAGGCAGTAAAATCATAATTTTTAAAATGAAGGAATAAAAATTAAAAAAAATTTAAAAAGTGGACCGAAATCATGATATTTAAAATAGAGAGATCAAAATAAAATAAAATAACTAAATAAAAGATCAAAGTTACAATTAAATCTTTATAATTTTATAATTTAACTATAATAAATAATTTTAAAAACTAAAACTCAACAATTAAAAAAAATTTATCACAAAATCTGAGAATTAATTTATAAATAATTTTTCATTTAAGTTATATTTTTGTAACTTTTATTTTAGCCTATTCACCAAATCACTCTCTCAATTTTATTTTTAAACAATGTTTAGTGTCCTTTTCATTTTTGGTCAAACAAGTTTTGATGTGTCATTTATTTTTGATAAATTGCTTATATTAGATGATTTCATTTTTGGTCAAATGGCATTTATTTTTGATAGATGACTTATATTAGATGATGTCATTTGCTTATTTATTTTTCCAAGTTATTTACAATATTTATTAAATCTATAAGTATTAATAAAATAATTCTAAAATTAAAAAAGTTTAATGATAGTGTACATAAAAAATATTATATATTAATTTTATAACTTAATATAACATTTCTTAGTCTACTCGGATTCTCTTTCTCCAAAAATTCAAAAGCTTCTTCTATCTTAATATAATATTTCTTCATTCTTGTGAAAAACAGATTCATGGAAAAATAAATCAAAATTGTAGATACAAAATAAAAGAAGTTGAGTTTCTCCTATTATTCTCATTAACTCCTCTAATTTTCTACTTAAAATTTAAAGTAAAAAATAAAAAATCAAAATAAGAACTAGTAATTGTTTTCCCCTTTATCCTTAAATCAATTTCTTCCTAAATAAAAAATCCATTAAATCCAAAAATTTTGATCCTAATAAAAATAGAAAAGAACGAGTTTTCAAATCTCAAGATACAGAATGGAGAGGTATGAAAAAATGGAATCAAGATTCTCTCTATTTTTCTCTTTTCTATTATATCAATTTTTAAAGTTTTGTAAATATAAATGTAATTATGTGATATTTGATGGGTCTACTTATTTTTAATATGTTATAAATCTATTTCAAACTATAGTAATGAGAGGGAAAATAGAGAGAAAAATGGAAAGAATCTTGACTTATAAAACTGGAAACGAAATTAAAAAAAGCTGAAACTTGAGACTAAAAAACCTGTAACTTTTTTTTTTGAGGTTTGATGTCGGTCATTCACGAATTAGAAATATACCATTTTGGAAGCTTTCAACTTTCAATTCCTTCTTGTAAATTTTAGTCTTGAACTTTCGATTTAAAAAAAAAAAGAGAATTAAGTTTGTTTTCCTTTTCTTTTAACATTTGGTATGAATATCTAAAGGAATATAGGTATCTAAACAAATCTGGGTATACGATGTTGAGTATGAGTTTATAAATTCAAGTTACTGAAAAAGAAGATGGAAAAAATAATATTTTGTTGATAATATTAAAGAAAGTTGCGGCATTGAAGAAAGTGAAGGAAGGAAGAACATGTGAAATTTTATAGATTATACGTGAATGAAAGAGAAAAAAAAAATGGTTTATGAGTAATTTCGGATGGTGCACAAGGTTGAAGATGAAGATGGAAGAAGAAAGAGAAAGAAAGAGAAATAATAATAACAAATTTTTGGAGATAGAAACTCTAGTGTGAAAAAAAAAACTTGTAAATTCACTACTTACTGAAATTTAGTTATATGAGTTGTTTAAATACACCAAAATAAAACTCCCACGTAGACACATCTAACAGCTTAAAACAAACACTAAATGTCATATGGATAAACAATTAACTACATCTCCAGAAGCTAGACACACTTCTAAGCCAACACTGAATCCTCATAACCTATTGCTTTTGAGTCAAAACTACTTATGAACAACACCATCAGAACATGAATTACTTCTAACAGTATCCCTTAAATCATGTTCAGCTAACCAAATTCTATAACACCAATTTCATGCCTCAAATGGACAAAGTGTTCAGTCTTCACGGTTTTCATCTGAATATCTCCAAGTTGTTTTTGGGTACTACAGTGTACAACTTCTAACACTCCATTCTGGACTTGATTCCTCAGAAAATGAAACTTTATGCCAATGTGCTTGCTTCTCCCATACAACACTGAATTTTTAACAATACTTATAGCAAATTTGTTGTCTATCATTAGCTTCACATGTTTCTTCACCTTGATCTTCAGATCCTGCAAAAAATTTATCAGCCAAATAACTTGACACGTGACAAAGCACCTGCAATGTATTCAGCTTCACAAGTTGACAACGCAACCACATATTTCTTCTTGGAACACCGAGAAATAGGACTTCCCAAATACTTGAAAAAATATCCAGAAGTACTTCTTTTGTCAACTTTATCTCCACACTAATCAGAGTCTGAATAGTATATCAGCTCCGAGTCATATTTAACACCAGAAGGAAATAACACTTCATAACTCATAGTTTCTTTAATGTACCCCAATATCCTAATAGGAGCTTGGTAATGTGACCACTTTGGTTTGATCATAAACCTACTCACCATTCTAACCACATAGAAAATATTAGGTCTGGTGTAACACAGATACCTCAATGAGCCACCAACTGTTTAAAAGTTGTAGCATCTACATCATCACCCTCAACATCAGAATCCAACTTGTGATTTGTCTCAGCAGGTGTGATTGCAGTTTTATAATTTTTCAACTCAAATCTCTTCAGAAGTTCAAGTTCATACTTCAGCTGACGCAAAATTATACCCTTCTTAGAGTACAAAATTTCCATCCCTGGAAAATATACCATATTTCCCAGACCAGTCATCTTAAACTCATTTGTCAGCACCATCTTGAACTTGATTATCTCATAAGAACAACTTCTTGTTAACAATATGTCATCAACATAGAGACACACCAGAATCATATTGTTTTTAGAAGTATGTTGAACATAAACGACATAATCATTGCCTTTCTAGATATAACCCCCAATCCTTACTCCACTCCTTCTGACCAAACCTTTCTAAGAACCAACATTCAACCACCCTCTATATATGAACTAATAATGCAATTTGGTATAGAAGTAAGTGCTTATTTGCACTCTATGAGATATAATTGCACTTTTGGTGTAAACCCTCCTGAGCGTGATCTGATGTGGACAGACTTCTAATGTTGAATGATCTATCGCTCTAGTGTTGAAGAACTTTTCTTATCAAGACACTACAAAGAGATTCCTTTTAGGACTCTCAAACGTCTTTCTACCCATTCAGGGTAAAGTTAGGCATATGTTCCTCCCTGCGCCAATATTATTTCACTATCTTCCTGCACCTGAAATGAGTCATCCTGCTAAAGCTGTTTTTGCATCGTTTCATCCTTATGGAGAAATGCCTCCTTTTGAGCATATAGCTTTGTCTCTCACTGAGAAGGCTCTTGCTGAATTTGGGCATACTTCCAAGGATGGAAAGCCCGTATAGTTTAAAGAGTTGTCTCCTGATGTGAAGGAAACTCTAGATTTGATCAGACAAAAGAATGCTCTGGTCAGACGGTGTCTGGATCTACAAGATCAATGACACCAGGATCAAATAACGATCAATGTTGAGATTACTCAGACGCTCTGGGATATGCGTCAAGGCTAACTCCAAGAACAAAACCTTAGCCTCTTTGTTTTTACCTTTGTCTTTTTGGAACTTTGCTTTCATTTTGTTTAATTTGTACTTTATTTGGTTAATCAAGAAAGTTATCTTTTGGTTAATTCTTTTAAGTATTTGATTTCTAACAAAGGGGGAGAAAGTGAGATTTTTTTGATATATTTATTCTCATGAATTATCTCATACATGTTTTGATATTTCTAATTTTTTTTGCCTCTAACCATGATTGATTGATCAGGAACTTTAAGAAAGTTCACTAAATTTTCTAGATAGGCTATGATCAGAAGTTCTGAAGAAGATATTATGTTTTGATATTCAAAAGTAGTGGTTATCAAGTCATGCTAAGCATACCTTTGCTTAAAGGAAATTTAACCAGGCTCTGAATGAACCAAATTTTGAAACCCCGTCATGTTTTGATAGCAAGCCAAGATGTGAGTTACTCAATCAATCGCTTCTAATCATATGATGGTGTTTCTAACCTGACATTACAAACAAACTATGTCAAGTTTTCTAATCAAGGAAGTATTCTTTTCATTCTGATTAGATTGTTTTATATTTCAAAATTATTTCATAAGTCTTGAACTTAGAGAGAAACTCTGAACAAATTGAGATAAGTTTTGAGAATATAAAAATCAGGGGGAGCTTTATAGCTAACTCTGAATTGTTTTTATGTGATTAAACCTATAAAAAATATTCTTCAAAAAACATGGTTTTGTCATCATCAACAAGGGATAGATTGTAAGAGCAAGATTTGGTTATGAATCTGGCCTTTAGTTTATATGATAACAATACATTGTTTCTTAGAGAATAATTTTGTACCCTATCAGTTTTTTCTAGTCTGTAGCTTTTGCTAACATGTTTTCACTCTGATAGAAGGTTGTGTGATTCCATCATTTTCTAAATTAACATACTCTGACACCAGAGAGATTCTAGTACGTGTTTCTAAGATCCAGTCAAGTTCTGGAATGTCTCTAAACACCTTTATGATGAACGTTATTCTAAAGCTTTTGTGTTGTGACTCTGATTAAAGATATTCTGAAGACTTCTCAAGCGCTGAAGATTTTGAGCTTCCAAGTTCCAAGATTCTCAATACCAAGGTTCGGAAGACTCTGAAGACAAGGTTCTGGAAAGAACAAGTTCTTAAGACTCTAAATACATAGGATCTGGAGATTTAATAGTTTTTATCCACCTAAGCATGCTTTATCAACAAGCATTTTGAAGCCTCTGAAGATTAAAAGATAAGATCAAAAGGTTTTACGTGAGTGAATAGTGCATGTGTTGTACCCCAAAATTTGCCCTCTCATGTTTCCCAAAGGTTTCCCCCTGCATGGTTGATCACAAACTCTTGCCTAAGGAAAAGGAAAAATTTTGAGTGGTGCTTTAAGTACATTTCGATTGGCATTCTGAAAGACCCTTCGATTGGTGTTCTGAAGGAGCCTTTCGATTGGCATTATGGACAAGCATTTCGATTGGCATTCTGAAAGACCCTTCGATTGGTATTCTGAAGGAGCCTTTCAATTGGCATTTTGTCAAGCTCTTCGATTGGCATTATAACAGTGTCCTTCGATTGGAATTCCAAAAAGGTCCATTCGAAGAAGCATTCAAAGGGTCCATTCGAAGAAGCTTTCGAAAAGCATTCGAAGGAGGCCATCAGCCCATTCAAAGGGGAGCATTCGAAGGAGGCCATCAGCCCATTCAAAAGGGAGCATTCGAAGGCCAGTTACATGTCATTCAAAATTCAAAAAGGGATAAGATCCCATGTGTTTAGCCAACGTTACGAATTCTCATTCATGGCTTTCAAACACATAATTAACGTTACAAATCCTCATTCATGGATGTCAAACACATAATCAAAGTCATTTAAACCTTTGTCTTCCTGTCCCCTTCACCCCCTCTATATAAAGAAATCACAAATGTTGCAAAGGGACACGGAAATATACAGAAAAAAATAGAGAAAAGAAGCAAGGAGAGCTTGGAAATACGCTGCCAAAAGTCATCAGCACTTCCAGGAAGCCATACCCAATCCTTGCACCAGGCAAAGCTGCCACCCAACGAACACCTCCACCCTCAGAACTACAGATCGAAACACCTCTGTTTGGTAAAAAAATCTAATCTCAAACTCATTTTTAAATTCATTTTGATTGCATATTCATGTTATTACTGCTGTTTGTGAATGATTTAATGTGCTACATATAAGCTACAACGCAGAGATGAGATTGTGCCATTGCTTGGGCACAATCTGAGTTTCTCCTTCGAATCCCAGGATAAAACAAACCCAGACCCAGATTCAGCAGGTGCGAATAAGGGGGAGATTCGAACCAGGGGGGTAAAGTCCCCCCTGGACCTTTAACACGTGTTTCATTTCTTGCAGGAAATACATTCTCAGGATCCTGTTCAGAGTTTTGAAGCTCAGCAGCTTAGCTTCGAACTGGACCCAGGATTTCCAGATCGAAGGATGACATGTCCAGATCGAACACCCTCAGAGTGCAGCCCCTCATGCACCTTCGATCAAGACTCTTCACTGGGTCGAAAGACAGCCTGCACCCCTTTCGACCCAGACCTCCAGAATTATATTTTTTTTTCTTGTTTTGCTGTCTGGCCCATTTGTACTTTGTTTACTTTGTTTTTGTTTATTTCTTTTAGTGTGTTTTTTAATCAACATAAAAATCATAAAAAATAAATAACTTAGAATTAGGATTTAATTTAGTTAATTATTTTAACTTATTTTCTTCAATTTTAAAATCAGTAGACTTAGGATTTATTTGAATTCAATCCTTTTCATAAACAAAAAATGCAAAAAATATTATGTATGTTTTAGAGTTAATTTTAATCAGTTTTTTTAATTAATTAAATTTGACTTAATTGAACATTTAGTATTTTCCCCAAAAAATAAAATAAAACAACAAAAGTTCTTATTCTTAGGATTTTTCAGATTCACGCACGTTTATTTTATTGTAACTGCTTACTGGGATGTAATAGCTTAAACTAAGACCTTTTTACTGCTTTTATTTCCCCAATTTTTGGACATGTAAATAATCCCCTTCCCCGAAGCCTTGTAATAGCGTAGGATTTACAATTTCCGCACTTTAAATTCCTGTACATATATTAACTGTTTAGGTGTATGTTAACTAGGCTATGCATGACAAGATTAAACTCCTAAACTTAAAATCAACAGTAGCACACCATGACATGCAAAGATAATATAACTGAAAATTGACGCACTTGCACATGCCACTCCTAGGGTACACTTCACTTGGTTGCCTCGAGCGTGGTCATTAAGTATAGGATGCTTTAGAGGTCGTCCTTTTGTCCTAAGATCATAAGTTGCCTCGAAATGGTTGCCTCGATAAAAATGATCTAAGACATTAGGATTACCACTAAAGCGTCCTAACGTTGCTTTAGTGACCACACGTCCCTAAAATCGAATTGACCCGAAAAACTCCAACGACGGTGCTACCTACTCCTCAATAGTGGGATAGTACTGTCTAAAGGACAGTTGCATAGTTTAATTCCTTTTTGAGTAGGTAGATGTTCTTAAGTACTTGCTCTCTTTTAAACAAAACAAAACTTTTCGCACTTACACTCTTTTCAAAACAACAAACTCTTTTCAAAACCCACAATCACAAAGAAAAGCAAACTTTTGAAAACATAGTGAGCAAGTACCTAAGAGCCCGTGGATAACCACGGATAGAAAGGGTGATAACACCTTCCCTTTCTATAATCTACCTCCCGAACCCGAGAAACATCTCGAAAAGGAATTTGTCTGTGCTTTTGTCCTTTCCTTGTTGGATAAAATAAAAGACGGTGGCGACTCTTGCTTACCGCGACACTTTGCAAAAACAAACGCAAAACGCAAACCAGCATTAAAAAACAGTCAGTTCTCGTTCCCATCGATCACAGAACTGGAGACTCTGATGGGGACATTATAAGTGAGGTGTACCTTAGGATTAGATCACTTGTGTTTTCAATTGTATTGCTTTGTATGCTTTTAACTTTGTGGCCTTGTATCGGAGTTCTATAGATCCTAACCCGGATCTGGGGGTACCTTTTTTAGGTAAGTAGCAATAAACTGTGATGGATCTGTCCGGCGTAGACCGACACGGATGAAGAAGTAGCTACATTAGTGTGGCACCTTAGTCTGTACTGATATCTCTTGTGTTGAAACAAGGAGAATATGGGTCTTCTAAGGAGTCATTAAGCACCAACTGACCTTAGAACCTTAAATTGACCAACTTGGCCATAGAACAGTAGCAGTATGCTACACTCATTGAGACTAAACTCTCGCGATGGTTCCGGCTGCAAGAAAAGGTTGCTAAGCTGGAATTATGACCGATTGAGGGTAGTCAGTGATATTGAGATCCTCTAGAACCCGGTTACTATTTTTTAGGACAGGTTTTAACCAACTGAAACTAAAAGAGGGTAGTACCTGAGCTTCATGCCAGCCTGAAATCTAAGGGCTCTTTTGTGTGACTTGTGTGCCTTTACCATGTTTGCCTTTTGTGAATACTTATGGTGTGCCTTTACCATGACATCATAACATCATAACATTGCATACATCTTGCATAAGGACTAACCTATTTCAAAGACAAGAGAGTTTCATCTTTGCTCTGTTTTGTAGGACATCATGATGCCCATGCGTAGGAATACTATTCGGATCAACTTTGTTAAAGTACCTACTTTGCTTAAAGAGTTGGTTGTCAGGATTCCAGACACTACTTCCTTCATCAGGAGGCATGGTTCTCTTCTTAGTTTAGTCACCTCGAAATTGGACGAACAAATGATGAGCGTCCTGGTCCAGTTTTATGATCCGTTATACCATTGCTTCACCTTTCAAGACTTCCAGTTGGTCCCTACCCTGGAAGAATTCTCTGAGTTGCTTGGTATCTCTGTTTCGGAGCAGACTCCATTTACTGGTTGGGAAGAGTCTCTCAGGCCTGAAGAGATTGTTGCAGCCCTTCACTTGACCAAAAAGGAGGTAATGGCTAACTGGGAGACTAGAAGTGGAGCTAAGGGTTTTTTGGCTAAGTTTCTGGTTGACAAAGCTAATTACTTCTGGGATGGCTTAGACTTCAAAGCGTACAAGGAAACTTTGGCACTCTTAATCTATGTTCTGGTATTGTTTCCAAATCCTGACACTTTTGTTAATGTTAATGCCATAAAGATCTTCATCTCTCGGAACCCTGTACCCACTCTCTTGGGTGATATCCTTCATCAGCTCTATGCTCGTACTGCCCGAAAGCGGGGAACTTTGATGTGTTGTGCTCCTTTATTGTCGAGGTGGTTTATTTCACACCTCCCTAAGTCCGTACTGAAGAACAAAGAAGGAATGGGTTGGGCTCATAGGGTAATGTCTCTTACTAATAATGACATTATCTGGACTCTCAAAGGCTTGGATGATGTGACTGTCATTGATCGTTGTGGAGAGTATCCTAATGTTCCATTGATCGGAACCCATAGAGGAATTTCTTATAATCCATGTTTAGCTCTCCGTCAGTTTGGAAGGGCCAGAAGAGAAGGGCCTCATGAGATGTTGATGCCTCATATCATCTTTGATTTCCAGGGAGATAGCGACGAGCTGCGTCGTAGATTCATCAAAGCTTGGGATAGAGTTCACCAATCTGACCCACATGAGTTGGGCCAAAGACTTCTCTACCAATGGAGCCATACCTCAGATGGGTCCGCATCCGTGCCCAGAAGTTAGGTATGCCATACGAAGCTGTCAGGCCTATTACTCTTGAAGTTACTGATAAAGACGGGGTTGTTCCAACTATTTTCCATCCTCATATGCCCACTGATATTGGCACACTGAAGAGGTCTTGGACGCAACTGCGGGAAGAACGGGATTCTTATCGGGAGAGGTTAAATGAACAAGAACAGAAGATCCAGAAGCTGACTAAGCAACTGGAGAACGAGCGGATCCTGAATGATTATATCCACACTGAGAAGAAGAGGCCATGAGAGCACTGATGGACCTTGGATGATTTCTTTTACAGTTTTTATTTACTTTTCAGTATTTCCATTATTGTAACGCCTAAGGGCAATTTGTTGAACAATTTAAATTCTGAAGTTAAATCTAATAAAGTGTGTTTCTGTTCTTGTTTACAAATTTGAATCCTGATTGTCTTTGAAATCATAAATCATACGCATTTCATCTCATGCACTTCATAAACAGGTACCCTTTTACAGGTCTCTTATCTTCTTCACTGTTTATTTCAACAATAATCATGTCTACTGAACCTTCCACTGAACAAGCTATCAAGGCCCTCCAGGCCCAGAATGCCCAATTTCAAGAGTTGGTCATGAACCTAGCTAAGGGTCAGCAGGACCTGAAGACCCTGATTCTGAAAGAGAGGAAGAAGAAGAAGAAGAGGACCATCTTGTTCAACACCGGACGCAGGTTTGGAAACGGACTGCAGAATGAAATTGATCTGGCCAACCCGTCTGGAGAGAAGGAAAGTCCACAAGAAAGGAGGGCTCCTAGCCCTATGGTCTCTAACAACGAGATGGACTATGATGAAGAACAGTATCCTCCTGCTGAGGATAAGTACAAACAGCTGGAAGACCGTTTGAACGCTATGGAAGTATAGAAGGTGCCCGATCTGGAATTCGGAGATCTGGGTCTATCATCTGGGGTGGTGATTCCCCATAAGTTCAAGGCACCTGCCTTTGCCAAGTATGACGGAGCTTCCTGTCCAAAGCTGCACCTCCGGTCATATGTGAGGAAGATCCAACCTTACACTGCTGATAAGAACTTGTGGATCCATTTCTTTCAAGACAGTCTTTCAGGGACTCAGCTTGAGTGGTTCTATCAGTTAGACGGAGCCAGTATCCGCAGCTGGGAAGATTTGGCTGCTGCGTTCTATAGGCAGTATCAGTATAACTCCGACCTCGCTCCTACGCGTACCCAACTCCAGGGTATGTCAATAGGGACGGGTGAAGGATTTAAAGAGTATGCTCAAAAGTGGAGAGACCTGGTCGGAAGGGTGCAACCACCTTTGGCTGATCGTGAACTGGTTGATATGTTTCTGGGGACCCTGTCTGGTCCGTTCTTTAATCATCTGATTGGAAGCTCCTCAGCCGGATTTACAGACCTCATCTTAACTGGTGAGAGGATTGAAGCAGGTATTAAAGCTGGGAAGATACAGAAGGGTGCCTCATCGAGCACCGAGAAGAAACTATTCAAGAAAGAGTCCAGTGTTGTCTACAGTTCAAGAAGACAGAGTAGACCTGAACACCACCAAGCTGTCAATGCGGTTGTTATTTCAAAACCTACTGGTGCTCCTCAGCATCACAACCAACAAAGGGACGAGAGACCTCGAAGGCAGTTCACCCGTCTCAGCATGACTTTGTCTCAGATTCTGCCACAGTTGTTGAGAACCAATCTGGTGACTCTAAGGGAAGCCCCAAAGAATCCAAACACAACGTCATCAAAGTATAACCCCAACGCCCACTGCGCTTATCACTCTGAGAGTCCGGGGCATAATACAGATGATTGTTGGAGTCTGAAAAACAAGGTTCAAGACCTAATCGATGCAAAGGAGATTGAGTTTGAGGCGCCCGAGAGGCCTAATATTGTGACTGCTCCCATTCCCAAGCATGGAGTGAATGCTGTAGAGGAAGACTTGTTCGTAGTTTCTGTGGATGATGTTGTTACCCCTCTGATGACTATCAAGAAGAGCCTGTTGCTAGCCGGTTTATTTCCGGGCTGTGGTGAAGGTTGCCCTATGTGTTCTGCTTTACCTACTGGTTGCCCATCTCTGAAGTCAGGTGTCCAGAACCTGATGGATAGTAAAGAGATTATTTTTGAGAAGACTGTTGTTCCACCCGTTCATCCTGAAGAGGTTTCCATTATTACCATTTTCGACAATTCTTCCAAGGCTCCCTCGAGGACGCCTGTTAGAATTACATCTGTTCCGAAGACCGCACCTATAATCATCACTGTTCCGGGGCCCATCCCCTATACATCTGACAAAGATGTCCCTTGGCACTATAGGGCAGATGTTTATGTTCTTAGAGTTAAGCAAGAGTTCGATGCTGATACCGGCGTCAGCAACATTACAGGACCTGCTAAAGTCACCCGCAGCGGTAGACTTTTCTCACCTGATATTGCTCCACCAGCCGTCCGAAGACTTGTTGTCATTAAGCCTGCAAGTGTACCTGCTGCCATTCCTGATCAAGTCCCTCTTCCTACCCCTGTCGCCGAGTCATCTAACACTCGGGGCAAAGGAATCACCGCTGATATGCCTGCCCAGATGGAGGCGCCAAAGACAATCAATGTTGAAGCTTCCAAACAGGAGATGGAAGAGATTCTGAAGATTATTAAGAAGAGTGATTATAATGTAGTTGAGCAACTGGGGCAAACCCCATCCAAGATTTCTATGTTATCACTGTTGTTGTGTTCATAGGCCCATGCCAAGGCTCTGATTACCTTCCTAAAGACGGCCCACGTGCCACAAGAGACATCAGCTGATCAATTTACCGATTGTATGGCCAATTTAACTGCTGATAATGGTTTGGGTTTCTCCGACGCTGATCTAACTGCTAAAGGGAAGAACCATAATGATACCCTACATGTATCCATTGAATGCAGGGGCACTACTCTTGCACATGTGTTGGTTGACACTGGTTCCTCGTTGAACGTCTTGCCCAAGAAAGCTCTAGACAGGCTGGATTGCGAAGGTTTGGAGCTAAAGCCAAGTAACATTGTTGTCCGGGCCTTTGATGGGTCTAAGAGGATGGTGCATGGTGAGGTTGATATTCCAATCAAAGTTGGTTCTCAGGTCTTCAATTCTACATTCTACGTGATGGACATTCGGCCATCCTATTCTTGTTTGTTGGGTCGTCCGTGGATCCACAAAGCTGGAGCCGTAACCTCAACGCTCCACCAAAAGTTGAAGTACCCGGTCAGAGGGAAGATTGTGACAGTACAAGGGGGGGAGGAATACATGGTCAGCCACCTCAACTCGTTTCGGTACGTAGAGATGGATGGGGAGTTCATTGAGACCCCATTTCAACACTTTGAAGAGGTTCCTCAAACATTGGCATCAGCTGAGACTGTGATGGAAGATTCTCCTATGAAGATGGCTTCCTTAAAGGATGCCCGGGCTGTTATTGAGAAGGGTGAGTATGCAAACTGGGGCCGACTTCCTGATTTCACTCAGAAGACTAACAAGTTTGTGTTGGGTTTCACTGCAGAAGCTCAAAGGGCTGTTCGAAGTGCAAGGATTGGAAGACCTTATGTGTTCATCAGCAACTCGGGAGTAAATGCCATCGAAGATGACGTGGAGGAATCTGAATTCGACAGCTGGATCTATCCTACGACCAACGGTGGACCAAACAACTGGACAGCAAAGGATTTCATCCCTATTACTTTTGTTACTCAGTAATGAAGCTTTTTGTTTTAAATTTGTAACAGACAATATTGTGAAACTTTTTGGCCCGGTGTCTTACCCGGAACACCGTGGCTTCATTTGTAAGGGCTTTTGTGTGCCACTTTCATATATCATTAATAAAAGCATTGGACGTTTTGCATTTCAAATTTTGCGCTCCTTGTATTTCTTTATTATATATTGCAAAGCAACTATTTTACACACACTCACATATACAGGTCTCAATCCACTCTGGATCTCGCTGGTAACGACTCTGCTACTGCCAGTTATGACTTCGAAAATCCGATCAACTTAGCCGAAGATGAAGGTGAAGATGATTGTGAAGTTCCTGGTGAGCTTGCAAGACTGCTACTTCAGGAAGAGAGGGCCATTCAGCCACATGAAGAGCTAGTGGAAACAGTGAATCTGGGTACTGAGACAGACAAAAAGGAAGTCAAGATCGGTGCAAATATGGAGCTTAGTGTAAAACAGCGGTTGATTAAGATGCTACATGACTACGTGGAGATCTTTGCCTGGTCTTACGAAGATATGCCTGGGTTGGATACTGACATTGTGGTTCATCGCCTGCCTACCAAAGAAGATTGCCCTCCGGTAAAACAGAAGGTTCGCCGTATGCGTCCAGAGATGTCTGAGAAAATCAAGGCCGAAGTTATGAAATAGTTTGACACCGGTTTTCTAGAAGTAACTTCTTACCCTCAGTGGGTTGCCAATGTGGTTCCGGTACCGAAGAAGGATGGTAAGGTCAGAATGTGCGTTGATTACAGAGATTTGAACAGGGCAAGCCCTAAGGATGACTTCCCTCTGCCTCACATCGACGTTCTGGTTGACAACACTGCTCAGCACAAGGTATTCTCCTTTATGGACGGTTTCTCCGGCTATAATCAGATAAAAATGGCTCCCGAAGACATGGAGAAGACCACCTTTGTTACTCAGTGGGGCACCTTTTGTTACAAGGTCATGCCTTTTGGGTTGAAAAATGTTGGGGCAACATATCAGCGTGCCATGGTTGCTTTATTTCATGACATGATCCATCATGAGATCGAAGTATACGTCGACGATATGATTGCGAGATCCCAAACTGAGGAGGAACACCTTGACCATCTACAGAAGCTGTTTGACAGGTTGAAGTTATACAAGCTGAGGTTGAACCCGAACAAGTGCACCTTCGGGGTGAGGTCTGGCAAACTGCTAGGCTTCGTCATGAGCGACAAAGGTATTCAAGTGGACCCTGCCAAGGTGTGAAGGGGTGAAAAACACAAGAAGGGGGGTTGAATTGTAAAACTGGAATCTTAAAGCAATTGACAAGATATTTTTATCCTGGTTCGTTTGATCTCAAACTACTCCAGTCCACCCGTCAAGGTGATTTCGCCTCTCTCCAACGAGGTCTTAATTCACTATATTCAACTGAATACAAATCTGCTTTAACAACTGCTAAAGCCTTCTTGATTCAAACCACAATCCGGTTTGTCAAGGCAACACTTTCTTACAAAGGTATGAAACAAATGTGTGTGAATGTTTTCTACAAAACTTTATCACAACTGTGATGTATACACAAATTAAGCTTAGAAACTTAGAATGCTAAACACTAATGAAGTATCAGAGTTTGTTGGTTTAGCAAAACTGGTAGATGAAGATTATTGTTCAGCTTTGTGCGTGTAGAGAATTTGGAAGCATTAGCCATTATAATCTTCGAAGCTTTGTTTATATAGCACTTGAGAAGATGAACGTTGAAAGCAAATATTCTTGATTCAATGCTAATAACAAGCTTTCCTTTTTGAGCAGATCTTGTCTGGAATGAGGCCGTTGGAATTAATTAGCGTTCAATGCACAGTACCGTTGCTTCTTCAATGCACGTTCTGGCTTGGCTCATTCTGATTCTGCTTCGCTGCTGATGAACTAATGTGTTTCTGTATCAGAGTGTTTTACGCGTAGTTCTGTTCATCAAGCTACAGCATGTACGAGAGTTGATCATCTGATCTTCACGTTCTGATTCAGCAACTTCTGATGCTGGTGTATGAAATCATATTCTGATGCTGAATGAGTGATCTTGCTTATTTTAATCAGCATATCTGCAAGTCAGAGCATAGTAATTTTAGGTAGCATATAGTTCAAACATGAAACATATAAATACTATATCTTTTCACTTTGTTATCATCAAAACTTAAATGTAGGGTACTAGATTCAAACATTGTTCTAACAATCTCCCCCTTTTTGATGATGACAAAAACTAGATATTTTAAATGAAAAAATAACGTGAAAAGGTATTTGGGAAATGTTTCAGAGTTAAGAAGTAAAGAGAAATCAGAGTTTAAGAGATACTCCCCCTGAGTTTGTTACTTCCCTTTGATATGCGTGTTCTTCAGGATCAGATCTTTTTCTATCTTTGAGCATCAGATTATAGGTCTTTGACTTATCAGAGAGCAGAGCTTCAGAGCTTTTCCTGTCAGAGCTTTGCTTCGGATCAGAGTGTTAGGTCGATCAGAACTTCATATTTGATCAGAGCAACATGAGCTTCTACATTTTGATCAGAGCTTCTAGCTTCTAGTCTTCATAGTGTTTCAGGAGCTTCCTTGTGCCTGTAGACTTTTAAACAAAACAGAAAAACATTTCAAGTAATAGAGTTAGAATGTTTGAGAGTTTCTGTCTAGTTGGCCGTTATTGATTTTAAATATCATTCTTGTTCTCCCCCTTTTTGTCAGCAATCAAAAAGTGTTGGTGATGTGTTAAAACACTTAAGATCAGAAAAACAAATTATATTAAAATAGTTCAGAGCAAAGGAACATTACAAAACATAGTCAAAACAGCACATCAGAAAATGAAGAAAACATAGAGAATGTCATGCATGAAAAAAAATTTTAAGGTTGTGGGGGCATGCGTGAGAACAGGCTTTCCAGCATTGCTTGAATCTTTTCAGAAGTTTCATTCTGCTTCTGAACCATGTTGACAACAGTGTCAATCTTGCTGTCCTGTACATTCATTCTTGCTTCCATCTTCTGATCATTCTCTTCCATCCGCTGCTGGAGACGCAAGTCATTCAGCCTGAGTTCTTCCAGAGCCTGCCTGTCCAAGGCAGCTTGAGAACTTTCAGAAGGAGGGAGCTTCTCAGAACTTTCAGCTACATCTTCTGCTGGATTTTCTTCCTGAAGGGTCTTGTCTTCTTCTGATGGTTGCACCTGTGCAGCTTGCTCTTTCTCAGACCAAGATTCACTGTCCAGAGGGAGCACAACTTCTTGAGGCAGCTGACTCTCAACTTCCTTCAGCAGCTTGCTAAAGTTCTGTTGAGCCTGCTCATAGTTGACGTCCTGCAGCTTGAGGGCTTCAGCACGTACCCATAGTCTGAACTGTGACCAGAGCTGATCAGAAGCAGCTGGGTCGATCATCCCCGGACAGACTTGCTTCAAAGAAGCAATCCATTGCAGCATACCTGTTTCAAAATTCAAAATACCAGAGCCAACATCTGGTTGCTTTGGTTTGGGTATGGCAATTTTGTGTCTTAGATCAGCAAGACGTTCAAGACTTGTTAAGTCAATGAAAGTTCTGCTGGGGTTTTCAGCGGTTTTCTGAGAGGTTGTTTGTTTTGGAGGAGGGTTATCAGAGTCAGAGGAAGATATTTATATTGGAGTGGTTGGAGTTTTTGGAGGTGTTGATTCCTCTGAAGATGGCAACTGGGGTCTGACAATGGTGGTTCCACATGGCAACTGGATTGCCAGCGGTGAAGGTTGAGGTGAGTGGGGGTCAGAATGATGAGGAGAAGGGGTTTCATAGCGTTGAAACTCTGGTTGTGGTGTAGGTGGATTATTTTCTGGTTGAGGAGGTGGAATCTCTGATTGCTCAGGGATCAGAGGTTCTTCTGTGAGTGGTTGTTGTTGTTGTGGTTCTGGTTCTGGTTGTTGTTGTATTTCTGGTTCAGGTTGTGGTTCTGGTTGTGGTTGTTGTTGTATTTCTGGTTCAGGTTGTGGTTCTGGTTGTGGAGGAGGAATATTTAGTGGTTCAGAATTTGGTTGAGCAGAAGCATGTTCACGCTCAATATCAGCTAGCACTCTATCAAGTGCTGGTGTTGTTGAAACAGTTGGTTGTTTGGGAATTTTAATTCTGGTTCTTCTGAGTAGTAAGGCCTCAGAAGGGTCTTCTGGTATGGTTTCATCAATAGTAGGGATTGGAATGGATATTCTGTGAGAGGTTTTAGGAGGGGCAGCAGATGTTGGAATAGTAGATGAAATTGAAATAGGGGCAGCAGATGAATTACCTCTTTTCTTTGGAGTCTGATGAGATGATCCTTCTGCTTTCCTCTTCTTTGTCTTCTTCTGAGTCACTTCAGGTTGGACTTGACTCAGATCTTTGATCTTCAGCTTTGAACCTGTATCTTCTTCCTTGTATGAATCTGGATACTTGAGAAACATATCAGGTTGGGATTCCATTTCAGAAAATTTTGGGAAATTACTCAGAGGCACTCTTCTGCTGGAGATGTCAGCAGTTGAAGTAGTTCTGGGTTCCTTCCTAATATTTTCTATCAGCTTCATCTTTTTCAGGTTCTTAGCGTTCAGCGGTTTTCCAACAGTAGGTTCAAGTGTGCTCAGCACTTGAGCTTCGCTCAGATAATCTATCAGCTTATTCTCTGTCAGAATATCTGATATGAGCCTTCCAAACGGTATCCAGTCCCTTTTGGTCCTTTCTTCTTCTCTTGTTTCTTTGACACTGGTCTTGAGATGGTTGAACAGGAAGTGTGCCAGATTGATCTTCACCCTCTGATCAATAAAGTAGATCAGAAATTGCTGATCCACGTTTATATAATCAGGAGAACTTGTTGGTTTCCTGTGATTGAAGCAGCCCAGAACAATCTTGGCCCATACTCTGCAGTGATCCTTCAGATCCTTAATTTTGCTGCTGGGAAATCCAAGAGTGAAAATGCAGTTGGCTACCACACCTATATCAGGGCATCTATCAGCCATGTCCACACAACGGACTCCACCACCACTTTGACCGATTAACCTAGCAATGAGGTCTTCAGAAATTACTATATTCTTTCCCATGACAGAAGAGATGACTAGATGTTTATGAATCTTGGCGTGAATCCAAAATTCCTTGACAAGCTCTGGGAATGTTGGTCCAACCAACCTATCGAAATACCTCTCCCACTTTTGAGCCTTAATTTCCTCAGTTAGGTCAAATCCATTATCCTTCAAGCTTTCAAAGTCGACGATTAACTCAGAGAGAACTTCAAGATTCTTTACTGGTGTGAGAAGAGTTCTGGTAGGCACCTGATATTGTTCAGAGGTTTCTTTCTTCTGATTGCCTGCAGAAATGCTGGAGGATGCCATTGTTCTCACACAACAAAGCTTTGAGAATGATTTGAGAGAAAAAGGTTTGGGAGATAAACTCAGAAATATGCAGAAAAAGTTTCAGAGATTATGAGAAAGCGTAAAGAATAAACATGAAGGATTAATGTGCTTAAATAGAGTTTTCAAAAATTATTTTGAAAAATTAAACGTTTTTAAGAGAGAGAAAAAAATAATGATTGCCATTAACAAGCGTGATTACTTTTCATTAAATGCTTGCTGATTTTGGGGGATTTGAGAAAGATACTTAAAAACGGTTACCAGACATGTGTCTCAATGCACCCAATCAGCGTTTTGCCTTCTCAGAAGCGTGCACGCGTTCTGCTTCAGGGATTTGCTGATGATTGGATGACACTTGTTTGATGTAGTGATCAGCACGTCTGTCTTTGAGATTAGACTCTCAGATCTTTAGACTTGCATCTGATACAATCTGCATGTTCTATCTTTCTGAAAGGAGATTGATCAGAAGTTCACAGTAATATAATTACATTCTGGAGATAAATACATGGAATTAAAACATTTTCATTCTGGGCATACTTTCATGCTGAGATGTTTCAGAATGAAATTAAACCTATCTTCTGAAAGGGGTTTAGTAAAGATATCAGCCCATTGATGGTCTGTATCTATAAATTTCAAGTTTAAAATACCTTTCTGAATATAGTCCCTAATGAAATGATGTTTTATTTCTATATGCTTAGCTCTAGAATGTAAAATAGGATTCTTACTTAAGCAAATAGCAGAAGTATTATCACAAAGAATAGGAATGTTACTCTCAAAAATCTGGAAGTCTTCAAGCTGACTTTTCATCCAGAGCATTTGTGTGCTACATCCTGCTGCTGCTATGTACTCAGCTTCTGCTGTTGACAGAGCAATTGTTGATTGCCTTTTGCTGGACCACGAGATCAGATTTTCTCCCAGAAACTGGCAGCTTCCAGAAGTACTTTTACGTTCCACTCTGTCTCCAGCAAAATCAGCATCGCAGTAGCCTACTAAGCTGTAATCACTAGATTTTCTATAAAACAAACCCAGATTAGTAGTACCTTTCAGATACTTGAAAATTCGCTTAACAGCTGTTAAGTGAGATTCTCTAGGATCTGATTGGAATCTAGCACAAATACATACGCTGAATAAGATATCAGGTCTTGAAGCAGTCAGATAAAGGAGAGAACCAATCATACCTCTGTAGACCTTCTGTTCTACACTTTTGCTTACCTCTTCTCTTTCCAGAATGCACGTGGGATGCATTGGAATCTTTGATGGCTTACATTCTGAGAGGTCAAATTTCTTCAGAAGATCTCTGATGTATTTGCTCTGATGAATGTAAGTTCCCTCTGGAGTTTGATTGATCTGAATTCCTAGAAAGAATTTCAGTTCCCCCATGAGGCTCATCTCAAATTCTGCCTGCATACACTTAGCAAATTTTCTTCCAAGAGAAGGATTAGTAGAACCAAAAATAATGTCATCAACATAAATTTGACAGACTAAAATGTCACTCTTAACTGTTTTACAGAATAGAGTAGTGTCCACTTTTCCTCTGGTGAATTCATTTTCAAGCAGAAAGTTACTTAGCCTTTCATACCAAGCTCTGGGAGCTTGTTTCAGACCATACAGTGACTTTTTCAGTTTGAAAACATGTTCTGGATGTTTTGTATTTTCAAAACCTGGGGGTTGGTGAACATAAACTTCTTCTTCTATATAACCATTTAAGAATGCACTTTTGACATCCATCTGATACAGAGTGATGCCTCTATTAACAGCAAATGAGATTAAAAGTCTGATAGATTCTAACCTGGCGACTGGGGCAAAGGTTTCTGTATAGTCTATCCCCTCTTGCTGACTATAACCTTGTGCAACCAGTCGTGCCTTGTTTCTGACGACTTCACCTTGTTCATTAAGCTTGTTTCTGAACACCCATCTTGTTCCAATGACGTTGAATCCTTTTGGTCTGGGAACGAGATCCCATACGTCGTTTCTGGTGAATTGATTCAGCTCTTCTTGCATTGCCAGAATCCAGTTGTTGTCCAGAAGTGCTTCATCAATAGAAGAAGGTTCAATCAGAGACACAAGTCCCATAAGAGTTTCTTCAGAGTTTCTGAAGCTTGCTCTTGTTCTGATTGGATCTTCCTTTCTTCCTAGGATAGTCTCTTCTGGGTGATCCAAACTGCTTCTGGGTAATCTCTTCTGAGGTTGATCAGCAGCAGTTGTAGGATTTCTAGCATTGCTTCTTTCAGACGTTGAAGGAATGTCTGTGTTGAGAGCTTCTGATGACTTGTCTTCAGAACCTGCAAATTCAATTTCTATACCTGCAAGATTTTCATTCTGCTTTGACTTTTCAGAGTCAAGCTTGTCATCAAAACGAACACTGATTGATTCTTCCACAATCTGTGTTTCTGTATTGTATACTCTGTACCCTCTTGAGCGTTCAGAGTATCCTAACATAATACACTTCTGTGCCTTAGAATCAAACTTGTTCAAATAATTCTTTGTATTTAACATATAGCAAGTACATCCAAATGGATGAAAATACGAAATGTTGGGCTTTCTGTTCTTCCACAATTCATATGGAGTCTTTTCCAGAATAGGTCTTATTGAGATTCTATTCTGAATGTAGCACGCTGTGTTTATTGCCTCTGCCCAGAAAGTCTTAGCAACGTTTGTCTCGTTGATCATGGTTCTGGCCATTTCTTGCAATGTTCTGTTCTTTCGTTCTACAACTCCATTTTGTTGGGGAGTTCTAGGACAAGAGAAATCATGCAGAATGCCTTTGTCATTAAAGAATGACTCAAAATCTTTATTTTCAAATTCTCCACCATGATCACTTATGACTTTAGCGATTCTAAGATCTTTTTCATTCTGAACTTGGTTACAGAAGGTAACAAACACAGAGTGTGACTCGTCCTTGTGTCTTAAGAACTTTACCCATGTCCATCTGCTATAGTCATCTACGATCACTAACCCATACTTCTTGCCACTGACTGAAGCAGTTTTAACTGGTCCAAATAAGTCAATGTGCAGAAGTTCTAATGGCTTAGAGGTGGAAACAACATTTTTGGATTTAAAAGAAGGTTTTGCAAATTTGCCTTTCTGACATGCTTCACACAGAGCATCTGAATTGAACTTCAAATTTGGAAGTCCTCTGACCAGATTGAGTTTGTTAATCTGAGATATTCTTCTCATACTAACATGCCCCAATCTTCTGTGCCAGATCCACTGCTCGTTGTTAACAGACAGAAGACATTTTACGTTCTGACTCTTTAGTTCAGAAAGTTTGATTTTGTAAATGTTGTTTTTCCTCTTACCATTAAATAGGATAGTCCCATCTTTCTGACTAACAGCTTTACATGATTTTTGATTAAAGATTATATCATAACCGTTATCACTTAATTGACTTATGGATAACAGGTTATGCATCAATCCATCAACTAGCAGAACATTATTAATAGAGGGAAGATTTCCGTTACCTACAGTTCCAGAGCCAATTATCTTTCCCCTCTGATTGCCTCCAAAGCCAACGTGGCCTCCAGGCTTAAGTTCCAGGCTTTGGAACATATGCCTTCTTCCCGTCATGTGTCGTGAGCAGCCAGAGTCCAGGTACCATGACTGGTGTTTCTGACTTGCTGCTAAAGATATCTGCAACATGTATTATTTTATCCTTAGGTACCCAGATCTTCTTGGGTCCTGATTTGTTAGTTTTACCAAAACTCTGGTTGAATTTTGGTTTCACAGAGTGCTTACTACTAGTATATTTGATGTCATGTGTGTGACCATACACAAAGTGTGAATTTAAAGGAGTGTGTTTAATGGTTAAATCCATGACATTTTTAGGTGTAGGAACCTTACCTAGGTATCCTATTCCTTTCCTGCCGTTTCTGCTAACTCCATAGATCATTGAAGCCATTCTGCTTCTATCTATGCTTTTAGCAAGGAACTTCTGGAAACTGTGATCATACTCCTTGATGATCTCATCAGTGTTGCTGGGAGTTTCAGAAATTGGTTCATTCTGAGAGTTTTGTAAAGAGTTTTCTAATTTTGAAATTTTATCTTTCAGCTCAGAGTTTTCCAATTTGAGACTCTCAGACTTATTAGAGTCAGATTCAAGAGTCCTTTTCAGGTCTCTGAATTTAGCTCTAATCTGCTGATAACGTTCCAGAATTTCATTGAGGCTTTCAGCAAGTTCAGCCTTTGTAAAATTAACAGCGAAGTTAGGAAATACCTCTTATGTGTCTGATTCTGAGTCTGATTCAGAAGCTTCACTGTCATCTGGAATGTTAGCCATGAGCGCTATGTTTGCCCTTTCATCATCTGATTCTGAGTCAGCTTCAGACGAGTCAGAGTCATCCCATGTGGCCATGAGACTTTTCTTCTTCTCTCTTCCAAACTTCTTTTTGGGCTTTTCCCTCTGAAGCTTTGGGCAGTCACTCTTGTAGTGTCCTTGCTCATTGCACTCGTAGCAGATGATGTCTTTTGTATTTGGCTTCTTGCTACCGGAGGAGCCTTCAGATCTTCTGTATCCAGAGGAAGAATCTGTCCTTCTGTATCTGGAAGAAGACTCGTTCTGATCAGATCTTCTGGGATTCCTGAACTTCCTTTGTCTTTGCTTCCACAGTTGATTTACTCTTCTGGAGAGAAGGGAAAGTTCGTCTTCTTCTGATGAGGATCCATCAGATGTTTCTTCAACTGCCTGCAAAACTTTAGATTCAGATTTTCTGTTAGATTTTAAAGCTAAAGGCTTACCTTGCTTCTGAGGCTCATCAGCTTCTAGCTCTATCTCATGACTTCTGAGGGAGCTTATAAGTTCCTCCAGAGTGATTTTGTTGAGATCCTTCGCTAGCTTCAGAGCAGTAACCATAGGCCTCCACTGCTTGGGTAAACTTCTGATTATCTTCTTGACATGGTCAGCAGTAGAGTATCCTTTGTCCAGAACTTTGAGACCAGCTACCAGAATCTGGAATCTAGAGAACATAGTTTCAATGGATTCAGATTCTTCCATTTTGAACGCCTCATACTTCTGAATGAGCGCCAGAGCTTTTGTTTCCTTGACTTGAACGTTGCCCTCATGCGTCATTCTGAGAGAATCAAAGATGTTCTTAGCTGTGTCTCTGTTGGAGATCTTTTCATACTCAGTATAGGAGATGGCACTGAGGAGGATGGTTCTGGCCTTATGGTGATTCTTGAAGTCACGCTTTTGTTGATCAGTCATTGATTTTCTTTCAATCTTCTGACCAGTTGCATTCACAGGGTGCGTGTATCCATCTGTCACCATATCCCACAGATCAGCATCATGTGCTAGAAAGAAGCTTTCAATTCTATCTTTCCAGTAATCAAAGTTTTCTCCATCAAAAACTGGAGGTTTGCCGCTGAATCTGTCTCTATCCTCATTGTTGTCATTGCTGAAATGAGAGTTGTTTCCTGCCATTGTGTTTTTCTGACGCTGGATCTTGTACTGACACGGTTAAGTGTTTTAGCTCAGAACCAGGCACTCTGATGCCAATTGAAGGGGTGAAAAACACAAGAAGGGGGGTTGAATTGTAAAACTGGAATCTTAAAGCAATTGACAAGATATTTTTATCCTGGTTCGTTTGATCTCAAACTACTCCAGTCCACCCGTCAAGGTGATTTCGCCTCTCTCCAACGAGGTCTTAATTCACTATATTCAACTGAATACAAATCTGCTTTAACAACTGCTAAAGCCTTCTTGATTCAAACCACAATCCGGTTTGTCAAGGCAACACTTTCTTACAAAGGTATGAAACAAATGTGTGTGAATGTTTTCTACAAAACTTTATCACAACTGTGATGTATACACAAATTAAGCTTAGAAACTTAGAATGCTAAACACTAATGGAGTATCAGAGTTTGTTGGTTTAGCAAAACTGGTAGATGAAGATTATTGTTCAGCTTTGTGCGTGTAGAGAATTTGGAAGCATTAGCCATTATAATCTTCGAAGCTTTGTTTATATAGCACTTGAGAAGATGAACGTTGAAAGCAAATATTCTTGATTCAATGCTAATAACAAGCTTTCCTTTTTGAGCAGATCTTGTCTGGAATGAGGCCGTTGGAATTAATTAGCGTTCAATGCACAGTACCGTTGCTTCTTCAATGCACGTTCTGGCTTGGCTCATTCTGATTCTGCTTCGCTGCTGATGAACTAATGTGTTTCTGTATCAGAGTGTTTTACGCGCAGTTCTGTTCATCAAGCTACAGCATGTACGAGAGTTGATCATCTGATCTTCACGTTCTGATTCAGCAACTTCTGATGCTGGTGTATGAAATCATATTCTGATGCTGAATGAGTGATCTTGCTTATTTTAATCAGCATATCTGCAAGTCAGAGCATAGTAATTTTAGGTAGCATATAGTTCAAACATGAAACATATAAATACTATATCTTTTCACTTTGTTATCATCAAAACTTAAATGTAGGGTACTAGATTCAAACATTGTTCTAACAAGGTGAAAGCCATACAAGAGATGCCAGCTCCCAAGACAGAGAAAGAGGTCAGAGGCTTTCTAGGACGACTGAACTATATTACCCGATTCATCTTGCACCTAACTGCTACTTGTGAGCCAATCTTTAAGTTACTGAAGAAAGATTAAGTGGTATGTTGGAACGATGAATGTCAGGCTTCTTTCGAGAGAATCAAAGAGTACCTCCAGGAGCCACCTATTCTTATGCCACCAGTTGAAGGGAGACCTTTGATCTTATACTTAACAGTACTTGACAACTCAATGGGGTGTGTGCTGGGGCAGCATGACGAGTCTGGCCGAAAAGAGCATGCTATTTATTACCTTAGCAAAAAGTTTACCGACTGTGAGACTCGTTACTCACTGCTCGAGAAAACTTGTTGCGCTTTGGCATGGGATGCTCGCCGGCTGAGACAGTATATGTTGACTCACACTACTCTGTTGATTTCAAAAATGGATCCAATCAAGTATATATTCGAAAAGCCTGCCTTGTCCAGAAGAATAGCAAGATGGCAGATGATCTTGACTGAATATCACATCCAGTACACGACTCAAAAAGCAATCAAGGGAAGTGCATTGGCAGACCATTTGGCACACCAGGCAGTGGATGATTACCAGTCTATGAACTTTGAATTCCCAGACGAGAATATCATGTTGATAACTGATTGTGAACCACCTGGACCGGATGAAGGACCTGAGGAAGGATCCCGATGGTCTATGCACTTTGATGGAGCTTCAAACGCTTTAGGTAATGGCATTGGCGCTGTAATCATATCTCCTAAAGGCTCACATACTCCACTTACCGCCCGACTATGTTTCAACTGCACCAACAATATGGCGGAGTATGAAGCATGCATCATGGGTCTTCGAGCAGCAATTGACCTAAGGATTAAGTTTCTGAGTGTCTTCGGAGATTCCGCTCTCGTGATCAGTCAGATCAAAGGCGAGTGGGATACGAAACACCCAAATCTTATTACTTACAAGGAGTATGTATTGATGTTGCTTCCCCATTTCGAGGAGATAACCTTTGAACACTTCCCAAGAGAGGAGAATCAGTTGTCGGACGCGTTAGCTACGATGTCTTCTATGTTCAAATTCAAGTGGGACAATGAGGCTCCCCGGATCATTATTTGGAAATTGGATGAACCTGCACATTGTTGTGATCTTGAGACCGAAGAGGTAACAGAAAAACCTTGGCATCATGAAGTGAAGAGGTACCTTGAAGCTCAAGAATACCCCGAGGGTGAATCTGTTAATGACAAGAAGTTTCTGAGAAGGTTCGCGGCAAAGTTCTTCATCAGCAATGGGATTCTTTACAAATGTAATCATGATTCAACCTTACTGCGCTGTGTGGATAATATTGAAGCAGAAAGGATCATGGTAGAGCTTCATGAAGGTACTTTCGGAACTCATTCCAGTGGACATACCATGGCAAAGAAAATCCTTCAGGCAGGATACTACTGGTCCACAATGGAAGCCGACTGTCATCAGCATTCTCGGGCATGTCACAAGTGCCAGGTTTATGCTGATAAGGTGCACATACCTCCAGTTCCTCTAAATTTCTTGACAGCACCTTGGCCTTTTGCAATGTGGGCATTGATATGATCGGCGAGATCAGACCTACGACATCCAGCGAGCATCGTTTCATCCTGGTAGCGATTGATTACTTTATGAAGTGGGTTGAAGCAGCTTCCTTTGCTACGGTAACCAAGAACGCCGTGGCACGGTTCATTCAGCACAACCTGATCTGTCGATACGGCATACCAGAAAGGATCATTACGGACAATGGTACCAATCTTAACAACAAAATGATCACTGAGCTCTGCGAGCAATTCAAGATACAGTATCATAACTCTTCTCCCTACCGGCCGAAGATGAATGGGGCTGTTGAAGCAGAAAATAAGAACATTAAGAAGATTGTGCAGAAGATGATAGTGACATACAAAGACTGGCACGAGATGTTACCATTTGCTCTTCATGGATACCATACCTCAGCACGAACGTCAACAGGGGCAACACCTTATTCCTTGGTTTATGGCATGGAAGCAGTTTTGCCTATTGAAGTTCAGATACCCTCTCTTCGAATCATGAAAGATGTAGGTTTGAGCGAAGATGACTGGATCCAGACCCGACTTGATCAATTGAATCTAATCGACGAAAAGAGACTTACTGCTATTTGTCATGGTCAGACGTACCAAAAACGAATGATCAAGGCATTTAACAAGAAAGTCAGACGACAAGAGTATCAAGTTGGGAACCTGGTAATCAAGCGCATCATTCTACCTCAAGGTGATCCCAGGGGCAAATGGACCCCTACTTACGAAGGGCCATTTGTGGTTAAGAACATCTTCTTAGGAGGAGCGATGATTTTAACCACCATGGATGGTGACGACCTTCCTCACCCCGTCAATGCAGACATAGTAAAAAGATACTATGCATAATCAAAGATTCGCTAGGTTGACTGGCCTAGGAAAAAATAAGGGCTTCCCGGCGAACCAAAAAGGTTCGGGCAAAAATAAGGGATGAAAATAAAAAAAATTTGTACACCCGGCAAGTCGAAAACCTGAAAAGGCGGCTTGGGCAAAAATGGGTATCCCGGTGGACTGAAAAACCGAAAGGGTGGTCCAGGCAAAAGTTAGGGATTAAAGCGTAACACTATGTCTCATTGGATCACCTCGCATCCGGACTTCGGTATCAACTATCAGGCTCGGACGACACCAGTCAATCAGATTCATCTTCAACTAAGTGGCAAAGTGATGAGATGCTTGAAGATATAAAGGCAATAGCAGAGCTGGAACCCAGTAGGACTATTCACATAGCTGTTTTGTTTTCTTTTCACAAAGTGTATAAGTTCTATTTGTTCAGCGGAGTTCTCTTACTAGGACGTCAGTCTCTTGTACAAAACGCCTATTTACATGCCAAACTTCGAAAATCAATACAAATTCATTTTCAGACAAATTTCAAACTGTTTTCCCTTTATCTGTTTTGTTTTGCAAAGAACGTCCAATGTTCATTTTTGATATATGCATTTGACATTAATTGCTGCTCATAAATATTTACATGCGAAACAAAGGATTAATTACGGATGATATCAGAAACAGGGGCAATAAGATTTGTCCGAGCTGTCTAGTTGCTCTGTCCACCAAGGTACCGAGGTATACTCAGCTGAAGAATATGGCTAAGATACCTTCACTCCCCACAGAATAAAAACAGTAATGGTAGCTCTCCCCACTGAGACTTATAACCATGAACAAATCAGCAAGACTCTTCCCAAGTAGAGTTGATCTACCATCAGCCCGAAAAGGCGTGGTATCCCCAGAAGGTCTTAATATTCCTCAACGGAGTATAAGAATGTTCCCCAGCGGAATACAAGATACCCCCATTGGAGCCATTTCCCCAGCGTAGTTTAAAAAAGGTTCCCCGCCAGGATTAAGTCATCTTACCCAGTAGATTCTGGAAACTCATCCCCTGCAGAGTACAAGATAAATCTCCCCAGCCAAACTCAGAAGGTTATCCTCACAAGAGTCTAACTGGGTTATCCTTAGCAAGTTGCAACTGCAAGATCATCCCTAGCGAAGTTCTTTCTTTCCCCAAGCAGGACTTCTATCCTCAACAGATTCAATATCGCCAGCAACGGTAATCCATCCCCAGTGGAGTTCATCATTGAAACCCCCAACAGAGCTTATCAATGGAATCCCCAACGGAGTTATCGTTAAAATCATCAGCAGAACATCTCTCCCCCGCAGAGTAATTCCCCAACGGAGTCATCCTCTCCTGTAGGTTTATTCTTGCAATCATCTTCGTTCGTCATCCCCAGCGAAACCGAAGAATTCAACTCTATTCTCCAGCAAGTTATCCGGGATTTATTTTACCCAGCTAAAACATTACATTTCCATACATCATGATACATGCATAAACGCATCATACCACACAATCTCATTTACGTTGAGAACATCATTGCTTGATCCATATCATGCATTGCATATGACTGACCTTTACCTTTCAGGAAGGACACAGTTAAATTCTCAGCCATATCAAAGGCCTTGCCTGGTCCAGTTAAATCAATTCCTAAAGATTTTTCTGAGGCGAAGCTAGTCAATGGAGACAAAATCAGTTAAATCGATTCTTAAAGATTTTTCTGAGGCGAAGCCAGTCAATAGAGACAAGATCAGTTAAATCGATTCCTAAAGATTTTTCTGAGGCGAAGCCAATCAATGAAGACAAGATCAGTTAAATCGATTCCTAAAGATTTTTCTGAGGCGAAGACAGTCAATGGAGACAAGGTTAGTTAAATCGATTCCTAAAGATTTTTCTGAGGTGAAGCCAGTCAATGGAGACAAAATCAGTTAAATCAATTCCTAAAGATTTTTTCTGAGGTGAAGCCAGTCAATGGAGACAAAATCAGTTAAATCGATTCCTAAAGATTATTCTGAGGCGAAGCCAGTCAATGGAGACAAGATCAGTTAAATTGATTCCTAAAGATTTTTTTGAGGCGAAGCCAGTCAATGGAGACAAGGTCAGTTAAATCGATTCCTAAAGATTTTTCTGAGGTGAAGCCAGTCAATGGAGACAAGGTCAGTTAAATCGATTCCTAAATATTTTTCTGAGGCGAAGCCAGTCAATGGAGACAAGGTCAGTTAAATCGATTCCTAAAGATTTTCCTGAGGCGAAGCCAGTCAATGGAGACAAAATCAGTTAAATCAATTCCTAAAGATTTTTCTATGGCCAAACCCGTCAATAGAGATAACTTGTCAATAAAGACAACCTGTCAATGGAGACAACTCATCAAAGGAGACACCCCATCAATAGAGACAACCCGCCAACAAGGATAGAACCACCTACTAACAATCTCCAAATGGCATCTGTAAGCCTATTCCCGACATCACAATGATGATACTACACCATGCGAGTGCAAATTTCTGGGTACTCTAGTGTTCAATCATCTTCCACCTTCGGATCACGAAAGGCACGCAAGCCAATCTACATCCTCAGGTTTAAGAAGATTGAACAGGGGCAACTGTTGTACCCCAAAATTTGCCTTCTCATGTTTCCCAAAGGTTTCCCCCTACATGGTTGATCACAAAATCTTGCCTAAGGAAAAGGAAAAATTTTGAGTGGTGCTTTAAGTACGTTTCGATTGGCATTCTGAAAGACCCTTCAATTGGTGTTCTGAAGGAGCCTTTCGATTGGCATTATGAACAAGCATTTCGATTGGCATTCTGAAAGACCCTTCGATTGGTATTCTGAAGGAGCCTTTCGATTGGCATTTTGTCAAGCTCTTCGATTGGCATTATAACAGTGTCCTTCGATTGGAATTCCAAAAAGGTCCATTCGAAGAAGCATTCAAAGGGTCCATTCGAAGAAGCATTCAAAGGGTCCATTCGAAGAAGCTTTCGAAAAGCATTCGAAGGAGGCCATCAGCCCATTCGAAGGGGAGCATTCGAAGGAGGCCATCAGCCCATTCGAAAGGGAGCATTCGAAGGCCAGTTACATGTCATTCAAAATTCAAAAAGGGACAAGATCCCATGTGTTTAGCCAACGTTACGAACTCTCATTCATGGCTTTCAAATATAATTAACGTTACAAATCCTCATTCATGGCTGTCAAACACATAATCAAAGTCATTTAAACCTTTTTCTTCCTGTCCCCTCCACCCCCTCTATATAAAGAAATCACAAATGTTGCAAAGGGTCACGAAAATATACAGAAAAAAATAGAGAAAAGAAGCAAGGAGAGCTTGGAGAAACGCTGCCAAAAGTCATCAGCACTTCCAGGAAGCCATACCCAATCCTTGCACCAGCCAAAGCTGCCACCCAACGAACACCTCCACCCTCAGAACTACAGATTGAAACACCTCTGTTTGGTAAAAAAATCTAATCTCAAACTCATGTTTAAATTCATTTTGATTGCATATTCATGTTATTACTGCTGTTTGTGAATGATTTAATGTGCTACATATAAGCTACAACGCAGAGATGAGATTGTGCCATTGCTTGGGCACAATCTGAGTTTCTCCTTCGAATCCCAGGATAAAACAAACCCAGACCCAGATTCAGCAGGTGCGAATAAGGGGTAGATTCGAACCAGGGGGTAAAGTCCCCCCTGGACCTTTAACATGTGTTTCGTTTCTTGCAGGAAATACATTCTCAGGATCCTGTTCAGAGTTTCGAAGCTCAGCAGCTTAGCTTTGAACTACACCCTCAGAGTGCAGCCCCTCATGCACCTTCGATTAAGACTCTTCACTGGGTCGAAAGACAGCCTGCACCCCTTTCGACCCAGACCTCCAGAATTATATTTTTTTCTTGTTTTGCTGCCTGGCCCATTTGTACTTTGTTTTTGTTTATTTCTTTTAGTGTGTTTTTTAATCAACATAAAAATCATAAAAAATAAATAACTTAGAATTAGGATTTAATTTAGTTAATTATTTTAACTTATTTTCTTCAATTTTAAAATCAGTAGACTTAGGATTTATTTGAATTCAATCCTTTTCATAAACAAAAAATGAAAAAAATATTATGTATGTTTTAGAGTTAATTTTAATCAGTTTTTTTAATTAATTAAATTTGACTTAATTGAACATTTAGCATTTTCCCCAAAAAATAAAATAAAACAACAAAAGTTCTTATTCTTAGGATTTTTCAGATTCACGCGCGTTTATTTTATTGTAATTGCTTACTGGGATGTAATAGCTTAAACTAAGACCTTTTTACTGCTTTTATTTCCCCAATTTTTGGACATGTAAATAATCCCCTTCCCCGAAGCCTTGTAATAGCGTAGGATTTACAATTTCCGCACTTTAAATTCCTGTACATATATTAACTGTTTAGATGTATGTTAACTAGGCTATGCATGACAAGATTAAACTCCTAAACTTAAAATCAACAGTAGCACACCATGACATGCAAAGATAATATAACTGAAAATTGACGCACTTGCACATGCCACTCCTAGGGTACACCTCACTTGGTTGCCTCGAGCGTGGTCATTAAGTATAGGATGCTTTAGAGGTCGTCCTTTTGTCTCAAGATCATAAGTTGCCTCGAAATGGTTGCCTCGATAAAAATGATCTAAGACATTAGGATTACCACTAAAGCGTCCTAACGTTGCTTTAGTGACCACACGTCCCTAAAATCGAATTGACCCGAAAAATTACAGCGACGGTGCTACCTACTCCTCAATAGTGGGATAGTACTGTCTAAAGGACAGTTGCATAGTTTAATTCCTTTTTGAGTAGGTAGATGTTCTTAAGTACTTGCTCTCTTTTAAACAAAACAAAACTTTTCGCACTTACACTCTTTTCAAAACAACAAGCTCTTTTCAAAACCCACAATCACAAAGAAAAGCAAACTTTTGAAAACATAGTGAGCAAGTACCTAAGAGCCCGTGGATAACCACGGATAGAAAGGGTGCTAACACCTTCCCTTTCTATAATCTACCTCCCGAACCCGAGAAACATCTCGAAAAGGAATTTGTCTGTGCTTTTGTACTTTCCTTGTTGGATAAAATAAAAGACGGTGGCGACTCTTGCTTACTGATAACACGAATTTATATAACATATTTGGCTTAATTTTCATAGATAATATTAGTATTTTTATTTATTTATTCTATTTTATTTTTGTATTACGTTGGTATTTCTTTTGTTTCAGGTATTTGTATTAAATAAAAGATCAATTGAGCAAAGAAATAAATTGAGGGAAAATCGGATTAAAAAGCCAAAGAAATGAAGCAAAGGGGTGATATAGCAAAAAGGAGGAGTTAAGAAGAAAGAAATAATTATACAAAGAAAAAGACTAAGCCCAGAAGAGCAAAAGCCTAGCAGAAGTTCAGTCCACAAGGTGTTACGACCGTAACAGCCTTGTGACAACCATAAACACGCTAATAGCCTTGTGACGACCGTAACAGACCTGTGACGACCGTAACACGCTATATTTCAACTTCCTCACGTCATGGAGACGTCCTATTCCCACGATGCTGGCAGTTATACCCACGTCTCACTTCCTTCTTCAAGTGGAGACGTGTCCCATGTTCTCCCATGATTCTGGTAGTTATTCCCATGATCTCCACTAGCCTTCGTACAACATGGAAACGGGAAGTTACAAATGAAGCCTATAAATACAAGTTCAACCTTCAGAGCAAGGGTTGACAATTTTACCGAACAACCGTTATTTAGTCTTTCTTTATTTTTCTATTTTCGTATTTTCTTTTCAGTTTTGTATTTCTACCATACTTTTCTAGTTCAGTTTCTTTCTTTAGTTTTTATTTAAGTTTAAGTTTCTATAATTTTCACTGATCTAACCTTACGTTAGACCTAGTGCTTTTTATTTCTTGTCGTAATTTTTCTTTTCAATTCAAGAAGTCTCCGAGCAGATCCAACCGACTTGTGGGGGAATGCTCGTTTATTTCGAAGAACAAGATTATTCAAGCATTATTATTTCCAGGTTCTTAATATAATTATTTTATTTTATTTAAGTATTGTTGCTTGGTATTTATTTATTTGATTATGGGAATGTTTAAATATATTGAACCTTATTATTTATGCATGTCCGAATTAATAAATATGTCCGGATAAACCGTTTAGGTATCGGTAAGTAATAGTAGTAAGAGTAGGAATTAAATTGTTCATAAGTTAAAAAGCTTTAATCAACTTAACTCTGGTTATAACTTTTTATGCTTAAAAATAAAACCTTTGTTACGAAAGTAAGAAGAGTAAATAGGTTAGATCGAGACCACGGAAGTGTGAGGTTTTTAACCAGATAGCTAAAGTTAGGCATTTGATTTAAATACAGTGAAAGCGCTTTAAACCAAATTAGAATTAATTAAGTTTCCAAAAAATACTTCTAAACACTTATAGGCTAGCGAAAGCAGGTATAGGGCTTTAGACGTATAATCCGAGATAAGACCATGAAAGTGTGAGTTGAGGGTTTTTAAACTGATTAATTCTACAGAAAAATTAAGTTAACCATCTTTATACGCTTAAGTTCAATTTAAGCCGCTTAGGTTCACTACTTTACGTACCGATATCCGTTTTATTTATATATTTATATTCCTTAACCAATATTCTAAAAGAACTATTCGCCTTAGCTGTGTACCGTAACTTAGGATAACAATAGATCGATTTATAGTCTCTGTGGGTTCAATATCTTTTAAAACTACGCGATAGGACTGTGCACTTGCAGTCTCCCGATTTACAGACGATAAAGTCCTGCGATCAAGTTTTTGGCGCCGTTGCTGGGGACTATTTAAGTCGATATTGTAACTCTGGTGTTACACCGTATAGACTAAGGCACCTTTACTTTATTTACTATGTATAACCCAAATTTTTCCTACGCCCATTATCAGTATTTTGAGGAACCACAAGAATATCATAGATCCAACCTTGAAATACTGATGGAAGATTTCAATGCTTCACAAACCTACTCTTACCCAAATTACCTCCAAAACTACCAATCCCCACATTTTGAGGAACCACAAGAAACTTATAATTTCAACCAAACTTTTCCTCAACCCAATTCTCTCTATAATTACCACACCCAATATTTTGAAGAATCACCTGAACCATATAAATCTGATCTCGAAATATTAATGGAAAATTTTAATGAAACATCTAGGATGATAAAACACTTAGGGGAAACACAAAAGGAGACTTTAACTTACTTCCAAGACTCTGAAGAATCGTAAGATTTTAACTTCGAAACACCAATAGAGGATTCTGATGAGATGATAACCAACACTAGGTTAGAGTCTATGATTGAGCATTTTGTAGAAACACAAACTGTCCAAAATGAAGAGGTAAGAAAACAAAGTCTTCAAAATAATGAAAACCTTAGCCAACTAACCGTTGTGGTTGAGTCTCTCACGACTCACAACTTGGCCTTAGAAACTCAAATCTCCCAACTTGAACAAAACCTTCTAGGACCATTCCCCAAAGAAGATGTGGATGTTGAAACAACCATTATAGAAAAACTATTTGAAAATCTAGAGAGTGATGATGAGTTTGAAGAGAGTGATATTGCGGCCAAGGAAAGTTCTGACGAGAAAATAGTGGAGATTGAGACAGATTCACCAACGTTGTTCGAAAAGGAGGTTGTAAACGAGGTAGAGAAGGAAGCGCAAATTGTAATCCCAAATCACTACATCCCACTGATTTCTTTCCCGAAAAATTTTATGGAAACTCCGGTAGACTCCCAATTTAAAACGTATGTTGAGGTATTAAAAAATATCCACATTAATGTACCACTATTTGAAGTCTTGCCTAAAAAGCAAAAATTAGAGGACCATAAAATTAATGGTATAATTGCTGTTAAAAGGGTGAGGTTAACTTCTGAGGCGATGGATGAAATCACTAAGCCCAAATTTGAAAAACTTATACTTATGATAGATCCAGAACCACTACCACAATTTCGAAAGAATAAACCACCCTACAGAAGAAAGAAAAGAAAAGGCGAGGGATATGTGAGATGGCTTGATAAGTGGCCATGGAAAATCAACCAGTAGTCGTCCTGGTTTCTAATTTTAAATTTTCTCTTCCATATTTTCATTTTTTCTATTTTATGCTAAATTTTATATTTAAGTCGATTATCGGTTGCACCCTTTCATCTGATGCGTTTGAACTATTTCCCCGTAATACCGATAATTATACTCAATTAAATAATTCACGTTAATATTTATAATTATAATTGAGTATTATTTTAATTATCGTATTTCCCCGTCTCGTATTAATATACTGAACTAATACTTCCCAATATTTATAGTATCAACCATAATGCATTATATACTAGTATTATATATATACTATTAATTAAAATTCTAGATTTATCTATTATACATATATATATATATATATATATATATATATATATATATATATATATATATATATATATATATATATATATATATATATATATATATATATATATATATATATATATATATATATATATATATATATATATATATATATATATATATATATATATATATATATATATATATATATATATATATATATATATATATATATATATATATATATATATATATATATATATATATATATATATATATATATATATATATATATATATATATATATATATATATATATATATATATATATATATATATATATAGTATGTAGTATGTATGCATGTGAGCTGAAATACAATTCCTTGTTCCTTATTCTGCCTAAATTCAAATCGCTGCCCAAGACGGTCGCCTCAAGTCCCCACACCATGCTCTGGAATATATCTGCACTAGTTTGAAAATAAATACTGGACGCAATAATGCTTTGTAATGTATCTGTAGTAAGAAAGAAATGTCACGGAACAGAAACAACTCTGTTCTGCTAAAAATTACAAAATTTGTAGCTGTTACGACCGTAACACGGGTTATATCAGTAACCCCTATAGCAGACAGAATCTCTTCTTCTTCTTCAACCTCCCACTCTTCTTCTTCCACTACCTCCATAACCGTCCCACTACGTCCATAACCCCCGCCTCAGCTCGTGCTTCTCCAGATGCATGTTGTCTTTTCTGCTCCCTTGACTGACTGTTTGTTTCGTCCTTTTCTTCTTTTCATTTTCCCACATTACTCCCATTCAACTCTTATTTACTCTTCCATTAAAATATTCTTCTTATTCATCTTCCACCATAATTCTTATTCAAACTTTCCCTCTTCATTTCCCAACACATTATTATTATAATAATTCCTCTTCAATCTTAACCCTCTATAAACACTCTTCTACATTTCTTCTCATTTCACGTCCCTTCCATCTAATTCTCATATACTTTCTCTCACCTATTTCATTTTCTACCATTCTATCCTTCATTTCATACACTTCCATGGCTCCACGAAACACTCAACGTCAAGTGAGGCCAGACCGACCACCACCCGACCTATCCACGATTATATTCTGAGAAGACGATGATGGCCAACAAAGAGGAAAGTACATGAAATTCTATTCCCGTTCGGTTGTCCCCACTAAATATGTGGACACCGATTGTTTGGATGCCTTGGGTAGGGCGGAAAGCATCACTTTTATGCTTACGAATACGAGTTTGTTAAATCTCTATTTAAATCCTTCTCCGACCTTCGAACCGCTCGTGCTTGAGTTCCTCAGTTCATTCTCATACAATACGCCTCCCGACGATCCATTCACAACCGGTACTGCGAACTTCCGCATGTTTAATCAAGAATATTCAATTGATCAAGAAAGAGTCGCTGAACTTTTAGAATTCACTAGAGGTCCGACCGTTCATTGCAAACCTTTCGACCCCGAAGGCGACATTTCTTGGGATAAAGTTGGTTTTTCCCTTTGGGATGATCTAACCGGTCAACCCACGGAAAGTTGGCGAGATCTCTGCGCTTCGCATATTCATAATCCCGCTCTGAGGTACTTTCATCGAATTCTCGCAAACATCATTTTTGGGAGGACCAATAATCACAAGGTCAACCAAAATGAGATGTTTCTTATTTTCTGTGCCCTCAACGGTCAAGCTGTCAACGCCGCTCCCTTCATGCTTAGCCACTTTCACACATGCGTAAATGCGGCCGGTACCAACCCATTTGATCGCAGGACTTTATCGTCTGTAAATCGGGAGACTGCAAGTGCACAGTCCTATCGCGTAGTTTTAAAAGATATCGAACCCACAGAGACTATAAATCGATCTATTGTTATCCTAAGTTACGGTACACAGCTAAGGCGAATAGTTCTTTTAGAATATTGGTTAAGGAATATAAATATAAATAAAACGGATATCGGTACGTAAAGTAGTGAACCTAAGCGGCTTAAATTGAACTTAAGCGTATAAAGATGGTTAACTTAATTGTTCTGTAGAATTAATCAGTTTAAAAACCCTCAACTCACACTTTCATGGTCTTATCTCGAATTATACGTCTAAAGCCCTACATCCCACTGATTTCTTTCCCGAAAATTTTTATGGAACCGCGACACTTTGCAAAAACAAACGCAAAACGCGAACCAGCATTAAAAAACAGTCAGTTCTCGTTCCCACCGATCACAGCATGCTACAAGAAACGAGGTTTTGAATTGGGTTTTCAAAAACTTTTTTCTTAGAAGTGCTTTACACAAATAATCAGAATTAGAATCAATGCTATAGAGAGAAATAATGACACTTTCGGTTTATACATGTTCACCTTAAAAAAGGTTAATCCTGTCTACCTTCCAAGGTGATTTCACCTAAAAAAATGAGTTAACCCACTAATCTTGAAATATTACAGATGCATGGGATACCCGCCGGTGACTAACAACAACAATGATAACCTGTTAGTGATCCCTTAATAATTTTGACCTACTCGGTCCTCTAGGAGATATAACGATCACTAACTCCTTAAGGCTTCTGACCTACCCACTCCCTTGAAGGAGATTTCTCTAAATCTTCTTGAGTTCTGACCTACCTGGTCACTCAAGGAAAAATTAACTTCTAGTTGAATAATGTGTTTATAGATTGCTTCTTACAAGCGGATTACACAAATGTTTAAGTACAATTATATAACACAAATATAAACAACAAATCTTATGTTAGAACACTACAAATGAAGAATAAATAGTGACACAATTAATGAGCAATAACTCTTGCGTGTTTGTCTTCTCTCTTTGATGAATAATGAAGAACTAATATTGTTATACGACGATGCAATCTAGAGGGGGGGGGGGGGGTGAATAGAGACGCGCAAATTATTCTAGACACAAATCTTGAATTTAATTTGTTTTCAAAACTTTTTTATGCAGAAGCAATTAACTGGATAAGTCGTCTAAAAACAACTTATTGGAAACTTGGATATACAAATTGTAAAAGATAAATCTATGAGACAAAATTGAATACTTGATGTAATACGGTGGGAGAACTGACTTTTTTGGTCTTATCCAAATGTGCGGATAGCAAGAGTCACCATCAACTTTTTATTTATCCAATATTTAGGAAAGGTGAAAAGAACAAGAAAGACCTTTGATAGATTTTGAGTTTGGGGGGGGGGGGGGGGGGGGAGGGGGTAAGATATGAAAATGGAATGTGTTAGCACCCTTTTCATTTGTAGTTATCTATGAGCTCTTAATTGCTTAGCTTACTTTGAAAACTTGATTTGTGTGTGTGTGTGTGAGTTGTTTGAAAATATTTTGAAATGTCAGTGTAAGGCTAACTTTGTAATGATTCATGTATTAGTCCTCAAGAATGCGTACAAATTATTTTTTGAAAATATTTGTTCGTAGTGTGAGAAATGTTTTGTTTATGAGAAAAACTTTGTGAGCAAGCAATTAGGAGTTTCTTATCCACTAAAGTATTTCTTATTCATTTCCTTCTCCTTTAGAGATAGTGTTATCCATACCATTAGTTGGTAGGTAGCCCTATCCATTGGATGTGAAGAGTCAATCGAGGGTCATCGTATGGTCATTGAATACAACTGATAAGGATACTTTAGCAATTGTATCATAGGGACTAGATTATTTTTCGTAGGGTCATTGAGGGACTATGATCTTTTATTCGGAGGGACTTTTTCTAAAGTATTCCTATTTTCGAGGGACATGACCATGTTCCGAAGGCAACAAAGGGAGGTTACCCTAGAGGTGCGAGTGTGAATAGTGATTCAATTCAGTTATTTTATCTTGTATTTAGGGTTATGCTATCATTTTATTATTATCTTTCCATACACACCTAATTACTAATAGCATACAATACAGTAGAAATATAAATGTGCGGAAAATAAAGGTCCTACGCTATTACATGGCTTCGGGGTAGTTACATAATAAATATGCGGAAAATAAAACCTTAAAACTATTACATCCTGGGAGCAGATACATAATAGAGAAAAAATGCGAGAACCATAAACCTAAATTATTACAATAAAATAATGTGACCTATACACTTTTATCTAAAAATTAAAATAGCAAAAAAAGAAAAGAAAATATGAGAAAAAGTTTTGGTATTTTAGAAAATAGTTTTAATGATAAAAATAATTAATAAACCTAAAATTTCTAATTGATTTTAATATAAAAAAAGGTTTTAATTAATTAATATAAATAAAAGTTAAAATTTTAATTGTTAAAAAAATTAAACCTAATTTAATTAGTATTAGAAAGTTATTAGGTCTAATTAAGATTAGGTTTAATTTTAATTAGGGTTTTAATTAAAAGAAAATAAGTGAAAAAAAGAAGAAAAATAGGGTTAGTGAAAAAGGAAGAAAAATAATGCATGGGATGAGTGTTGAACTCACGCTCTTGACTTCACCAATGCATCCTTCTACCACTGTGCCAAGCTGCTTGTTGCATTAGATATACAAGTGTGTTGCATAATATATGAAACCTGCATGAATTGAAATATTTTTTTTTTTGCAAAAGGTAGGGTTTGAACCCACGTCCTTGTATAGTAATGCCTTAACGCACGCGCTCCTGCCACTAGAGTGATTGTACATCTGTGAATATAATTAATCAAAATAAATATAATACAAACATCATCAGAGGGACCGGAGAAGCATCGAAGCCCTAACTCCGATCGTCTTTTCTGGTGAGCATATTATCTAAACCATGCAAAATAACGCACATTAATGAACAAGTAGGACCCTACCCCCCCCCCCCCCCCCCCCCTAATTTGAGGGCTATGAAATCACCGGTGGCCTTAGAATTGGCTGAATCTTCCTGTATAACGAGATATCAAGAAAATAATGTAAATCAATGTAACAATGGCAATGCATGCTTCAGGCCTCATGGGACTCATGCGATGGCTCAATCATGTATAGTTACATCTCAAAGACACATTAGAAACATTAGTATGAATCAAAGAACCATAAAATCTAAAATACAAAATTCAAGAAATTATGTAAATCGGTGATGCATGGATGCTCGTTTCAGGCTCTTTTGATTATTAAGGATGATCCCAACTTACTCTGTAATGTCCCTGAAATTGGTTTCGATGGCTATCTTGCTTGGAGAAAGGCTAAAAACAAAGTTTCAAGTTTTCCATACTTTGAGAAATTTTGAGGTTTTTTTTGGAGTATTCTTGCAAGGTTTTCGTGTTTTTTTCTTATTTGAAGATGCAGTGTATTTATAGGCCATGAATTAGGTCAACAAAGATGAGTGTGATCGGTGGATCTGGAACTGACTGTTTAACGCTGGTTTCGCGAAACGTCGCGGTAAGCAAGAGTCGCCACCGTCTTTTATTTTCTCCAATATGGAAAGGACAAAAGCACAGAAAAATTCCTTATTGAGATTAGTTCTCGGTTCGGGAGGTAGATCTATAGAAAGGGAAGGTGTTAGTACCCTTTCTATCCATGGTTATCCATGGGCTCTTAGATACTTGCTCATTTGTGTTTTCAAAATGTTTGTTTGCTTTTCAGAGTGAGTGGGTTTGTAAAAGTTTCGTTTTAAAATTTCAGTTCGACTCTTGTATCAGTCCTCAAGAGTGTTTGAAAAGTTGTTTTTGAAAGCTTTTTGCAAAGTGTCGGTGTGAAAAGAAGTTTTTTTTATTTGTTTTGAATTAGAGCAAGTATCTACGAGTCATCTACCTACCCTAAGGAATTAGTCTGTGTAAATGTCCTTAAGGTAATGCCATCCCACCATTGAGAGGTAGGTAGCACCACCGTTGGAGGTGTTCGGGTCAATTCGAGGGTTAGGGACAGTGTGGTCACCGAGCAATAGTAAGATACCTTAGAAGCTACCCTTATGCCATTGATCTTTTTATTCCGAGGCAACCGTTTCGAGGCAACTGTTCCGAGGCAACCGTTTCGAGGCAACTAGATCAATGGAACATAAGGACTCACTAAGACGTCCTATACTCGACGACCACGTTTCGAGGGGCAAGGCAACAATGTGATCACCAGAGCAACAGTAGGACACCTTAGAAGCTACCCTTATGCCATGTTCATGGACATAAGGACTTACTAAGACGTCTTGTACTCGACAACCACGTTTCGAGGGGCAAGGCAACAGCGAGGCGTACCCTAAGAATGGTGTGTGAATTGTGTGTCATTTTCAGTTATTATTTGTCTTGTCATGCATTGGGTGAGCTACGCTTTGATTTTATTTGGGCATTCATTCTTTCATGTGATTAGCAGTTAAAAGGGTGCGGAAATTAAAATGCGGAAAATAAAGGTCCTACGCTATTACAAGGCGCGGGTCTACATCGCCAAATTAACAAAGACCCGATTTGAATAAAAGTGCGGGAAGTAAATGTCCTAATTACTATTAAAAGGCTTTGGGGCAATTACATAAATTTAAAAATGAAAAATGTAAATAAACGCGCGAAAAGAAATTAGAAGCGAAAGTGCGAGGGCGTTGGACCCTTTAAAGAAATTAAATATGAAATTACAAATTAATTAAAGAAAAGAACTTATTTTTGATGTTTTTGGTAATTAAATGAAATTGAAACTAATTAATTATTTTAATTACAAGAAAATATTTTTTGACCTTTTTTATGTTTTTATGAAATAAAATAAAAAAGAATTAAAAATGTCAAAAGAAAAAGCCTAAGTCTAAATTTGTTTTTATTTATTGTGAAAAAAAGGTTAAAATTAACTAATTAAACTAATTAATTTGTTAGTATTTTATTTACAAAAATAATTACTAAAGTGAAATTAATAATAATAATAATAATTACATTTTTTTTGTTTTTTTTTCTGAACTTATGAAAATAATTATTTGTGAACTAACTAAATAATAATAATAATTAATAAAAGGAAAGAAAATAAGAAAAGAAATGCTAAACCAAGGAGGTGAAGGCCGGATTTTGGAGGTTTTACTCAAAATCATCCTTAGGCATCAAAAATTCCATCTAAGCCCATGGTTGTGATCGTCCATGTCTCCTGATCACGACTATGCTTATGGTTTGTCCCAATTTCACCTGTAGACAAAATACCTAAAAACAAAACCAACGAACCCTAGGCACGGGTATTGTTATACGAAGCCTAAAAATGAAATTGAATATAGCAGTTATATTGGAAATTAGGCATGGAGTATGAATATGCTATTATTTTCCAGAAAAAGTGCAAGAATGGAGAAACATGATTTCGTGTACAGCGCTTGAGACAACTTACAGCGCTTGGTAGTGGACCTTAGGACGCGTTTGTGGTTGCTTTGGCTTCAGGGAGTGGCAAGGAAGAAAACCACGTGCTTGCTTGGATCTGAAAATGTTTGCAACACCGCTTTAGATCTCTCACTTTTTTGGACAAATTTTGAACTTTTCCTCTGGCCGTTTGTGCACACTCTCCTTTTTTTCTAGCTCTTGAATGAGGCTTGCAAGGCTTATATATATAGGCTTGGATGAGAATCAGTCACATTAAGGAGCTTTTAAGCCTTGCAATGAAGTTTTGATTTTCTCCATAATCACCATTGAAATAACTTGCCATATTTGCTCCAAATTTGAATTTTTTTGCTTGAAATAGGTCTTGAACGAATTTGGTATATGTTTTATGGTGTATCAAAGCTATTCAAACCACAAAATATCCTCCCATTAATTTTCTTGATTTTTATTTGAATTTTAAAGATTTAAAATGAATTAAATCAAATAAAATTAAACAAAAATAGAAAAATTAATTTTTATTCTTGAAATAAAACATGGGACACGTGGGAGGTATGGCAAAGCTGAATCAAGTGGAAAAAGTGGGCCCCTTTTGTCAAAAATGAAGTTTCAAGGATAATTGACTTTGGCCCTTTCACAAAAATTTCCCAAATTCTCCAATGCATATCTTGCTCAATTTTGAAGCTATGAACATGTTCTTGGACATTCTGGAAAGGTCTTGAAGTCCTCTAACCAATGCCTTTGGTCCCATGTCATTTTGATTTACCAATATCAAGTTATGGTCTTTGACTTAAAGTGCCTTTTTGTTGACTTTTGAAAATGACCTATAATGTTGAAATTGATAACTTTTTGTGAGAGCATTTCTTGGACTTGGAATGTGAAGATGAGTTGTAGGAAATGTCTTCCCCTTCAAAATGAGCATTGGATGGGATTTTTCTGATGAACCATGAAAAAGTTATGCCTTGGTCAAGGTACAGTTGACTTTTCAGCCGTCCAAAAATAGAAACTTTTGACACCTTGATGATTTTTGAGCCATGCTTGAGGAATCATGATCAAGATTTGACCAAATGATGATTGTGACTTCAAAATAAGATGTTGACCAAAAATTTTGACTTTTGACTACCAAATGACCATTTTGCCCCTGCAGTTGATTGTGAAGCAATTAGGGTTTTTGACTGTGCAACTTAACCTTGTGAGCCTTGAAACTTGACATGTAGGTGCTTGACAATGTTTATAGGCATTTGGGACTTGATTGGACCATTGAAAACCTCAACTTCCTTGAAGGAACCAAAACCTTAATTTTGACTGGCTTAGGAGGATGGTTGACTGTGCAATCCTTGGAGTAGCCTTGAACCATTTGAGGTGATGCTTGTCAAAACTTTGAAGATTATGGGAGGACAAATTTTGGGGTACAACAGTTGCCCCTGTTCAATCTTCTTAGACCTGAGGATGTAGATTGACTTGTGTGCCTTTCGTGATCCGAGGGTGGAAGATGATTGAACACTAGAGTGCCCAGAAATTTGCACTCACATAGTAGCATGTCAGCAGTGTGATAGCGGGAATGGGCTTAGAGATGCCATTTGGAGAGATGACGGATAGGGGGATGGGCTTATAGATGCCATCTGGAAGTGTGACATAACCTTGTCAGGAATGGGCTTATAGATGCCATTTGGAGACTGTTGGATAACTGAATCTGAATAAGAAATAGAATAGCTTCCGTGCCTGGAGCATATCTAGCCTATATCTAGTTATTGACGTCTGAATAAACAGTAGAATGACCGCCGTGTCTGGGGTATATCCATATTGTATCTGTATGAGCGACAGAATGTCATCCGAATCTGGATCGTATCTGGACTGAACAATAGAAAAGCATCCAGGATGGAGCATCTCTAAGTTGTCTTTTAGAAGTTTGAATCTGAATAAGCAATAGAACGGCGTCCGGATCTGGAGCATCTCTAGGCTATATCTGAAAGGAAATCTGGAATGATTATCAGAATGTCGCCATGCCTGGGTCACATCTGAACCATATCTAGAAGGAGTCTTGAATAAGCAAAAGAACAACATCCATATCTGGAGCATTTCCAAGCTATCTCTGAGAGGAAATCTGGAATAAGTATCAGAACGTCGCCATGCCTGGGTCACATCTGAACCATATCTAGAAGGAGTCTTGAATAAGCAAAAGAACAGCATCCATATCTGGAGCATTTCCAAGCTATCTCTGAGAGGAAATCTGGAATAAGTATCAGAACGTCGCCATGCCTGGGTCACATCTGAACCATATCTAGAAGGATTCTTGAATAAGCAAAAGAACAGCATCCATATCTGGAGCATTTCCAAGCTATCTCTGAAAGGAAATCTGGAATGAGTATCAGAACGTCGCCATGCCTGGGTCACATCTGAACCATATCTAGAAAGGTGATCTCTGAATAAACAACAGAACAGCCTCTGTGCCCGGAGCATCTCTAAGTTATATCTGAGAAGAAATCTGGAATAAGTATCAGAACATCGCCATGCCTAGGTCACATCTGAACCATATCTAGAAGGATTCTTGAATAAGCAAAAGAACAGCATCCATATCTGGAGCATTTCCAAGCTATCTCTGAGAGGAAATCTGGAATAAGTATCAGAACGTCGCCATGCCTGGGTCACATCTGAACCCTATCTAGAAGGAGTCTTGAATAAGCAAAAGAACAGCATCCATATCTGGAGCATTTCCAAGCTATCTCTGAAAGGAAATCTGGAATGAGTATCAGAACGTCGCCATGCCTGGGTCACATCTGAACCATATCTAGAAAGGTGATCTCTGAATAAACAACAGAATAGCCTCCGTGCCCGGAGCATCTCTAAGTTATATCTGAGAAGAAATCTGGAATAAGTATCAGAACGTCGCCATGCCTGGGTCACATCTGAACCATATCTAGAAAGGTGTTCTCTGAATAAAAAACAGAACAGCCTCCGTGCCTGGAGCATCTCTAAGTTATATCTGAGAAGAAATCTGGAATAAGTATCAGAATGTCGCCATGCCTGGGTCACATCTGAACCATATCTAGAAAGGTGATCTCTGAATAAACAACAGAACAGCCTCCGTGCCCGGAGCATCTCTAAGTTATATCTGAGAAGAAATCTGGAATAAGTATCAGAACGTCGCCATGCCTGGGTCACATCTGAACCATATCTAGAAAGGAATTTTGAATAAGCAAAAGAACAGCATCCATATCTGGAGCATTTCCAAGCTATCTCTGACAGGAAATCTGGAATAAGTATCAGAACGTCGCCATGCCTGGGTCACATCTGAACCATATCTAGAAGGAGTCTTGAATAAGCAAAAGAACAGCATCCATATCTGGAGCATTTCCAAGCTATCTCTGAAAGGAAATCTGGAATGAGTATCAGATCGTCGCCATGCCTGGGTCACATCTGAACCATATCTAGAAAGGTGATCTCTGAATAAACAACAGAACAGCCTCCGTGCCCGGAGCATCTCTAAGTTATATCTGAGAAGAAATCTGGAATAAGTATCAGAACGTCGCCATGCCTGTGTCACATCTGAACCATATCTAGAAAGGAATTTTGAATAAGCAAAAGAACAGCATCCATATCTGGAGCATTTCCAAGCTATCTCTTTAATCTTTTTAACGTAGACATGCCCTGGCCGGATACAGGTATCGAATCCACAATCAATCGCTCACAGACATGCCCTGGCTAGATACAGGAATCGAATCTGGGATTGCGATAGTTGATAGTAATCATCTTTGTATTGACCTTTCCTGAAAAAGGCAAAACATTAGTTATATGCAATGTCATGGTGCATGGAATGCATGGTGTCATGACGTTTATAACCAATGGGATTGTAGAATGTGATGTTTATATCATGTATGAAAATGTGATGTTTGCGAATGTATTTTTGTCTAGGAAAATAAATCCTTGACGAACGCCGGGAGCTTATCCTGGGCTGATGTTGCAAGAATACCGGTAGGAGAAGATAACTCCGTTGGGGAATAAACTTGGCGAATAGATTACTCTGCGGGGAAAATTACTCTAGCGATCTTGCTGGGGAAAATACTCTGTGGGAAGAGAGGTACTTCGCTGAGATGTTGTATGAGAACTCCGCTGGGGATACCATTGTTGAGTTACGTTTGGGAGGTTTGAGGAACTCCGCTAGGGATAGGAATACTTCGCCGAGGACGATCTTTCCGTGGCAATTAGCTGAGGATAACCCAGTTATAAGCTCTGGCAAGGAATAAGCTTCTGAATAAAGACGGTGAGAGATATGCTCTACAAAGGATAAGCTTCCAGAATCTACTGGGGATAAGCTTCCTACTGGGGAGATGATTTAACTCTCCTGGGGAGACTTTGGACTGTACTGGGAAGGGCTCCGCTGGATGTCTAGATTCCGCTGAGGAACAATATTAGATCAAGACTGTCGGGGATGCTTGTTAAGAATGTCTGTATGATGTGCTGGGGAATGTTGAGATCTGCTGGAGGATACCCAACTTCCTTAAGGCTGATAGTATAGCTTTGCTTGGGGAGAGTGCATTGACTTGCTGACTCACGCTCTGGGGAATTAAGATATCTTGGTTATGTTCTTCAGCTGAACTTACCTTGGTGCCCTGGTGGACAGAGCAATTAGATTTCTTAGACAGCTCATTATTGCCCCAGTTTCAGTGGGAGAAGGCACCTGTGGGGGTAGTTGGAAAATCTTCTGGTAGACAGGTGACGAGGTGCCAGGACATAGTCGTACGCTTTAATCCCTAACTTTTTCCTGGACCGCCCTTTCGGGTTTTCAGTCCACCGGGATACCCATTTTTGCCCAAGCCGCCTTTTCAGGTTTTCGACTTGCCGGGTGTACAGATTTTTTCATTTCATCCCTTATTTTGCCCGAACCCTTTTGGTTCGCCGGGAAGCCCTTATTTTTGCCTAGGTGTGTCAACCTAGCGGGTTTTTGATTATGCGTAGTATTTTTTCGACTATGTCCACGTTCTCAGAATGTAGGGAGATGCCCCTGTCAGTAGTGTTTTGTCATGCCCCAGAAGATGTTTCATCAGGCCAGATTCGTTGCTGGAGTGCCCCAAGTGACTCGGGCGGAGATTTGCCCCAGGCTATTTGACCTTTGAGAGATTCTCTGAATCTTGATTGGACTGCCCCAGATAATAGACCATGGTCATGTCTGCCCCTTGATTGGAAGTGCTTTTGTTCACTAGGTATTCATCATGCGAATTTCCCTGCTGCTCAAACAAATAGTCATATGCAAACAATGTTATATCAAAATGCAAAGCTTATGCCTGTCTTGAAGATTTTGAAAATGTATTCTTTTAGTAAAAATAAGTGAAATTTTTTTGTAAACAGCGATGTCAACTCGTTATTTTACCGCAAGCCTTAAGGAGTCAGGATACCTTTCGTAACAGTATGCTTTCGAACTAACCCATGCTTCAGCTAGGACTTTTAAGGGTTATAACGTAGCCTGGTTCACGGTTTAAGAAACAAAGGATAAGGCTCAAAATGCATTTGTACCCACCCGCTCTTCGTGATGTTCTTCAAACCTAAACTCAGTTGATCGTGCGTTAGACCTTGTTTGAGTCTTTGCTCTGATGTTCCAATGATGGTTCAGATATTGATGATTTATTCTGAATAGGCAGTCATTTTTTGTTTTTGTTGAGGGTTTGTATGACCTCTTTCTGTTTGATTTCGCTATCCCTAAATTTTGCCTGAACTGTTTCTTTTGTGATTACAGTCAGCGGGATGCCCCAGTTTTGTAAGTCTCCTTCATAGGTTTTGACTTATTGGGTTTTTTATTTTTGAGATATAATGACTGCCTATCCTTATGATTGTTCGGAATCATCACTGTCTTCTTTTTTTTTTGTAAGGACCTCTTTGGTGCCATTTGTTATGCACTTGGATCAACTGAGAGAACTACCCTGCCCCAGGTTATGATAAAGGGTTTTAATTTTCGAAAAGAAAAACTCCTACTTCTTTGGCTCAGAGGGGTTGACGAGGGATTATCTTCCTTATAACTCCAGTGTTTAGGGATTGAAAAAATGCCTGTACCTCATCAGCGGGGTCTGTTCAAAAGCATATTGTAAGGATCGTGGTATCGTTTTCGTCATCCTCCCTCAAGAGGCTTAGAATTGTTAACCGAGCATTGAACATTACAAAAATATGAAAACAGTTTTAAGCATAATAAATGCGAATATATTGCTTCAAAACAGACATATGCGATGCATTAATGAAATAACAACGTTTAATAATGAGCAAATGTTTGAACAATCAAAAGAGAATTACAACTTGAAAAATTCCAATAAACAAAAATTTTCTAGTTTGAGATAGTCATCTCAAATGGAGAATTCTCAGCGGAAGATTTTCATCTCGCCATCCGGCATGAACTCTATCACCCCTTCGTCAATCAAGTCCTGGATTTTGTTCTTCAAGGTCCAACAGTCGTCTGTAGCATGCCCCGGGCTGTCTGAATGATAAGCGCAACGGGTGTTGGGGTCATACCTCGAGGGTGTCCTGTTGGGATTCTTAGGAGGGTCCTTTAGAGTGATCAGATTGACCTCCAGCAAGCGCTTCAGTATAAAGGATGATGGTATATCAGTTTCAGAGAAATGTCTTCCAGGCGTATTTCGCTTACGCTGACTACTCCGTTGAGGCTGGGCTCGTGACCCTGAAGCAGGCTGAGGAGATTTTCCCTTGTCTTCTCGCCCCGCCTGTGGTTGAATGATGACTGGGACTTCAACCCTAGTTGTTGGAGCTACTTGATCATTTGGAAGCAGCTTGGTGACGAGGACCCTGAGCTCTTCTTGCTTTTGAGCTAAATCCTGAATGAGAGTCATCTGGCCCATCAACTGCCCCATCATTTGGATCTTCATGGTTGCCAACTCAATTTGCAGCCCTTCCAGCTGATCGTTCCTGACACCCCCTGCATTCCCTAAGGTCAAGTTCCTGGTGAGGAGAGTCTTTATTTCTTCTTTCCCCTGGATAGGTTCAAGAACATTTCTCGCAGCTGGGCGTTTTGAGCCTGGAGGGCTTGGTTGTCCGGTTGGAAAGCCATTGCTGAAATAAACAGCGAAGATGGTGAGTGACCTGTCAAGAAGGTACCTGTAGTGCAATGATATGTATGATATGTATGCAATGTCTTCAAGGACTTCACAGGGTAAACAAGAAGATTGTTAGTATTTGAATTTGTAGCTTGATTGAAGGAACTCCATGTTGCTGAGAATCCTTCTTCAAGGGTCAAGGCTCACCATATCGAGTGGGTCATAGCCCCTGACAACCTTGTCTAGAGGAAAATAAATCCCCTTTGCCCCTTGCTGGACAGTTGGTTCATCATGACCTGCATCACAAGCCCTTGAGATCCTTGAAATGGGTTAGTCTTCATGCAGGATGCATGCAATGGTATGATGTTATGCTATGCATGGAGTAATGTAGGGAAACCTTGTTATGAGTCCCAATTAAGGACTGTAAACAAAACCTGCAAGAAACTCAGTAAACTCTGTTATGAGTCCCAATTAAGGACTATAAACAAAACCTGCCAGAAACTCAAGTGTCAGATAACAAGCATGCAAGTAGTCAAGTTGGAAGGCACACAAGTCACACAAGAGAAACCTTTAGAGTTCAGGCCAGCATGGGGTCTGGGTATTACCCTCTTGAAGTTGGTGGGCTCAACCTGTCCTATCAGAAGTAACCGGGTTCTAAGGGTCCCAATATCACTGGATTGCTTTCATTGTTCATCGTTTTGATTTAGCCACTGAACTGGCGACCGAAATATTCCAGGAAAGCAACCCTCAATTGAGTGTAGTATCGAGTATCAACCAACCTCGGACTGCACCAAAGTCAGTTATCTCACTACCCTAAAGAGGCCAAGATAGTTCAATTAAGGTTCCTAAGGTCAGTTGATGCTTCACGACACCACGCGGAGGCCCCGTACTCTCCTTGACTGAACTCAAGGGTTACCGGTACACACCAAAGTGCCACATCAACATAGCAGACTGTTTCAACCATGTCGGTATACCCCGCACAGTTCCCTCACAACCTTGTTGCTACTTTCTAAGAAGGTATCCCCAGATCCGGGTTAGGATCTATAGAACTCCCAAGACAGTCCCACAATTTAAAGCAAACAAGTCAAAGCAATTGAAAACACAGTGATCTTAGTCCTAAGGTACACCTCACTTTAAAAGTAGTCCCCAGCAGAGTCGCCAGTTCTGTGATCGGTGGATCTGGAACTGACTGTTTAACGCTGGTTTCGCGAAATGTCGCGGTAAGCAAGAGTCGCCACCGTCTTTTATTTTCTCCAATATGGAAAGGACAAAAGCACAGAAAAATTCCTTATTGAGATTAGTTCTCGGTTCGGGAGGTAGATCTATAGAAAGGGAAGGTGTTAGCACCCTTTCTATCCATGGTTATCCATGGGCTCTTAGATACTTGCTCATTTGTGTTTTCAAAATGTTTGTTTGCTTTTCAGAGTGAGTGGGTTTGTAAAAGTTTCGTTTTAAAATTTTAGTTCGACTCTTGTATCAGTCCTCAAGAGTGTTTGAAAAGTTGTTTTTGAAAGCTTTTTGCAAAGTGTCGGTGTGAAAAGAAGTTTTTTTGATTTGTTTTGAATTAGAGCAAGTATCTACGAGTCATCTACCTACCCTAAGGAATTAGTCTGTGTAAATGTCCTTAAGGTAATGCCATCCCACCATTGAGAGGTAGGTAGCACCACCGTTGGAGGTGTTCGGGTCAATTCGAGGGTTAGGGACAGTGTGGTCACCGAGCAATAGTAAGATACCTTAGAAGCTACCCTTATGCCATTGATCTTTTTATTCCGAGGCAACCGTTTCGAGGCAACTGTTCCGAGGCAACCGTTTCGAGGCAACTAGATCAATGGAACATAAGGACTCACTAAGACGTCCTATACTCGACGACCACGTTTCGAGGGGCAAGGCAACAATGTGATCACCAGAGCAACAGTAGGACACCTTAGAAGCTACCCTTATGCCATGTTCATGGACATAAGGACTTACTAAGACGTCCTGTACTCGACAACCACGTTTCGAGGGGCAAGGCAACAATGAGGCGTACCCTAAGAGTGGTGTGTGAATTGTGTGTCATTTTCAGTTATTATTTGTCTTGTCATGCATTGGGTGAGCTACGCTTTGATTTTATTTGGGTATTCATTCTTTCATGTGATTAGCAGTTAAAAGGGTGCGGAAATTAAAATGCGGAAAATAAAGGTCCTACGCTATTACAAGGCGCGGGTCTACATCGCCAAATTAACAAAGACCTGATTTGAATAAAAGTGCGGGAAGTAAATGTCCTAATTACTATTACAAGGCTTTGGGGCAATTACATAAATTTAAAAACGAAAAATGTAAATAAACGCGCGAAAAAAAATTAGAAGCGAAAGTGCGAGGGCGTTGGACCCTTTAAAGAAATTAAATATGAAATTACAAATTAATTAAAGAAAAGAACTTATTTTTGATGTTTTTGGTAATTAAATGAAATTGAAAACTAATTAATTATTTTAATTACAAGAAAATATTTTTTGACCTTTTTTATGTTTTTATGAAATAAAATAAAAAAGAATTAAAAATGTCAAAAGAAAAAGCCTAAGTCTAAATTTGTTTTTATTTATTGTGAAAAAAATGTTAAAATTAACTAATTAAACTAATTAATTTGTTAGTATTTTTTTTACAAAAATAATTACTAAAGTGAAATTAATAATAATAATAATTATTACATTTTTTTTGTTTTTTTTCTGAATTTATGAAAATAATTATTTGTGAACTAACTAAATAATAATAATAATTAATAAAAGGAAAGAAAATAAGAAAAGAAATGCTAAACCAAGGAGGTGAAGGCCGGATTTTGGAGGTTTTACTCAAAATCATCCTTAGGCATCAAAAATTCCATCTAAGCCCATGGTTGTGATCGTCTATGTCTCCTGATCACGACTATGCTTATGGTTTGTCCCAATTTCACCTGTAGACAAAATACCTAAAAACAAAACCAACGAACCCTAGGCACGGGTATTGTTATACGAAGCCTAAAAATGAAATTGAATATAGCAGTTATATTGGAAATTAGGCATGGAGTATGAATATGCTATTATTTTCCAGAAAAAGTGCAAGAATGGAGAAACATGATTTCGTGTACAGGGGTGAGTTTGAGACAACTTACAGCGCTTGGTAGTGGACCTTAGGACGCGTTTGTGGTTGCTTTGGCTTCAGGGAGTGGCAAGGAAGAAAACCACGTGCTTGCTTGGATCTGAAAATGTTTGCAACACCGCTTTAGATCTCTCACTTTTTTGGACAAATTTTGAACTTTTCCTCTGGCCGTTTGTGCACACTCTCCTTTTTTTCTAGCTCTTGAATGAGGCTTGCAAGGCTTGTATATATAGGCTTGGATGAGAATCAGTCACATTAAGGAGCTTTTAAGCCTTGCAATGAAGTTTTGATTTTCTCCATAATCACCATTGAAATAACTTGCCATATTTGCTCCAAATTTGAATTTTTTTGCTTGAAATAGGTCTTGAACGAATTTGGTATATGTTTTATGGTGTATCAAAGCTATTCAAACCACAAAATATCCTCCCATTAATTTTCTTGATTTTTATTTGAATTTTAAAGATTTAAAATGAATTAAATCAAATAAAATTAAACAAAAATAGAAAAATTAATTTTTATTCTTGAAATAAAACATGGGACACGTGGGAGGTATGGCAAAGCTGAATCAAGTGGAAAAAGTGGGCCCCTTTTGTCAAAAATGAAGTTTCAAGGATAATTGACTTTGGCCCTTTCACAAAAATTTCCCAAATTCTCCAATGCATATCTTGCTCAATTTTGAAGCTATGAACATGTTCTTAGACATTTTGGAAAGGTCTTGAAGTCCTCTAACCAATGCCTTTGGTCCCATGTCATTTTGATTTACCAATATCAAGTTATGGTCTTTTACTTAAAGTGCCTTTTTGTTGACTTTTGAAAATGACCTATAATGTTGAAATTGATAACTTTTTGTGAGAGCATTTCTTGGACTTGGAATATGAAGATGAGTTGTAGGAAATGTCTTTCCCTTCAAAATGAGCATTAGATGGGATTTTTCTGATGAACCATGAAAAAGTTATGCCTTGGTCAAGGTACAGTTGACTTTTCAGCTGTCCAAAAATAGAAACTTTTGACACCTTGATGATTTTTGAGCCATGCTTGAGGAATCATGATCAAGATTTGACCAAATGATGATTGTGGCTTCAAAATAAGATGTTTACCAAAAATTTTGACTTTTGACTGCCAAATGACCATTTTGCCCCTGCAGTTGATTGTGAAGCAATTAGGGTTTTTGACTGTGCAACTTGACCTTGTGAGCCTTGAAACTTGACATGTAGGTGCTTGACAATGTTTATAGGCATTTGGGACTTGATTGGACCATTGAAAACCTCAACTTCCTTGAAGAAACCAAAACCTTAATTTTGACTGGCTTAGAAGGATGGTTGACTGTGCAATCCTTGGAGTAGCCTCGAACCATTTGAGGTGATGCTTGTCAAAACTTTGAAGATTATGGGAGGGCAAATTTTGGGGTACAACAATGGGCTTGGACCTTGTATGAACCTTTTGATTTTTGTTTGAAAATAGAATTATAATGAGACAAAACATGAGGATTTGATACAAAATTAAAACTCCACACGGTTTTTACATTATCTTAGGGCCCCAAAATAAATCAAATCTTAAGCCTTTTAAGCCTTGCACCTCCATTTGATATATTTTTGATTTAATTTGAATTTAAATGAATAAAAATAAATAAGATAAAAATTATATGGTGCATGAATGGATTTAGAGATCCATTGTGAGGTCAAGAACACGTTTGGACCTTGAAAGATAAGCCCATTAGCCCAAAAATTCAAGTTTGCTCAATTTGGGTTTCATGCATTTTCTCAAAATTATACAACTTGTACAACTCATAACTTGCTCAATTGTTATCATATGAAGGTAATATTGGAATTTTTGGAAAGCTCAAGATGTACAACTCTCATGTTTATCATTTTTCCATTTGAAGATTTTACCTTGATGTGAATTGCTTTGACAAAAAGTATCTTTTGTTGACTTTTAAAATGACCTATAATGTTTTAGCCCATATCTCTCAAATGAAGCATTTTTGGGCCTTGAGCTTAGCGAGTCAAAGTTGTAGAGAATTTAATTTCCATCCAAATGGGCTTTGGTTGAGAAACAATTGATGAAGCATGCGAAAGTTATGCTTGGTCAAAGTTCAGTTGACTTCTCCTAAAGAAAATCGTAATTTAGCAACTTTTGACTCTTGATGAACCTTGAGTTTTCTTGATGAGTTATGATCAACGCTTGATAAAATAATGAATGTAACTTCAAAATATTGATGTTGATCAAAAATCTTGAAGTTTGACTGTATGTTGACCACAATTGACTTTTTACTCAATACAATTGATTTTCAATCATCTGAGCAATTGATTGAGAAAATTTGTGATGTAAGGCTTGAAACTTGACACGTGGATTCTTTAAAGTATGTGAGAAACCATGAAGTCCACTTGAGGCATTAGAAGTCCAATTTCCTCTGAGAAAACTAAAACCCTAATTATAGGCCACTACTTAGGAGGAGGATCATTTGATCATTCTTGAGTTGTCTTGAATACTTAATAAGCTTAGGGGCATGAGAAATTCATTTGAAAATGAGAGGGGGGATTTTAGAGTACAACAGTTGCTCCTGTTCAATCTTCTTAAACCTGAAGAGTTATATTTGAAGAATGTAAAAACACAAGAAGGGGGGTTTGAATTGGGGTTTTTTAAACTTTAAGTAAAAAACACGTTTGTTATCCTAGTTTGTTTGAACTCAAACTACTCCGGTCCACCCGCCAAGGTGATTTCAGCTCTCTCAATGAGGTCTTAATCCATTAAACAAACTTGTTTACATAGCTACTATGACAACCGTCAAAGTCTTCTTGATTTTAAACCACAACCCGATTTTCTCAAGGAATTACACTATACAATATTTAAGAGAGTGTACAAAAATTATTTTATAATAAAACAGTATCACACAAGTGATGTTTTACACAAAATGAAATTCAGTATTTTGAAGGTGATGAAGATGACTCGTTTGTTGTGCTCTCAAAATCGTAAACGATTTCTCCTTCAAGCTTTATTTATATAGGCAACGCATGTGGGAGCTTTTGGAATGTTGATAAATAGTAATTAAAGAGCTTTCCAAAAATAGAGATTCATGTTCCCTTTAAACCGTTAATTTTGAATAGACATAAGTGATTTGTAATGCTTCAGAACACGCTTGCTTCAGAAGATGAAAGTTATCGTTACTTCTTTCTAGAACTGTATGAATCAAAATAACAGAGTTCTTCTTTGCAACGTTTAGGAATTCAGAAGTTGCAGCTTTAGAACTTCTTTATAAAAGATGTATTTAATCAGAGTTTGAACAACTATCTAACTCATCTTCTATGCTTCTTCCATCATAACTTCTCTTCAAAACAAAATATTTATTTAGGGAGCATAATTGTTCTTTAAGTGTTTGTTATCATCAAAACTCTTACAAGAGTTGTAGAATCAAACTATTTTCTAACAATCTCCCCCTTTTTTATGGTGACAAAAACTTGAATATTTCGATAGAAACTTAAAGAACATAAAGCATTTAAAGTCTCCCCCTGAGTTGAGTACTCAGATAAAGAAGAAATACTTCCCTGAAGATTATTCTAATCAGAGTTTTTGAGAAAAGAAACTATGATGCGTCCACTTCTGTCCTTAATAGAGTTTATTCCTGTTTTGCTTTCAGAAAAAAAATAGTAGAAGTTAAGATATTCAAAATGTTTGAGACTGAGTCTCGATACTGTTATATTAGAAATATCTTACGTTCTCCCCCTTTTTTGTCAAGAATCAAAAAGCAATAAAAACATTTTAAGCAATAAAAGACAATTTATATTCAAAAGGATTTCAACAAAACACGTTCTGAAGAAAACAAAAAAAATAAAGAAAACAAATTTCATAACTAAGTGTGAGGTGGTGGAAGTCGTGTGAACAAGGCTTCCAATAAACTATTGATCTGATTGTTTAATTCCTCTTGTTTTCTAAGCATCCCCTTTATTTACTTGCACGTATCATCCTGCTTGTCTAGCCTTTCCTTAAACACGACATTCTCTTTCTTCAACTCCTCCAGAGTTTGCAGCACAAGAGATGAAGATGGTATATCAACAGAAGGTACCACCTTTTCAGAGCAAGCCACGGCTGATTCTGACTCAGGAGCGTCTTCAATTCCTTGCCTTTGTCTTGAAACCTAACCAGAGGCAGAGGATCAGAGGATGGTTGATTACATTCTGTTGGCTGATGATCTTCCCAAGGAACATTGTCTAGTAGAAGGAGTGGCTTCTTTGCCCAGTGACGCAAAACTTGATCTTTGAAGATATTCAGATGATCACAAAAGTTCTGTTGAGCAATTCCATAACTCAACTCCTTGAGTTTTTGGGATTCAGAGTTGAACCATTTTCTGAACTGGTTCCAATGAGAATCAGAAGCACAAGGGTTAAGATTCTCTAAGCAAGCTAGATTTAGAGAGTTAACCCATTCCTGTATTTCTGTTTCAAAAATCAGCAAAGATTTACCAACATCTTCTTTGGATATTTTCGGTTTTGGTTTTGGTACCGCAATTTTTTGAGAGCTTGTGACAAGATTTTCCAAAGCTTCTAATTCTATAAAAGTTCTAAGGGGGTCTTCTGGGAGGTTGTTTGGAGAGGGAGAGTCAGGAATAACAATAGGTGAATGTGGTGTGTTTGGTGGAGTGGATTGATAGGGAGATGTAATTTCTGGGATGGAATGGATTGTGAGTGGTTGTGAGACCATGAGAGGACAGGTGATTCCAGGAATGGATGTTGTGGTATCAGAGTCAAAATTTGAATTTTTTGTGTGGGGAGCTTCAAACAACGGATAAAATTAATCAATATCAGAAAGAACTTGAGAAAGTTCAGGCTAATTTTGGTCAAGATGGGTAGTAGGTGGGTTGTTTAGAAAGTTATCTAGAGATAGCGAGGGGTCAAATTCAATGTTAAAGTCATCAAAAGTTTATGGTGATTGATCTTTTGTGGGTTTTGGAGATGTAGAGTTTTCAGATGTTGATAGCAGTACTGATTCAATAACAGAAATAAAAGATAGATTACCTTTCTTTTTAGCAGCCTTGGGAATCTTCTTAAAAGTTCCTTCTGCAGTAGCTTTTCTTTTCCTTGATTTTCTGTGAGCAATTTCCAGAGGTTGTTATCTCAGATCATGGATGTTTACTTCTGGATTTGTCCCATCCCTTTTACAAGCATCCAGATACCTTAGAATAATCTCTGGAGAAGCATTCATTTGGGTAATGAGTGGAAAGTCCTTCAGAGGTACTCTTCTATTTGTAATGACTTCCTTAGTTGTTATTGATGTATCCTTCTTGATGGATTCAATGATCTTCATCTTCTTTGGGTTCTTAGCATTGAGAGGTTTACCAGCACAAGCTTCCAGAGTGCTGACTTGTTGAGCTTTAGTCAGATGTTCTATCAGTTTGTTTTCTGTCAGAATATCTGAGATGAGTCTGCCCAAAGGAATCCAGTCTCTCTTTGTTCTTTCTTCTTCTCTTGTCTTTTTGACGCTGGTCTTCAGATGATTAAACAGAAGATAATGAAGATTAACCTTTAATTTTGTTGCTATGAAATACAGAAGATACTCCTGATCAATATTTATATATTCTGGAGAACTTGTGGGTTTTCTGTGATTGATGCAGCCCAAAATGATTTTTGACCAAATTCTGAGGTAGTCTTTCAGATCTTTAATTTTGTTGGAAGGTTGGCCAGAAGTAAAAATCTCTTTTAAAATCTTTGTTAGGTCAGAGCTTTTGTCATCCATATCGCTGCAACAAATACCTTTGTTGTCGCGACCTATTAATTGCCCAATGAGATCTTCAAAGATTATTATTTTATTTTCCATCACAAAAGAAGTGACCTGATGATTTGAAGCAGTAGCGTGAATCAAGAATTCTTTAACCAGTCTTAGAAAAACTGGACCCAGTAGACGATCAAAATACTTTGTCCATCCTAGAAATTCAACATCAGGAGTTAAATCGTATCCTTTTTCTGTCATACTGACGAAGTCCATAATGAGTTCACATAGAACTTTCAGCGAATCAATGGGAGTTAGGAGTGTTCTTGACGGTTCTTCGTACCTTTCTGCTGTTGAAGAAGAAGAGCCAGGAACGCTTTGAGAGATTTGAGCAATTTTTTAGGAGGAAGCCATTGTTCACACAGACTTTTTAGGGTTTTGAAAGATTGAACACAAGTAAGAGAGAAAAAAGGAATTGAGAGCGAAAAAGTGATAGTGAAAGTGAGCAACGTATTTATAGAAAAATAGGAAACTTAATTAACAAGAAAAGGGAAAAAATGATGACTAGCATTAATGATTCCTGAAAAAAGGGATGGCGTAGAGATATGAAACATTTACCGATATGACATGAGTCTTAATGCATCCAATCAACATTTTAGTCTCTTTAGAATTTGAACACGTGTTCAGCCTTAGAAGAGACCCTTATGAAGAGATGACAAATGTTGATATTGTGAACTACAAGCCTATCTTTGAAATGAACCGTTTGGAGACCGTTCTTCTTAGATAAATCCTGATACAACTTTCCTTCTTACTTCTGAAGAATTATTAATCAGATGTTCACATAAAAAAATATAAAGTTCTAAAGGTTAACGTATACATAAATAAAACTATCATTCTGGGCATAATTTCATGCTGAGATGTTTCAGAATGAAGTTAAACCTATCTTCAGAAAGGGGTTTTGTGAAAACATCATCCCATTGATGGTCTATGTCTATAAATTTTAATGAAATAATTCCTTTCTGAATATAGTCCCTAATAAAATGATGTTTATTTCTATATGCTTAGCCCTAGAATATAAAATAGGATTTTTTAAAAGACATATAGCAAAAGTGTTGTCACAGAGTATAGGAATGTTACTCTCAAATATGTTGAAGTCTTCAAGTTGACTTTTCATCCAAAGCATATGTGTGTTGCATCCAGCTGCTTCTATATATTCAGCTTCAACAGTTGACAATGCAATGGTGGATTTCTTCTTGCTGGACCATGAGATAAAATTTTCTCCCAGAGATTAGCAGCTTCCAGAAGTACTTTTCCTTTCTATTTTGTCTCCAGCGAAGTCAGCATCACAGTACCCTACTAATTTTAATTCTTTGGTTTTTCTATAACAAAGACCAAGATTAGTAGTACCTTTCAGATAATTGAAAATTCTTTTAACAACTGTTAAGTGAGATTCTTTAGGATCTGATTGGAATCTAGTACACAAACAGACACTATAAAGAATACCAGGTCTTGAATCTGTTAAATATAAGAGAGAACCAATCATACATTTGTAGATCTTCTGTTCTACCTTCTTACTTACCTCTCCCTTTTGCAGAATACATGTGGGATGCATGAGAGTTTTGGGTGGCTTACATTCTGATAAGTCAAATTTCTTCAGAAGTTCTTTGACATATTTGTTTTGATGTATGTATGTTTCTTCTGGTGTTTGATTGATTTTGATGCCCAAAAAAAGTTAAGTTCTCCCATCAAGCTTATTTCAAACTCTGCATGCATAGAATTAGCAAATTCTCTTCCCAAAGAGGCTTTAGTAGATCCAAAAATAATATCATTTACGTAAATCTGACAAACTAGAATGTCATTTTTATATAGTTTACAGAATAAAGTTGTGTCCACCTTCCCTCTGGTAAAATCATTTTCTAACAGAAAACTACTTAGTCTTTCATACCAAGCTCTGGGAGCTTGTTTTAGACCATATATTCATTTCTTTAGTTTATATACATATTCTGGATGTTTTGAATTTTCAAAACCATGGGTTTGGTGCACATAAACTTCTTCATCAATGAGACCATCTAAAAATGCACTTTTAATATCAATCTGATAAAGAGTGATGCCATTATTTACAGAAAAAGAGATTAAAAGTCTGATAGAATCTAACCTGGCGATTGAAGCAAAGGTTTCTGTATAATATATCCCCTCTTGTTGACTATAACCTTGTGCCACCAGTCGTGCTTTGTTTCTGACGACTTCTCCTTGTTCATTCAGTTTGTTTCTGAATACCCATTTGGTTCCAATGATGTTGAACCCTTCTGGTTTAGGAACTAGATCCCACACATCGTTTCTGGTTAATTTGTTTAATTCTTCTTGCATTGTAAGTATCTAGTCATTGTCTAGAAGGGCTTCGTCAATGGAAGTTGGCTCAATCAGAGACACTAATACCATGAGAGATTCTTCATGATTTCTGAATGTAGATCTTGTTCTGATTGGGTCTTCTTTCTTTCCCAGAATTTTATTTTCCGGATGAGCTAAACTGCTTCTGGATTGTCTTTTCTGGAAAGGCTCTTCAGATGTTGCTGTAATGTTTGTGACATCTTCTTCTAGAGTTGACTTTAATTCTTTGTGAGAAACTTTTTATGTAGTGTCTTCAGTACCTGTAAATTGGACTTCTATATCTGCAAAAGTTTTATCCTGCTTTGACTTTTGAGAGCCAAGCTTATCATCAAATCTGACACTGATGGACTCTTCTATAATCCGTGTTTCTGTGTTATATACTCCATAGCCTCTTGAGCATTCAGAGTATCCTAACATGAGACACTTTTGTGCTTTAGAGTCAAACTTGCTCAAATGTTCTTTAGTGTTCGGTATAAAACAAGTACATCCAAATGGATGAAAATAAGAAATGTCGGGCTTTCTGTTCTTCCACAGTTCATATGGAGTCTTATCCATAATAGGTCTTATGGAGATTCTATTCTGAATGTAACACGTTATTTTAGTTGCTTCTGCCCAGAAGTTCTTAGCAATGTTAGTCTCGTTGATCATGGTTCTGGCCATTTCTTGTAAAGTTTTGTTCTTTCGTTCTACAACTCCGTTTTGTTGAGGAGTTGTAGGACAAGAAAAATCATGAGAGTTGTCATTCTCATTAAAAAATAGTTCAATTTTTTGTTTTCAAATTCTCCACCATGATCACTTCTAACTTTAACAATTCTAAGATCTTTTTCGTTTTGGACTTGGTTACAGAAGGCAAAGAACATAGAATGTGACTCGTCCTTGTGTCTTAAGAACTTTACCCATGTCCATCTGCTATAGTCATCTATGATCACTAATCCATACTTCTTGCCACTAATGGATGCAGCTTTTACCGGTCCAAATAGATCTATATGCAGAAGTTCTAATGGTCTAAAGGTAAAAACAAAATTTTTGGTTTTGAAAGAAGGTTTTGCAAACTTGCCTTTTTGACATGCTTCACATAAAGCATCTGTGCTGAACTTCAGGTTAGGAAGTCCTCTAACCAGATTGAGTTTGTTAATCTGAGATATTATTCTCATGCTAACATGCCCCAATATTCTGTGCAAGACCCATTGCTCATCCTTAACAGACAATAGGCATTTTATATTCTGACTTTAAGTTCATAAAGTTTTATTTGTAAATATTGTTCTTTCTCTTTCCATTAAAGAGGACAGATCCATCTTTCTGACTAACTACTTTGCAGGACTTTAGATTGAAGATTATATCATAACCGTTATCACTTAATTGACTTATGGATAACAAGTTATGCATCAATCCATCTACTAACAAAACATTAGTTATAGAAGGAAGTGTATTGTTACCAATAGTTCCAGAGCCAATAATCTTCCCTTTATGATTTCCTCTGAAACCTATGTAGCCTCCAGATTTAAGCTCCAGGCTTTGTAAAATATGCTTTCTTCCCATCATGTGTCGAGAGCATCCAGAGTCCAGGTACCAAGATTGGTGTTTCAATCTTGCTGTTAAAGACATCTGCAACATAGACAATTTTATCCTTAGGTACCCATATCTTTTTGGATCCTTATTTTTTAGAGTTATCAAAGTTTTATTTGAATTTTGGTTTAGCAGAAAAAGCATTACTAGTATACTTTATGTCATGTGTGTGCCCGTAGGTGAAGTGAGAATATAGAGGTGTGTGTTTAATGACCATATCCTTAACTTTCTTAGGTTGAGATACTTTACCCGTGTATCCTATTCCTTTTCTGCCATTTCTTCTAACTCCATAGATCATTGAAGCCATCTTGCTTCTATCTATGTTTTAGAAATAAATTTTTGAAAGCTATGATCATATTCCTTTATGATCTTATCAGAGTTACTAGGAACTTCTGAGACAGTTTCTTTCTGAGCATTTTGTAAATTATTTTCTACTTTAGAAATTGTTTCTTTCAGCTCAGAGTTTTATGATCTCAGTCTCTTAGTTTCTTCAGAGTCAGAAATTATATCCTTTTTTAGGTTCTTTTTTATGACTCGAAGTTTTTGATATCTTTCAAGAATTTCTGACAGACTCTCTTCTAATTGAGATCTAGAAAAGTTAGAGAATACCTCTTCTACCTCTAAGTCTGATTTTGATCCAGATGATCCAGTGTCTTATGATATGTTGGCCATTAGGGTTATGTTGGCTCTTTCATCTTCTGATTTTGTTTCAGCTTCAGAAGAGTCTGAGTCATCCCATGTTTCCATGAGGATTTTCTTCTTTTCCTTAAAGAACTTCTTTTTAGGTTTCTCTTTTTGAATATTTGGACAGACTCTTTTGTAATGCCCTTGTTCATTGCATTTGTAGCAGACAATGTCTCTGTTACTTGACTTTTTGTATCCAGAAGATGGTTCAGAATGATTCCCTATTCTTTTAGAAGTTCTGAACTTCCTGTGCATGTGCTTCCATAGCTGATTGACTCTTCTAGAGAGAAGAGACAGTTCATCTTCTTCTGATAAGGATCCACCAGAGTTTTCTTCTTTTGCCTGCAAAACTTTTGATTCATACTTTTTGTTAGATTTAAGAGCTAAAGACTTACCTTGCTTCTGGGGCTCATCTTCTTCTAACTCTATCTCATGACTTCTCAGGGATCTGACAAGTTCTTCAAGAAAGATTTTGTTCAGATCTTTTGTCAGTTTAAGAGATGTGACCATGGATCTCCATTTCTTGGGTAAACTTATGATGATCTTCTTTACATGATCAGAAGTTGAGTACCCTTTATCAAAAACTTTTAACCCAACAATCAGAATTTGAAATCTTGAGAACATTGTTCCAATGGTTCCATCTTCTTCCATTTTGAAGGCTTCATACTTCTTGTAATACGGTGGCAGAATCGACTGTTTATACTGGTTTTGCATTTGTGTTCACAAATGTTGTGGTAAGCAAGAGTCGCCACCGACTTTTCTTTTATCCAACAAAGAAAAGGGTGAAAAGAACATAAAAGAGAATTTTTCTGAGTAAGGGGGTAGATTATGGAAAGGGAAGGTGTTAGCACCCTTTCCATCCGTAGTTTTTACGTGCTCTTAGATGCTTAGCTCATTTGAAAAAATACCTTGTGCTTTTTGTGTGTTTTTGAAAAGTATTTTGAAAATGCCTTAGTGCAGCGATTCGCTTAATGATAACTCTTGTATCAGTCCTCAAGAGTGTTGATAAAGCGTTTTTTGAAAGTGTTTTGTGTAAGTGTAAAAGTTTGTTTTTGAGCAAGCATCTAAGAACTATCTACTTACACTCGAAATGTTTGTTCTTTTTCTCTTATCCTTTAGACAGTACTATCCTACTATTAGTGAGTAGGTAGCCCTATCGTTGGATGTATGAGGGACGTCCGCGGGTCATCGTACAGTCATAAAGGCAACATGTAGAGACGCTTTAGCAATTTTGTTTAAGGGACTAGATCATTTACCTAAATGCAACTGTAGGGTCATCAAGGGACTATGATCTTTTGATTTAAGGGTCTTTTGTTGAAGCGTCCCTATTCTCGAGGGACATGACTATTTTATTCCCGAAAGGCAACCAAAGTGGGTGTACCTTAGAGGTGTATAAGTGCATGTGTGTTATGTTCAGTTATTTTTGTCTTTTTTGTTAGGTTTGCTAGCGTTTTCATTTTAATCTTGCCATACAATCCTATTAGTCTAGCAGTTAATATATACTGCAATTTAAAGTGCAGGAATTTAAATCTACACGATTACAAAGCTTCAGGGAGAGGGATATATACATGTCCAAAATTTTGGGGGGAAGAAAATAAAGAAAGCAGTTAAGAGCCCTAGTTTTAGCTATTACATACTGTCAGCAGATACATTAGTATAAAAATGTGAAAATAAACAACGCGTGCAAATTGAAAATAATGTCTAAGAATCCTAAGGAAATAAAAATCTTTTTGTTTGTTTTTATTTATAAAAAGAAAGCCAAGTCTAAGTCTATTTAATTTTAATTTAAAGAAAAGGTTAAATTAATTAATTTATTTATTTAATTAAATTAATAAAAAAAATACTAACCTAATGTTTTTTGTGATTTTATTTGATTGTTAATTTAAAGAGGAAAACCATTAATAGAAAATAAACAAAACAAAAAAAAAGAAAATACAGTAAAAAGAAGAGTCCTTCGACTCAGAGAAGGGGATTGCCCTTCGATCCAGTGGAAGAAATTGTCCCTTTGATCCAGGGGGCAAGGAGCTTTCGATTCAGAGGAGGGTGGCCATCCTTCGATCCAATGAAGGAAGTTGTCCTTCGATCCAGTGAAGGGTGTTGCTCTTCGATCCAGTGAAGGACGTAGCTTTCTATCCAAAGGGCGTTATTGAAAATGCCTGATGGGTCACCTGTGAGGGCACTGAATCTGCAAAGATATGTTAGCCAAAAATAAAAGCATGACCTGGGTGCAAAACCCAGGTCCTTCGATTATGTGTGCATTGGCCTTATTAAGGCTGGATCTGCAACATAAGCGTTAGAGACAAAAGAAACAAACAAGGACCTGAGTATCACACCCGGGTCCTTCGATCATGGATGAAAGTCGAATGACTATGACGTGCAAAGAAAATATAGAACTTGATTCCTTACATTTTCCTTACCAACCGTGGTGTATGAATTTGTGGTGTTGGAGATGCCTAACGCTTGGGCACGCTCTCTGCAAACTTCAGGAAGTGAATGGAGTGTTTTTTAAGATCCTTTTGATTTGGATTACTCAGGAGATTTTGATAACCTTTGGCATGGCTTTTGAGGCAGCGTGTGCATATGAAGTAGTGTATGTGTGGCAGGAGTGTTTCTTTCTTTTCTATAATTTTTTCTCAGTCTTTTGCAATGTGCCTTAGGCATGTACTTATAGGAATTTGAGGGGAGTGGAAATGGAAAGGGACAACCATTAACCAGGTTTTGAAGGCAAAATCAAACAACTTAAAGGATTGCCTTTTTTGGATTATCCATTCCATTTTGAAATGTTGAATGAATTTGGACATGTTTCTCCTTCAAATGCCCTCAAGTCTTGCCCTTCGATGGACTCAAAGTTACTTCCTTCGAATGGCTCAAGTCTTGCCCTTCGATCGACTCTAATTTACTTCCTTCGAATAGCTCAAATTCTCATCATTAGGGCCTCTTCGATTGAGCTCTTACTCAGCTAGCCCAAACGAAAGCTCTTTTCTGGCCAATCGAAGCTTCCTTTGGCATGAATGTGCTTGTGCAGGAAGCTTGAGTATGGAACTATGTGGGATTTTGGGCCAGCAAGCATCTTTGCATATTTCTTTTTCATTTTGACCAACTAGATCTAATCTTTGACCAAACCTTTTTTTCAAACAACACTATGTGTCCTTCGAATGGGCCTTTGAATGCTTCTTCGAACGGATCATTTACATGTCCTTCGAATGGCTCCTTTGATTGGACCCATCTATTTGTCTTAGCTGCTTGATTCAAATAGCCCAAATGAGAACTTCATTCTGGCCACTCGAAATCTCTTTTGTCACTTTCTTCTAATGCCATTGCACGGGAGGCTTGGGGCTGGCAGCATGTAGGACCAAGACTCATCATAAGACAAACTCGCTTTCAATAATTATTTGTCTCCTTAGAATGGACCTTTGGAGTGCTCTTTCGAAGGGGCCATATTGTGTGTCATAGTGCAGAAACTCTGTTGAGGGGTCTTAGTATTGTGCATTGAATGCAAGCACAAAGGAAGTCTTTGCCTTATGCATTGAAGGTAATCATAGAAGAAGCCTTTGCCCTTGTGAACCCCAGACAAGTCTAAGGAAGCCTCTGCCTTGTGGATCGAAGGCCAGTTGAAAGGAGCCTTTGACTTAGTGAATCCAAAGAAAGCACGAAGAGGCCTTTTCCTAGTTAGTTAAAGGTCGCATTTTGGGGGTTCTTGCTTAAATGAAAATTGGACCAAGGCTTTCTCGAAGGGGAAATAACGCGCAATCGAAGCTGATGGGCCAATGTTTGGTCGAAGGGTACTTTTCTCTGATATGCAATCGAAGGACAATGTTCAGATGCCAATTGAAAGACACTATTGACATGCCAATCGAAGGAAATTTGGTTGACATGTCAATCAGAGGACAATGTCCAGATGTCAATCTAAGGACACTATTAACATGCCAATCAAAAGACACCTTTGTTCATCTTCAAAAAAATTTATTTTCTTCCATCAAGTGTTTGTAACCATCTATGTAAGAGACAATCTTGAAGAACATGAGAAGGAAAATTTTGGGGTACAACAATTGCCCCTGTTCAATCTTCTTAAACCTAAAGATTTAGATTGGCTTGTTTTCCTTTCGTGATCTGAAGGTGGAAGATGATTGGACACTAGAATGCCCATAAATTTGCACTTGATGATGTGATGGTTGACTGTGTAGGGAATGGGCTTAAAGATGCCATTTGGAGAAGATGACTGAGAGTTGTCAGAGATGGGCTTAAAGATTCCATCTAGAGTAGGTGCTGACTTCATAAGAGGTCCCTTTGTGGGAAATTCCTATTCCTGCTGTCTGAGGAGGAGTCCACTAGGGAATGTTAATTTCTGTTGTTTTCCTGCTTGAGGAAAACTCTTTGAGGAATAGCGTCTAGGAACTTCAGTTGTCCATGGCTCTACTTAGGAGTTATCTCTGTACTGGAGAGATGGGAGTTTGCTGCTTTCTGGTTGAAATCCAGGTTTCACAGTAACTTGGTGGGGATAGTGGAATTAATTGTTACCTGAAAATAAATTAGAAAGAGCCTGTGTAGGGCTGTTACATGATGAGTCTGTATTAGTCCATATCCTGAGATATATGAGAAGGATCCTGTGTGGGGCTGTTTTAGGATGGGTCTTTGTTAGACTGCATCTAGATGATGAGAAGGAACCCGTGTGGGGCTGTTTCAGGATGAGTTCGTGTTAGACTGTATCCGGAGATATATAAGAAGGAGCCTGTGTGGGGCTGTTTCAAGATGAGTTCGAGTAAGACTTCATCTGGAAATGTATGAGAAGGTGTAGAAACTGGTTTTTTTAATCAGAGCCTCCACTATTAGTTTTTATCCTAGGTAAGGGAATCTAAGATAAAACCCTAATTCGCAGATAGAGATTCTAGGTTTCGGACTTCTTTAGACGAAAGGAAGGTGTTAGGCACCTTTCATCTACGTTGTTCACAAGGATACTAGGTTTTAGGTTTGAGTTGGGGAAACAGGATTTAAATTTTAATAGGGGAAAGAGTTTTAATTTTTTAATAGGGGAACTCGCTACGATTTTTTTGATTGTATGCCTACATATCCTCTTATGAGGAATCAGAGTCCCAATTCGTAGTTCGTATGGGGTTCATGTTTTTTAGGGGTCGCAAACGTACTTTAAATCACCTCGCACTTGGCCAGGAATAGTGATTGTGCAGATTTTGACTAAATGTGCGGTGAGTCAAAATCTGATTGAAACCCTTTTGCAAAAAACAGTTGATTAGCTTAGTATATTGCGAAAAATAATTTGTTGTTTGTTGCGTGATTTTTAATCGTGTTAACTACAAAAATTCTTGATTAATGCATGATTAAAAAAATATTTAATGCAAAATATATAAAATATGTTCATGAGTTTTAAATAAAGATAATTTAGATGATAATAAATAATAAAAATAATAAATAATAAAAATAATAAATAACAATAATAATTACTATAAAAGATAATAATAGTAAAAAATAATAATAATAGAAAATATATAAAAGATAGAAAAATTGTTAAAATTAAACAGGGGGGGTGCAATTTATATTAATAAGTAAAATAAGGGGGGTGTTAAAAAGAGTCTGGCTAGGCCCAAACATATTTTCTAAAGGGGGAGGTGTAGTTTACTTTGGAGTTTAGTAAACATGGCAGAAGGGTGGTGCGAAAATTAATGGGCTTGGCCCATTAAGTAAATTGAGAGGGGTCCGGATGATTGGGTAGGTGAGGGTGTATGGACTTATCGTGTAGACTTGGCCTACGACCGTCTGACCAAGATCGCGTGGATAATATTGAAGGGTGCATATTAGTTATTATGGGCACGCGGGCACTGGAGTGAAACAGATAACATCAAGTTTTTAATATTCATTTTTCATTATCCTTTGTTTGATTTACAGTGCAGGACACTACCCATTTCTCTCTCTCGTGCAGAATATCAACCCTCACCCTTGCCTTCTTCTTTTCAAACCCTAAACGATCATCTTCTTCGACCCAACCCCCCCTGAAACCTACAGGAAGCGGCGAATACCAAATCCCTTCCCTTACCACAAGATCAAACCCAACAACCCCAAATCTATATTATAACAAAAAGAGAGCTAAGCTATTTTTACCCTTTTCGCGTTTTTCTGTTCTAATTTCGGAGATTCTGTTACTAACCCCTCCTCTTCTTTGATTTGCAGGTTCCGACGGTGTTCAAAGGTAGCGGCCGATGGTGGTGAAGCGGCAGAGTGATTCACTGTCAGCGACAATTAGGGTTTCATATTTTGAAACCCTAACCATATTATCCCTTCTTCAACGATTGGTATTAAGTTCTTCTTCCCCTTCCTTGTGTTCAAGTCGCACGATTCTGTTCTCCCCCTATTCTTGTATTCTGTATTCTTCTTCCCCCCTCCTTTTCGTTGTTGTTCTTCATGTCAATATATATATATATATATATATATATATATATATATATATATATATATATATATATATATATATATATATATATATATATATATATATATATATATATATATATATATATATATATATATATATATATATATATATATATATATATATATATATATATATATATATATATATATATATATATATATATATATATATATATATATAGGGATATAAATTGAGGGTTTTAGCTTAATTGTTGTTTAGGATTAGAATAGATTTAGGGATTTGGTTCACTGTAATTGTTATGTGAGATTTTGTAATGTATACCGTGATTGATTCCACTGTATTGTTTGAATATATTTTATTTTGGTTAATTATTTGTAAAAGATTTGTATTGATATTGAGATTGAATGTAATTGATTTTCTGGATTCTGCAATTGATTGAATATCCTGGATTTCATTGCGTTAATTTTGGTTTAGATTTGCACAACAATTGTTATTTGGAACATGAGCCTTGCGCATTACTATCCAGCCCAAACGCTTAGTAGTCTTTGGGCCTTGTGTTGTTATTTACTCTTGCCCAACAGCATTATACTTGTTACAAAAACGTTTTTTTCCTTTTAGATACAAACTAGACCCAACTACTTATTTCTAAACAAAAACCTTTTATTATTAAAAAAACATGATTTGTTAACATTAATAATAGATTACAACATTTTTTAGTGCAACTAGGCCCGATTGGCCTTCCTTTCCCTTGGCCCAAAACTAGTCGTTTTTATAAAAAAAAAACTTCAATAAATAAGTAGATCTTATAAACAATATCTCTTAATAAATAATATAAATAATTTTTACTAAAAATATTTTAGTAAAACATTATTATAAGATTGGACAGTTTAATAGTACTACTATAACATCCTCTTTAATAAAGAATATATTTTTTAGTAAAATGATAACAAAAGTTTTAACACTTTCAAAAACGTCAGATGGGCCAACTAGAGAAACTTAACAGGCTTATTAATTTGATAAGCACCCCCTTTTAGTAACAGTAAATAACACTTAAATGGGCTTAGTTTAATTTCAACCTCTCTTTTACTAATAACAACTGTTTAACTTAATAGTTATTTGAACAATTTTTCATTCACGAATCGCATGGGCCATTGGCCAACATGCTTCTCAAATGGGTTTATAAGTCTTTTTGATTTAGAAAGCCCCATTAGAATACACCCCCTAGTCTTGGATAAAGATATACCATCAGATACTATTGTACCATCTTTAATTAAATATTCCTTATATTTTAATCTCAAAAAATAAAATCATCGAGGTTGGACAATTTGGGGTACGACAGAAGGAACCTGGGTAAGGCTGCTTCATCTGGTCATGTAGATAGTTTTCCTATCTGATTTCAGGTGTTAATCTATGATCGATCATCCACAAATAGTTGTTCTGGCTTGTTACAAGTATTAATCTGGAACTTGAAAGTTATTGGTCGTTGAGATAGTTGTCCTGGATGGTTTGAGGTATTAATCTCTGACCTGAGAAAGAAAGATAGTTTTCCTGGCTTATTACAAGTGTTAATCTTCAATATCCTCATGTAGATAGTTTTCCTGGCTAGTTACATGTATTAATCTACAATCGATCATCCACAGATAGTTGTCCTGGCTTGTTACAGGTATTAATCTGGAACTTGAAAATTATCGGTCGTTGAGATAGTTGTCCTGGCTTGTTATAGGTATTAATCTATGACCTGATAAAGAAAGATAGTTTTCTTGGGTTGTTACAGGTATTAATCTTCAATCTCCTCATGTAGATAGTTTTCCTGGCTTGTTACAGGTATTAACCTACAGTCGATCGTCCACAGATAGTTGTCCTGGCTTGTTACAGGTATTAATCTAGAACTTGAAAATTGTCGATCGCTGAGATAGTTCTCCTGGCTTGTTACAGGTATTAATCTCTTACCTGAGAAAGAAAGATAGTTTTCCTGGCTTATTACAGGTATTAATCTTCAATCTCCTTACGTAGATAGTTTTCCTGGCTTGTTACAGGTATTAACCTACATTCGGTCGTCCACAGATAGTTGTCCTGGCTTGTTAAAAGTATTAATCTTGAACTTGAAAATTGTCGGTCGTTGAGATAGTTGTCCTGGCTTGTTACAGGTGTTAATCTCTGACCTGAGAAAGAAAGATAGTTGTCCTGGCTTATTACAGGTATTAATCTTCAATATCCTTACGTAGATAGTTTTCCTAGATTGTTACAAGTATTAACCTACAGCCGGTCGTCCACAAATAGTTGTCCTGGCTTGTTACAAGTATTAATCTAGAAGTGGGAAATGTTGGTCACATAGATAGTTTCCCTGTCCGGTTCGGGAATTAATTTATGGCTTGCTGTATTTGTTGGTAAACCAGTCTTGTTCTGGGAGTTCATACCACTTGGTCGTGTAGATAGTTTCCCCGTCTGGTTTCGGGCATTAATCTTTGACCTGCTGCATAAGTTGATAGTGTTTGTCTGTCTTCTAATTTAACCTGAAAAGGTAAAATCAGTTTCATGTGATGTCATGATGTATGAATTGCATGATGCTCTCAAAATAAATGAGATTGGGATATATGCATTTGTACTGCATATGGCATGATGTTTGTAGAATGATGAATGAGTGCAATGTATGAACGTGTCAGTTGTTCCATTGCAATGTTGTTGAACTGGGGAAAATAAATCCCTGATTGTAACTAGGGATGAAGAATGTATGTCTTCATATTTTGTTTGAAGTTGACATGCTGGGAGAAGGATCTTCCGTTGTTAGAGAAATAAACTCTGTTGGGGAAGGAAAACTTCGTGCACTGTTTGAGGATTGTCAGAGTGAATCTATGTCATGATTGTATCTGGAGAGTGTTGAACAAGTGTCAGAATTATATCCGTCTCTGGATCGTACCTGAACCGTTTCTAGAGAAGAATCTAGAATAAGTGTCAAGATGACATCCGTCTCTGGATGGTACTTAAACTATTTCTAGAAGATGATCTGAATAAGTGTCAGGATGACATCCGTCTCTGGATCGTACTTGAACCATTTCTAGAAGATGATCTGAATAAGTATCAGGATAACACCCATCTCAGGATCGTACCTGAACCGTTTCTAGATGAGAGTCTGGATTTAAGTGTCAGGATGACATCCGTCTCTGGATCGTACATGAATTGTTTCTAGAGGAGAATATACTTTATTTAGAATGTTTCTGCTGGGGATTCTTGAGAAGCTAGGTGAATTCACTAGGGAATTCTTAGATGTTGGAGCAGTAATTGGAGATTCTTGCTCTGTCGAGGGTATGAGAACACCTGACATCATTAGGCTGCATGCTAAGAATATGGCAGTGACTTTATAGTAGGATGCCCCTGCTTCTGTACCTGTTGGAGAAAGTAGCCGTGGGGATTTTATGGATGGCCTGAATGTCATCCCAACTATTGGAATCCTTGGTGAATGCAGATCAGGGTAATAAACCTTCTACTAATAGACAAGTGACGAGATGACGGGATGTAGTCGTACACTTTAATCCCTAACTTTTGCCTAGACCGTCCTTTCAGATTTTCAGTCCATCGGGATACCCTTTTTTGCCCAAGCCTCCTATTCAGGTTTTTGACTTGCTGGGTGTATAGATTTTTCATATGTATATCCCCAATTTTTTCCCGAACTCCGTTGGTTCGCCGGGATGCCCTTATTTTTTCCTAGGCCAGTCAACCTAGCGGGTCTTTGTTCATGCGTAGTATTTTTCGACTATGTCCAAGTTCACCGGGTACGGAGAATTGTCACTGTCCATAGTAGTAAGTGTTGCCACACTGCCAGAAGATTTTATTTGATCGTACAGGATCCGTTGCTGGAATTCATGTCCAATGCCCCAAGTGATTCAGATGGAGATCTTCCCCTGGCTATTTGGCATTTTTGAGAGATTCCTTGAGCCTTGCCTTGACTGCCTCAGATCAGATGGAAACCATGTTGTGCCCCTTGATTATGAAAGGCCTATCACTGGAATGTCTTTCCATCTGAAGTGATTCTATCCACTGAGAGGATTTATGTTCATCAAATATCCGCCGTGCGAATTTCTATGCTGTTGAACAAATAGTCATATGCAAACAATGGTATTTTAGGGATGCAAAGCTTATGTCTGTCTTGAAGTTTGAAAATTCATTTTTTTAGTAAAACAAACAAATTGTGTAGGAGTGTGATATCAACTCAAGATTTATAGCGAACCTACAGGAGTCAGGATACCTTTTGTCACAGTATGCTTTCGAACTAACCCATGCTTTACCTAGGAATTTTAAGGGTTATAACATGGCCTGGTTCACAGTTCAAGAAACAAAGGATAAAGGCTCAAATTTTATTTGTACCCATCCCGTTCTTCGTGACGTTCTTCAGCCCTAAACTCAGTTAATTGTGCGTTTTAGATTCCAGTTGAGTATGGAATCATTGCTCTGATACTTGGTGATGGTTCAGAAATTGAACGTTCATTTGAGAAGGCAGTTATTTTGTAACCTTTTCATTCTTGTTGAGGATTTGTAGGACCTCTTTTTTTATTTAGTTATCCCTATCTTTTGCCTGAACTATTTCCTTTGCGATTACAGTCAGCGGGATGCCCCAGTTTTTCTTAAGTCTCCTTCATAGGTTTTTGACTTAATAGGCTTTCATTTTGAGAGATAATGACTTCCTGTCTTGACGATTATGTGTAACCATCATCATCTTTTGGAGGGCATCTTCTACACTATTTTTCGTGTATGAAGGTAGAGCTTGCGACTGAATGCATATCTGAATTAACTGAGAAAACTACCCTGCCCCAGGTTATGATTAAGGGTTTTAATTTATGTGAAAATAAAAACTCCTACTTCTTAGGCTCAAAGGGGTTGACTAGGGATTATCTTCCTTATAAATCCACTGTTTAGGATTTGAAACAAAGCATGTACATTGTCAGCGGGGTCTGTTCAAAAGCATATTGTAGAGATTATGGTATTGTTTTCGTCATCCTCCCTCTAAAGGCTTAGAGCTTTTAATCGAGAGTTGAATATCACCAAAAGGAAGTAAAAACATAGTTTGAATATAAATAATACAAATGAATTGGTTCAAGACAAACATATGCAATGCATTGATAAAATAACAAAGTTTGACATGAAACAGATGTTCGAACAATCAAAAGAAATTACAAATTGAAAATTCTTGATAAATAAAAAGCCTTTTTGTCTTGGATTTTCACTTAAGATGGTGTGCCTTTGAGGAATTCCAGAAGAATTCCAGTTGACCATCTTGTGCAAATTTCAGTGCTCCTTCATCGATCAAGTCTTGAATTTTATATTTCAACGTCCAACAGTTATCAGTATCATGCCTCGGGTTGTCGGAGTGATATGCATACCTTTCATTGGGATGGTAAGTAGGAGCATAAGTATTAGGATTCCGAGGAGGATCCTTCAATGTGACCAAATTCAACTTCAACATGTGTTGCAAGACTTGTGACATTGGTATGTTAAGTTTGGTATATTGCCTAGTGAATGTATCATGCTTACACCGATTACCCTGTCGTTGTTGGCGAGGTGGCGGTTGGGTTCGTGACGTAGCAATAATTTGGAAAGGTCTACTCTCCACCCAGCCAACTTCTTGTCTCATCAGAGGCTAATTAATAACCTGATCCCTAGTCTCGATTATTTGCTTCATACGGTTGCATCCGTCTTAATGAAGCTTACTGATGAGAAACCTCAACTCTTCTTGTTCATGAGCTAAACTTTAGATAAGATCCATTTTATTACTCATCTAGATTCTCATCATTTCCATTTCAGCTTGCAGTTGTTCCAACTGGTCATCCTTATTGTTGTCAGGATGTCTCTTGGTCAAGTTCCCGTTGAGGAGTGCTTTGTATTCTTCCTGCCCCTTGGATAGGTTGAAGAACATTTCCATGAACTGGGCCTCTTGAGATTGGATATCTTTGTTGTTCTGTTTGAAAGCCATTCTCCTTGCTGAAATAAACAGCGAGAACATGAGAGACCTGTACTGGAAGACCTGTTATGTAATGACATGCATGATGTGTAAATGTTTTCAAGGATCTCGCGGGGTAAACACAAGAAGATGTTAGGAGTTGACTGTATCTTTCATTGAAGAACTTCATATTGTTGAATGTCCTTCTATGATAATCAAGCTCACCATATCGAGTGGGTCATAGCATGTAACTCAAGTTATCGTGTTTTGATCTTTTGACGACATTGGCTAGAGGAAAATAAATCCACTTGCCCCTTGCTAGACGTCTGGGTCATCATAACCTGCATCAAAGGCCCTTGGGATCCTTGAAATGGTTAAGGAAATGTTATGGTATGGTGATATGATGTGTATGTTGTGCATCAAGCAAAATGTAGGGTGATGAAGACAAGTATGTCTTGCAGGAAATCTGAGTTATTGGATAATGTATACAAATAAAGTTCTGCAAGAAATACAAACAAAAGCCCTGCAATGAGTTCAAATTCTTAGATAATGAAGGAAAACAAGTCACACAAGCAACCTTAGATTCAGGCTTGCATGGGGTTTGTAGGTAAGTACCCTCTTGAAGTTTAGTTGGCTTAACATGTCCTAGTAATAGTAATCGGGTTCTAGAGAATCTCAATATCACTGATCTTTCTTCACCAGGCATTGTTTCAGCGCAAGCCTTTTATCAGCGACTGAAATATCCCGGAAGTCAGATCTCAATGAGTGTAGTATCGAGTATCAACCAACTTCGGATTGCACCAAAACCGGCTATCTCACTACTTTCTAATGGCCAAGTTGTTCAATTAAAGGTTCTAAGGTCAGTTGGTGCTTCGTGACACCACACAGCAGCCCCGTATTCTCCTTGACTACTCAAGGGCTACCGATACCAACAAACGTGTCACACCAACGTAGCTATCATTTCAACCGTGTCGGTATACCCCGCACAGTCCCCACGATCTATTTCTACTTACCTAAAAGGTGCCCCAGATCCAGGTGTAGGATCTTTAACAAATAACCCCAACAAGCCCTCAAAAGTAAAGCATACAAAGCATACAAGGTAAATCAATTTAAAATGAACTAGACTCTAAGGTAACCTCACTTTTTATAATTCCCCAGCAGAGTCGCCAGTTCTGTGATACGGTGGCAGAACTGGCTGTTTATACTGGTCTTACGTTTGTGTTCATAAATGTTGTGATAAGCAAGAGTCGCCACTGACTTTTCTTTTATCCAACAAAGGAAAGGGTGAAAAGAACAGAAAAAGACCATTTCAAGAATTATCTGAGTAAGAGGGGTAGATTATGGAAAGGGAAGGTGTTAGCACCCTTTCCATCCGTAGTTTTCTACGGACTCTTAGATGCTTAGCTCATTTGAAAAAAAACTTGTGCTTTTTGTGTGTTTTTGAAAAGTATTTTGAAAATGCCTTAGTGCGGAGATTCGCTTTATGATAACTCTTGTATCAGTCCTCAAGAGTGTTGATAAAGCATTTTTTGAAAGTGTTTTTGAAAAGTTTTGTGTAAGTGTAAAAGTTTATTTTTGAGCAAGCATCTAAGAACTGTCTACTTATAATCGAAAGGTTTGTTCTTTTTCTCCCATCCTTTATACAGCGCTATCCTACTATTAATGAGTAGGTAGCCCTATCGTTGGATGTATGAGGGACGTTCGCGGATTTTCATACAGTCATAAAGGTAACATGTAGAGACGCTTTAGCAATTTTGTTTAAGGCACTAGATCATTTACCGAAAGGAAATTGTATGGTCATCGAGGGACTATGATCTTTTAATTTAAGGGTCTTTTGCTGAGGCGTCCCTATTCTCGAGGGACATGACTATTTTATTCTCGAAAGATAACCAAAGCAGGTGTACCTTAGAGGTGTATATGTGCGTGTGTGTTATGTTCAGTTATTTTTGTCTTTTTTTGTTACGTTTGCTAGCGTTTTGATTTTAATCTTGCCATACAATCCTTTTAGTCTAGCAATTAATATGTACAGTAATTTAAAGTGCATGAATTTAAACCTACGCGATTACAAAGCTTCGGGGAGAGGGATATTTACATGTCCAAAAATTTGGGGGAAAGAAAATAAAGAAAGCAATAAAGAGCCCTAGTTTTAACTATTACATACTGTCAGCAGATACATTAGTATAAAAATTTGAAAATAAACAACACGTGCAATGTGTGGCAGAAGTGTTTCTTTCTTTTCTATAGTTTTTTCTCCGCCCTTTGAAATGTTCCTTAGGCATGTACTTATAGGAATTTGAGGGGAGTGGAAATGGAAAGAGACAACCATTAACCAAGATTTGAAGGCAAACTAAGATAACTTAAAGGATTGCCTTTTTTGGATTATCCATGCCATTTTGAAATGTTGAATGAATCTGGACATGTTTCACCTTCAAATTCCCTCAAGTCTTGCCCTTCGATGGACTTTGAGTTACTTCCTTCAAATGGCTCAAGTCTTGCCCTTTGTTGACTCTGATTTACTTCCTTCGAATAGCTCAAATTCTCATCATTGGGGCCTCTTCGATTGAGCCCCTACTCAACTATCCCAAACGAAAGCTCTTTCTGTCAATCGAAGCTTCCTTTGGCATGAATGTGCTTGTGCAGGAAGCTTGAGTATGGCAATATGTGGGATTTTGGGCCAGCAAGTATCTTTGCATATTTGTCTTTCGTTTTGACCAACTAGATCCAATATTTGACCAACCCCTTTTTTTCAAACAACACTATGTGTCCTTCGAATGGGCCTTTGAATGCTTCTTCGAACGAATCATTTACATGTCCTTCGAATGAATTCTTCGATTGGACCCATCTATTTGTCTTAGCTGCTTGATTCAAATAGCCCAAATGAGAACTTCATTCTGGCCAGTCGAAACCTCTTTTGTCACTTCCTTCGAATGCCATGGCGCAGGAGGCTTGGGCATGCAGCATGTAGGACCAAGACTCATCATAAGACAAACTTGCTTTCAATAATTATGTGTCTCCTTCGAATGGCGACCAATGTGTGTCCTTCGAATAGACCTTTGGAGTGCTCTTTCTAAGGGGCCATATTGTGTGTCATAGTGCAGAAACTGTGTTGAGGAGTCTTGGTCTTGTGCATTGAAATCAAGCACAGATGAAGTCTTTGCCTTATGCATTAAAGGCAATCATAGAAGAAGCCTTTGCCCTTATGAACCCTAGAGAAGTCTGAAGAAGCCTCTGCCTTGTGGATTGAAGGCCAGTTGAAAGGAGCCTTTGACTTAGTGAATCCAAGGCAAGAATGAAGAGGCCTTTGCCTAGTGAGTTGAAGGTTGCATGTTATGGGTTCTTTCTTAAATGCTTGCTCGAAAGGGAAACAACACGCAATCAAAGCTGATGGTCCAATGCTTGGTCGAAGGGTACTTTGCTCTGATATGCCAATCGAAGGACAATGTTCAGATGCCAATCGAAAGACACTTTTGACATGCCAATCGAAGGACATTTGGTTGACATGCCAATCAAAGTACATTTGGTTGACATGCCAATCGAAGGAAATTTGGTTGACATGCCAATTGAAGGACACTGTTCAGATGCCAATCGAAGGACGTTGTTGACATGCCAATCGAAAGACACCTTTGTTTATCTTCAAAAAAAATTATTTTCTTCCATCAAGTATTTGTAACCGTCTATGTAAGAGACAATCTTGTAGAACATGAGAGGGCAAACTTTGGGGTACAACACTTCTGAATGAGCGTAAGAGCTTTGGTTTCTTTTACTTGCGTGTTGCCTTCATGCGTAATTCTCAAGGAGTCAAACATGTGTTTTGCTTACTCTCTGTTTGTGATCTTCTCATACTCTATCTATGAGATAGCACTCAAGAGAATAGTTTTGTCCTTGTGATGATTTATGAATTCTCTCCTTTGATGATCTATCATTCTTTTTCTGTCAATCTTCTGACCGCTTTCATCAACAGGAGGTATGTACCCATTAGTCACCATATCCCAGAGATCAGCGTCATGAGCTAGAAAGAAACTTTTGATTCTGTCTTTCCATTAATCAAAGTTTTCACCATCAAAGATTGGAGGTTTACCTATGATTCTGTCTTTCTCATCATGGTAATCATTGATGATGTTCTGACTTAGTCCCACCATAGTGTTTTTCTTGCTTGGATCTTTTCTGTCACGGTTAAGTGCTTGTACTCAGAACTAGGCGCTCTTATGCCAATTGAAGAATGGAAAAACACAAGAAGGGGGTTTGAATTGGGGTTTTAAAACTTTAAGTAAAAAACACGTTGGTTATCCTGGTTCGTTTGAACTCAAACTACTCCAGTCCACCCGCCAAGGTGATTTTTCCTCTCTCAACGAGGTCTTAATCCACTAATCAAACTTGTTTACACAGCTACTATGACAACTGTCAAAGTCTTCTTGAGTTTAAACCACAACCCGATTTTCTCAAGGAATTACACTATACACTATTTAAGAGAGTGTATAAAAAGTGTTTTCTAATAAAACAGTATCACACAAGTGATGTTTTACAAAAAATGAAATTCAGTATGTTGAAGGTGATGAAGATGACTCGTTTGTTGTGCTCTCAAAATCGTAAATGATTTCTCCTTCAAGATTTGTTTATATAGGCAATGCATGTGGGAGCTTTTGGAATGTTGATAAATAGTAATTAAAGAGCTTTCCAAAAATAGAGATTCTTGTTCCCTTGCAGCCGTTACTTTTGAATAGCCATAAGTGATTTCTAACGCTTTAGAACATGTTTGCTTCAGAAGATGAAAGTTACCATTAATTCTTTCCAGAACTATATGAATAAGAATAATGGAGTTCCTGTTCGCAGCATTTAGGCACTCAGTGTTAGAACATAGTTTGATTCTACAACCCTTGATTAGAGTTTTGATGATAACAAAATACAAATAATAAATAAATTCAAAGATATATATATATATATATATATATATATATATATATATATATATATATATATATATATATATATATATATATATATATATATATATATATATATATATATATATAACAAATATGCTGCTTAAAATTATGTTTTGTATATACAGAAGTTCTGGTGGAATCAGCATCAGAAGATCAGTAACATGTGCTACACGCTGAAGCTACCAGATTATACGCTGAAGCTTGATGACCAGAATCTGCGCATAAACATATACACTCTGACTCTGATCAAAGATCTTTACCAAGTCATCAGCACTCAGAAGCGTCATCATAAGTTAAAGAAAAGAACACTCTGAAGCGTTATCATAAGCAAAGAAGACTCTGAAGCGTTACTAAGTATTCAAGACAGAATTAAATGCTAACGGCTCTCTTCAAGACAAGATCTTCTTCAAAAGGGAAGTGCGTTATTATCATTAAAATGGCTTTATGGACAACGTATCTCTGCCTTGTCTATATAAACTAATCTGCTTGAGAAAAGACGCACGCATGCACTCACATAATTTGCCAAGCCTTCAAAACCACGCTTACTCAAACGCTTTAGCAAATTCAGTTTATTCCAAGCTTAAATTGTGTAATTATCACAGTTGTGATATATTGTTTTATGAGAAAACGTTAACACATCATTGTTCAAACTATTTGTAAAAGATTTCCTTGAGATAAACCGGTTTGTGGTTATACTCAAGAAGGCTTTAACAGTTGTTAAAGTAGCTGTTGTAATCCTTTGAATATAGTGGATTAAGACCTCGTTGGAGAGAGGCGAAATCACCTTGACGGGTGGATTGGAGTAGTTTGAGATCAAACGAACCAGGATAAAAATACTGTGTTGTCTAAGCATTTGTTTTAATTTTTACAATTCAACCCCCCTTCTTGTGTTTTTCACATCTTCAATTGGCATCAGAGCACCTAGTTCTGAGCTTATAACACTTAACCGTGTCAGTACAAGATCCAGCGTCAGAAAAACACAATGGAAGGACCAAATCAAAACATCAGTAATGACAACAATGAAGAAAGAGACAGATTCAGTGGCAAACCTCCAGTCTTTGATAGATAGAACTTTGACTACTGGAAAGACAGAATTGAGAGTTTCTTTCTGGCCCATGATGCTGGTCTGTGGGACATGGTGACTGATGGATACACGCACCCAGTGGATGGAAGTGGTCAGAAGATTGACAGGAAAACGATGTCTGATCAGCAAAAGCGTGAGTTCAGAAATCATCACAAGGCCAGAACAATTCTTCTCAGCGCCATCTCTTATTCAGAATATGAGAAGATATCAAACAGAGACACTACAAAGAATATGTTTGACTCTCTAAGAATGACGCATGAAGGCAACATTCAAGTCAAAGAAACCAAAGCCCTTGCACTCATTCAGAAGTATGAGGCATTCAAGATGTAAGAGAGTGAATCAATAGAAACTATGTTTTCAAGATTTCAAATTCTTGTTGCTGGTCTAAAAGTTCTTGACAAAGGGTATTCTACTGCTGATCATGTTAAGAAGATCATCAGAAGCTTGCCAAAACAATGGAGGCCAATGGTCACAACGCTTAAGCTAGCAAAGGATCTCAACAAAATCTCTCTGGAGGAACTTGTCAGCTCCCTCAGAAGTCACGAGATAGAGCTAGAAGCAGATGAACCTCAAAAGCAAGGTAAGCCATTAGCTTTAAAATCTAACAGAAAATCTGACTCCAAAGTTTTGCAGGCTATGGAAGAAACCTCTGATGGGTCCTCATCAGAAGAAGATGAACTATCTCTCCTCTCCAGAAGGGTGAACCAATTGTGGAAGCAGAGGCAAAGGAAGTTCAGGAATCCTAGAAGATCAGAAAATCAGAATGAATCTCTCTCCAGATACAGAAGGTCAGAATCCTCCTCTGGACACAAGATTTGAAGGTTCTTCAGGAAACAGAAAGCCAAACAACAAAGACATCACCTGCTATGAATGTAACGAGCAAGGGAACTACAAAAGTGATTGCCCAAAGCTTCAGAAGGAAAAGCCCAAAAAGAAGTTTGGCAAGGAAAAGAAGAAAAGTCTCATGGCTACATGGATGATTCTGACACATCTGAAGCTGACTCAGAATCAGATGATGAAAGAGCAAACATAGCTCTCATGGCAAACATAACAGAAGACATTGAAGCTTCTGAGTCGGAATCTGAATCAGATACAGAAGAGGTATTCCCTGACTTTACTATAAACTTTACTAAGGCTGAACTAGCTGAAAGCCTTAATGAAATTCTGGAAAGATATCAGCAGATCAGAGTCAAAGTCAGAAACCTGAAAAGGAATCTTGCTTCTGACTCTAATAAGACTGAGAGTCTCAAATTGGAGAATTCTGAGTTAAAAGATAAAATTTCAAAATTAGAAAACCAATTTCAAAACTCTCAGAAGGAAACAATCCCTGAAACTCCCAGCAACGCTGATGAGATCATCAAGGAGTATGATCACAACTTTCAGAAGTTTCTAGCTAAAAACATAGACAGAAGCAAAATGGCTTCAATGATCTATGGAGTTAGCAAAAATGGCAGAAAAGGGATAGGATATCAAGGTAAGGTACCTACACCAAAAAATTCCATGGATTTAGTTATAAAACGTACTCCACTTGATTAACACTTTATATATGGGCACACACATGACATAAAATATACAAGTAGTGATTACTCTGTCAAACCAAAATTCAACCAGAGTTTTGGTAAAACTAACAAATCAGGACCCAAGAAAATGTGGGTACCTAAGGATAAAATAATACATGTGGCAGATATCTTTAGCAGCAAAGCAAAAACACCAATCATGGTACCTGGACTCTGGCTGCTCACGACACATGACGGGAAAAAGGCATATGTTCCAAAGCCTGGAACTTAAGCCTGGAGGCCACGTAGGTTTTGGAGGCAATCAGAGAGGAAAGATCATTGGCTCTGGAACAGTAGGTAATGGAAATCTTCCCTCTATAAGTAATGTTTTACTTGTTGATGGATTAATGCATAATCTGTTATCCATAAGTCAATTAAGTGATAACGGTTATGATATAATCTTCAATCAAAATTCATGCAAAGCTGTTAGTCAGAAAGATGGGACTATCCTATTTAATGGAAAGAGGAAAAACAACATTTATAAAATAAAACTTTCTGAACTAAAAAGTCAGAATGTAAAATGTCTACTGTCTGTTAACAACGAGCAATGGATCTGGCACAGAAGATTGGGACATGTTAGTATGAGAAGAATATCTCAGATTAACAAACTCAATCTGGTCAGAGGACTTCCTAACCTGAAGTTCAATTCAGATGCTCTGTGTGAAGCATGTCAGAAAGACGAGTTTGCAAAACCAGCTTTCAAATCCAAAAACATTGTTTCCACCTCGAAGCCATTAGAACTTCTGCACATTGACTTATTTGGACCAGTTAAAACTGCTTCTGTCAGTGGCAAGAAGTATGGGTTAGTAATCGTAGATGACTATAGCAGATGGACATGGGTAAAGTTCTTAAGGCACAAGGACGAGTCACACTCTGTGTTTGTTACCTTCTGCAACCAAGTTCAGAATGAAAAGGATCTTAGAATCGTCAAAGTCAGAAGTGATCATGGTGGAGAATTTGAAAACAAAGATTTTGAGTTATTCTTTAATGACAAAGGCATTCTGTGTTGGTGTAAGCCCTAGAGGCAAATACTTTTGGTACTTGTGTCGAATTATTTATTAATAATAAAAGGCATTTCTTTATTATGTTTGCTTTCCAAAATAATAAAGTCCCTAGAATGGTTTATTTGTTTAATGAAATGTTAAGTGTGACTTAATCATGAGATCCCATTAAACATAAGACACTATTCTTAAAGTATCCGTAGTCAAGCTTTAATGTGAAGTGGGATAACATTAAAGCATTAAGATTATTATGAAGATAGATTGATGATCACATCTCATGGATCATAGATAAGGAGTTATCAAGTCTTGACATAGGTCTGAATATTAGGAGTAATATTTATATTGGATTGACCCGCTATGAGAATACTACATAGAATTTTATGCAAAGTGTCATAAGTTATTCTCATGATGATAATGGTGTATACCACCCTTCGACCTGAAACCACTATGGACCCTAGATGTAGAGTCAAGTACTTTATTGCTGATCAAACGCAATCTGTAACTGGATGACTATAAAGACGGTTGATGGGTACTTCACAAAGCATGCTAAAGGACATGAGTGACCTAGATGGAATTTGCTCATCCTGCATAACAGGATAAATGTCTAAGGGCCCAATATTGAACTAGACAAGGGTGACACAGTGTATGCCTTGTGTTCAATATAGACATGAGGGCAAAAGGGTAATTGTACAACACAAATATTATCACGGAAAAGATTTGGTCAGATCACATGACATTTTCGTGACTTGGGTAACAGTGATGTGTTGCTAGATACCGCTCACTGTTTATTATATTAAATGTGTGATTTAATATAATTGCCAACGTCGCGAAAACCTACAGGGTCACACACATAAGGACAGGTTGATGAGAGATAGAATAAATAAGGAACACCGTAAGGTACGGTGCACTTAAGTGTAATACGTAAAGTGGTAAGGTACCACGTGGATAAGTGATATATGGTACATCATAAGGTATGATGTCCATAAGCTTAATTGGGCTTTTAGCTTATAGCCTTAATTGGACTTTTAGCTTGTAGCCCACACGAGTGATTCTATAAATAGATCCCTTGTGATGAAGCAATTTCACTTGATGCAATTTCGTTTTTGATTCTCTCTCTCACTCAAGGTTTTCGTTCGTGATCAGCTAGCACTGTGACCGGAAGCGATCTTTTCGTGTGGACTGAGTAGAGGCGTTGTTCTTCATCAACGCTCGTGATCACAACATCAAAGGTATGAATCGCCACAAGAGGTAAATATTTCTATCACTGACCATGCTCATTCGTAAGGATCGCTAAAGGAAAATTTTAAATTCCGCTGCGCTTTTGATCGCAATTTTCCTTCATTCTGCATGATTTCTCTTGTCCTAGAACTCCCCAGCAAAATGGAGTTGTAGAACGAAAGAACAGAACATTGCAAGAAATGGCCAGAACCATGATCAACGAGACTAACGTTGCTAAGATCTTCTGGGCAGAGGCAATTAACACAGCGTGTTACATTCAGAATATAATCTCCATAAGACCTATTCTGGAAAAGACTCCATATGAATTGTGGAAGAACAGAAAGCCCAACATTTCCTACTTTCACCCATTTGGATGTACATGTTTTATCCTGAATACAAAAAATTATTTGAACAAGTTTAACTCTAAAGCACAAAAGTGTATTATGTTAGGATATTCTGAATGCTCAAGAGGGTACAGAGTATACAATAAAGAAACACAGATCGTGGAGGAGTCAATCAGTGTTCGTTTTGATGATAAGCTTGACTCTCAAAAGTCAAAGCAGAATGAATTACTTGCAGGTATGGAAGTTGAACTCACAGGTACTGAAGACAAATCATCAGAAGCTCTCAACAGAGACACTCCCTCAACATCAGAAAGAGTAACTGCAAGAAATCCAACACCTTCTGTTGATCAACTTCAGAAAAGACTATTCAGAAGCAGCATGGATCACCCAGAAGAAACAATCTTAGGAAGGAAGGAAGATCCAATCAGATCAAGATCTAGCTTCAGAAACTCTGAAGAATCCCTCATGGGACTGGTTTCTCTAATTGAACCAACAACAATTGATGAAGCACTTCGGGACAGTGACTGGATTCTAGCAATGCAATAAGAGCTAAATCAATTCACAAGAAATGAAGTATGGGATCTAGTTCCTAAACCAAAAGGATTCAACGTCATTGGAACAAAATGAGTGTTCAGAAACAAACTGAACGAACAAGGTGAAGTCATCAGAAACAAAGCACGACTGGTAGCACAAGGTTATAGTCAGCAAGAGGGGATAGAATATACAGAAACCTTTGCTCCAGTCGCCAGGTTAGAATCTATCAGACTCTTATTCTCATTTGTTGTTAATAAAGGCATCACTCTGTATCAGATGGATGTTAAGAGTGCATTCTTAAATGGCTATATAGAAGAAGAGGTATATGTGCACCAACCCCTGGTTTTGAAAGTTCCAAAAATCCAGAATATGTTTTCAAACTAAAGAAGTCACTATATGGTCTGAAACAAGCTCCCAGAGCTTGGTATGAAAGACTAAGTAACTTCCTGCTAGAAAAGGAATTCACCAGAGGGAAAGTAGACACAACCTTGTTCTGTAAGACAGTTAAGAATGACATTTTAGTATGTCAGATTTATGTTGATGACATCATATTTGGATCCACTAAACCCTCTCTGGGAAGAAAGTTTGCTAAATGTATGCAGGCAGAATTTGAGATGAGCCTAATGGGGGAACTAAAATTCTTTTTGGGCATTCAGATTAATCAAACCCCAGAAGGAACTTACATTCATCAGAGCAAATATGTCAGAGAACTTATGAAGAAATTTGATCTCTCAGAATGTAAGCCATCAAAGATTCCAATGCATCCCACGTGCATTCTGGAAAGAGAAGAGGTAAGTAAAAAGGTAGAACAGAAGGTCTACAGAAGTATGATTGGTTCTCTTCTCTATCTGACGGCCTCAAGGCCTGACATTCTATTCAGTGTTTGCATTTGTGCTAGATTCCAATCAGATCCTAGAGAATCTCACTTAACAGCAGTTAAGCGAATTTTCAAGTATCTGAAAGGTACTACTAATCTGGGGTTGTTTTATAGAAAATCAAGTGATTACAGTTTGATAGGATACTGTGATGCTGATTTCGCTGGAGACAAAGTAGAACGTAAAAGCACTTCTGGAAGCTGCCAGTTTCTGGGAGAAAATCTGATCTCATGGTCCAGCAAAAGACAATCCACAATAGCTCTATCAACAACAGAAGTTAAATACATAGCAGTAGCTGGATGCAGCACACAAATGCTCTGGATGAAAAGTCAATTTGAGGACTTCAAGATATTTGAGAGTAACATCCCTATCCTCTGTGACAATACTTCTGCTATTTGTCTTAGTAAAAATCCTATTTTGCATTCTAGGGCTAAGCATATAGAAATAAAACATCATTTTATTAGGGACTATATTCAGAAAGGGATTCTAAATTTAAAATTTATTAACACAGACCATCAATGGGCTGATATCTTTACAAAACCTCTTTCTAAAGATAGGTTCAACTTCATTCTGAAACATCTCAGCATGAAGCTCTGCCCAAAATAAAACTGTTTTGATTCCATATCTTAACCTTCAGAACTTTGTTTATTTTTCGCAAACTACTGACCAATCTTTCTTCAGATCTTTAGAAGTACATATTGTATCATAATCAAGGATAGAAATGTGCAGTTCACTCAAGCAAACAAGTGTCATCCAGTCATCAGCTACTTTCTGAGGCTGAACACACGTTCACGTTTCTGAAAGGTCAAAAGCGCTGATTGGATGCATTGGGACACATGTCATGGGTAACCGTTCCAATATCTTTCTGAATCCCCCAAAATCAGCTATCATTAAATGCTCATAATCATTATATTTAATTTCTCTCTCTTTCCATTTATATTTTCAATTTTTTTTATAGAAATCTATTTAAACACATTTCTCACTATTTACACTCTTTTACCTTCACTTTCGATTTCTCTACAAACTTATTGTTTTCAGTTTGCATCCTTTCTCAAAAACCCTTTCAATTTCTTCACAAAACCTTCGGTGTGAACATGGCTTCCTCAAGCATTCCTACTTCCAGTTCTCAGAAAACAGATTCCTCCGAACAATATGAAGAACCCTACAGAACTCTTCTAACACCCATCAAAAATCTAGAAGTTCTTTCAGAATTGATCGTGGATTTCAACAGTCTTCAAGAGAATGAGTTTAATGTCTCTGAAGAAGTTAAATCTCAAGGATGGGACAGATATTTTGACCGACTGGTGGGTCCAACATTCCCAATTCTTGTAAAAGAATTTCGGATTCATGCTTCATCTTCCAACCATCAAGTTACTTCATACATTATGGGGAAGAAGATAGTTATTACTGAGGACCTCATTGCAAGATTAATATGCTACAGTGGTGGTGGTGTAAGATGCATTGACATGGCTGAAAGATGCGCTGATGTTGCCCTAATTGCTAGAGAAATCTTCACTATGGGTCTTCCCTCCAGCAAGATAAGGGATTTAAAAGACCATCACAGAATATAGGCCAAGATCATTCTGGGATGTATAAACCACAGGAAGCCTACCAGCTCTCCTGACTACATCAATATTGATCAGCAATTTCTGATCTACTTCATCTCCCAGAAGATCAAGGTGAATCTGGCTCATCTGCTATTTAACCATCTAAGGACTAGTGTTAAGGAAACCAGAGAAGAGGAGTGCACAAAAAGGGACTGGATACCCCTAGGAAGACTTATATCATATATTCTAACAGAGAATAAGCTGATTGATCATCTAACAGAGGCTCAGGAAATCAGCTCTTTGGAAGCTACTGTTGGCAAACCGCTGAATGCAAAGAATCTGAAGAAGATGAAGTTGATTGAGAACATCAAGAAGGAATCCAATGTCACTTCTTTTGCAACAATCTCCAGCAGAAGAGTCCCTCTGGATAACTTTCCTCTATTCTCAGAGATTGATTCTAAACCTGATATAATAGTCAAATATCTGGATGCTTGCAAGGCGGATGGTACATCATCAAATTTGAACATTCAGGATCAGCAGCAGAAGGCTCCAGAAGTTGTGCTGAAGAAAACCAAGAAAAGGAAAATTGTAGCAGAAGGATCATCCCAGCGGACTCCTAAAAAGAGAGGTAATCCTTCTTCTGTAACTGTTTTAAATTCAATTTCTGTATCAACATCTATCCCAATTCCCACTCAATCAGAAAACCCCACACCACAAACATTTGATGACTTTGACATTGAATTTGACCCCTCTGAATCCTTAACTCTTAGAATATCTCTCTCCCAACCTCCAAATCCAAATATTGAAGCAACCCAACAAGAACTTGCAAAAGTTATATCTGATATAGATACCTTTGACCAACATACTTTTGCTCCCATGCCAGAAAATCCAAACCCTGAAACCACCACAGAAGCACAACCAGAAATTCCCCTCTCACCACAACTAGAAATTCCCCTCTCTCCACAACCAGAAATCCCACTACCTCCATCTCCTCAACCAGAAATTCATCCACCTTCTCCAAAACCTGAACTATTTCAACTAGAAGTTCAAACTTCTGAGACTCAACCTTCTGAATCCTGTGAACCAGAACCTCATAACGATCAATCAAACCAAACTGTTGATTCTGATACCATTCCAATTCCTGGAATCACATAACCTTTGGCCATTCGTATGCCCCTAAGCATTCTGAATATTCCCCAAATTCCCTCTCTCTAGAATCAACTCCACCAAACTACCCAACCAGTCCAATAATAATTCCTGACTCTCCCACTCCCTCACCAAAGAACAATTCAGATGACAACATCAAGACTGTCATTGACTTAACGGTCTTTGAACGTCTTGCTTCCATAACCCACAAAACATCTATTCCAAAACCAAAACCATCTGAACCCTCTCCAGATGTTGGTACCGGCTTATTGACATTTGAAACAGAAGTACAGAAGTGGATCACTTCTCTGAAGCAAGATAGTCTTGAGCTGATTGATCCTGCTGTATCAGACTACCTTTGGACAAGGTTCAGAAGATGGGTATCTTCTGAAACTCATAAGTTGCAAGAACAGAGCTACAGACAAGTTCAACAGAACTTCAGTAATCTACTGAAAGAAATTGAAGATCCAGTTCTAAGCAAGCTGCTTAAGGAAGAAGTTCTCCCTCTGGACATTGCTCCCTGGTCTGAACATCGTCCAGCATCCAAAGTTCAACCAGAGTCAGAAGATCTCAATCTGACTGATACTCCAGAGCAGATGATTCCTGCTGAAGCACTGGGTCAAAAAGAGGATATTGCAGAAAGCTCTGAGAAGCATCCTGTTACTAAAGATTCTCCAGCTTCCTCCTTTGATAGGCAGACTCTAGAAGACCTGAAAAGATCTGATATTTTGATGAAGGAAAGAATGGATAAAAAGGATGACAAAATTGATGCAATCACGAGCATGTTAACCCAGCAACAGGAAACCAACACCCAGATCAAGAGCATGTTGGAAGCTTTGTTCACACGTCTTCCTCCTCCCTCTTAGAATCTCCTCGTTTTTATAACATGTTTATCTGTAATTTTCTTACATTGTTATGAACTTATCATTGCTTCTGGTTTTTAATATAAATGCATTTTGAATTTGATTATTTTTTCTTTTTTGATAACTGGCAAAAAGGGGGAGAAAGAATGATATTTTTCAATAACGGATTACTGAGACATAAGTCTCAGACATTCTGATCCATTTAAATTTCTCTCTTCTGAAAAGCTTACAGGTACAAAACTCTGATGAAAGATACAGTAAAGTTCTGATGCTCAAAGACTCATGGAATTAAAGGGAAGTAATCAACTCAGGGGGAGCTTTCTCTTCTTAATTCTATACTTTTTATTCTTTATTTTTAATTGAAAAATCTGGTTTTTGTCATCATCAAAAAGGGGGAGATTGTTAGAACATAGTTTGATTCTACAACCCTTGATTAGAGTTTTGATGATAACAAAATACAAAGAATAAATAAATTCAAAGATATATATATATATATATATATATATATATATATATATATATATATATATATATATATATATATATATATATATATATATATATATATATATATATATATATATATATATATATATATATATATATATATATATATATATATATATATATATATATATATATATATATATATATATATATATATATATATATATATATATATATATATATATATATATATATATATATATATATATATATATATATATATATATATATATATATATATATATAAAACAAATATGCTGCTTAAAATCATGTTTTGTATATACAGAAGTTCTGATGGAATCAACATCAGAAGATCAGTAACATGTGCTACACGCTGAAGCTACCAGATTATACGCTGAAGCTTGATGACCAGAATCTGCGCATAAACATATACACTCTGACTCTGATCAAAGATCTTTACCAAGTCATCAGCACTCAGAAGTGTCATCATAAGTTAAAGCAAAGAACACTCTGAAGCGTTATCATAAGAAAAGAAGACTCTGAAGTGTTACTAAGTATTCAAGACAGAATTAAATGCTAACGGCTCTCTTCAAGACAAGATCTTCTTCAAAAGGGAAGTGCGTTATTATCATTAAAATGGCTTTATGGACAACGTATCTCTGCCTTGTCTATATAAACTAATCTGCTTGAGAAAAGACGCACGCATGCACTCACATAATTTACCAAGCCTTCAAAACCATGCTTACTCAAACGCTTTAGCAAATTCAGTTTATTCCAAGCTTAAATTGTGTAATTATCACAGTTGTGATATATTGTTTTATTAGAAAACGTTACACATCATTGTTCAAATTATTTGTAAAAGATTTCCTTGAGATAAACCGATTTGTGGTTATACTCAAGAAGGCTTTAACAGTTGTTAAAGTAGTTGTTATAATCCTTTGAATATAATGGATTAAGACCTCGTTGGAGAGAGGCGAAATCACCTTGATGGATGAACTGGAGTAGTTTGAGATCAAACGAACCAGGATAAAAATACTGTGTTGTCTAAGCATTTGTTTTAAGTTTTACTATTCAAACCCCCTTCTTGTGTTTTTCACATCTTCACTCAGAAGTTACAGCCTTGGAACTTCTTTATAAAATATGTATTGAATTAGAGTTTGAACAACTATCTAACTCACCTTCTGTGCTTCTTCCATCAGAACTTATCTGCAAAACAAAATATTTATTTAGGGAGCATAATTTTTCTTTGAATGTTTGTTATCATCAAAACTCTTACAAGGGTTGTAGAATAAAACTATGTTCTAACAAGATTGGCATAATCGCCATTCGGTATCTGAAGGTGGAAGAGGATTGAACACCCAAGTGCCTAAAAATTTGCACTCGCCTGTGCACAAAGTAACACTTGTTGGTTAATTGTTTTGCTTAAATAGGCTTAAAGATGCCATTCGGAGAAGTGATAGAGTATCTTCAGAGATGGGCTTACAGATGCCATCCAAAGTAACTGTTGATAGGAGTATCAGAAGAATGCTTTTCAGGATTTCGTTTCTGAAGGGGAAATTTTTTTCATAATGAAGTGCTAAAGGAGATGCTTTTCAGAATAAAAATTTCTGTAGGGGATGCTTTTCAGAGTGAAGTGATGAAGAGGAAATGCGTTTCAGGACTGCTCTAAAGAAAATTCTCGCCAAAACTCGATCTCTGGGGGAAATGCTTTTCAGGATTCCATATCTGAAGGGGACATGCTTTTCAGAATGAAGTGCTGAAAGAGATGCTTTTCAGAATAAAATTCTGAAGGAGATGCTTTTCAGAATGAAGTGTTGAAGGGGAACTGCATTTCGGAACTCTTCTGAAGGAAATGCTTTTCAGAATAAAACTTTCTGAAGGGGATACTTATCAGAGTGAAGTGCTGAAGGGGAAATGCATTTCAGAACTCCTCTGAAGGAAATGCTCGATAGAACTCGGTCTCTGGGGGAAATTCTTTTCAGGATTCCATCTCTAAAGGGGACTTGCTTTTCAGAATGAAGCATTGAAGGAGATTCTTTTCAGAATAAACTTCTGAAGGAGATGCTTTTCAAAATGAAATGCTTAAAGGGAAATGCATTTTAGAACTCTTCTGAAGGAAATGCTCATCGGAACTCGGTCTCTGAGGGAAATGCTTTTCTGAATGAAGCGCTGAAGGATAATTCTTTTCAGAATAAACTTATGAAGGGGATGCTTTTCATAATGAAGTGTTGAAGGGGAAATGCGTTTCAGAACTCTTCTGAAGGAAATCACTTGGCCATGTAGATAGTCGCCCCGTCTTGTTTCGGGAATTGATCCATAACCTGTCTATAAGTTACTTGTAATATCTTTTCGTTTGCGAACTTAACCTAAAAAGACAAAGTTAGTTTTATGCAATGTCATGATGTATGTAATGCATTGCATAATGATGGTCTCAAAATAAATGAGAATGTTTTGTATGCGTATCTTATGATTTTTGTAAATGATGTATGGATGCAATGTGTTATTGAAGCATATTAGTAACTTTGTATAATAATGTCTGATTGGGGAAAATAAATCCCTGATCGTTACTAGGGATGAAGACAATAGTTCTTGAATTTGTTTATAATGCCTCTACTGGGGATTTCTGATTTCCGTTTGAGGACACCCCGCTAGGGATCTTCAATTTCTACTTGGTGATAGAAGCATTCAAGGAGAGTCGGTCATTCATCGTTCTTCGTAAGATTTGTATTTTTTCTGGAGATGAACGAACTGAAACTCCTTGATGTGTTGTTTGACCGGGTTTCAGATATGAATATTAGCTCTTCTTGGGAGGACAACATTGAATGATATACGGCCAGAGAAGAGAATCTTGTCGAGGAATTTTTGCAATGTTGGAGAAATAAACTTCGTTGGAGAAATAAACGCTATAGACTGTGGCGAATTCATTGGGGAAACAATCTTTGATGAGGATTAACTTGTGGGGAAAGATCTAAGGAAATTGTTCTGTGGTAATTTATGGTCTACTTCAAACGTTTATCCTAACTCCTGGAGTGTTTCGTAAATGCTAATCATGTTTTCATGCATATATTAGTAAATGGTAATCATATTTAAATGTATATGGTCATTCAATATAATCATTGGACGTTTTTTTGCAAAAGAAAAACAGAGAAAGTAAAAATAGCTTTTGAATTTTAAATTGATTGTATTAATTTGGAAAGTTTGCCTATAAATAGAAAGTTTTATACAGAGAGACAAAAGTCTTAGTAAGAGGAAATCGTCATAAAAGAAAAAGGTATACAATGAGCAAAAAAGAAAAACAACTATGCGGAATTGATCCCATCGAGTTTCAACTCTGCTATTTCCCCTATGTCTTCAAGCATCTCATCCCTCGTTGTTGGAAGAAGTTGACTGAATTGATCTGTACCATTTGAACTTGACATCAGTAATCATGTTGGTTGTAAGTAGATAGGTGATTGTGATACGGTGGCAGAACCGACTGTTAATACTGGTTTTGCGTTTGTGTTCGCAAATGTTACGGTAAGCAAGAGTCGCCACCGACTTTTCTTTTATCTAACAAAGGAAAGGGTTAAAAGAACAGAAAAAGACATTTTTCAAGATTTTCTGAGTAAGGGGGTTAGATTATGGAAAGGGAAGGTGTTAGCACCCTTTCCATCTGTGGTTTTCCACAGGCTCTTAGGTACTTGCTCATTTTGAAAATTGTTTTCATGTTTGTGTGTTTTGAAAGGTTTTTATTTGCTTTATGATAACTCTTGTACCAGTCCTGAAGAGTGTGATAAAGCGTTTTTGAAAAAAAATTTGAAAAGCGTGTAAGTGTAAAAAAATCAGATTTGAGCAAGTACTTAAGAACTGTCTACCTACTAGAAAAAGGCATTCTTCTCCTCCTTTCCTTTAGATAGTACTATCCTACTATTAGTGAGTAGGTAGCCCTATCGTTGGATGTTGAGGGACTATCGAAAGGGACGTTTATGGTCATTGAAGGCAACATGTAAGGATACCTTAGCACTTCGAAGAGACTGTCATCATATAGGCAACATCGAGGGACAAGATCATTTCTCGTAGGCAACTCGAGGGACATTAAAGGACTATGATCTTTATGATGACTTTTAAACTGAGGGTCTTTGCTAAGATATCCCTACGTTCGAGGGACATGACCATTGTTTTTCGAGGCAACTAAAGTGGGGAAATACCCCAGGGGTGCAAGTGTGAGAAATGTATTCAATTCAGTTATATTTATCTTGAAATTAGTGACCTAATGATTAATTGATTAATTCTTGTCATGCACGCCTAATTTACTAACAGTTTATATAAAAGCATATAAGAAATATAAAGGCGAGAAGTAAAGTTCCTACAGCTATTACAAGGCTTTGGTTTAGTTACATAAATAATGACTGAAAAGTAAAATGCGTAATTAAAAACCCTAATTAAGCTATTACAAATCAGGCACAGTTACATAATAAAAATAATCGTATGAAAAATAATAGCGCGCAAAAATTAAGACTGACCTACGTTTGAAACCCTAAAATCTAATTGCTTATTAAATATTGTATAAATTTTTTTGGAATTTAACCTAATCTCTAATTGATTTTAAATTAAGGAAAAAAATTAAAGTTAATTAAATTAACTTGCAAAAATTAATTTTATTAAGAAAAACTCTAAATCCTATTTTTATGATTTTCCGATTTTATGATTTAAAAAAAAAAAGAATAAACAAAAATTATAAACCAAATAAAAAAATAATAAATAAAATAAAAGAAATGGGCCTGGGGGTGAGAAAGAAAGCGGGGGTGTATGTTGTTGAATTTCAAGGCCCAGATCTTGTGCAAGCCCAAAGCCTGCGTGAGATCCAGTGGGAGGCATGCTTGAGGGTCCATCATGGAGCTACGTGTTTGGAGGCGTTGGATTCAGGTCATTTGGATCTGATGGTGATGATGCAAGGGCTTATGATGAACACCTCACATCTGGGCGCACTGGATCCATGTGAAACCTGTTGGAAAAATAAAACTCCAGACCTGGGAATCGAGCCCAGGTCTCTTCCCTTTGCACGCGTCCCTTCTACCACCAAGCCATCATGTTCATTCGTTTATACAAATAAACACAATAATATGTATATGAAATAAGTGGAATATGCTGAAGTGTCAAAACACGCACTGAGGTGGGCCCCTTGGGAATTTGAATGAACCAATTATCACCCTGCTTTCTGCCACACAAGGTCTTCGCCGGTCAAGCCACCCCAAACGGTGGCTCTGGTCACCCCCTCCGATTGTTCAAAAAGCCCAACCTGCGAAATATCAAGAAAACGAAAGAAAAAGTAACCCCACCAACCTAATTTGGGGTCTACGAGTTCAATGGTGATGGCCATTTGGCCTGAGATGGCTTGTATCATCCTGTTTGTGCCTTGGCCGTTTCAAAGCCCTAACAATGGCAACTCTCTAAATCTGCACTCAAACCCTCACGCTTCACGTTAGAACAGATCAAAACAGTAATATAAACATGAATATGGAACAAAAACTGATTTATATCATATATTTGCAAGGTTTCAAATCCCAAGCTTACCAAAATTCGGTGACGCGTGGATCTGGAGTTCTAGGGTGCTGCACGTCTTGTGGAGAGTATGAATGATCTCCTGAGGGCTTCAGAGGATGAATGATGCAAATTGTTTGGCCTGGAAATCGCTGAATTGCATGGTTCAAACTTTCACCTTTCCTTTGGATTTTTGAACTTTTTCTAGGGTTTGTAGAGGCATCTTTTTTGTTTCCTATTAGGTCTGAGTTGTAGTGCTTATGTAGTGAATCCCATTAGGTTAAAACACAACCAAAAGAATCAATTACAATCATATGTTTTTAAAGCATAAAGATTTCATTCAAAACTTGCTAAATCAAGAAGACCTCCTTCTCCTTTTGTCCCGTGCGTTTTTTCCTTGAAATGACAGCCTATCTTATCCCTTATTTGATGAGAAAAGATTTCCAAATCATATCTTACATAATTTCCATAATTTCTTTATTTCATTTTGAATTTTAATGAATAAAAAATCAAAATAAATAATAAAAATAATGAAATAAAGTATGAGTGAGCTTAGAGGTCGTGGGCCATGTTAGGAACAAGTTTCAAACATGAAAACACGGGCCCATTTGGAGAAAATTCAAGTTTGGTCAATATTGGCTTTATGCACTTTTCCAAAAATCGGTCAACTTTAGCAATGCATATCTCTCTCATTTTTAACCCTAAGAGGGTGTTCCTTGACTTTTTAGAGAGCTTGGGATGTCATCTAAACAACCTTTTTGGTTTCATCTTAATTGGATCTTCCATGTTCATGTAAGGAGCTTTGACCCAAAAGGTGTTTTTGTTGACTTTTTGAAATGACCTATAATGTATGAGCTTGTATCTTTTGATTGGGGAATTTCTTGAACTTGAGGGCTGAAGAGAAGTTGTAGGGAATTGGATTCTCTTCAAAATGAGCCATGGTGGAAAATTGTTTGATAAAGTATGAGAAAGTTATGCTTGGTCAATGTTTGATTGACTTTTCCTATAGAAACCCTAATTTGCCATTTTTGACTTTTGATGAGTTAGGAGCATTTCCTGAGGAATCATGATCAACCCTTGATCAAATGATGGATATCACTTCAAAATGTTGATGTTGATCAAAATCTTAAAGTTTGACTATATTTGGGCCATAGTTGACTTTTGACCTAGCATAGTTGATTTCCAAGCATTTGAGCAGTTGACTGAGCAAACTTATTGTGTAAGGCATGAAATTTGGCATAGATGATCTTGAGGACATATTAGGATAATGGAGAAAACTTGGAATACTTAGGACTCACACAACTTGCTTAAAATTGAAATCCTAGTTGAGGTTCATTGCCTTTAGGGGGAATGTTTGCCTGGTCAATTCTTAGTCATCCTAGGGTAAGTTGAGGACCTCTAGAGGCATGTCTTGAGTGAAATGAGAGGGAAAATTTTGGGGTACAACAGTGATCAAGCGGGACATAGTTCTACGCTTTAATCCCAAACTTTTGCCTGGACCGCCCTTTCGGGTTTTCAGTCCACCGGGATATCCTTTTTTACCCAAGCCGCCTTTTCAGGTTTTCGACTTGTCGGATGTATAATTCTTTTTATATGTATCCCTAATTTTTTCCAGAACCATTTTGGTTTTCCGGGATACCCTTACTTTTTCCTAGGCCAGTCAACCTAACGGGTCTCTTTTATTCGTAGTATTTTTTGACTATGTCCGCGTTTACAGGGTGTGGAAGATCTTCACTGTCCATGGTGGTAAGTATCATAGCACCGCCAGAAAATATCTTCTTAATCACAAATGGGCCTTCCTACATGGGAGTCCATTTTCCCCTAGGATCACCTTGTGGTGGGATGATGTGCTTTATAACCAAATTACCATCCTAGTACACCTGATGTTTGACTTTCTTATTGATGGGCTTGATCATGCGCTTCTAGTACATCTGACCATGGCAAACAGCCGCAAGCATTTTCTCATCAATCAAATTTATCTGGTCAAGTTTAGTCTGAATCCATTCGTCTTCATCCAAACATGCGTCTTCCATAATCCTCGGGGAAGGAATCTGGACTTCGACAGGTAAGACAACTTACATACCATAGACTAGAGAGATCGGGGTTGCCCCAGTCGATGTGCGTGCTAAAGTGCGATAACCATGAAGAGAAAATGGTAACATCCCGTGCCAATATTTGAATGTCACCGACATCTTTTGCAAAATCTTCTTAATATTCTTGTTAGTGGCTTCCACTGCACCATTCATCTTTGGTCGATACAGAGAAGAACTGTGGTGCTTAATCTTGAACTGCATGTAGAGTTTCGTGATCATAGTATTATTGAGATTAGTACCATTATCTGTGATGATCCTTTCGGGTAAGCTTTACTGACAGATGAGATTATGTTTAATGAACTAGGCCATAACATTCTTGGTAACAGAGGCAAACAAGGTTGTTTCAACCCACTTCGTGAAATAATCAATAACAACCAGGATGAAACGATGCTCGTTAGACGCGGTAGGCTTAATATATCCAATCATATTAATGCCCCAAATTGCAAACGGCCAAGGAGTAGTCAAGATATTCAGAGGAACTAGAGGCACATATACTTTGTCAGCATAAATCGGGCACTTGTGACAAGTTCTGGAATGACGATGGAAATCATGTTCCATGGTCGACCAATAATAACCCGCTCTCAAAATTTTCTTAGCCATCGTATGCCCACTGGAGTGAGTACCAAAAACTCCTTCATGCATATCCTCCATAATTTTCTCAGCTTCTTTATTGCCTACACAACGAAGCAGAGTTGAATCATGATTGTGCTTGGACAAGATTTTGTTACTCATAAAGAACTTGGTAGAGAACTTGCGTAGAAACTTCTTATCATTAATAGATGCCCCTTCAAGATACTCTTGATTCTCGAGGTATATTTTTACTTCGTAGTACCAAGGCTTTCCCTCTACTCTGTCAGTATCAACTTCATAGCAATGTGCCAGTTCGTCTAATCTCTCAATAGTGATTTGAGAAGCTTCATTGTCCCATCTGACTTTGAACATGGACGACATGGTAGCTAATGCCTCTGCCAATTGATTCTCCTCTCGCGGAATATGTTCAAAAGTGATTTCTTCGAAGTGTGGAATTAACGTCAACACATGCTCTCAATAAGGGAAGAGATTCGGGTGCTTCGTATCCCATTCTCCCTTAATATGACCGATTACCAGGGCTGACTCCCCATATACATTCAAGATTTTAATTCTCATATCGATGGCAGCTTTGATACCCATTATGCACGCTTCATATTCTGCTATGTTGTTGGTGCATTCAAAACATAATTTGGTGATGAAGGGCGTGTGGCAACCCTTGGGAGAGACAATCACAACACCAATTCCATTACCAAGCACATTGGAAGCTCCATAAAAAATTAGAGTCCAACGGGATCCAGGCTCAGGTCCTTTATACGATCCAGGTTCTTCATAATCAGCAATTAGCATAATATTCTCATTCAGAAACTCAAAATTCATACATTGATAATCATCTACAGCCTGATGAGCCAAATGATCTTCCAGTACACTTCCATTGATTACTTTCTGAGTAGTGTACTGAATGTCGTATTCTGTCAAGACCATTTTCCATCTTTCTATTCTTCTGGAGAGAGCGGGCTTCTCGGAAATGTATTTTATTGGATCCATATTAGAGATTAACAAGGTAGTATGAGTAAATATATACCATCTTAGTAAGCGAGAAGCCCATGCCAAAGCGCAGAAAGTTTCCTCGAGTAGCGAATATCTTGTTTCACAATCGGTAAACGTTTTGCTAAGGTAGTATATTGCATGCTCTTTTCGACCAGACTCGTCATGCTGCCACAATACACACCCACATTGAGTTCTCTAATACTGTTAGGTACATGATCAAAGGTCTTCCTTCAACCGGTGGCATCAGAGTCAGAGGTTCTTGAAGATATTCTTTGATTTTTTCAAAGGCTATCTGATAATCGTCGTTCCACTTCACTACTTGATCTTTCTTTAGTAACTTGAAGATTGGCTCATAAGTAGTGGTCGGATGGGAAATAAATCTGGAAATGTAGTTCAATCGTCCCAGGAAACCTATGACTTCCTTCTTAGTATGGGGAGCTGGAATTTCTTGAATGGATTTAACCTTGGAAGGATCAACTTCAATACCTTTACCACTGTCAACGAAACCTAGGAGTTTACCGGATCTTACCCCAAAGGTGCACTTGTTTGGATTCAATCTCAGCTTGTGTTTCTTCAATCTCTCAAACAGCTTGTGCTGGTGGTCGAGATGTTCTTCTTCAATATGGGACTTGGCTATCATGTTGCCAACATAAACCTCTATCTCATGATGGATCATATCATGGAACAAAGCTACCATGGCGTGCTGATATGTTGCATCGGCGTTCTTTAACCCAAAAGGCATAACTTTGTAACAGAAAGTGCCCCATTGTTTAACAAAATTAGTCTTCTCTATGTCTTTGGGTGGCATCTTGATTTGATTATAACCAGAGAAACCATCCATGAAAGAAACTACTTTGTGTTGAGCGATGTTATCAACTAGAACGTCAATATGTGGATACGGAAAGTCGTCTTTGGGGCTCACCCTATTCAAATCCCTATAGTCTACACACATACGCACCTTACCATTCTTCTTAGGTATTGGCACCACGTTTGCAACCCACTACGGATAGGATGTAACAACTAAGAACCTTGTGTTGAACTGCTTCATAACCTTAACCTTGATCCTTTAGGACATCTCGGAACGCATACGATGAACCTTCTACTTTATAGGGGACAACCTTCCTTCATTGGTAGATGGTGAACCATAATACCAGTATCAAGCCCTGGCATGTCTTCGTAGACCAAGAAAAGATCTCAACACAGTCATGCAACATCTGAATTAATCTCTTTTTGACACTGTCTTCTAGGTTGGCACCTATCTTGATTTCTCTCTTGTTTTCTTCAGTACCCAAGTTCACAACTTCGAATGGCTCTTCATGTGGTATTATAGCTCTTTCTTCTTGCATTAAGATCCTAGCAATCTCTCCAAGTATTTCATAATCTTCCTCACCTTCGTCCTCAGCTTGGTAGATCAGATTTTCGAAGTCATAATTGGCAATAGCAGAATTGTTATCAATGCGATACAGGGTGGATATGGATCTACAACTTGTGGTGTGGGTGTGTGTAAGAACATATAGCCTTTAGTTTTAATGATAACAATACATTTTTTCTTAGATAATAATTTTGTACCCTAACGGTTTTGTCTAGTCTATATATTTTGCTAACATGTTTTCACTCTAATAGAAGGTTGTGTAACGCCATCATTTTCTAAATTAACATACTCTGACACTAGAGAGATTCTAGTACGTGTTTCTAAGATCCAGTTAAGTTCTGGAATGTCTCTAGACAACTGTTATGATGAACGTTAGTCTAAAGCTTTTATGTCGTTATTCTGATTGAAGATCTTCTAAAGACTTCTCAAGCTCTAAAGATTTTGCGCTTCAAAGTTCCAAGATACTGAATACCAAGGTTCAGAAGACTCTGAAGACAAGGTTCTGGAAAGTACAAGTTATTAAGACTCTGAAGACATAGGATCTGAAGATTCTCTTTAATTTTTTTTATCCAGCTAAGCATGCTTTATCAACAAACATTCCAAAGCCTCTAAAGATTAGAAGATAAGATCAAAATGTTTTACATGAGTGAATAGTTCATGCTACAAGATCAAATGGGAAGGTTTAGAAAAAAACAAGAAAGGAGGGTTTGAATTGGGTTTTCAAAAACTTTTTGCTTAGAAGTGCTTTACACAAATAATCATAATTAGAATCAATGCTATAGAGAGAAATAATGACACTTTCGGTTTATACAGGTTCACCTTAGAAAAGGCTAATCATGTCCACTCGCCAAGGTGATTTCGCCTTAGAAAATGAGTTAACCCTCTAATCTTGAAATATTACAGATGCATGGGCTACCTACCGGTGACTAAAAATAACAATGATAACCTGTTAGTGATCCCTTAAGAATTCTGACCTACTCAGTCCTCTAAGAGATATAACGATCACTAACTCCTTAAGGCTTCTGACCTATCCAATCCCTTGAAGGAGATTTCTATAAATCTTCTTGAGTTCTGACCTACCTGGTCACTCAAGGAAAAATCAACTTACAGTTGAATAATGTGTTTACAGATTGCTTCTTACAAGCGGATTACACAAATGTTTAAGTACAAATATTTAACACAAATATGAGAAATGTATCTTATTTTAGAACACTACAAATGAAGAACAAATAGTAACACAATTAATGAGAAAAAACTCTTGTGTATTTGTCTTCTCTCTTTGATGAATAATGAAGAATTAATATTGTTAGACAATGGCGCGTATCTAGAGGGGGTGAATAGAGGCGCGAAAATTATTCTAGACACAAATCTAGAATTTAATTTGTTTTCTAAACTTTTTGATGTGGAAGCAATTAACTGGATAAGTCGTATAAAACAACTTATTGGAAACTTGGATATACAAATTGTAAAAGATAAATACATGAGACGAAATTGAATACTTGATGTAATACGGTGGGAGAACTGACTTTTTTGGTTTATTCCAAATGTGCGGATAGCAAGAGTAGCCACCGACTTTTCTTTTATCCAATATTTAGGAAAGGTGAAAAGAACAGGAAATACCTTTGATAGATTTTGAGATTGGGGGGGGGGGGGGGGGGTAAGATATGAAAAGGGAAGGTGTTAGCACCCTTTTCATCTGTAGTTATCTAAGGGCTCTTAATTGCTTAGTTCACTTTGAAAACTTGCTTTGTGTGTGTGTGATTTGTTTGAAAAATTTTGAAATGCCAGTGTAAGGCTAACTTTGTATGATTCTTGTATCAGTCCTCAAGAATGCGTACAAAGTATTTTTTGAAAATATTTGTTCAAAAGTGTAGTGTGAGAAATGTTTTATTTGTGAGAAAAGTTTATGAGCAAGCAATTAGGAGTTTCTTACCCACTAAAGTCTTTCTTATTCTTTTCCTCTCCTTTAGAGATAGTGCTATCTATACCATTAGTTGGTAGGTAACCCTATCCATTGGGTGTGAAGGGTCATTCGAGGGTCATCGTATGGTTATTGAAGACAACAGATAAGGATACTTTAGCAATTGTATCAGAGGGACTAGATCATTTTTGTATGCAACATCGAAGTGTCATCGAGGGACTATGATCTTTTATTCGAAGGAACTTTTGCTAAATTATCCCTATTTTCGAGGGACATTAACATGTTCTGAAGGAAACAAAGGGAGGTTACCCTAGAGGCGCGAGTGTGAATAGTGATTCAATTCAGATATTTTATCTTGTATTTAGGGTTATGTTATCAGTTAATTATTATCTTGCCATACACGCCTAATTACTAACAGCATACAATACAGCAGAAATATAAATGTGCAGAAAATAAAGGTCCTACATTATTACATGGCTTCGGGCAGTTACATAATAAAGATGCGGAAAATAAAACCCTAAAACTATTACATCCTGGGAGCAGATACATAATAGAGAAAAAGTGCGAGAAAAATAAACCTAAATTATTACAATAAAATAATGTGACCTATACACTTTTATCTAAAAATTAAAATAGCAACAAAAAAAAAGAAAATAAAAAATGAGAAAAAGTTTTGGAATTTTAGAAAATTATTTTTAATGATAAAAATAATTAATAAACCTAAAATTTCTTATTGATTTTAATATTAAAAAATAGGTTTAATTAATTAATAAAAATAAAAGTCAAAATTTTAATTGTTAAAAAACTAAACCTAATTTAATTAGTATTAGAAAATTATAAGGTCTAGTTAAGATTAGGTTTAATAAATTAAGGTTTTAATTAAAAGAAAATAAGTGAAAAAAAGAAGACAAATAGGGTTAGTGAAAAAGGCAGAAAAATAATGCATGGGGTGAGTGTTGAACCCATGTCCTTGGCTTCACCAGCACACCCTTCTACCACGGTGCCAAGCTGCTTGTTGTGTTAGAAATACAAGCGCACTGCATAATATATGAAACCTGCATGAATTGAAGAAAAAAAAGATTGCAAAAGGCAAGGATCGAACCCACGCCCTTGTATAGTAATGCCTTAACACGCACGCTTCTGCCACTAGGGTGGATGTACATCCGTGAATATAATTAATCAAAATAAATATAACACAAACATCATAAGAGGGACCAGAGAAGCGTCAGAGCCCTAGCTTTGATCGTTTTCTCCGGTGAGCATATTATCCAAACCCTGCAAAATAACGCGCATTAATGAACAAGTAGGACCCTGCCCCCCTAATTTGAGGGTTGTGAATTTAATGGTGGCCTTAGAATTGGCTATCAAGAAAATAATGTAAATCGGTGTAACAATGGAAATGCATGCTTCAAGCCTCATGGGACTCATGCGATGGCTCAATCTTGTATAGTTATATCTCAGGTACACATTAGAAACATTAGTGTGAATCAAAGTACGATAAAATCTAAAATACGAAATTCAAGAAATTATTTAAATCGGTGATGCATGGATGTGCGTTTCATGCTCTTTTGATCATCAAGGATGATCCCAACTTACTCTGTAATATCCCTGGAATCGATTTGGATGGCTATCTTGCTTGGAGAAAGTATGAAAACAAAGTTTCAAGTTTGCCATACTTTGAGAAATTGAGGTTTTTTGTAGGAGTATTCTTGCAAGGTTTTCGTGTATTTTTCTTGCCTGAAGGTGAAGTGTATTTATAAGCATGAATTAGGTCAACAAAGATGGGCTTGGACCTTGTATGAAACTTTTGATTTTTGTTTGAAAATAGAATTAGAATGAGAAAAAACATGAGGATTTGATACAAAAATAAACTCCACACGATTTTTGCATGATCTTGGGGCCCCAAAATAAATCAAATCTAAAGCCTTTTAAGCATCGCACCTCCATTTGATATTTTTTGATTTAATTTAAATTTAAATGAATAAAAATCAAAATAAATAAGATAAAAATTATTATGGTGCATGAGTGGATTTAGAGGTCCATTATGAGGTCAAGAACACGTTTGGACCTTGAAAGATAAGTCGATTATCCCAAAAGTTCAAGTTTGCTCAATTTGGGTTTCATGCATTTTCTTAAAATTGCCCAACTTGTACAACTCATAACTTGCTCAATTTTCATGCTGATCATTTTTCCATTTGAAGACTTTATATTGATGTGAATTGCTTTGACAAAAAGTGTCTTTTTGTTGACTTTTAAAACGACCTATAATGTTTTATCTCATATCTCTCAAATGAATCATTTTTGGGCCTTGAGATTAGAGAGACAAAGTTGTAGAGAACTTAATTTTCATCCAAATGGGCTTTGGTTGAGAAAAAACTCATGAAGCATGTGAAAGTTATGCTTGGTCAAAGTTCAGTTGACTTCTCCTAAAGAAAACCCTAATTTAGCAAATTTTGACTCTTGATGAACCTTGAGTTTTCTTGATGGGTTATGATCAACCCTTGATAAAATAATGAATGTAACTTCAAAATATTGATGTTGACTAAAAATCTTGAAGTTTGACTGTATGTTGACCATAATTGCTTTTTACTCAATATAGTTGATTTTCAATCATCTAAGCAATTGATTGAGCAAATTTGTGATGTAAGGCTTGAAACTTGACATGTGGGTTCTTTGAAGTGTAGAGAAACCATGAAGTCCACTTGAGACATTAGAAGACCAATTTCCTTGAGAAAACCAAAACCCTAATTATAGGCCACTGCTTAGGAGGAGGATCATTTGATCATTCTTGAGTAGTCTTGAATACTTAATAAGCTTAGGGGCATGAGAAATTCCTTTGAAATGAGAGGAAAAATTTTGGGGTACAACACTTGATTAATCACAACTCAATTTAACAATCCAATTATTTATTGTTTGAACATAATCACTTTGCAAAGTTATTTCAAAGGCTAACTAATCAAAGAACTAACTTGATCGTTTTATCAAACACTTGGCGTGCCAGTGAATTTTCAAAATTTCTATTTGATTGTTGTTGATATACAAAACCACTTATAATAAAAAATGATCATAAGTTGTATCATCACTTAATTAAAAAACATAGTGTGAGAGAAAAACTCTTACACTTCAATTGATATCACAATGCTATTTGTTAAAATGATTGATGAAATCGAAAGTAAGTAAAAGAGAAAAAGTAAAAACATACAAGGAATTTGCCTACACAATTCCCCACTGTTGTCCTCGCGTGTGGGTACGTCTACGCCTAATTCCAATGGAACTAGGATAATTCTTATATGCAAAATGTTTAATACAATGGAAGAGTTAGAAACAACAATAAAAAATTCTCCAATTTGGTATTGATGCTCCTTCTTCCAACTTTTGATCTTAAGCAAAATCAAATCAATTGGTAGGTGTAAGATATTCTCCGCTTAAGCTACTTCCTTAAAAGGATTTCAAACACCCTAAGGTTCCTTGCAAAGATTTCAAACACTTCATGGGATTTTTCACTTGAGTAAATCCGATTGCAAACTATCAACACAAGATCATTGATTCTATCATTCAACTCTTGATACTTCCGTAAAAGATTTTAACCCCTCTAAGGTTCCTTGAAAAGATTTCAAACACTCCAAGGGATTTTTCACATGAATGATTCCTTCTCACACGATCTTGCACGAAAACCCTCAATTTAACAAATGATGTTGGACGACAAACCCAATGGTTTTTCCGAATGAAGACCCCTATAAGAACTCAACCTAAACTAATTTGAAATCCATAATTCTTCGTCTAGATGGTACCTCGACGGAACATCATCACAATGTAATGTTGTGTGTATGCATATATTGGAAGGTTGAAGATGAAGAGAAAAAGTAGGCAAATTTTATGGTATCATCCAGGTAGAAATGATGCATGAATGGGTATTTATAGTTTGGAAAAATTTAGGGCAAAAAGGATAAATTCAAAATAAAAGAAAATGAAACTTTGACCAAAACATAATTTATGTGTCGACCTCAAAATCATATGTGTCAACACATACGTTATAAAAAGGTTGCATCTGTCGACCTGAAGGGCTCTATGTGTCAACCTGAGCAAGTCAGTAGTTACAGGCATTAAAATGTGAGTAAGTGTTTCGATCGGAAATATGGATGTGTCGACACATAAAATAAGAATTTCTGCAATTTCAGAAATCTTTCAGTATGTGTCAACCTGAAGGCTATATGTGTCGATCTGTGACTTACATAAGCTTACATGCTTAAAAATTGAGTTGTATGTGTCGACCTGAAAATCGAATGTGTCGACACATGCAATGCAAAAAATGCAGAAAGTGTTTTTCAATGTGTTGGGTCAATTTCAAAGTCCTTTTTGATGATTCCTAAGACCTATGATGCAGAGGAGTGCCACAAAACAAAGAGATACAATTAATTTTACGGTCATGTCATCTTTCCCGGTTTTGACATCATGCAAAACACCTTGTATTGAAGTTGTACTTAAAAATATCAACACAAATAATGAGCAACAACTATTTATGTTTTAATCTTCTATCTTGATGATTTCTTCACGTATTGATTTTGGCAGAGTTACTGTTATTATTTTCAAGTCTTGTAATTTTCAAATGAAATAGTTGATCCTTTATATAGGTGTTTAAGGATGTAGACCATTTAGTACACACGTCACTTTAATCTTTCCAATTGCCAATGGTAAGAAACGGTCGTGGGAGACAAATAGTACACAGTACATCCATTTGAGTGGAATGTGCAATTGTACCTTTGTAAAATACTCCCCACTTTTAAAATACTCCCCAGCAGAGTCGTCAGTTCTGTAACGCGGTGGGAGAACTGACTTGGTTGTTTTGCGTTTGATCGCAAATGTTGCGGTTAGCAAGAGTCGCCACCTACTTTTCTTTTATCCAAAAGGAAAGGCTGAAAAGAACAGGAAAGACCTTTGAGATGTTTTCTTGAGTTCGGGGGATAGATTATAAAAAGGGAAGGTATTAGCACCCTTTTTATCTATGGTTTTCCATGGGCTCTTAGTTACTTTCTAGATCACTTGCTTTTGTTTTAAAATATGCTTTATGTGGTTTTTGAAAGTATTTTGTAAATATGCCTTTGTTTGGGTAAACTTTGTAATGATTCTCGTTCGTAAGAATGTATACGAAGTGTTTGATCTTTTGAAAATGTTTTCAAGTTTGAAAGATGTTTTTGAAAGTGTTGGTGTTGGTTTTGAAAATAGCAAGGATGTTTTTGTTTTAAAATTAAGCAAATAACTAGGAACACTCTACCTACTCAAAAGTCTTTCATATTCATTTTCTCTTTCCTTTGACTTTGTTATCTTACCATTGATTTGGTAAGTAACCCTATCTTTGGATGTAAAGGGACGGGCATGGGTCATCGTATAGCCATGATAGCAATGTTGTGAGATATCTTAGCATTTTTATTTGAGGGGCTAAGATCATTTTGAAAGGCAACATTTAATAGCATCATCAAGGGACTATGATCTTGTAATTTTGATTGCTTTTTTTGTCTAAGATATCCCACATGCATTACTACGTTATTGCATCATTAGGGGAGGGGGTATACAAATTTACAAATGGGGATGACAAGTAAAGTAAACCCTAATTACTATTACAAGGCTTTGACAATTACATAATTTATAATGCAAAAATAGTAAAATATGCAAGAAGATGTAAAGTGAGAGAAATTGTTTTTTAGGGTTTTTTTATAGAAAAGGTTATGTAATTAATTTCATTGAAGAAAAACCTAAGTCTAAGTTAACAAAAAAACTAATTGTTTAGAAAAATGTTTTTGAGGTTTCATTTGAAAACAAAGGTTTTATAATGTTAGGTCATTTCCAAGCAATGCAATATGTCCAAAATAAGCTAAAAAATCTCCAAAATCAAGAAATTTGGTGCCCGAGCTGACACGGGTCGTGTCAGTGGACACGGGCACCCGTGTCAGGATCTGTCCATGACTTTTCTGCATCTTTTTTGTTCCATCCAATCTGACACGGCCGTGTCACATGACACGGGCGCCCGTGTCAGCCCCTGTCCATCTTTTTTCTGCTCATGTATGCACCAGTAACATTGACATGGGCCGTGTCGTTTGACGCGGGCACCCGTGTCAGCCTCTGTCCCTGCATATTATCATGTTTTTCAACCCTACTAAGCTGACACGGGCACCCGTATCAGCCTCTGGTCTGGCTTTTTGGTTAGTTTTTTCTCTTTGATTTGTCTTGTTATATCTTTTGAACGCAAAAGCAAATGATGTATGAACAATGAGATCACAGTTTGAGAAAGTTTACCTCTCAAAGCGGAATCTTTAGGACACGTACAAATGTTTTCAAGTGCAAAGTGGTGATTGATCGAGCTCCTTTGAACCTTCTTGAAGTAGCTCCAATCTTTATTTTATGCTGAAAATGGTTGAACCGCTCCAACCAAGTCAAGTTGCAATGTATGTTTTTGAGTTTGGAAGATGTTGATAGTGATGTTACAGAAGTTATTCTTATGTTTGAACAACTTCTATATGGTGTATGTGAAGTGTTTGGATGGTTTGTTTGGAGAAAGCTTGCAAGGTATAAGATTCAAAGATTTGGACTTCAAAGCTCAAAAATGGAAGTTTTGTGGACAAATATGGTTTTTGACAGCAAAAATGATTTTGAGTGATAGTTTCTCCTTCTATTTTTCTGGCCTCTTTCTCTTGTGATTGGACTCTCTATTTATAGAGAAGGTTTGAGACTTCAAACAACTCAGATTTTGAATCACATGTTATGGCTATCTTGCTTGTTTTTGAAGCAAGCATGAAGAACATGTTTCCAATGCTTGTACCAAGCTATCTAAAGTGGTTGATCACTTTAAACATGTTTTTTTATGACTTGTAGAAGTTGAGTGTGATTAGAACAACAAGTTACAGGCTCAAGAAATTGACTTTATGATTAAAGTGAACTTTGCAAGAATGGCAATGGTGCCTTTGTGCCAAAAATGGAAAGATGCAATAGACAATACTTGAAGCACTTGGATAATGGTTTAATCAATCGTGTAAACATATGATTATGGATAGATTTGCAAGTCAAGAGGCCTGCAAAGTGAAGATTATGCATCATGGCTAAGATTTTGGTTCCTTGTTCATCACAAACCTGCCTTGTAAATCAAGAATGAATGTCCAACTTTAGATCCTTGAATATCCTAGCTCAAATATGATAAATTCATGATCTTGGATGTTTTGGAAAGCTTGAAACACCCTCTACAACTTTCATGTTGACCATTTTTGCTAAATTAAACTGGAACTTAATGAAAATTGGCCAAGAAGTTGGGATAAAAACCTGACCAAAGTTGCTGAAAATTTCTCTAAGTGTTTATTCAAAAATGTCATGACTTCATGAATTTATAACTCAAAATCCAAGAATTTATAGAAAAAGCCCTGCCCTATAAAGTTTTAGATCTCATTTAGATCTACAACTTTCATGTTGGAAAATTTCCTTGAATCACCTTGCATCATGGTGAAAAGTTGACATGAAGAAATGAAATTATCATGTATAAAAAACATTTAGAAAAATATCTAAGTCCTGAAGAGTTTGAATTTTCACATTGACGTTTGACTTTCTTGATTTCTTGATGATCAAGTTTCATATTTTTGAATGTCTTGATGAATTTTGATCTTTGACACTTGATTTTGGCCAAAAAGTCAAAATTTGATTTTTCAGTATACAGTTGACTTTTGATCAGTTGACTGAAAATCAACTATCAATCAATTGATCTTTGAGCAATGTTTTGAGTCCTTCCATTAGGTAAAAATGATGTAATTTAATTCTTGAGATAATTCCTCAAACCAATTAACCATTTGCTAGGTTAAAAATAAAAAAATTGCCCTTTCTTAGTCAAAACCCTAATTTTGACCATTTTACCCTTTTGATGATCTGATCAAATTTCTTGAGGAATTGTGGTCCAAACTTGATCAAATGATACATATGAGTTTATAATGTTGATATGGATAAAAATTTGTGAAGTTTGACTGTAAATTGGTCACAATTGACTTTTTCCCAATACAGCTGATTTTTAGGTCAACTGCTCAATTTACTGAGAAAAATATGATCCAAGGCTTGAAAATTGACATGAGTAATCTTGGGGGTCCATAATAATCCATGAAATTCATATGAGGCATTGAAAGTTCAATTATTCTTGTGCAATTCCAAACCCTAATTTCAGTTCATCGGTGCTTAAGGAGGTGTCTTGAGCTGATCAATCCTTGTGCAGTCTTGAATCCAAGGAGATCTTGTGAGAAAATATTTGATAAATGAGAGGGAAAATTTTTGGGTACAACATCTGCCCCTGTTCAATCTTCTTAAACCTGAAGAGTTAGATTGGCGGATTTGTCATTCGTTACTTGAAGGTGGAAGATGATTGGACACTAGAGTGCCCTGAAATTTGCACTCGAAGATGAAATGGGAATGAACTTATAAATTCCATTTGGAGGAATGATGGAGATTTGTCGGAGATGGGCTTGTAGATGCCATCCAAAGGTGACTGTTGACAGGGAATGTACTAAGTCTGAACTTTGACTTCAACTGGAAAAGAATCAGAATAAATATTTGGTTGATTTAAACTAAAACAGCCGGTGTATGGAGAAGAAACAGAACAAATCTTGGAGCGATCTATGTGAACCTGAAACGTTTCTTTTGGAAAGTATCAATATAAAATGTTGAGAGATTTAAACTGAACCAAAAGAGATCTTGAATATTCTTCAATTTATGATGGGCCCGTGTAGAGCTGCTTTATGATGAGTTTGTGTAAAACTGTGTATGGGAAAGAGAAGGAACCTGGGTATGGTTGCTTGATGATGAATCCATGTAAAACTTAATCCGAAATAGGAGGAACCTGGTGATAAGGAATCCATGTAAGAGTGCTTCATGATGATCCCGTGTAAAGCTGCATCTGGTCATGTAGGTAGTTACCCTGTCTTGCTTCGAAAACTAATCTTGGACCTGTTGAAAATTGTTGATAATAGCCATCTGTTGATTGACCTTTTCCTGAAAAAGGTAAAATGTTAGCTGTATGCAATGTCATGATGTATGAAATGTATGTTGTCATGATGTTCTAAAAAAAATGAGATTGGGTCAAATGCACTTATCATGTGTGAAATGTTAATGAATGTATTTTTGTCTGGGAAAATAAATCCTTGAAAAATGTTAGGGGAGTCAATAAATCCCGAACTGCTGATGAAGAGTAGGTGAGTCTTCAAACTTTGCTTGGAATATTTCCAACAAGGATTCCTGTTTTGTTTGAAGAAGTGAACTCCTACCTAGTCGAATTACAGGCTTCACAACACCTTATACTGTTATCTGGTTGAAATCCAGGCTTCACAGTGTTTTTTTGAAGAAGTGAACTATTATCTGGTCGAATTCTAGGCTTCATAGCACCTTATATTGTTATTTGGTCGAAATCCAGGCTTCACAGTGTTTTTGAAGAAGTGAACTATTATATGGTCGAATTCCAGGCTTCACATCACCTTATACTGTTATCTGGTCGAAATCCAGGCTTCACAGTGTTTTATTTTTGAAGAAGTGAACTACTATCTGGTCGAATTTCAGGCTTCGCACCACCTTATACTGTTATCTGGTTGAAATCCAGGCTTCACAATGTTTTTTTGAAGAATTGAACTACTATCTGGTTGAATTCCAGGCTTCACAGCACCTTATACTGTTATCTGGTCGAAATCCAGGCTTCACAATGTTTTTTTGAAGAAGTGAACTACTATCTGGTCGAGTTCCAAGCTTCGCAGCACCTTATAATGTTATCTGGTCAAAATCCAAGCTTCACAGTATTTTTGAAGAAGTGAACTACTATCTGGTCGAATTCCAGGCTTCGCAGCACCTTATATTGTTATCTGGTCAAAATCCAGGCTTCACAGTGTTTTTTTGAAGAAGTGAACTACTATCTGGTCGAATTCCAGGCTTCGCAGCACCTTATATTGTTATCTGGTCAAAATCCAGGCTTCACAGTGTTTTTTTGAAGAAGTGAACTACTATCTGGTCGAATTCCAGGCTTCGCAGCACCTTATACTGTTATCTGGTCGAAATCCAGGCTTCAGTGTTTTTGAAGAAGTGAACTACTATCTGGTCGAATTCAAGGCTTCACAGCACCTTATACTATTATTTGGTTGAAATCCAGGCTTCACAGTGTTTTTTAAGAAATGAACTACTATCTGGTCGAATTCCAGGCTTCGCAGCACCTTATACTGTTATCTGGTTGAAATCCAGGCTTTATAGTATTTTGCTGGAGATTATAGAGTAGTCTATTGGGGAGGAGGAGTTGTGGTCCTCTGATTAATAGTGGTCGGAGAGGCCACCTCAAGCTGGGGAAACCCTGCAATTTGTTAGGGAAATAAACCCTGTTGCTCAATTTGTTGGAGCGGCGGCAACTTAACTGGCAGAAATCCTCGAGGATTCTTGAAGTCGACTCAGTTGGAAAGAGGTTTTCAGAGATTGAAAATATAGCTGGGGAATCATCCTATGAGAAGGATTTTGGGGAGATTTGTCACCGCCCCTAGTAGCGAGTGTTTGTGGCACTGCCAGGAAATGTTTGACTGTATGTAACCCTTTGTTGAGATTGGTGTTTAATGCCCCAAGTAATGGAGATGGAGATCTTCCCCTGGTTATTCTGCACTTCTTAAGAGATTTCTTGGAATCTTGACTGGACTTCCCCAAATGTGCTGGATAGTGACATGTCATGCCCCCTTATTGATAGGAGATTTGTCATTGGAAATGTCATCCCAATTGAAGTGATTTTGTTTACTGAGAGAGCTTTCGTTCATCGGATATTTATTTTGTGAATTTCTCCGCTGTCAAACAAATAGCCATATGCATACAAATATATTCAAATAATGCAAAGTTTATGCTTGTCTTGAAGTTTTGAAAATGCGTTTTAGCAAGTATAGAAATTTTCTTAAGAAAAATTCAACTCAGGATTTTGAGTAAATCCTTACAGGAGTCAGGATACCTTTTGTAACAGTATGCTTTCGAACTAACCCATGCTTCAATTAGGACTTTTGAAGGGTTGTATTCGTACCCTCCCATTCTTTATGAGGTTCTTCAGTCCTAAACTCATTTAATTGTGCGTTTGAACTCCAATTGAGTCTGGAATGACGTTTTGGTGATGGTTCAGACAAGTTAAGTTTGTCGGACGACAGTCATCTTTGCAACATTTTTCACGTTTTTGAGGATTTGTAGTGACCTCTTTCTTTTGATTTGTTATCCCTATTTTTTGCCTGACTGTTCTTGTTTTGCGATTACAGTCAGCGGGATGCCCCAGTTTTTCTTAAGTCTCCTTCGTAGGTTTTAACTTAGTGGGTTTTTCTTTTTTGAGTGATAATGACTGCCTATTTGGTAGGGAACCATCACTGTCTTTTGATTCCATAGGAATGTTTTTGATTTCATTCGTTGTATTACAAGATGAGAGTTTGCGGCTAAGCGTGCGTTTGAATCAACTGAGAGACTAATATGCCCCATGTTTTGATTAAAGGTTTCAAATTGTGCAAAAAAGAAAACTTCTACTTCTTTGGCTCAAAAGGGTTGACTAGGGATTATCTTCCTTATAACTCCAGTGTTTAGGATTTGAAAGAATGCATGTACATCGTCATCAAGGTCTGTTCAAAAGCATACTGTATGAGATTATGGCATTGTTTTCGTCATTCTCCCTCTAAAGGCTTGTAACTTTTAGCAAGAGTTGAGGGTAAAAAGCATAGTTTAAATATAGAGAAAATGAATGCATGAATTCAAGACAAACATATGCAATGCATTAATGAAACAAAGTTTGACATTAATAGATAATTGTTTGAATAACAAAAGAGATTACAATTGAAAATTCAAATGAACAAAAAATTTCCTCGCCCAGATCATTGCTTCATGTGGATGTCCTTGAGGGGTGATAGAAGAGTTCCAATTGATCGTCTTGTGTAAACTCCAACACTCCTTCGTCAATTAGGTCTTGAATCCTGTTCTTCAGAGCCCAACAATTGTTCGTGTCGTACCCGGGACTGTCGGAATGGTAAGCACACCTCTCTTTGGGACGGTAACTAGGAGCAACAGTGTTAGGATTCCCAGGAGGAGCCCTTAATGTAATTAGCTCTGTCTTCAACAGGTGTTGTAGAACCTGAGCTAGCGCCATGCAAATCCTGGTAAATTGTCTCTTTGGTGCGACCTCCTTGCGCTGATTATTTTGTTGTTGTTGGCGAGGTTGTTATTGGACTTGAGACGTGGCATCCATTTGGGACAGTCTACTCTCTACTAAACCGACTTCATGTTGCATGGGAGGCTGAGCAGTGACTTGATCTCCAATTATGGTTGTTTGCCTCATACGGTTATAATTGTATTGACGAAGTTGGTTGACAAGAACTTTCAGCTCTTCTTGTCCTTGAGCCAAATTTTGGATAAGAGTCATCAGGCCCACCAGTTGTCCCATTATTTATACTTTCATTACGGCTATCTCGGTTTGTAGCCGCTCTAACTGGTCGTCTCTAGTGTCCCCAGGATTTCCCATTATCATGCCCCTGGTGAGGAGAGCTTTCACCTCTTCTGGTCCCTTTGACAGGTTCAAGAACATCTCACGAAGTTGGGCGTTTTGAGCCTGGATGTCTTTCACCGTTTGTTCCATATCCATCTTGCTGAAATAAACAGTAGGAAGATGAGGAGACCTGTGGTAAGAAACCTGCTTATGTTATGATGAATGGAGATGCATATGCAATGATTTCAATGAAATTAGAGATTTAAATTTGCTTTAGACAAAAAATGAACACACGTTATATTAATAAATCAAAGTTTGAGTACATCATGCCTCCTCGGGCTTACAAAGAAACTCTAAGATAAAAAAGTTGTACGCATCCTCTTTGGTGCAATGTAGGCATTCAGGCTCCGCTCTTCACGAAGCTGCTTGGTGAGTTCCAAAACCTTCTTCTTGCTGGCGTAGAATTGGGCCTCAAAAGTGTCTCACTCCCTCTTAAGCTGTATCTGATCCCTTTGCAAGTCTTCAAGAGAGGTGGGCATGTCAGGATGCAGGATAGTGTATGGAACATCTCCTTCCATAATAGGCTCTATGATAACCGAGAGAATGGAGGGGTAAGGCATCATAAGACTTTGAGCATGAGCTCGTACCCATTTGAAGTAAGGCTCAAGAGGGATGGAGTTCTTATTCCCCAATGTCTTTCTATTTACCTTGTTTAAAATCCTCCAAGCTTGGATAAACCTTTGGCGGTGACCTTGATCGTCATTCTCGTAGTGAAATACCAAACCTTGAATAAGAATATCATGTGGGCCATCCCTTCGGGCGTAGCCAAACTGTCTTAAGGCTAAGCAGGGGTTGTAGGTGATACCTCCTCCAATGCCAAGTAAGGGGACATTAGGGAATTCTCCACAACAGTCGACGATAGTAACATTCCCTATAAATTGGGAACACCAATGAATGTATGAATGTTTGAGCGTCATCAACCTATGTGACCACCTTGTACCTTGCTCGTTCTTCAATACAGATTGAGGAAGATGCGAAAAAACCATATTTCTAAAATAGGAGTACAACACATAAGGATACCTCTTTTCCTCATAGTGCGAGTGTGAAAATAATGTAGGATGTCTCCTAGCAAGGTAGGCACCGGGTTACGAGACATGAAGATTTTGACGGTGTTTACATCTATGAGTTGGTCGGGATTTGGAAACAAAAACATCCCATAGATGAGGAGAGCCAATATTTCCTCAAAAGCTTGCAAGTCTAAGGAGTTCCAACAGTTTTGGGCTTTCTCAAACAAGAACTTGGCTAAGAAACCTTTGACACCACTCCTTGTTTCCCAATTAGTTATGATATCATATGGTTGCAAGTGTAGGGCTTGAGCAATCTCTTATGGCTTTGGATCTCTTTCCATACCGTTGAAGGGTAGTTGATTGAGAATGGGAATCCTCAAGAGTTGGGAGAATTCTTCCAAAGTTGGCACAAGTTGATAATCGGGAAATGTGAATCAATGGTGTAGAGGATCAAAGAACTGAAAGAGAACCTTCATCATGTCCTCATTAATGTTGGAGGTGACCAAGTTTAGGAGGAGACCATGTCTTTCGGTAAATGGAGAATTTTTAGTAATTCTTGATGCTAGCTCTTTAAGTTGAGGAGGGATCCTTACAAGATTGAGTTGAACGGTTTTCCTGCGAATATAATCCATGTCCTACAAAATAGAACAAAGATAAATCCCAAGATCCTTGAAATGGTTAGTGAGTATGAGTATGATGTTTATGATATTTATGATGTTATGTACAAGTAAATATATAGAAAACAAACAAGTCCTTAGGTTTAGGCTTGCATGGAGTCTCATAGGTAAGTACCCTCTTGAAGTTTAGTTGGCTCAAACCTGTCCTAGCAATAGTAACCGGGTTCTAAGGGAGCTCAATATCACTGGTTTGTTTTCTCGGGCATTATTTCAGCGTAAGCCTCTTTAATGGCAACCAAAATATCCCAAAATACCAAACCTCAATGAGTGTAATATCAAATATCTACCAAATTCGGACTGCACCAAAGCCGATCATCTAGCTATGTCCTAATGGCCAAGTTGGTCAAGTAAAGGTTCTAGAAGTTAGTTAGTGCTTCATGACATCACTCAGCGGCCCCTTATTCTCCTTGACTACTCAAGGGCTACCGGTACCCACAAATATGTCACACTAACATTGCTATTTCTTAGACCATGTCGATATACCCCGCACAGTTTCCACAATGCATTGCTACTTACCTATAAGGTGTCCCAAATCCGGGTAGAGAGTTCAAACCCAAACAAAGAACCAAAATATAAAGCATACAAGTCAAACAATGAAAGCAAATAAATGTGATATAACCCTAAGGTAACCCCACTTTTAAAATACTCCCCAACAGAGTCATCAGTTCTGTAACGCGGTGGGAGAACTGACTTGGTTGTTTTGCATTTGATCGCAAATGTTGCGGTTAGCAAGAATCGCCACCGAATTTTCTTTTATCCAAAAGGAAAGGATGAAAAGAACAAGAAAGACCTTTGAGATGTTTTCTTGAGTTTGGGGGGTAGATTATAAAAAAGGAAGGTATTAACACCCTTTTTATCCATGGTTTTCCATGGTTTTCCATGGGCTCTTAGTTACTTGCTAGATCACTTGCTTTTGTTTGAAAATGTGCTTTTTATGGTTTTTGAAAGTATTTTGTAAAGATGCCTTTGTTTAGGAAAACTTTGTAATGATTCTTATTCGTAAGAATGTATACAAAGTGTTTGATCTTTTGAAAATGTTTTCAAGTTTGAAAGATGTTTTTGAAAGTGTTGGTGTTTGTTTTGAAAATAGCAAGGATCTTTTTATTTTGAAATTGAGCAAGTAACTAGGAAATTTCTACCTACTCAAAAGTCTTTCATATTCATTTCCTCTTTCCTTTGACTTTGCTATTTTACCATTGATTTGGTAAGTAACCCTATCTTGGGATGTAAAGGGACATGCATGGGTCATCGTATAACCATGATAGCAATGTTGTGAGATATCTTAGCATTTTTCTTTGAGGGGCTAAGATCATTTTGAAAGGCAACATTTGATAGCATCATCGAGGGACTATGATCTTGTATTTTTGATTGCTTTTTTTTAGCTAAGATATCCCACATGCATAACATGGCCATTTTTGTAAGGCAAGAAAGTGGAATTACCCTAAGGTTTTAAGTGTGCAAATGTATTGATTTACATGCTTGTTTATCTTGAATTAGGGTTTGCTAACTTTTTTATTTTATCTTTCCATACAAACTCTAATTACTAACATTTATATAAAAGCGCTAATTGCGGAAAGTAAAATTACTATACTATTACATCATTAGGGGAGGGGGTATACAAATTTACAAATGGGGATGACAAGTACAGTAAACCCTAATTACTATTACAAGTCTTTGACAATTACATAACTTATAATACAAAAATAGTAAAATATGCAAGAAGATGTAAAGTGAGAGAAATTGTTTTTTTAGGGTTTTTTTATAGAAAAGGTTATGTAATTAATTTCATTGAAGAAAAACCTAAGTCTAAGTTAACAAAAAAAACTAATTGTTTAGAAAAATGTTTTTGAGGTTTCATTTGAAAACAAAGGTTTTATAATGTTAGGTCATTTCCAAGCAATGCAATATGTCCAAAAATAAGCTAAAAAATCTCCAAAATCAAGAAATTTGGTGCGCGAGCTGACACGGGCCGTGTCAGTGGACACGGGCACCCGTGTCAGGATCTATCCATGACTTTTCTGCATCTTTTTTGTTCCAGCCAATCTGACATGGCTGTGTCACATGACACGGGCGCCCGTGTCAGCCCCTGTCCATCTTTTTTCTGCTCGTGTATGCACCAGTAACATTGACGCGGGCCGTGTCGTTGGACACATGCACCCGTGTTAGCCTCTGTCCCTGCACATTATCATGTTTTTCAACCCAACTAAGCTGACACGGGCACCCGTGTCAGCCTCTGGTCTGGCTTTTTTGTTAGTTTTTTCTCTTTGATCTGTCTTGTTATATCTTTTGAGCGCAAAAGCAAATGATGTATGAACAATGAGATCATAGTTGGAGAAAGTTTACCTCTCGAAGAGGAAGATTTAGGACACGTACGGATGTTTTCAGGTGCAAAGTAGTAATTGATCGAGCTCCTTTGAACCTTCTTGAAGTAGCTCTAATCTTCGTTTTATGCTGAAAATGGTTGAACCGCTCCAACCAAGTCAAGTTGCAATGTATGTTTTTAAGTTTGGAATATGGTGATAGTGATGTTAAAAAAGTTATTCTTATGTTTGAACAAATTCTATATGGTTTATGTGAAGTGTTTGGATGGTTTGTTTGGAGAAAACTTGCAAGGTATAAGATTCAAAGATTTGGACTTTAAAGCTCGAAAATGGAAGTTTTGTGGACAAATCTTGTTTTTGACAGCAAAAATGATTTTGAGTGTTAGTTTCTCCTTCTATTTTTCTGGCCTCTTTCTCTTGTGATTAGCCTCTCTATTTATAGAGAAGATTTGAGACTTCAAACAACTCAGATTTTGAATCACATGTTATGGCTATCTTGGTTGTTTTTGAAGCAAGCATGAAGAACATGTTTCCAATGCTTGTACCAAGCTATCTAAAGTGGTTGATCACTTTAAACATGATTTTTTTCTGACTTGCAGAAGTTGAGTGTGATTAGAACAACAAGTTAGAGGCTCAGGAAATTGACTTTATGATTAAAGTGAACTTTGCAAGAATGGCAATGGTGCGTTGGTGCCAAAAATGGAAAGATGCAATGGACAATACTTGAACCACTTGGATAATGGTTTAATCAATTTTGTAAACATCTGATTATGGATAGATTTGTAAGTCAAGAGGCCTGCAAAGTGAAGATTATGGAGCATGGCTAAGATTTTGGTTCCTTGTTCATCACAAATCTGCCCTGTAAATCAAGAATGAATGTCCAACTTTAGATCCTTGAATCTCCTAGCTCAAATATGATAAATTCATGCTCTTGGATGTTTTGGAAAGCTTTAAACACCCTCTACAACTTTCATTTTGACCACTTTCGCTAAATCAAACTGGAACTTGATGAAAATTGGCCAAGAAGTTAGGATAAAAACCTGACCAAAGCTGCTGAAAATTTCTCTAAGTGTTTATTCAAAAATGCCATGACTTCATGAATTTATAACTCGAAATCCAAGCATTTCAAGAAAAAGCCCTGCCCTACAAAGTTTTAGATCTCATTGAGATCTACAACTTTCATGTTGAAAAATTTCCTTGAATCACCTTGCATCATGGTGAAAAGTTGGCATGAAGAAATGAAATTATCATGTATAAAAAACACATAGAAAAATTTCTAAGTCTTGAAGAGTTTGAATTTTCACATTGACTTTTGACTTTCTTGATTTATTGATGATCAAGTTTCATATTTTTGAATGTCTTGATGAATTTTGATCTTTGACACTTGATTTTGGCCAAAAAGTCAAAATTTGACTTTTCAGTATACAATTGACTTTTGATCAATTAACTGAAAATCAACTATCAATCAATTGATCTTTGAGCAATGTTTTGAGTCATGCCATTAGTTCAAAATGATGCAATTGAACTCTTGAGATCATGTCTCAAACCAATTAACCATTTGCTAGGTTAAAAATAAAAAATTGCCCTTTCTCAGTCAAAACCCCAATTTTGACCATTTTGCCCTTTTGATGATCTGATAAAATTTCTAGAGGAATGATGGTCCAAACTTGATCAAATGATACATATGAGTTTATAATGTTGATATGGATACAAAATTACGAAGTTTGACTGTAAATTGGCCACATTTGAGTTTTTCCCAATACAATTGATTTTTAGGTCAACTGCTCAATTGACTGAGCAAAAATGTGATCCAAGGCTTGAAACTTGACATGAGTAATCTTGGGGGTCCATAATGATCCATGAAAGTTATATGAGGCATTGAAAGTTCAATTATCCTTGTGAAATTTCAAACCCTAATTTTAGTTCATCAGTGCTTAAGGAGGTGTCTTGAGCTGATCAATCCTTGTCCAGTCTTGAATCCAAGGAGATCTTGTGAGAAAATATTTGATAAATGAGAAGGAAAATTTTAGGGTACAACATGATCTTTGACGTAAAAGCTTTTTTCTGGTGCAATCTTGTTTTCTGATCTTGGAGCAGCAACTCTAACAAAAATTCTTTCTTCTAGAATAGTTCTGACTTCTGAAGTAGCTGCTTATTTAAAAGTTCACATGAGATCCTATTTCCGGAGAACGTTCAATATTCTTCAGAACTACTGATGTTTCTTCATAAGTGGATGCAATCGACTTTCTGATGCGTGCTTAATATATTTATGATGATTCTTCAGACAACAATCCTGAATCAAATTAGAACTTCTAATCTGCACACTAAAGAAACTATTAGAACCAAAATTGTTTACATATAAGATATATATGTATTAATATCATCAAAATCCAAAGATTAATTGTAGAATCCAAATCTTTTTCTAACAATCTCCCCATTTGATGATGACAAAACCATGTATTTTGATGTAACAATTTTACAGTATAGTATCATAATTGAATCAGATTTAAGAAGAAAACTTCCCCTAATTGGCGTGAGCTCCCCCTGAGTCTAAGACGTACAGTTTTTAGAAGGAAGGGATATTTGAGCATTGTTTAGAAAAAAACCCCTGAGTTAAACAATCTCCCCCTAAATCTAAAACTTAAGACCTTATTAGAAAGTAAGGTTTTCTGAGCTTGGTTAACATTTTCCAGAATTTTGATTGAAGCAAATGGAAGTGATTTATCAGAGTTTGCTTTATCAGAATTTATTTCTTTATTAGAACGTTCTAGTCGTCAGAGAGGTTCATTATTATTGCTTGACATATCAGACCCTTCTAAGTGTTTGAAGTTTGTTATCAATACTCGATCTATCAGAATATTCTATACTCTAGAATTTCTTTATCAGAGTTTGATCAACAGACCCTTCCAGTCATTAGAAGTTATTTATCCCAACTTTATTTGTTTGACTATATAGACTTTAGAAGTTCTTTGTTCATATATCTTTCTTCCAAAATGTACCTGAAACACATTCTAAACACTTTGCATATATATATATATATATATATATATATATATATATATATATATATATATATATATATATATATATATATATATATATATATATATATATATATATATATATATATATATATATATATATATATATATATATATATATATATATATATATATATATTCATTAGAAATGTAAGCAATGAAATTTAGTGAATTAGGTATGCATCAAAATTATCATTATGCTTTCTCTCCCTTTTTGTCATAATCAAAAAGATATATTTCATTGATTTAGAGATAATTAAGCACATCAGAGAAAACATAAGGACTAATACAATGAAAATTCTCTTGAAAGATATATCAAGGAAGTACAAGAGGAATTACACGAACATGACACAAAACTAGACTTCTTAGACTTTTAAAGTTTTACAACGCTCACCAAAGAGAGCATTAACTGAACTAAACTGAGCTCTTCGAACTATTCTAACAATTTCTGCTTTTTCAAATAACTCAGATAACACTTACCCATACAGTATAAATGACATTTGAATATGTCTAGAGTCTAAAATGGATTCCTTTAGGTGATCGAAAATGATTGCAGACAGGTTCACATGGACATTATTAATAATATAGAAATAAGACATTTATCCCTAGGAAACAAATAATTCGTGTCAGATCCTCTTGGTAGAAGATTGGTTAATAGAAATCTGAATTAAACCTTAGCAAGGGGTTTTAGGTTTTCCGGATTGTTAGGTTTATAACCAGAAGATGTGTCATGAAGAGTTGGGAAAATGTCAACATCCACATATTTGAAACTGTTAAGATCCATGGAGAGAACTTTAGGAACACATCTGATTGTTTCAGAAATCATTGAGCGATTGATGATACAGGGAATTCCATAGATACTTGACCTTATGAAATTGCCATCACTTCTTATAGAGGCATATATCCAGAAATTTTTTACTAGGTTTGGATATATAGGACCTGGCAGTATAGTGATATAACCATACCAACCTTGACTGTTAATGCACTCGTTAAAGTGATCATTATTGATCATGATGTTAAGACATTTTTCATTGATTACTTCCCAGAGATCTTCATTGCCATAAAAGGTTTTGTCAACCATTTTGATGAGAGAACAAAGATTGAAAAAAAAATAAAAATGAAAAGAAATGAAGGTATACAAGAGGACGAAAGGAATAATAATGAGGGAGAAATATATGACAAAAAATGAAAGGGTTACTTAGAAGAGTGGTTAGGCTCGAGACCTACAAAGTATTTAATGTCTTGTTTAGAAGGAAGTGGAATAAACTATACCATCATTTCCAAGACGCTTGTCAGAGAAAGGAATACCATATGACATACTAGGCTAGGAATAGAGGGTCGTGCTTAAAGATTCCCATTTTTTAATAAAAAATATCTTGACTTTTCCTTAAATGAGCACAAAGACGGGAGAGAAGCATTTGAGATTTTAACATATTCTCATGGGCATTACATTGCTTCGAGGCAGATACTCTCATGATTTTGGAATATATACTCTTATTGATTTTTTGAAGTTTTTAATCAAGATATCTTGTAACTGGTAGAAGTATCTAGAATTAATTCACCAGAAAACATGTAAATTCTAACCTAGTGTATCTTGTCTATGATGATTTCACCTTTCTCGTTTATTTTGTTTCTGATGACCCACTTAGTTGCAATAACATAAGTTTCCTTCGGTTTACGCTCTCGACCCTAAACATCATTTCTGGAGAACTGGTTTTGCTCTTCTTATATTTTCAGAATCCATCCATTGCCTTAAAGTGTTTCATCACATGAAGTTGGTTCTATTAGAGATACCAATCTTAGAAGCGTTTCTTCAAATTGTTTAAAGGTGGATCTTGTTCTGAAAGGTTCATCTTTATCTCATAGAATCAAATCTCCAGAACCAGTTTGTCTTTGCCTTTGCCTTTTCTGAACTGATGGGCAGTTAGGTGCTTCTGGTGTATCATTATTTCTGACCAGCTTACTATCAAAATATTTTTCTTCAGATTCTGTAAGTGTTATCTCTAGATCTGCAAAGTTTTCAAACAACTTTGACTTTTCTGGGTCAAACTTATCATCAAATCTAACATTGGTTTATTCTTCCACAATACATGTTTTTGTATTGTATACTCTGTAGCTTTTAGAGTTTTATGAGTATCTCAACGTAGTACACTTTTGTGCTTTAGAATTAAACTTGTTCACATTACCTTTAATATCTAGAATAAAACACATATATCTAAATGGATGAAAATAAGAAATGTTGGGTTTTCTTCCCTTAAATAACTCATAGGGAGTCTTTTCAAGAATAGGTCTTATTGAGATTCTATTCTTAATGTAACATGCTACATTTACATCTTCTACCCAGAAATTCTCATCCACATTAGTTTTGTTGATCATAGATCTGGCTATTTCTTGTAGTGTCATATTCTTTCTTTCTATAAATTCATTACGACTGACACCATATATCATGGAAGCCATTCGACTTCTGTTTATGTTATTGTTTAAGAACTTCTGAAAAGCTTTATCATGTTGGTATATGATGATTTCAGAAGATAGGGAAGCTTTAGAAGGAACTTTTTAGAGTTTTGAACAATTTTTACTTATAAACACATTTACATTTTTTAAAATAAAATGATCATCTTTTTGTTCAAGACCTTCTTTCTCTAGATTATCATATTCTTCAATTTCATATTCATGAACCTTCAAAAGATTCTTGAATTTTCGTTGAAGCTTCTTATGCTTGTTCATAGTTTCTGGTAAACATAATTCTAATTCAGCTTGAGAGAATTCAGAAAATACCTCTTCAGAGTTGGACTCTGTTTGTGACGTGTCTTCTTCTAAACTGATACCCATGAGTGCTACATTTGCACGTTCTTCTTATGATTCTGATCCTTCAGAGTCAAAATCATCAATGAGACTTTTCAGAGTTAGCTATAAAGCTCCGCGACTTATATCCATGTTTCCATGAGACTTTTATTCTTTCCTTTGAAAGTTATTTTCTTGAATATTTCATTTATAATGCTCTCCTTTATGATATTTGGTCATTCATTTCTATAGTGTCCAGGCTCATTTCTCTCAAAACATGTTACTTCATTACTAGCTCTTCCTTTACCATATGCTTCTGAGCGATTTCCTCTGTTTCTAAATATTCGACCATTGTTTTTCCTTTTCTTTAAGAGTTGCTTAACTCTTCTGGATATAAGTGATAGTTCGTCTTCATCATCGAAATACTCATCATCAAATTCTTTGATTTCTTCAGCTTGGAAAGCCTTACTCTTTTCTGGTTTGTATCTTTCTGTTCTAGACCTTAGAGCAATAGATTTTCCTCTTTTCTGAGGCTTATCTTCTAGCTTTATCTCGTGACTTCTAAGCAAGCCGACTAACTCTTCAAGAGTTATATTGTTCAGATCCTTATAAAGCTTCAAAGCACTAACCATAAGTCTCCATATTTTAGGAAGACTTCTGATGTTTTTCTTGACATCATCATCAGTGGAGTATCCTTTGTCCAGAACCATAAGTCCTGCCACCAAGGTTTGAAACCTTGAGAACATAGTTTTAATTGTTTCTTCATCTTCCATTCTGAAGGCTTCATATTTCTGAATTAATACCAAGGCCTTATTTTCTTTTACTTGTGCATTTCCTTCGTGTGTCATTCGGAGTCAATCAAGAATATCTTATGATGTTTCTCTGTTTGTAATCTTTTCATATTCATTGTACAATATTGTGATGAGAAGGATAGTTCTGGCTTTGTGATGATTCTTAAAGTTGTGCTTCTGATCTTTATTCATTCTGTTAATGGGAATAAGAATACTAATTGCACTGAAAGGTTCTTTATAACCATTTGTAACCATTTCCAAGAGATCAAATCATAGCCTAGAAAGAAACTTTCTATTCTATCTCTCCAATAGTCAAATTTATCTCCATCAATAAGAGGTTTAGCATTGTATCTATCTCTATCGTTTGTGTTAGCATCAACCATTTAGAAGGTTTTTCTCGCATTGGGTCTCTCTATACAATTAAGTGTTTGATTAGAAAATAAATAATAGAGTCGGAGCTCTGATACCAATTGAAGGTTGAGAAAAACACAAGAAAGGGGGTTTTGAATTGGGGTTTCAAAAACCTTTTTCTTAGAAGCTCTTTACATAAACAATCAGAATTAGAATCAATTCTATAGAGAGAAATAATGATACTTTCGGTTTATACATGTTCACCTTAGAAAAGGCTAATCCTATCCACTCGCCAACGGGATTTCGCCTTATAAAAGGACTTAATCCACTAATCTTGAAAGATTATAGATGCACGGGCTACCACCCATTGACAAACAACAACAATGATAACCTGTTAGTGATCCCTTAAGAATTCTGACCTACCCGGTCCCCTAAGAGATATAACCATCACTGACTCCTTAAGGCTTCTGATCCACCCGGTCCCTTGAAGGATATTTCTCTAAATCTTCTTGAGTTCTGACCTATCCGATCACTTAATGAGCAATCAACTTACTGTTAAATAATGTGTTTATAAATTGCATCTTACAAGCGGATTACACAAATGTTTAAGTAGAAATGTTTAACATAAATATGAGCAACAACTCTTGTGTTAGAACACTATAAATAAGTAACATATAGTAAACAATTAAAGAGCAACAACTCTTGTGTCTTTGTCTTGTCTCTTTGATGAATAATAAAGAACTAATATCAACACAAATAATGAGCAACAACTTTTTGTGTTTTGATCTTCTTTCTTGATGATTTCTTCACGTATTGGATTTTAGCAGAGTTATTGTTCTTGTTTTCAAGTCTTTCAATTTTCAAATGAAACCGTTGATCCTTTATATAGGCGCTTAAGGATGTAGACCATTGTAGTAGTACACACGTCACTTTCATCTAGCCAGCTGTGAACAGTAAGAAACGATCGTGGGAGACAAATAGTACACAATACATCCATTTGAGTGGAATGTGTAATTGTACCTTTGTACTAACCATTCTTGCACACGTTTCTGATGATACTATCTTCTGATTAATATTACTTCAGATGAAGTAGATTGGCTTGAGAAGATATCATCTTTGATCTTGTATTCTGATGGACTATATGATGTAGAATAATAATGAGTCCAGAAGATCTAACTTTGCTTGATACGTATTCTGATGGAATATTTCTGATGTGAAGTGATATGCTCATATGCCATAAAGTATCTGAGTCTTCAGAATCTTGACTTTGTCTTCAGAATTAGAAGCAACAACTTTTCTAATGAACAAATCTTGACTTTTGATTCATAAGTAGAAGCTTTTATTTGATGTGTTCAAAATCTTGATTTTGTCTTCAGAGTTAGAAGCAACAACTCATCTGACAAATAAATCTTGACTTTCGATCTTTGAAGTAAGAGCTTGTTTCTGGTGCAATCTTGTTTTCTGATATTGGAGCAGCAACTCTAACATAAATTATTTCTTCTAGAATAGTTGTGACTTCTGAAGTAGCAACTTATTGAGAAGTTCACATGAGATCCTTTTTCTGGAGAATATTCAGCATTCTTCAGAACTACTGATGTTTCTTAATAAGAGGATTCAATCGAATTTATGATGCGTGACTAGTATATTTATGATGATTCTTCAAACAATAATCCTGAATCAAATTAGAACTTCTAATCTGCACACTCAAGAAACTATTAGAACCAAAATTATTTACATGTAAAATATATGTATTGTTATCATCAAAATTCAGAGATTAATTGTAGAATCCAAATCTTGTTCTAACAAAATGTTTCCACTACTCTGATTTTGTGGCGCAAGGACTGTACTATGGTATGATGTTGTCTACCATTCTCAATGACTGTTACACAAGAAGACAACTAGAATTCAATATTCCTATTCTACCCTGCAACGGATTTCTTTTTGGCTATAACAGGGAGGCTTGCAAGAATTAAAAAAAAAAAAGAACTTTACGCTAAACAATTTGCTGAAATGCTGCTCAACTTTCTACTGAAATATCTTGTGTAAAGTTTTGTAAAAGCAAAGAACTTTTGTCATTAACTTGCAAGCAAGGAACTTTTGTGTATTCAACTTGCTATTAACACTGTTGTGTTATTTCTTTGTATTTCAACTTGTGTAATATGCTTTCTAAGAAGCATTGTTGTAAACACACTTTGTGTTTCAACCTTGGAGTTGATTTTTCCTTGAGAGACTAGAGTATAGTAAGAATTTCTCAATACATTGACGATTAGTCCTTGTGGTTTGTAAACATTGATGGATAGTCTATGTTTATGTCTGTAATCAATTTGATTATAGTAGATTAAGTCATTGTTGAGAAAGGTAAATCACTTTAATGAGTAGACTAAATTAACTTCGTTAACAGTGAATTAGGATAAAAATAATTGTGTTTATTTATTTTTGTTTTTATTTCATTCTTGTTTATTTGGATAGAAAAAAAATTTAAATCTAAAAACTCAATTCAAAACTCCCTATTTCTTGTATTTCTCGTTCTTTTAATACTTAACTATAAGTAAATGTTAGGTTTTTAGAACATTTAGTTCAAAATAAGTTTGAATACAACTCCTTCAAAATATTCCTTATAGTAAGTATATATTATTGTAATAGGTAGAATCCTAAGCAAATCTTTAAGATGGAAGAACGTGATATATCTAATATATAATATTTAAGTATTTGAAATGTTATTTTAAAGTCAAATGTTAACACCATCACAACACTTTACATGATAGTATTCGTTGTTCATAATGGTTTGATGAAAAAATATTATACCATTTAATTAATTAAATTAGAAAGATACTAAAATTATTTTAGAGAAAGAGATATCAAATTTTCTTTTCTCTCATTTTTATAATGAAAATTTTATTATTAAAGATTATTATTTTTCTCAATTTTATAATTAAAAAATTGTTGCAATACAAACATATTAGTGTGTAACACAAACCAAAGTTAAATACGGAAGCACAATAGTTTTGAAAATATCATAAAATAAGTTAAGGTTCAAGAGCTTTTCTCAAAGCTAATTATTCTCCTCTGCTGCATATACCCCTTCATATTTTTGGACCTAAAATATACACAACAAAAACTGTTGTAAAACAATGCATTTTAGCAAATTTATACCATATGATATCATGTAATGTTTATACTTACCACCAGATTTAGTTCTCTTTTTGGTTCCTGAAGTTGATACTTTTTCTGTGTCAGCATTTTTCTTTTCCTTATCAGTTTTCATCTTTGAACCACTGCATCAATTATATATAGTTAATAAAAAATCAACTTCTATTGTTTTGTAATAATCAACTTATATCTATGTATTTTGGTTATACCTTGCACTGGGTGATGACATAATATCTGCATGTTTTGCCATATTACGCAAAGTCTCCAATTGGGTTATATACTCTATGTGATCGTCGGTCTTGTACTGAATCTGCATCCAAATAATTGTCAAAGGACTAGTTAGTTAACTCTAGAAATATATAAAGTTCGAAGATGTGTTAACCAGTATCTGTGTATGTAGTGTCTGTGTCTGTGTCTATATCCATGATGTTTATTAGGATTATAATCAACCTTTCAAGTAATAGTTCTATAACATAGAAATTAAAGAAGAACATACTATAAGCTTGTTCTTCTCCGGACTATAGCCAATAACAGTTGCAAGGGATCTGATTCCATTAAATTTTTTGCATACATAGAGTCCTCTGAATTGGTAAGGCTCATAAGGTTCTTCTTCAGACGCATTTTCTCGCTTAGCGTGCCATGGTCTGTCATTTGTTTCCTGTTCTTTTTTGCAACCAGATTTTGAATTTTTGTTCTTTTTGGTCTTAGCACTCTCCTTTGGTGCTGGAGTTACTTTGGTTTGTTCAATGTTGATAGCTTTTCTTGAAGAGGAACCACCTTTAATAATAAAAGAATAAATTTTTTGAAAATTAGTAAAATCAAATTTCAATTTTAAAATTCGAAGAATTTACACTATTGGTGTAAAATAAATATTTATCCAAAAATATTTCAAAATCATGAAAGGTTTCTAAAAAGAAATTTCATGAAGTTATTTATCCTATAAAATATTTTAAGGTTCACAATGAATCAAAATTTTCTCTTACTTGAAGTTTTTCCCATTTTCCTTAAACTTTGCCTCTCCATTATTGAACTATCTTCCATCCTCCTTTTTGAAGTGACATAATCTCCAAGTGCAGCTTCTTCCATTACTGTTTCAATTGTCTTCTCTGAACTATTTCTACAATCATACACAATTCATCACAAATTAATACAGATATTGAAAAATTGGTAGCCATTTATTTATATATTTTACTATACCTTGATGATTTTACTAGTTGAACCTCATATATCTTATCCTTTTCAGTCAAATGGCTCAAAACTTCATCATGATTCAAATACTCCATGCGGTTATCATTTTTGTAGATAACCTTAATATCCAGGATAATTAATATTAACGAACAAGTTAATCAAATATGAGATGATAGAAGAATTAGTAAGATAACAATAACATATCAACTAAAGTTATAAATAATCAAAGTTAATCATGGTTAAAGAGATCATACTTCAAATAATTTCGCGCTAGCGAAGTAGGTAATAACTGTCCCAAAGGATTTAACTCCTTCAAATTCTTTGTAGATGTCACGCCCTATAAATTTTCTAGACTCTATTAGAGCCTTCTCTTCTTCATCTATGAATTATATCAAATTTAGATATTAGTATAAAGAAGTATACATGGTATATACACCAATTCCATGTTTGTGTATATGCATAGACGTCAAGAGTACATTATTGAAGCAATGATAACCTGAAGTTAATTGATACAGTTTGAAAGAATGATAGTGTCTTTTTATCTTTCTTTACATCTTTGTATAGTGGAAACTATTTCTATTAAAATGAAGTGACTTTTTTCTAGTAATAACATTGAACTTTTGATTTGAAAAAAAATTGAACTAGTGAAATTTCTATATCGTAGTTAAATTGTTTCAACAATAGTTGAATCAAATGACCAAAACAAATAGTAAACAAACTAATTGAATCACATTGAAAAAAGTTCAATTTTGATTTAACCAGTCTGTAGCATAATCAATATAAAATCAATTTGTGAACTTGTCAATCCACCATTTAACTAATTTGATTAATTTAATCAAATTGATCGATTCAGTCTAGTTTTTGAAACATTTTCAAAATATCTTAATTATATTATGAGATTCATAATAATGGAGTATGAAATGCTCTGTATTTTCATTACATGAATATTGAAGATGAAGCTTCTATTTTCTGATACAATATAGTTATATTGCATAACCTTATCTAACTATTCTCAACCACTTATATCCTATCCTATTGCAATGGTAAAATTCACTTACTAAGAGTTTATACATGACAAGGCCCAATAACAATTGTAAGTCCAATATAAAAAATATACACTAATGCTCTCCCTCAAGATCAAGGTGGTGGCAATGACACAACTTTGAGCTTGCTCCTGAGGTCCTTAAATACAGAGTTGGGTTGTAGTTTTGTCATGATATCAGCTATTTGAGGAGAGGCTGGGACATGCTGAATTCTGAGCTTATTTACAGCTACCCTTTCCCTAACAAAATGGATTCAAGCTCAATGTGCTTGGTTCGAGCATGTAAGACAGGATTGTGACTCAACATAACAACACTTAAATTGTCACACAATAGAGTGGGAGAGAGGCATTTGACTTTTAATTCAACAAGTAAAGACTGCAACCAAAGTAACTCTGTTGTAGTGTGTGCTAAGGCTCTGTACTCCGCTTCTGCGCTTGACCTTGCCACAAGAGTTTGCTTCTTGGAGCTCCAAGAAACCAAATTGGGACCAACAAGTATGCAAGTTCTAGATGTTGACCTTCTGTCATCAGGGTCATTGGCCCAATCTGAGTCACTATAAGCTCTAATGGATAGTTCTTGATTCGAGTTGGCATGAGATAACATTAAACTAAGTGTAGTCGTGCCAATGAGATAGCTGAGAATTCTCTTCACCATACTCCAGTGACTGTCCAGTAAGTTAGCTATGAATTGATAAGCCTTATTCACACAATAAGCTATATCATGTCTTATGAGTGTGATGTACTGCAAGGCCCCTACAATTGATATGTACAATAAAGGATCGTGCATAGTATCAGTACCAAATTTTCTAAGTTTATAATGATTGAACATAGGTACAGCAACACCACTGGCTTCTTCCATGTTAACTCTGCTAAGCAAGTCTCTGATATATTTTGTTTGTGTAAGGATGAGAGAGCCATTGATTTGATACTTGACTTCAAGACCCAGGAAGTATTCTGGCTTACCAAAATTCTTAAGAGAAAACTCATTATGAAGCTTGGAAATCACATTGTCAATTAGAGGAGATGAGGAACCTGTAACAAGTATGTCATCTACATAGACTAAAGCATATAAGGTAATACCTTGATGGCTGTAGATGATAATGAGTTATCACACTTGCTGGCTATAAAGCCAAAATGAAAGAGTGTCTTGTGTAGCTTCTCATACCAAGACCTAGAGGTCTGCTTAAGGCCATATAGAGCCCTATTTAGCTTGCAAACCAGAGCTTTATTTTCATTTTTAAAACCTGGTGGTTGTAACATGTAGACCTCTTCTTCCAGAGATCCATTCAGAAAAGCATTGTTGATGTCAATTTGTTGTATATCCCACTGATATGTTAAAGCTAAAGTGAGAAGCACTATAATGGTGGATGGTTTTATGACAGGTGAAAACGTCTCATGATAGTCAAAACCATATTGTTGATTGAAGCCTTTGACAACTAATTTAGCTTTATACTTGTTAAGAGTGCCATCATAATTTTCTTTGACCCTCATATGACTTTTCTATGAGAAGGAAGAGAGGTGAGAGTCCAGGTGTGTTTAGAAATTAGAGCATTGTACTCTTGTTGCATAGCTTCAAACCAATGAGGTTGAGCTGTTGTTTGTTTGATTGTGGTGGGTTCAGTATGAGCCAAAAAGACTTTAGGTTTCAAACTACCTGTTTTTCCCCTGGTTACCATAGGATGATTATTAATTACTAGGGGTATTGTTGACACATTATCATGAATAGATGAGGATAAAGACAACTCAAAGGATATATCTGTAGTGAGATTGCTTTGATATGGATAAGAAGACATTTGTACATGCTTACTTTGATCTAATGTATGCTCAGACTCAACATGTAGAGAAATGTTATTTTGACTATTTGAAGTGTCTAATATTTGTTGTTGGGGACTCTCAGGTAAAGACTACTGAGTATTGTTAGAAGTGACACTAAGAGTGGAGTTGATTTGACCTAAATGAATGCCAGACTGGTTAAGTGGTATAGCAGACTGAACATGACTAGATTGAGTAGAGCAATTTTCTGAACTACTTTTATGAAGCAGCAGTCTAGGTACAAATAGGGAGTTGCTCGAGCAAGTAATGTCGTTTTTAGTTGTGTTACCTAATATAGAGTTAAATGGAAACTTTATTTCATCAAATAATACATCTTTTGATATATGGATTTGTCCTTCCCTATCGAGGCATTTATGGTCCTTATGATGAGGATATATAACTAGATAAACACACTCAGAGATTTTAAGTTGCAGTTTGTTTTTGTTAAAAGGTCTGAGGTGAGGAAAACATGAGCAACCAAATGTTCTAAGACTTTTGTATTCAGGTATAGTGTTAAAAAGAGCATGATAGGGAGAGGTGAAGTCTGGAAAATTAGATGTTGGTAACCTATTCAAGAGATATACAACATAAGTAAAATTGTGATCCCAAAATTTAATAGGTATATGAGCATGAGCCAAGAGTGTTAGTCTCATTTCTACTATGTTTCTACGTTTTCTTTCCAAGGTTCCATTTTGGTGTGATGTGTGAGGACATGTTAACCTATGGATTATGCCCAAATCATTTAAGTATTTTGTGAATGGTCTAAATTCACCCCCAAAGTCAGATTGTACAACTTTGGTTTGAGATTTAAACGGAGTTTGCACATAGACAAGAAATTGCTTAAATATGCATAAGGCTTCAGGCTTATGTTTCAGAAAGTACAACCAAGTATATTTGGTGTATGTGTCAACAATGGATATATAGTGTGAATATCCCTGACTGAAGGGATTGGGTGAAGGACCCCATAAGTCAACATGAACTAGTTCAAAGGGAGTGGAATATACAATTTTAGATAAAGGTGCATGTAATCTACGAGATTTACCAACACTACAAGAGCTACAAAATTCAATGCAATCTTTATTAGGTAAATAGATTTTACAAAGTTTTAATATAGACTTAAGAGTTATAGAATTAGTGTGACCTAGTCTATTATGCCACATAGATAGCTTATTTGAACAAGTATTAGAAAAATTTGCGGACTGATCTTTAGAGGACATACTGACAATGTTGGCGCTAGGAGATTCCACTGGCTGAGTTGAGAAACATTACACGCCACTAGTATCTAGGAATCCTTCTAAAAGAACCTCCTTAGATACTTGAGATTTGACAAAGCAGTTATTAGCATGAAACTCAAAGAATACATTGTTATCTTTGGCAAATTTTGACACAGACATAAGATTTTTATTGATGCTAGGTACATGAAGTAAATGTTTAAGGAATAAAGTTGTATGAGGAGTTATAGGAGACTGAATTTCATCTAAGCCAAGAGAGTTATTGCTTAAGCCTTAACCATTACCAACTATAACCTGATTTGTGCCATTGTACTTATATGTATTTTGAAGATAAGAGCTATTAGGAGTTAAATGGTGAGTTACACCTGAATAAGCAAACCATGCTTGGGATTCCAAGTTTTATGGAATCTGAAGATCCTCTTGATGGGCTAGAAAAGCTTAGGCTTGTATGGAACTGGAATCCTTATCCTTCTTCTCACCCTTGGACTGATCATTTGATGAAGTGGACGGTTGATTCTTTGAAGAAGTTGGCTCAAAACTGTCATCATATCTATGTCAGCAATCCATAACAGCATGACCATACTTACCACATAGCTGATATGTTGACCTGTTTCCAGTTGTGTAACTTGATATGACTCTACCACGACCTCTTCCCTTAAAGTTACCTCTGCCTCTATGATACTGAGAACCACCTCTGGTGGTCTTATGATTTAAGTTGTCTTCAGTGTGAGCAATATTTGCAAGTAAGAGCTCTTGAAGATATTTGTCAAGCTGAGCTTCTTGCACATACAACAAGGCTTTGATCTCATACAATGTAGGTGGCTCAAGTTTTCTATAAAACCATCATAATGAACGACTTATACTCTTCCAGAAGTCCTTGCAAAATAGCATCTATTTGATCACGTTCAGATATTGGTTCACCTACAGCAAGAAGTGCATCTGCAATGGCACGAATGTGAAGCACAAATTCAGTTATTGAGCGATTTGCTTTCACCGTAACCTTCAATTCAGCTCTAAGTTGATACACCATGTCTTTCATAACTGCAGTGAAATACTTGTGAATTTGGTCTCAAATCTGATACGAGTGCTTGCAAGATAGAACACGAGGAAGCACTAAATCTAGATTGTTGATAGGATCCATGTGGATAGAGCTTGATCTTGAAATGTCCAAGTTTCATACTCATCTGATCGAACGTTAGCACCACGGTCCTCTTCATTCTTGAACATTGCAGGAATTTATGGATTTACCACAAGTCGATGAAGTTTTTGTACAAGAATTATACCTTTAACCTGATGATTCCAGAGAAGAAAATTCTCTTCTTGAAGTTTGATAGAAAGTTTGGGTCCAAACACTGTGTGGTTGGATGTGTTAGCGAACAACCAAAACTATGTTACCGAGTGTTGTGGTCGCGATTCCGAATTTTCCGATGATGCAGCCATGGATGAAGCTTCTCAGAAGCTTTACAACAGGATCTTGTAACAGAAAGAACGTGTAACAGAAATGAGAGAGCTTTATTTCTGAAGCTCAGAGAATGAACGAATGAAGGTGTGAGAAGCAGAAGATTGGTTGGAACGACGACGACTGATACCATAATGGAGTATGAAATACTCTGCATTTTCATTACATGAATATTGAAGATGAAGCTTTTATTTTTCTATTACAATACAATTGCATTGCATAACCTTGTCTAACTATTCTCAACCAGTTATATCCTATCCCATTGCAATGGTAAAATTTACTTACTAGGAGTTTATACATGACAAGACCCAATAACAATTATAAGCCGAATACAAAAAAATATACACTAATACACAATCATAATAAAAGATTCTCTTACTTGAATTACTTTTCATCCTGCTTGAGATCATTTTCCTTGTCATTTTTATAGTTGATGACCCAGTAGGTGTTGTCAATTTTGTTCCACTTTCAATAGACTTCTCTAAATTACTGCCACAATCATTCATATTTTATTAAAAGTTAATGTAAAATTTAAACATAAAATAAAAGATTATAAAAAGTAAAATTATACTAATAAATAAGTAAAAAGAAATTAAAAGCAACCAACAAATCATATATAAATTACTCAAAACCATAAGTTAACATCATTATCATCCAATGAAGCAAAACTAGAATGAAAAATATATATAACTTATATTGGAAAAATTGTACCGAGATAATCCTACAAGGCCGAAGAAAGGATAGCCCATAAGAAAGTAAGACAAGCCAAACACATTGGCGTTAGGTAATCATACGTGGTTGGTGACTTGTCAATGTAATAACTAGTGGAACAAGTTAATCAATAAAGATAATTGTCCCACATGATTCAAGGAATGAGCAATTCCTCTATGCTCCAGGTTTTTAATGGGTGACTAGGGTAAAACGCTTTATGGCTCTATAAGTAGAAGCCCAAGAAATTCCTATATATATATATATATATATATATATATATATATATATATATATATATATATATATATATATATATATATATATATATATATATATATATATATATATATATCATTCCTAGAATGAGGAATGGATCTTCAATCTCTCACGATAGAATTAAATACAAAGTATTTCACAACCCAACATGAGCTAGTCAGAAACAAAACCAAATACCCTAAACTCTCAGACACCCCTACACAAAAAGGAATTCTCAATCATTATACTTTTAACAAGTACAACTGGCGTCCATCATGGAACCTGGAAAACTAACCTAGGTCACACCCATTTGTATTTATCAACGGCCTCAATCATCTTCTTCAACATTGTGACAAAACGAGGCTCCAAAACATTTACCAACACATATGCGGTTTTTAACACCATAACAAAAGAATTTGCAAGAGGTGGAGAATCTATCTCTTCTCACTGAAAGTATGTGTGACAGGTTCTAACGACGAGCAACATACCCGCCAACGCCAAAGCAGACTAGGAAAAAGAGCCATAATTTGAAATCACCTTTCTAGTAGAGACGTTAGCAAGATTCTCCCACATAGCAATGACCTTGTGGTGATTAGTTTGCAATACAAAAATTAGGATGAAAAGTGGGTACTTATTAACCCTAGAAGCTCGATGAATTTCCTATTCAAAGATGCATTTGAGAGTTTCTGACTTGATCCAAATAACATCCAGACATTTTAAGGCTCATTGGTTGGGCTTTCTTGCAAGCACATACAAGTGAAGGGCCACATAACCCTCTAAACGATATTTAGGGAAATTCTGGCACTAGCAGCATATGTTAATAGCGATGACCCAACATCAGAACATAATGTCTAGACAAATGTTGAGACATCTGTTCCTGATATAAAATAATATCAAACAGAAAAATAAATTGTAGAATGATAAATAACACAACAAATTATTAACCCAATTCGGTGCAACGTCACCTACTCTGGAGGCTACCAAGTCAGGAAGGAAATTTACTATGACAGTACTAGTTCAAACCCTAAATAATACATGTTTACAACTTCTCGCCTAATCACTACCTTGTGCAACTTTGACCTAGAAATCACCATCTAGATATGAGATCCCCCTCTCTCTTCCAATCACCGCAATTATACTTACAACTACAAACCTTATGACTAGACTTAAAACTAAATAGAAGTTTACACTTCAAATAAGCAATACTCAATTATTTGCTTACAAGATCGTAAGTGATAATAATACATAGTTTTGCTTAAAAGATTCAACCAAGAACAATAACTTGACAAACAATTAAGTAATAAATAGTCTACCACACTGTATTAAAAGATACGTGGGTGACTTATAAAAGTACAAGAGACTCTCAAAACCTAAGACTTTAGACTTCCCCTAGTTTTACAATTGTGAAAAGTTAAATTATATTATGTCTAGGTTTCTCTTTAAATACTCCTCAGTAGTCCATGGGCTTTGAAATCTTCACCCAAATATTTCTTGATCCACAAGCTGATGGTTGCACAAATTATGCAAAAAAATCTCCTTAAATCTTGGAACAAAACACAAAGTTTCCTAAATTGTCTCATTATCTAATTTTGGCAACTTGTGTACAACTGGAGATTCAAATACTTGTTCCATATTAAATCTTCTTGATCTGCAAAATATACTGAGATATATCCAAAAAAAATCACAAAATCAAATCAAATTTGTCAAGATTTAAAACTTCCTGTATTGATGTTTTGGTTTAGCATGTCATAACATTTGTCAGAATATATGTCTTTAATGCAACCTGCATACTCTGCGGTATTAGTTTGATCAATATGTTATGACATCTTGCTCAACATCAGTCATGAACCATGTTTTATAAAAATTTCTTCCAATCCTAAAACCATGGATCTTACATTTGGAATAAATGAGACCCCAAAGACAGTCAAGGTCACATACCTCATGGTAGATGCCTCATAACATTACAAAATCATCTTGGGGTAGCCCACCCTTAATCTTAGGGGGGCCTCCCTATCAACTCTACATCTAAGCATGTAACAGGCGCTACCTAACAAACATGTTTTAATGATCCAAAGGGATCAAGATATTGCCCACGAATCTTATCAAAGCAAGCTCAAAATGGGAAGAGTAAGGGTGATTAATATTTCACAACTAGGCACATAAGGGGTGAATGTTGCAAACTTGCATGTTATGTATGGCTTGAGAATTAAAGGGTAGCTCCTATAGAAGATCTAAAAGAGGTCTAGATTGGGCCACAATACTTTTAAGTCACCAAATTAGGAACCTCTTTATACGAAGCATAATAATAAGAGTTAGTCTCCATACTAAGAATACACATGTACTTGTTTTACTGAATGCCCACCAACATGCCATGGATAGTTGCCATAATGGTTTATCATCTCTTGCCTTTAGCTATAATATGAAACCCGTATCTTAGAGAAATCGCTAAGTGGGAAAGAAGAAACATACAAAGAATGACGAGGATGTTGAGAAGTTAAAGAGTACATGTTTCATAACTCAGGTCAATCGTCCAACCTGGTTTGCTAACATGGTCCTAATTTGGAAGTCATCAAACAAAAAGTGAATGTGGTTCGATTTCAACAACGTGAATGTCGCCTGCCCAAGGATCCATACTAGTTACCCAATATTAACATGATGATTAACGAGTTTGCGTGCTATAAGACCTTGAGTTTCATGGATGCTTAATCTAGCTTCAATCAGATAAAGATTGACCCTTTGGACTCTCCCATGACGACATTCATGTCCTTTGAGGTTCGATTTTAAAGCCAACAACAACCAAGCTCGGTTTGAATCCTTCATCGCCGAAACGGGCCTCACCATAAAAATGGGTGCTTCAAGCCTCATGGGCAAGATAGACTCACATGTAATATCAAATTAGGTTGATAAGGAGTATCAGGCATATGAGTTTTGAGATAACTTATGTTATTATGGACAAAAATCTCGAAAACATCTCCTCTTAAACCTGGAAAGCACCAAGAAATCAAGATATAATAAGACCATAATACGAGAAACTTTAGTCGTCCCCAGTATTTAAACAAAAGAAATCAACACTATTTAATTCTCCCGCCCACAAGTTGGATGGTGCCCATAATACACTACATTTTGACACAAACTCCTGCAATATGAGCTGAAGGCAAAAAAGGTCTAAAAATGTGTAGAAAAATACACCATAGTGTTTGGGAAACTCTTAGATATGATAAAGGCCTTTCTGTGGTGAGATGTCGTGTGGAGATCGAGATCGCCTTGGTCCTCATAGAGGTTCACCAAGGAACATACGAAAGTCATATTGGTGGGGGATTTCTTGCTCATAAATTCCTTAGGGTGGGTTATTATTACACGTTCTAATGAAGGGAAATGCATAATTAGTCATACTAAGTGACAATTGTTAGAAACTTTTTAAGCTTCGTGACATTCTAGGAAAATAGTTTCCCTTTGTAACGTCGTTGTGGCTATTTTACCAATTAGGCATGTGCATACTAGGTCCTTTCTCGCTAGCACTTGATTAACTGAAGTTCCTAATAGTCAGAGTAGACTACTTTTCAAAGCGGGCAGTGGCGAAAGACGTCTCTAAGATCACAACAAATAAAGTTTAGCATTTCAATTGGCGTAAAATTATATGCATGGTTTGCTTTCTAAGATTCATCATCTCAAACATTGATATGCAATTTTCCAACTCAAGTATGGACAATTTTTGCCAAGACCTATGAATATAAAGGAAGTTCATCTTGGTTTGTCACACGCATGTGAATGGTCAGGCTAGTCTAGTGAACAAGGTGATATTAGGGAATAAAGAAAAATATGGACGAGACTAAAGGTTTGTGAGAGGAACACCTCTATAAAATATTGTGGTCGTATAACCCCACTCCCCATGAAACCATAATAGAATCCCATTCACAATGGTATATGGCGCCAAGGCCATGCTGTCGGTCGAAATTGAAATGCCCGCATTGAGATGCACTCAATTCAACAAAGAAGCAAATGAGACATGACTTAGATGTATATTCAACTTGATTGATAGAACATATGATGTCATCCATATCAGAAAATTATCCTTCAAATAGAAGACCGCCAGAAGATATAACTCCGAAGTGGTCCCAAGGGAAATGAAAGACAGAGACCTCGTGCTAAGGCGAGTGGTCGTACCATCTCTCTTCGTATAACAATCTACACTTCCTTAACCCCTAGATTATTCAAAATGATTAGTATTATGAGCTTTGTTTCTCCATACTTAAGACCTTTTTCATATAATTATGTATAAACTCATCGATCATTTAGTAAGGATTTTTGAGGAGTTGTCAGGACTTGTTAAAAATAGGAGTGTTGGGGGTAACAGAGAAATAAAGGGTTATTTGGAGGGTCAAATGGTCTTTTGTGTGAGACATATATAAACCCTTAATAAAAATAAAGAAAGGGTTATTTTCCCCTTCCATTATAAAAAATTATGAGAGAGAGAGAGAGAGAGAGAGAATTTTGAAAAAAGAAGAAAATAATAGAAACCAAAATCAATGGAGCTCTCACTGTTGAAGGCGGTGAATTTCTCAAGTTTCAAGTGAGAGAAGTAGGAGCATCCAAGTCATCCCTTTCATCTTCATCAATCACTTTCCTAGGATTAGAAATAAGGATCAATGTGGGTTTTTTCCCACCTCTTAGGTTTTGATTTCATTATTATAAACACTTAACCTAAATTTCTTCTTATATAGTGACCAGGGGTTCTGCATGTGAAATTTATTAACCCAAATTGCATGTGGATTTTGTAGTGATTAATGTACTATATTTTGAATTTATATGCTTTTCACATTTAAAATGTGCTTAGAACCCTTCAAAACATCGATTTTGGGTGAATTAAACATTTTTTAGTTTGAAAATGACATTGCAGGTTTTGTGTATTTCATTAAGCGAGAGTGAGACAACATCCGAAGTCGGAAATCTCTTTAAGGGATGGATAATCCTTCCAAGTCTTTCTAAGCTAGGAAAATCCTGGCAGAGCTCGCTTAGAGAGGGATGAGCCTGCCAAGGCTCGCTAAACAAGAGCGAGCCTTTTAGGACTCACTAAATAAAGTTTGAGCCTGCTAAGGTATCTATATGAAGGGACATGTAAGTCATGGTGACTGGGAAATCACTTATGAAGCTAACCTTTATCCAAACTTAACAAACAGAATATGATAACCACATTTATGATGATTGAGTTATCACAAACCCCGATTCATTTCTCAGTTCGAGCTTCTTGATTATTCTCACTCTCATGAGGTCTTGACACTTAGGCAAGATCTTCGTTATTAACTCATCGAGGGATTAAGAAATAAGAGATAGAGTTTATAATGTTCTCCTATAGTAATAAAACCATTGAGAAAAAGTAGTCTCACATCCCATTTATTTTGTAAGCATGTAAAAACTTACGAGTGTTGCATGCAAGTAGCACGAGTGCAAGTGACAATAGCCGTAATATTTTGTTTTATTTTGGGTGGGATTTATTTTGTATAACTCCAACAATGAAATTTTTTGACCTTATTTTATTGTAAGTATGGATATGAGACAGTTTAACCGATTTGACATTCTAAAGCACTGCCCCTAAAAACTAAATTATATACATTATATGTTAATTTCTAGATAATTGATAAATGATGTTGTGATAGTTTCAGCTTTGTGTTCCTAAACATATTCTTTCCACTCAACATCTGAAAACAACAGAAACATTTTCGAAGAGGAAACCGGTTTCCTCATTTATGGAAATCAGTTTCTGCCGCGATTTTCTATTTTCCAGTTTAATGTTTTTAACAGTTTTTTTGAGTTTGTATTATTTGTTTGTCATATTTTAACACTCATATAAAAACCCTCATGTAATGTGTTGTAATAATGCCAATTTATAATTTTCTCTTCAAGTATTCTCTCTCTCTCTCTCTCTCTCTCTCTCTCTCTCTCTCTCTCTCTCTCTCTCTCTCTCTCTCTCTCTCTCTCTCTTATAATTTCTATCTTTCTCCCTCAACTTCATCTTCTCCAATTAACCATTTTTATCATTAATTCACCAACTTCATTTTTTGTATGTTCCAACATTTGGCATCAAGAGTCTGGTTCTGATCCATTAACCCGCTACAAATTATGTCTACCGTTTCATGTGATTGAATCCTTACCAACCTTTCAATTCTTGATTCTAAGAACTATGACAAATGATGCAAACAAATGAAAGTTTTGTTTGGGTATCAAGAAGTTCTCGAAGTCGTTAACAATGAGTTACACCTCTTGGGGAAGAAGCTACAGCTGCGCAACAAACTACATTCAAGGAAGAGAAGAAGAAAGACTACCAAGCACTATTCTTGATACATTCTTGTGTCAACAATGATAACTTTAAAAAGGTTGGAGATTGCACGTCGGAGAAGCAAGCTTGGGAGATCTTGAAGAAAAATTATGAAGGAGTCGACAAAGCGAAGGTTATGAGGTTACAAACTCACAAGAGGCAGTTCGAATTAGTACAAATAGAAGAGAAGAAATCGGTAAATGATTACATTACGTGTATGTCGCGTTTCATGAATCAAATGAAGTCTTGCGGTGAAACCGTGACGGTGAAAAATATGGTAGCAAAGATCTTACGTTCTGTAACGCCAAGATTGACAACATAGTGGTTGCAATAGAAGAATCAAAGGATCTTCTTACAATGAGCAAGGAGAAGCTTCAAATATCATCATAGGCTCATGATAAAAGGATGGATGAAAGAGGAAGTGACAAGGCCAAACAGGATACTGCGTTACAAGCACGTTTCAATGAGAAGAACAAGAGATCAAAAGGAAAATGGTCTTCAAAAGAGAAGACATATTCTCAGAATTTGGTGGCAAAGAGTCATAAAATTCAAAGCCTTTGATGGTGCAAAGAGGAGAGATCATCTTCAAAGGTGGCGGTCAAGGTAACTACACCAAAAAGATTGACAAAAGTGGTGTAAAATGTTACAATTGTCACAAACTTGGGCATTTCACAAGAGAATGTAATGCGAAATCGAAGGAAAATCAAGGTGATGAGGCCAAGGTAACAAGAAAATAGGTGGATGATGATAATACACTTTTGGTCATAATCACAAAGGAGAATTATGGCATGGAAAAACAGGAGTAGCAGTTGTCAGAATCTGGGCAGTAGTGTCTGTAGTGCAGAAAATTCTACAGAAACGCGTTCGGAGCGAGACGCAATGGTAACCATTCAATATGGAGCTTAAGACAGTGATGAGTGGTACTTGGATTCTGGTTGTTCAACACATATGACAGGTAAAAAATATTGGTTTGTCAAAATCAATCAAGCCACGAAGAATAAAGTAAAATTCGCGGATGACACCACTTTAGCGGCCGCTGGTGTGGGTGATGTTTTGATCATGAAGAAGGATGAGCGTCACTCCTTGATAAAATATGTGTTATAAATTCCTAGAATTAAATGTAATCTCTTAATCATTGGATAATTTCTTGAGAAGAATGACATAATTCTTTTGCGTATTTTGGACCAAAACAGAGTCTTAATTCTTAGAGCACCCATGAATGTAAATCGTACTTTCAAGATAGAGTTGAAAGTTATGGAGCACAAGTGTCTAGCTACAGCGGTAAGTCGTGATGAGTGGTTGTGTCATTACCATCTTGGACATCTCAAGTTTTGTGATCTTAACGCGTTGTAAAGGAATGATATGGTTACCGGGCTGTCAAAGATCAATGCTCCAGCTGAGATATGTGATGAGTGTGTTCAAGGGAAGCAACACAAGAGTAGTTTCAGCAAAGATGCAAGCCACAGAACCAAACATCATCTTGAGGTGGTGTATTCAGACGTTTGCGGGCCAATGCAAGTTTACTCGTATGGTGAAAATAGGTATTTTGTCACTTTTATTGACGACTTTAGTAGGAAGCTATGGATTTATCTAATCAAGAGGAATGATAAGGTGTTTGACGTGTTCAAACATTTTAAATCCATGGCGGAGCGGCAAAGTGGTCACAAGTTGAGAATTCTCAAAACCGATGGTGGAGGCGAGTATACCTCGAGTGAATTTGAGAATTATTGTGATGTTGAGGGTATAGTGTGTGAGGTCGTACCACCTTATACGCTTCAGCAAAATGGTGTTTTCGAGAGAAGAAATTGTTCGATAATGAATATGGTTCGTAGCATGTTGAAGAGTAAAAATTTACCAAAAGAATTACGGGAAGAAGCCGTGTCTACAACTGCCTATTTGTTGAATAGGTGCCCTACTAAGAAGTTGGACAAAGTGACACCAGAAGAGGTATAGTCTGGTTCTAAACCAAGTTTGATTCATTTGAAAGTTTTCAGTTCGATAGCATTTCGACATATTCTGGGTTAGCTTCGAAATAAGTTGGATGACAAAGGAGAGATGATGTTACTTGTTGGTTATCATCCTACTGGTGGCTACAAATTATTTGATGTGAGTAGAAAGAAGATTATGATCAATCGAGATGTGGTCGTTGACGAGTTAAGGCTGTTTGACAGCAGAAAAACTCACAGTTCAGTAGCAGAAATGGGTTTCCCAACAAAAGGAAACCAATTTCCTTTGCGACTTTTACATTCTGAAGCTGCTGGAATTGGATTTCTAGAAGTAGAAACCGGTTCCCCTATTCCGTGAAACCGGTTTCCACCAAAAAATGTCGAAAATGCAAAAGGCCAGTATCCTGCAGAAACAGTTCCACAATCGATCGAATTCGAAATGGTGAATCCAGTAGACTACCAACAAGATACAAAGGTCTACCTCAAAGGCTCCGAGATTGTGAAGTATTTCATGATAATGAGATCAACAATGATGGTGATCTTATTCACTTTGGCTTATGGCTAAATCTGAGCCCGTGAGCACGGATGAGGCATTAAGAAATTCAAAATGGGTGTGTGCGATGAAAGAGGAGTTGGAATCGATTGAGAAAAATAGTACTTGGGAGATGGTCGATTTACCGGAACAGAAAAATCCAATAGGAGCAAAATGGGTCTATAAAGTAAAGGAAAATCCAAAAGGCAAAATTGTCAAGCATAAAGCTCGATTAATTGCAAAGGGATTTTCACAAAGAGAAGGTATAGACTATGATGAGGTATTTGCTCAGGTGGCTAGATTGGAGACTATACGGTTGGTTGTTGGTATTGAGAATAGAATTAATTGATCAATGTATCAAATGGATGTAAAATCTGCGTTTTTGAATGATTCACTTTAGGAGGAAGTCTATGTAGAGCAGCCCTCTGGTTTTATGGTGAAGAATCAAGGGGGAAGAGTCTACAAATTGAATAAGACACTCTATGGTTTGAAACAAGCACCTAGAGCTTAGAACAAAAGCATATGTGCATTTCTAGTTGAGGTTGGCTTCAAGAAGTGTTTATCCAAACATGGTGTTTATGTGAAGATGGATGCAAGCAAAGAAGTGATTATACTTTGCTTATATGTGGATGACTTATTAATTACGGGCAACAATGAAGTGAATATTTCTAAGTTCAAGAGTGAGCTTATGGAAGAGTTTGAAATGAGCGACCTTAGAATCATGACTTACTTTATTGGTATAGAGTTCCATAAGTCAAAATTGAGGCTGCTTATGCATCAAAGGAAGTATGCTCCTGAGTGTTTAAAAAAGTGTGATATGGAGCATTATAATGCTGCCATAACACCGACTGAAGAAAGGTTGAAGCTGTCCAAAAGTAAAGACGAGCAAGGTGTGAATCCAACTCAATATAGGAGGTTGATTAGATCATTGTGTTACTTATGCAATACATGTCCAGATTTGGTGTTTAGTGTCGATATTGCAAGTAGATTCATGGAGAAACCAAAGGTTTCTTATTTGGCAGCAGTTAATAGGATCCTAAGATACATCAAAGGAACTCTTGGCTATAGAATTCTCTTTTCCGCAACTGACACGGTCAGGTATGGAGAGTTACTCGGTTATACAGATTCCAATTGGTGCAGAGATAAGGACGATAAAAAGTCTACGGCTGGTTATGTATTTAAGTTCGACGGAGCTCCAATCTCTTGGTGCTCTAAAATGGAACATGTGGTTGCACTCTCTTCTTGTGAGGTCGAGTATATCGCTGCATTGATGTGTGCGTGTCAGGCTGTGTGGCTTATGAATCTTCTAAGGGAGTTGGGCAGCAATGAAGGAAAATTTGTTACGCTCTTGATTGATAACATTTCAAATATTAACCTTGCAAGGAATCCCATTGCACATGTGAGGAGCAAGCATATAGAGATGAGATTTCATTACTTAAGGGAGTTGGTTTGTGAAGGCCAACTGAAGTTAGGATACTGTCGAAGCGAAGAACAACTTACAAATTTATTGACGAAAGATGTGACAAATGATGTGTTCGAGAAGCTTGTGAGGAGTTTAAGCATGAGGAATATTGAGCACTTGACTTAAGGTTGTGTATTAGATGTTATGTTTAAGTCAAATGCTGTTTGGAAGCCTCTGGGAGCTGTTTTAGAAAAAAACTTATCTGAAATGTTATTCTGGGCCTGTGCAGAAATTAGAATTTTCAAAGAGGAAGCCGATTTCCTCATTTATGGAAACCGGTTTCTGCCGCGATTTTCTTTTTTCCAGTTTTCTGTTTGTAACAGTTTTTTTGAGTTTGTTTTGTTTTGTTTGTTATATTTTAACAGTCATATAAAAATCCTCATGTAATGTGTTATAATAATGCCAATTTATAATTTTCTCCTCAGTTACTCTCTCTTATAATCTATATCTTTCTCTCTCAACTTCATCTTCTCCAATTAACCATTTTCATCATTAATTCACCAACTTCAATTTGTGTATGTTCCAACAATCCTCATATAATCAGGCCTTTTAAGAGCACGTAGAACACCTTAGAATAGCTTTACGGATACTGGGAGAGAAGAAGTTGTTCGCTAACCTGGGAAAGTCAGAGTTCTAGATGTGAAAGGTAAAGTTATTAGGCCATGTAATCTCCCATATGGAGGAGTAGTAGTTTCCCTGCCAAGGTAGAGGCCTTCTTGGACTAGGAATGGTTTTTGTAGGTGTGGCATGCAAGTAGCATAAGTGTAGGAGAAAGTAGCTGTAATAGTTTATTTTATGTTTGGTGGGATGGATTTCATGTAACTTCTCCCGTGTACTATTATTACCTTATTTTATTGTAACTGAGATGGTTTAATCGATTTGATATTCTATAGCACCACCTCTAAAAGTTAAGTTGTATACTTTATATGTTAATTTATAGATAACTAATATATAATGTTACACTTGGGGAGAATGCATCCTAACTAGAAAGGTATATATCACGTATATAAGTAATTTCCCTATAGCGCCTACAAACTCAAATATCACGTAGATTGAAGACTTATTCCTAAAACGTAGAACTTAGTGAAACTTAGATATTATTATAGTTAGTCATTTATTATTTCTGATTCAATAAGTCGAGAGGAATCAAGACTTATAATGTATGAACTTTCTTAAACATCTTCTTTTAAATATCATAAATAAGGTGGAATTCTCTTCCCATAAGGCTGAGTGTCCTTAAAGAGGGCACCCCATCTTAAAAAACTGATGAATGATGAGATTAGATATATATTTTTTAGAACTCCAATGATGTATCCTCACCGCTCTTAGAGGCAATATCTATGCAAGAACTTCAATGAAGTCTTATAGCCACACTTATATGCAATATCTATGTTGGAACTTCAATGAAATATCATTGTTGTTCTCAAAGGAAATATCTATGATGTAACATAAATGAACTATCCTTGCCACTCTTAGAGAAAATATCTATGTTAAAACTTTAATAAAGTTTCCTTGTTACCCTTAGAGAAAATATCTATGTTAAAACTTCAATGAAGTATCATTGCCATCCTTAGAGGAAATATTAATGCTAGAACTTTAATGAAGTATCCTTGCTTCCCTTAGAGGTAACATCTATGTTGGAACTTCAATGAAGTATGCTTGCCTCTCTCACATGCATTATTAAAACTAAAACTTCAATGAAGTATCCTTGGCGCCTTGCAAGGTGTGTTGATGTGGGATTGTCACAGATCACTAAGAGAAACTCAAGCAACGCTGGAGGGATTCACCCCTAGCAAGAAATTTATTCAGTCAAGGTGACACGAAAAGGCAAAAAAAATGATAAAATGCACATACCTAAGTTGTTTAGTCTTGAAAATATTGAGGGAATCTCCCCAAGCAAGGCATGAGAGATCCACCCCCAAACTATCATCGCCTCTCATGACTAAGCACCACAAGGTAGCCTCTCCAACTCAAGGAACAACAAGAATCCATAATTATATCATATAATACATGAATATCATCGTTAAAGAGACTCTAAAGGGAGATATTGTAAAGCCTCAAATGGGACAAAAACGCAGATTATATGAAAACGAAGAATTGAGGATTTCAAAGAAGTACTCGACCCTATATGTCTCATCTTAAGAGAAATCTCCCCAAGAAATGAATCAAGTGTCTTTCTAAAGCAACTCCTATTGTGGATGCTTGAGAAACGTAGAACATTAGGATTTAATCACTTCACCCTTTCTAAGATCTTGTCATTAAGGGATTGTGTACTTAGGACAATTATATTGGGATAATCTTAATGGGCATAAGGAAGGATAGTCTATAAGGAATTAAGATAAGCAAAGCACACTAGCACTGGGCGATCATCTAAGGAGCGACATAGGCCTTCTGAAGCAACACCACAAGTCACCTATAATGCTCCATAAATGTCCAAATTGGGTTTAGCCATCCGGATTGGCTCTGTCGCCCATCTATTTAGTAAATGTAGCTTTTACGTGTCTCTGTAATAATTGTCGGAAGAAGTTAGTCAACAAAGAAAACTGTCCCTCCATGATTCAAGGATGGAACAAATAATCTATACTCCATATTTCTGATAGGTGGCTAGGATAAAACACTTCTGGCTCTCTAAACCTAAGCTCAAGAAATTCCTATATACTTCCCTTTCTTAGAATGAAGAAGGGACCTTCAATCTCTCATGAGAAAGCTAAATACACGACTTCTCACAAACTTATGCAAGTTATTCCTAAACACAACCAATTACCAAAAACTCTAAAACAACTCTATAGAAGAACTCTATAGAAGAACTCTATAGAAGAAGAGATTTCCCATCACCTGCTTTTTAGCAAGTACACAACTTTTACCAGAAAACAAATTAAATATATACTTTAGAACCAGTAATATATGTCAAATATCTTCATACTATTTTTAATAGAGTTGTTTATTTATAAATAAGATTTTCCATTGAGTTTAAAATAATTCTAAGACCAATTTAAATATAATTAATATGTTAATAAAAGATAAAAAATAAATATTTTTAGATCTGTCTAAATAATTATAAACCATGATAATATTTAATATAAAATTCAAATTCAAATCTAAGTCACAACATTTCAAGATCGGAGAGAGTAGAAGTGCCAAAATAGTTGGGATTCATGTCTCTATATATAATGTGAGGATGCTCTTAACTCAAAAAATTTAAGAAGCAACATTTTTCTACTAGGTGAAGAAAACCTCAATACAATAATATAGTAAAATCTAATAGAAAATTATTATTAGAAAAAGGTAAAAAAACGAAAGATATTTTTAAATTGTTTCGACAAGTCAATATGATCCACCCATATCAACTCTTTCACTAGGATTAACAAAAATATTACTAAGGAGGTAAAATATATATACCTTGGTAGTGATCCTTGTTCAAGATTGTCATTCTGATTGGCTCTATTGGAATTCTGTGTAATTGAAATATAAAAATTATAAAATTTCTTGCAAATTAATTAAATTTTTTAACTAAAAATAAAAATAAAAATCTATAACATTCAATTCAATTATTGATCTAATAGTACTTAGTTTTCATAAAAAATATGCAAGCATAAAATATTTGTGCGTAGTTTTAGGGTTAACCTTAATCATGTTATTGACAAGCCCCTGTGGAGAAGAATCTCCTTCAACAACATAAAAAAAAATCAAGTTAGTAAATTGATATAATATATAATGTTTTATGATACATTGTATCAACTACATATATTTCATCATTAATGTTTTTAATAGTCTTAAAGACATATTTTGTTTTAGATTAGATGAATTATGATAAATGTATTTACATTTAGATAATAATTCTAACTTGATTAACTAAAGTAAGAAGTTTATCTCCTAAACATAAATAATATATTGTTTATGCTTTCTTATTTTTTTTTATTTTTTTTTTACTGAAATTTATCGGATCATTACAAGGAGAAGTATATATATTGAATTAAACACTTGTTTAAAGGTTAAAGAATCACTCAAACAAGTGAGAGACACCACATATCCACCTTAAACTTTAAGGTAATAGATGTATAGGTCTTCTCATTTATAAAGTGTTTAACCTCCACTTTTATAAGTATTGTGGAATTTAAAACTAACATTTATTTCTCTATACAATTCACTTGTTTCTAAACAATTCTCCCCTCAAGTGTGAATCTATCCACTGTACTCTTCCTCAAACAAAAGCTCTTTCATCCACATGCTTGTACCACCGTTGTCAGACACACTTACTCGCATGGACACTACAACGGGACACGTCGTCTGCCCACCACTATGTCAGGAAAACTTTCGATACAAAGAGTCAATCTCTTACTCGAACCAAAATGTGATACCATTGTTGGATCATCATGAGGGGGAAGCATATACATTGGATCAAACACTTATCTAAAAATAAAGTATTCATTCAAACAAATAAGAGAGACAACACATATTCATCAAAAACCTTAAGGTGATAGATATATGAGTCTTCTCACTTATAAAATTTTTGACCTCTATTTTTCTAAACATTGTGAGATTTAAAACTCACACTTACTTCTCCACACAATTCACTTATTTCTCAACAAAATTGTCCAAAATTCTTATTCTTACAAAATTTTAATGGTATAATGATCTAGTCAAAATAAATAAATAAAGTCAAAATAAATTCTAAATTTAATTTAATTATCTAGTAAAGATAAAATCAATTAAAAATAAATAAATATTTAATTTAATTTTTTTAGTAGAAATATTTACAGTTTAATCGAACACCATAACCACACCGACAAATATAAATTGTAATTTTTGTTAAAAATAATCAAATTCATAAACTACAAATTGATTAAAATTGCATGAGTCAAACAAAAATATTATATATGTTGAATTAAACAAATGATTTACCTCCTATGGGGATGTTTTGAGCATTGTCCCCCATTTTGAAGTAAAGCTTTTCAAAATCCCTAAAAAAATTACATCCACAAATAACAAAAATTAAATTGATTACTTTGATGGATAGAAGATCAATAAACTAGCCAAACAAAAATTCTATACAAATTAATCAAGAGAAATATGCTATTAAGATTAAATCAAGTAATACCTCTTCACACCCTTGAGAATTGAGAAAGAAATATTACCCTCGGAAAATGAATCACTAAGAAAAAATATTTGTAACTTTCATTTATGTATTTTTATATGAGTTTTATTGAATTTAGATAAATACATAGTGTCTCTAGAATGTTGAAAAATAAAATTTTAATATCATAAATTTTTTGCCTTAATATTTTTTTCCATTTGTAAATTTACTAAAAATATATTTATTAATTTTTTCCATAAGTAAATTTAATGAAAATATATATTTATTAATTATTCCTTTTGTTCTCATTTTAAAAATATTATCGTATATAATAAGGCTTCTGGTCCTCTTTATAAGATAAATTTTATTTTATAAATTCATTGAATAAACAATGTATATAGACTATATCTAAACTAAATAAATTGATTGGTTATTAGAAGAATCTAACATATAAACTTTTCTTTATATATATATATATATATATATATATATATATATATATATATATATATATATATATATATATATATATATATATATATATATATATATATATATATATATATATATATATATATATATATATATATATATATATATATATATATATATATATATATATATATAGTTGTGTATTTTTTAATTTGAATATTGTTCTTTTCTATCTTTTAATTAAATGAAAGAATATTTTACAGATCATACACTCATTTAGAATTAAGATATCACATATTTTTATAGAGGAAAATGTATTTCAAGGTAGATTAGGCAATGAAAGTTTTTTTTATTAATTATGATATTTTGTGGGATTGACTTTCTATTTGTACTTTTGAAAGGTTTTTTTTATAGATAGGTTGGGCATGTCCAACTATCGTCTATGCTAGCTTTTTTTATGGGTTAGGGTTTAAATCCCATCATTCCTTTTGTTTTTTTAAATAATTAGACTTCATTATTATTAAGTTTTATATGCAATCAGATGTATTTGTAATATAGTAGCGATAAAAAGTTGAGATTAAGTTGTTGATTAACTTAACTCACAAAGTGAAAGTCGTCACCGCACTTTATTATTTTCAAAGGAATGGAAAAAGAGGGAATAAAACCCAAAGAAGTTTTTAAAGCAAAAAACTAATAAAAAACAAAGATCTAGGTATAGGGGTTGGGTATGCAAAGGGAATATGTTAGCACCCTAAGCATCTACGGTACTCTACATGAACCTCTTTTAAAATCTGTGTATTGGCTAAAAAATGGTTGCTTGCAAAAAGTTTGTGGAGATGAGAAAAGAAATAGTTTTTACAATTTTGATTCAGCAAGACTTCAAGAGCATCGTGCCTACGCACCACTATTGTGCAATGATGAAATAAGAACCATGTACACGTAGTTATTTTAAAAAAGAACAAAAATATTTGTTGGTTAATTTTAAATAAAGAGATATTTTATCATCTTAAGGAGAATACTCAACTAATCCACCATGAACATGAGAAAGGTGGGTCTTTGCATCACAAATGAAAGTAGGGCTCCAACTTGGATAACTCAAGAAGTATGCAACTAACTCCTTCAAGTGGAAAAGATTCAACACCAATATCAACTAATATCATGGATATAGGAGGATTACAACTCAACTTTAAATATGACTAGTGCCTAATCTTTAAGGAAAAAGGTTTTAAATCAAAAGCCGAATGGCAAAAGAATTTGAATGAGTTTTTATGTTTATTAGTATTTGAAGAAAAGAGTTTAACTTTGGTTAAGTGAATTAAAGTTTGATTACGAAAAATATTTTGAAAATGCATTTGACAAAGTCAAGGTTTTTAATGAAAGGGGTTTAAGTTTACAACAAGAAGTTTTTTTTGAATAAGGGAGAAGTTTTAAAAATTGAGGAAGATGAGCAAGAGATGAATGGACTATCCTAAAGCATAAAGTAAAATGTAAGGTAGAAAGGTCTAACAAAATAAGAGCAATCATCTTCACACAAGTCAAACAATGCATCACATTCTTTTGGAATAAAGCCACACAATGAATTAATAAGCATCAGGTGAATTATCAAAGAGTACAAATGACTTGGCATGTATAAGATGAACTTGATGTCTCAGATGGATTATTCTTGCATCAGATGATTTTCAAAGTAACACCTGCACACAGAAAAGTTCCCAATACACAAACAAAATAACAACTAAGGTTTCAAGGTCCAAAGGTCTCAAAGTCTCAACCTTCTATTCTAAAGTCCAAAAAGTCCAAATACTCCAAGATGCAAAGGCATAGTCACTATAGTGCAAAGAGAGCCTTAAGTATTTTAATGTTCACGTTGATTAGTAATGTCTTTACAAGAAAAAAGAAAGCTCAAGTGAATAAAAGAAGAAAGACAAAAAAAGATAAAATGCTCAAGTGGGCAAAAGGAAAATGACATAAAATAAAGAGCAAAAAGATAAATGACAAGAATGATAATTATGCTAAAAAAAAGAGCAAGAAAGTAAAGACATAAATTAAATGATGGAATTTAAATTGCATTAAAGTAAAAGTTAGTACAATAAATATTAGAGTTAATATGTTAGTTTTCCGATTCGGGACAAATTTAGCGCTATCTTAAGCAATCGCAGATGGACTTATGTAGAATTCAATACTATACAAGGCCGGTCAATAACAATGTATGTACCACACATGTTAGAGATATGATAGAAAATATACTCCTAAAGCATGTAACACAAGTAAAAATAATGGTGATCAAGACCTAGGTCAAGGAAGATACATTATGTCAAACTTATCATCAATCCCAAGTACTCTGAATGATCAAATGATCATTTAGAGGTGGATTGGAAATCATGAAAGTTCAACAAATATCCAATAAGCTTAGATGAACTTAAAAGCTCAAATGCTCTCCAAAAGCTGATCAAAAAGAAGAAGAAGAAGAAGGAGATTAAGTGGAGATAATCAAGAAAATAAATCCAAATTGAATCAAAAGATTAATCAAGTTATCACCAAAATCATTCATCCATTTTGTTGGAGTTTAAACTCAACACCCAAGATTCAATGAGTTTGATGAAACTTATGATCAAATTTCCTACGATCCAAGACCAACCAGAATATATATAAAATTAAAATTGCAATTAACAAGCAAAATATAATAAGAAAATGATTTTTAAATTGTTTTTTAAATGAAAATAAAATGCAAAATAGCAAACTATACTCAAATAATCAAATAAATTTCAAGCAAGACCATAGAAAAATCAGAAATACTATCTAATATTTTTAGAAATTTTTGGTAATTTTTGAAATCGGAAAAGTAATTTTAAACTAATTAAAATCAATCAAAAAAGTTAAAAATGATTAAAAATAGAAAACATCAAAATAAAATTCCAGAAAAATTTCAAAATTCAAAAATAATTAGAAGGATTTTTGTTAATTTTTTTAATCAAAATTTGATTTAATATGAATTTTTGAAGTTAAATGGAAATTAAAATAGAAAAAGAAAAGAAAAGAAAACTGAAAATAATATTGGCCATCTGATCAAGTCAAGATGACAGAGTATGTGCATCTAACGGTCAAGATCAAAGGAGCGCGATGGACTTTAAGTAAAAGCAACACATTGATCATTAAAAAATGCCATCCAATAAAAACATTTCACATGGAGCCTTTTGATTGGCTAAGGGGTTTAAAAATATTCAAAACACATAGCCACCGTGAGGGGTGACTCCGTTCATCTTCTCCATATATCTCTCGTCGGAGAAGCGTTCAATGGTCACCATAGATTCTGAAACCGGTGCCATTTTCTTCGTCTCATTGGTGTCAGTCCAACTATGTGCTCAATCTTCATTTATTTGAAGCAAGCCACACGCATTTTGGAGAAAACTAGATGAAAAAGTAAAATGAAAATTGAACAAAACACAAGGCAAACGCATGTACAATTCAAGATTAAGGATGCAATTAGCATTTACTCATCAAATGCAACATTGTGGTGTATGAGTTTGTGAAAATTGAAGTTTATAGCTACCTGAGTGAAGTAGGTTTGATTTGCCTTGAAAACTTGACTTGGTTAGAGCGATTTAATGCACTATTTGCTTTACTTTTGATCTTGTTAGCTTCAGGGTAGATTAGAGAAGCAAATGGGAGTGAAGAGTTGGTTTGAAAATGGATGGAAATATGAAAATGAAAGGTACAAGCTCATAGTTTGAATGGGGTCTAAAATCGGTGAATTTCGGATTTCAAGCTTGTCCAATGAGGTAGGGATGATCTTGTTTTTATAGTGGAGTGAATGGAATGCTTAAATGAGAGAAATAGTGATCAAATCGTGATATCCAATCTTGCTCGATTCATGAGAAATTTGTGACTTGCACATGCTCAAAACATAGCTTAACCATGTGTTTTATCACCCAAAATACTTCATACCACTTCCTTAAACATGATTAGAACAAAATCTCATGGTAAATTGTCATGTAATTCAATTTTAAGTAAAGTGAAAATCTGACTTTATGGTAACATTTGATTTCAAGTACCCTACATTAATCAAGTATGCCCTTCAGAACAAGGACCTTTTTTATTCCATTCCTTTTGCATTGTACTCTATTCATGACAAATAATACAATATACTAAAAAAGGTTTCATTTGGAAATATTAGTAGAAAGTTATACCACTTGGAAAATTGCACGATGGAACTCAGTTAACACTTAGAAAAATTCTAAGTCCAAATGAACTAAAATGACCTATACTCTATTCAAACTTTTTATGATCCTCCAAGCATAATTGACTCTTTTTATGTAAAGAGATGTTGGATAAGATGTCCAAGAGAGTCATATTCAAAAAGAACCATTCAAAAATGTTGAGTAATGAAGGAGTTATGGTCTTGTGAACTTTGACATGAGATGTTGACTTTTTAGTCAAACCAACATTGAATTAACTTGCATACCCGATCTTTTCTTGCATTATAAGGCATTATGATAAACTTCAAATGATTAATTTTGGTTTAAACTTTGAATTATCATGGACACAGTTGAAGTTACTTGCTGAGGAAGGAATGGAAATAAACACATGAACCTTGAAGTTTGTTGAGGAATAAGCATCCAACCTTGAATAATTCTTGATCAATTGATGATTTGAATAATGCTTGAAGACGACATGACCTAACATTATAGGTCAATCCATAATGAAAAAGTCCTTCAGTATCAATATTGACCTCACTTTGACCTTGATCAGATGAAACCCTAGCTGAGGAAACTTGTTTGATCCACTTCGTTCAGCCGTGTCCCTGCAAAACAAAACCATAAGAAAATAAGACATATCTTTTGTATTTTTATTAATGGTTAGTAAGACATAAAGCATGCATGCACAAGATATATAAATGGGTTCTTGGTGATCCCTCAAAGGAAAGCTAAAAGAATGGAGAGAGAACAAAAGTTGAGAGGCAATCCAAGGTTGTGAACTTTATGTGTTGCAAAGATAAAAAATGGTAGGAGATCTTAGGGGTAAAAATTAGGGTATAACAGCTGCCCTTATTTAAGTGTCTTCTATCCGGAGATATGAAGGTTAAAATCTTCATCTCGACACGATTGAAGATACTTAAATACAAAAACAAACTCAATTTATAGCCCTAAGATACCATACAATGTTTAGGATTATGGATGTTGAAGGGAAAATTCCACATGGGAATATAAAATGCCACCGGGGAAATGGGATGTTTGAAACTAAAAAAGGAAAACTTATGCCAAGGGATAAGGGGTTCATCCAGGAAAATAAATCAATGGGAGAACAACATAACTCTGGGATGACTGTGTAATGGGGAAAATCAAAATCACAGACATAAAAACAAAATAGAACATGATTCCACAAGGAAAAAGGGGGCTCAAATATATTTTGGACCAACCCAAAAAGGAGGAAATTCAAATCTAATGGTTGCAATCCAAAAAGATTGAAACGAAAGACTCAACTCAATTGGGATCAACCCAAGGAAGAGGAAATTCAAATCTAATGGGAGCAACTCTAAAAGATTGAAACGAAAGACTCAACTCAATTGGGACCAACCCAAGGAGGAGGAAATTCAAATCTACTAGGAGTAACCCAAAAATATTGAAACAAAAGACTCAACTCAATTGGGACCAACCCAAGGAGGAGGAAATTTCAAATATACTGGGAGAAATCCAAAAAGATTGAAACGAAATACTCAAATCAATTAGGACCAAACAAGGAGGGGGAAATTCAAATCTACTGGGAGCAACCCAAAAATATTGAAACGGAAGACTCAACTCAATTGGGACCGACTCAAGGAGAAGGAAATTCAAGTCTACTGGGAGCAACCCAAAAATATTGAAACAAAAGACTCAACTCAATTGGGACCAACCCAACAAGGAGGAAATTCAAATCTACTGAGAGTAACCCAAAAATATTGAAACAGAAGACTCAACTCAATTGGGACCAACCCAAGGAGGAGGAAATTCAAATCTACTGGGAGCAACCCAAAAAGATTGAAACGGAAGACTCAACTTAATTGGACCAACCCAAAGAGGAGGAAATTCAAATCTACTGGGAGAAACCCAAATAGATTGAAACGAATGACTCAAATCAATTGGGACCAACCCAAGAAGGAGGAAATGGAAATACAAACCCTATTGAGGATAAAAACCTAAATGGGTATTAAATACCAAATGAAGTAAATACCATCTATCAACCACGTGATAGTCTAACACAGGTAAACAAACAAAGGAATAAGTGAACACCATCTATCAAAGATGTGATAGTTTAACACAGATAAACACAAAAGGTGGGATGAGTACCATCTATGAACCATGTGATAGCTTAACACAAGTAAACAACCAAAGGAATAAGTGAATACTGACTATCAGAGATGTGATAGTTTAACATAGGTGAACACAAAAGGTTATGGATAAACCAATTTATTAAGCAATATAATATTTTTTATCAAGGACCAAAGTTCAATCTAGGAACAGACTAGAAAGAAATGGTCAAATAAGACTTAACTCAGTGAGGAAATAACTCAAGCGGGAATTTTGTTTTGTCTAAATAATATAAAATGGGGAAGAACACTAAATAATAACTTCCACGATAAACAAACTAAGTGGAGAATTAAGAATTAATATACTCTTTTTTCTTATAAGGGTACTCTATTAAAGAAGAGACGCACTCTACGAGGAGATAAACAATCACCAAGGAGAGTTGATTAAAAATATCAAAGAATGCAAATGAGCACGAATTCTAAGTTCGACTATGTATGATGTATGAATAAATGCATGAATGTTATAATGATACATATGTATACAAGATACATACACATACTACGCTGGGGATAACCAGTCTAAACATTTGGATACAATCGACACTCGGCTAAATCACATCCAAGGTGGAGATCCTGCTGGAGAATAAGCAACCAACTGAGGGAACAAAGTCCTACTTCAAAGCTTAACTCTGCAGGGAAGGGAAGTACTGCTTATGAACAGACAAATCATAACCTTCCAATGACAACAATCCATAAAGATACTATGAAAACATTCCACCAAGGGGAATAATAGAGCTGTTAGAAATAACACCAATCATCTTCCAGACTTCTTTGGGGAAAACAACATATAAACTTTGTTGGGGATGATATCACAGAATCTGTTGAATAAAATCAATAACAAGCTCCACCTGGTAGAAACAAACATGATATCCTACTTGCAGAAAAAGAAACAAGTGTTGGGAAAACACCAAACACTCCTCTTGGGGATGAACATCCACATAAACTACAATGTGGGAAGACGAAATCTCGCTAGGGGTAAACACAAAGAAAACCTTTCTTGAGGATTTAACAAAGCTTGTTGGCCAAAGCTGGGATAAGAAACCTTGTGGGAAATAAACACCACATCAACATATAACAATATGTTAAAAATAATATGTTGGAGATTTACCAGAGAAAGGATTCTCAACTCAAGGAGGAAAAACTACATTTCGCGCTTCAAGATTCGTCCATCCTTGAAATGACTATTTTTTTATTCTTTTGATTCACAAGTTAAAGTACATTTTTTTTGAAAATTTCAAAAAACATGATTTATTATTAAAAAAATTTTTTTTTTAAAAATTACTATCAATAATAAATAATTTTTTTGCAAGCAGAATAAAATAAGAATTTCAAAGAATCGGATAAATGCTTAAACTTTATTAATAGAATGGTAATCCTCAAATGGTGTGACTCCATAGATGATTACAAAGTTTGGATAATGATAAATATATGGAATAGGTACATTGAAATACAATGACCAATATTCTCCCTAAAATCTTTGAATCTCGTGTTTAGGCTTTAGTCGAGAAGTGATGAGAATTTAACAAAGATTGTTGCTTCAAACAATTAAGTCTTATCTGGTGTAGTTACTTGCCAAGAATCCCTAAATTTTTCCTAGATTGCCCTTGCAGGTTTTCAATCTATTGGGATGATTTATTCTATTTATGTCTCTAAATTTTTGCTTGGACCACCCTTTCGGGTTTTCAACTTAGCGAGTTGTTTTATTATTTTAGGCGAAGTATTTCTTGACTACATCAACATTCACGGAACGAGGTAGCTCCTTACCATCCATAATTTCAAGAATCAATGCACCACTAGAGAAGGATTTCTTGACAATATATGGGCCTTCATAATTATGAGTCCACTTGCCCTTAGAATCAACATTTAAAGACAATATCTTTCTGAGCACGAGGTTGCCTTATCTAAATTCACGTTGTTTGATCTTCTTATCAAAAGCTTGTTTCATTCTTTTTTGGTATAACTAGCCATAGCATAAGGCCTTCATTCTCTTTTATTCAATCAAATTCAATTGGTTAAACCTATTCTGGACCCATTCAGCTTCCGACAACTTGGTTTCCATTATCACACGCAAAGATGGAATCTCAACCTCGACGGTGAGCATTGCTTCCATGCCATAAATAAGAAAGAAATGGGTTTCCCCTGTTGAAGTGACGGATGTTCGATACCCATGTAAAGAAAAAGGGGAGAATGTCATGCTAGTCCTTGTATGTAACAACCATCTTCCTAATAATCTTCTTAACGTTCTTATTAGCAACTTTAACAGCCTCATTCATCTTAGGCCTGTAAGGAGAGGAGTTGTGATGCATAATTTTTAAATCTTCACAAAGCTCTTTCATCATCTTATTATTCAAATTCGAGCAGTTGTCAGTGATACTCTTTCTTGGCAGACCATATCTACATATGATTTGATTCTTAATAAACCGGACCACAACCTGCTTGGTCACATTTGCATAAGATGATGGTTCTACCCACTTGGTAAAATAATCAATAGCCACTAAGATGAAAAGACGTCCATTCAAAGCTTTAGGCTCAATTATTCTAATCATGTCAATACCACACATTGAGAAAGGCTATGTAAAAAAGATAACATTGAGAAGAGTTGGAGGTGCATGAATCTTGTCAGCATAAATTTGACACTTATGGCACTTCTTCACACATTTGTAACAGTCAGATTCCATTGTCAACCAATAGTAACCTGTCATAAATATCTTTTTAGCCATTGAATATCCATTGGAATGGGTACCAAAGGAACCTTCATGAACTTCATTCATTAACATGTCTGCTTCGTGTCTATCCACGCATTTGAGCAAGACAATGTCATAATTTATCTTTTATAATACATCTTCGTTGAGGAAGAAACGAAATGCCAACCTTCTCAAGGTATTACTATCTTTATTAGATGCCCCAAGTGGGCACTCTTGAGTTTGAAGGAAATGCTTGATATCATAATACCAAGGCTTGCCATCTTAAACTTCTTCTGCAACAAATACATGAGCAGGCCTATCAAGACATCTGATTTTAATTTGAGGTGCTTCATTCGAGAAATTTACTTTGTACATGGAAGATAAAGTGGCAAAGCATCTTCCATCTGATTCTCGTCTCGAGGAATATGATGAAATTCAACCTTATTTAAGAAGGGAAACAACCTCCTTGAATAATCTTTGTAGGGAATTAATCTTGGATGACGAGTGTCCCATTCTCCTTTAATCTGATTAATTGCCAAAGTTAAGTTTCCATACACATCAAGAATGTTGATTCTTAAATTAATGGCTTCCTCGAGACCCATGATACATGCTTCATACTCTGCCATATTGTTTGTACAATCAAACATCAACCTTGTAGTGAAAATGATGCAGGGACCATGAGGAGTAATAATTACTACACCAATTCCTTTACCATAAGCATTGACAACCCCGTCAAATACTAAACCCCAACGAGACTCATATTCTGGCCCTTCTTCGGGAAAAGGTTGATCACAATCTCTGGATTTTAAATACATCACATCTTCATCAAGGAAGTCAAACCCGATGGACTGGTAATCATCAATTGGTTGGTTCGCAAGGCGCTCTGCCAATACACTACCTTTAACAGCCTTCTGAGTACGATATTCAATATCATATTCTGACAACATCTGCCAACATGAATTTCTTTCGGTAAGATCGGGGTTTTCAAAGATGTACTTAATTGGATCCATTTTGGATATCAACCAAATGGTATGTGTGATCGGTGGATCTGGAACTGACTGTTTAACGCTGGTTCGCGAAATGTCGCGGAAGCAAGAGTCGCCACCGTCTTTTATTTTCTCCAAATGGAAAGGACAAAAGCACAGAAAAATTCCTTAAAGAGATTGCTCTCGGTTCGGGAGGTAGGTTATAGAAAGGGAAGGTGTTAGCACCCTTTCTATCCATGGTTATCCATGGGCTCTTAGATACTTGCTCATTGTGTTTTCAAAAATGGTTTGCTTGCTTTTCAATGTGGGTTTTAAAAAAGTTTCTTTGAAAATTCCAGTTCGACTCTTGTATCGGTCCTCAAGAGTGTTTGAAAAATTGCTTTCGAAAGCTTTTTGAAAAAGTGTCGGTGTGAAAAGAGTTTTGATTGTTTTTTTGTTTTGAAGAAAGCAAGTATCTATGAGTCATCTACCTACCCTAAGGAATTCGTCTGTGTAAATGTCCTTTAAAGTAGTGCCATCCCACCATTGAGAGGTAGGTAGCACCACCGTTGGAGGTGTTCGGGTCAATTCGAGGTTCGGGACATGGTGATCACCAGAGCAATGGGAAGACACCTTAGAAGCTACCCTCATGCCAGGTTCCCGGATCATGAGGACTTACTAAGACATCCTCTACTCGACGATCACCTTTCGAAAGGCAACAGTGAGGCGTACCCTAGGGGTGGTGTGTGCGAATTGTGTGTTATTTTCATTGATATTTGTCTTGTCATGTTTGTTGTGATCTACGCTTGATTTTATTTTAAGTCCATACATTCTTTCATGCTTTTTTAACAGTTAAAATATTTGCGGAAAAATAAATCTAAGGCTATTACAAATGGCGCGGGTCCACATCGCCAAAATTAAATCGGACCCGATTTGACAGAAAATAAACAAAGCAAATAAAAGTGCGAAAAGTTAAATTGTCCGAGTTACACGGCTTTGGGAGAGATACATAATTATTTGAGCGAAATAAAGTAAATATGCGGAATAAAAAGAATTATCGAAGCGAGGGCGTTGGACCCTTTTGCAAAAAATTAAAGTTAATGAATTTAAAATTAAAAAATGTTTTTGGTATTTTTGTGTTTTTTAAGATTTAACAGAAAAAAGGAATTAATTAAAATTAAAATGAAATGTTAAACCTAGTTTCTAATGACTTTTAAATTTATTATGCAAAATATTGAACTTTAACCTAATTTAAATCTAAGTTATTTATGTACAATTTAATTATGAAAATAAATAAATAATAATATTATGATAAAAAGAAAAAAATTAAAAGAAAGAAAAGAAAGTTATTAAACCTAATTCTATATTTTTGGATTTTAGTTATTAAAAGGATTAAAATTACAACCTAATTAAAACTAAGTTTATTTACATGCATTTATTTATAAAAATAATTAAAATAAATAAATATTATATTTTTTTGCCTTTTCTGATTTTTATGATGTTTTTGTATTTTGTAAAAAAAATTAATTAATTAATTTGATTAAAACAATAAAGCAAAAATAAAATCATAATTGAAAAATAAAAATAAAAAAATATAGAGAAGCAAACCAGGGGGGGTTCAGGCCCCAGAAGGAGGTAAGGGCTCAGCAATTTGGCCCAATCAAGCATGGAAGTTCGCTGACTTTTTCAATTCGTGTATTAGCGCATTGACCAGGACTTAACGTGTTCTTCAGATCCATGCCGTTGGTTTAACTTTCAGGGGCACGTGGACCTCTTGATTGTGAGGGAATATGGTGGTTTTCCACATAAGCGCTGCATGTGAACACATAGTGAAAAACAATATTGAGATGACATAGACCTGGGGTTCGAACCCAGGTCAAGAGCTTTGCCAGTCTTCATGTTTGCCACCTGACCCACTTGCGCATTGTTAATATAAAATAAACAAACAAATATAATATAGGAAAACAATCGGTGTTCGTGAATTTGCGCGCAAAATTTAAACCAACGTATCACACGCTGCCACGAACTCATCTTCATCCTGTTCCTGCAACATAAAACATATAGGCCACGGTTTTTATTGCGTGGTTTTAGAAGGCTTTTGGAAAAATAGCGATTAGCTCCTCGACGCTCATAAATTGAGCGCGAGGGTTCCATGCTCTTCGTCTTCAAGCGCTGAATTGAATGGTGGTCGTTTGGAGGATTAATTTTGCCTATTTTTAAAAGCCCCAAATTTCAGTCCTGCAAAACCCTAGAATACGATCATGGTGAAATCGCGTGTATGACATAAAAATGCAATTAAAGGCATTGGTTAGCATCAGAACATTATGAGGAACAAGAATCCATGAATCAAATGTTAAAAAGATGCTTAAAATATGAAACACGATGATCAATTTTTTTCTATACAGTTCATGTTCAGGCTACCAATTCTTGGAGTTTGAATGGATGCTTATGACTGGAATCGCTTCTGGGAACCTTGAGGAAGCCTTTGAAACAAGAATTAAGACCTGAATCCTCCTCTCACCACGTTTTCAGAATTGCTTTATTTGACAAAAATTCCAAGTTTGTAAGGTATTCTTGAGCGCAGCTTTTAGTCTAATAGCATTAGGTTTGTGTTCCTGTATTTGTATGGAGTCAATTAGGTTAAGAATATTGCACAAAATCTCTTGAATTCAATGGTTTTGCAAATTGATTTTCCAAGATCTTTTTCATATCTTTTCCTCATGCTCTTGTATCAATTAGGCTCAAATCAATCCAATTCTTTCCTATTTAGCATGTGCACGAAATATTGACCTTAAAACATGTATAAAAAGATTGGTTTTGTTCATTTAGATATTTTCCACATATTTAATTGAATTAATATAAATAAAAATTCAAATAAATAAATAAAAAATGAGAAAATACTTCCCTTTGGGCCAAGTGGTCGTGCATATGCTTAGAATGATGAATCATGGAAGAAAAATGGGCCCATTAGCAATTTTAGGTCATTTGGATCAAAGTTGACTTTTCAAAATATCCAAAAATTTCCCAACTTCCACAAGGAATAACTTGCTCAATTTTTAAGCTTTTCTCATGTTCTTGGACATTTTGGAAAGGTCTTTGAGTCCTATAACCAATGTCTTTGGTCCCATGTCATTTTGATTTACCAATCTCAAGTTATGGCCTTTGACTTAAAGTCCCTTTTTGTTGACTTTTGAAAATGACCTATAATGTTGAAATTGATAACTTTTTGTGAGAGCATTTCTTGGACTTGGAATATGAAGATGAGTTGTAGGAAATGTCTTTCTCTTCAAAATGAGCTTTGGATGGAATTTTTCTGATAATCCATGTGAAAGTTATGCCCTGGTCAATTTCAGTTGACTTTTTCAACTGTCCAAATATAGTAACTTTTGCATCTTTGATGATTTCTGAGCCAAATTTTGAGAATCATGATCAAGCATTGATCAAATGATGTTTGTGGCTTCAAAATGATATGTTGACCAAAAATTTGAACTTTTGACTGTCAAATGACCATTTTGCCCCTACAGTTGACTGTAGTGCAATTTAGGGTTTTGACTGTGCAATTTTTAGCTGAATGCCTTGAAACTTGATATGAGGATGCTTGACCATCTTTATAGGCATATGAGACTTGATTGGGCCCTTGAAAACTTCCTTCTCTTGATCAGAATACAAACCCTAGTTTTGACTGTATAGGGGATCTTTGACTGTGCAACCCTTGGGGAAGATTTGAAGCTTGGCTTGACTATTTTTTGGAGAATATGGGAGGGCAAATTTTGGGGTACAACAGTTGCCCCTGTTCAATCTTCTTAGACCTGAGGATGCAGATTGGCTGACGTGCCTTTCGTAATCCGAGGGTAGAAGATGATTGGACACTAGAGTGCCCAGAAATTTGCGCTCGCATGTTAGCAGTGTGATGGGGGAATGGGCTTATAGATGCCATTTAGAGATTGCTGGATAGGATGATGGGCTTATAGATGCCATCTGGATGTTGCTTGCGTAGGAGATTCCTTAGCTAGAACCTGCATACCTGCAAAAGAAACAAATGAGTACCTGACACGTTGCAGGAGCTGATTTTTTAGACGCTTGGTATAGATGTGTCCTGACAGGTTACAGGAGCTGGCTCTGGAGCTTCAAATGATGATGAATGAACCAGGTATGGTTACTGCCTTAGCATGAATGGTAAGAGAATCTTGGGTGATTTTAACTTCAACAACGCTCGTTGAGAAAAAATCTTGGCGGGAATTACCATCTTCGCAGGATCGGGAAGAGAACCATAGACCATTATAATCTGAAAGGGACTCACCTCACTCGCCGTCGGAGAGGGAATCATAGGAAAAGGAATTGTCACCTCACACACCGTCGGAGAGGGAAACATAAGAGACTATCACCTCACATTCATCGTCGGAGAGGGAACCATCTGAAAAGGACTTACCACCTCACACACCGTCGGAGAGGGAACCATGGGAGACTATCACCTCACATTCACCGTCGGAGAGGGAAACATCTGAAGAAGGAATTACCACCTCACGCACTTGTCGGAGAGGGGACCATAAGAGACTATCACCTCACACTCATCGTCGGAGAGGGAAACATCTGAAGAAGGAATTACCACCTCACGCACTTGTCGGAGAGGGGACCATAAGAGACTATCACCTCACACTCATCGTCGGAGAGGGAAACATCTGAAGAAGGAATTACTACCTCACACACCGTCGGAGAGGGACCATAAGAGACTATCACCTCACACTCATCGTCGGAGAGGGAAACATCTGAAGAAGGAATTACTACCTCACACACCGTCGGAGAGGGAAACATCTGAAAAACTTCTACTGAGTCTTCATCAGGAAAATCTGTTGGGAGTCGATTTAGCTGGACTGGACAAGGTCTTGAAATGTCTTCAACTGGAATAAGGATCAGGGAGATCTTAGGGTCGATCTGACTGAACCAGAGGAGGTTTTTTTGATAAGGATGTGATGAAGGAATCTGAGACGATTGCTACTCCAAATCTATGATGAAGGAATCTGGGATGATTACTACCTCAGCAGGATGATGAAGGAATCTGGGACGATTACTACCTCAGCAGGACGATGAAGGAATCTGGGACGATTACTACCTCAACGGGTGATGAAGGAATCTGGGACGATTACTACCTCAGCAGGACGATGAAGGAATCTGGGACGATTACTACCTCAACGGGTGATGAAGGAATCTGGGACGATTGCTACCTCAACAGGACGATGAAGGAATCTGGGACGATTACTACCTCAGAAGAATGATGAAGGAATCTGGGACGATTACTACCTCAGCAGAATGATGAAGGAATCTGGGACGATTACTACCTCAACGGGTGATGAAGGAATCTGGGACGATTGCTACCTCAACAGGACGATGAAGGAATCTGGGACGATTACTACCTCAGCAGAATGATGAAGGAATCTGGGACGATTACTACCTCAGAAGAATGATGAAGGAATCTGGGACGATTACTACCTCAACGGGTAAAGACTTTTATCTGTTGATCGTTCTTTCCTGAAAAGTAACGAATTAGTTGTATGCAATGTCATAATGCATGAATTGCATGATTTTAAGGTGTTCTCAAAAATAAATGAGATCGGGGTGATATGATGCGTCTATGCATGCTATAATGATGTATGTGACGTTTTATGAATGTGTTTTTCGTCTAGGAAAGTAAATCCTTGACGGGTGCCGGGAAGTCGTATACTGGGCTGATGTTGGAGAATAAGCTTTTGCTTCCGCTGGGGATGATAACTGCAAGAATACCAGTAGGAGAAGATGACTCCGTTGAGGAATATACTTGGCAAATGGAAGATTCTGCGGGGAGAAAAGTACTCTAACGACCATGCTGGGGAGCGATACTCTGTGGGGAGAGAGATACTTTTGCTGAATTGATAATAACTTGCTGGGGATACCCTTATTGTTGGAAGTGTTGATAGACTTTGCTGGGGATAGGAAAGAACTACGTTGACGACGACCTTTCCGTGGCTTTTGGCTGAGGATAACCCAGTTATATCCTGTTAAGGAAATAACTCTTTAAATCAAGCCGGACGACGTGTTCGTGTTCTGCGGGGGGTAAGCTTCCAGAATTTACTGGGGATAAGCTTACTGCTTGGGGGAGATGGACTCCAACTTTCCTTGGGAAACTGAATTGGACTTTCCTGGGGAAGTTTTGATATGCTGGGGAAGTGATTCCTCTGAATATTTGATATGCCGCCGGGGAACAATCTTTAGACCAAGACTGTCGGGGATGCTTGTTAAGAGTGTGTAGGCTGCTGGGGAGATGTTGAGATCTACTGGAGGATACCCAACTTCCTTAAGGTTTGATAACTCTGCCTGGAGAAGAATGTATTGACTTGCTTACTCTCTGGGGAATTAGGATATCTGGTTATGTTCTTTAGCTGAACCTACCTTGGTACCTTGGAGGATAGAACAATCAGATTGCTTAAACCACCCGTTATTGCCCCTGTTTCTATGGGGGAGGCACATGTGGGATGCTGATAATTGTTGAGGGTCAAACCTTCTTCTGGTAGGCAGGTGACAAGATGACAGGACATAGTCGTACGCTTTGATCCCTAACTTTTGCCTGGACCGCCCTTTCGGGTTTTCAGTCCACCGGGATACCCATTTTTGCCCAAGCCGCCTTTTCAGGTTTTCGACTTGCCGGGTGTACTGATTTTTCATTTCATCCCTTCATTTTGCCCGAACCCTTTTGGTTCGCCGGGAAGCCCTTATTTTTGCCTAGGTGTGTCAACCTAGCGGGTCTTTGATTTTGCGTAGTATCTTTTCGACTATGTCCATGTTCTCAGAATGTAGGGAGTTGCCCCTGTTAGAAGTGTTTTGTCATGCCACCAGAAGATTTTTGACCAGGCAAGATTCATTGTTGAAATGCCCCGAGTGTCTCAGGCGGAGATTTGCCCCAGGCTATTTGGCCTCTGAGAGATTCTCCGAATCTTGATTGGATTGCCCCAGATAATGGACCATGGTCATGTCTGCCCCTTGATTGGAAATGCTTTTGTTCACTAGGTATTCATCGTGCGAATTTTCCTGCTGTTCAAACAAAAAGTCATATGCAAACAAAGTTATGTCAAAAATGCAAAGCTTATGTCTGTCTTGAAGATTTTGAAAATGTATTCTTTTTCATAAAACAAATGAATGTTTGTAAAACATGATGTCAACCCCGTATTTACCGTAGGCCTTAAGGAGTCAGGATACCTTTTGTAACAGTATGCTTTCGAACTAACCCATGCTTCAGCTAGGACTTTTGAGGGTTATAACGTGGCCTGGTTCACAGTTTAAGAAACAAAGGATAAAGGCTCAAATTTTATTTGTACCCACCCGCTCTTCGTGATGTTCTCCAAACCTAAACTCAGCTGATCGTGCGTTAGACCTTGTTTGAGTCTTTGTCCTGATGTTCCAATGATGGTTCGGATACTGGTGATTTATTTTGGAATGAGCAGTCATTTTTTTTCGTTGGGGGTTTGTATGACCTCTTTCTTGATTTTTGTTATCCCTTTCTTTTTTGCCTGAACTATTTCCTTTTTTGGAATTACAGTCAGCGGGATGCCCTAGTTTCATAAGTCTCTTTCATGGGTTTGACTTCTTGGGCTTTTCGTTTATGAATTTTTTTTTTTTTGATAATGACTGCTTGTCCTTTTGATTGTTCTGAACCATCAACTGTCTTTCTTTTTTCGTAAAGATCTCTTTGGTGCCATTCGTTATGCACTTGGATCAACTGAGAGACTACCCTGCCCCAGGTTATGATTAAGGGTTTCAATTTTCGAAAATAAAACTCCTACTTCTTTGGCTCAGAGGGGTTGACGAGGGATTATCTTCCTTATAACTCCAGTGTTTAGGAATTGAAACAATGCCTGTACCTCATCAGCGGGGTCTGTTCAAAAGCATACTGTAGATTAGGTATCGTTTTCGTCATCCTCCCTCAAGAGGCTTAGAATTATTAATTGAGAGTTGACATCAGAAAAATATGAAAACAGTTTGCATATAGTGAATGCGAATATATTGATTCAAAATAGACATAAGCGATGTATTAATGTGATAACAATGTTTAACATGAATAAATGTTTGAACAATCAAAGAAAAATACAATTTGAATATTTGAATGAACAAAAGACATTCTCGATGATTCGGTGTAGGATCAGTGTTCAAACTCGACCTCCTTGGCGTCAATCAAATCCTGGATCTTGTTCTTCAAGGTCCAACAATCGTCGGTGTCATGTCCAGGACTGTCAGAATGGTAGGCACATCTCACACCCGGGTTGTACTTGGGAGAGGAAGTGTCAGGATTTTGAGGATGATCCTTTAGTGTGATCATTTTCGCCTTCAGCAATTGCTGTAATGCCTGAGACAAAGACATGTTGATGTCAGTATACTTCCTATCTTGATGCTTTACCCTACGCCTATTGCTCTTTCTTGGTTGAACGGGCGTGGGATCAGAAACCTGGATTGCCCCTACATCATGACGACCCTTTTTACCATGTATAGCATTGGATTCTTTCTTTCCACCGTGGGGCTTTTTATCAGAAGGTTCAGCCTCTTGAATTTTCCCAGACCGGATACCAGCTTCTATTCGCTCTCCAGTCAAGATAAGATCTGTGAATCCAGCAGACGAATTCCCAATTAGGTGGTTGTAGAACGGACCAGACAGGGTCCCCAAGAACATATCGACAAGTTCACGATCAGTCAGAGGTGGTTGTACCCTTCCAGCAAGATCCCTCCATTTCTGCGCATATTCTTTAAAACCTTCACTTGATCCTAACGACATACCTTGGAGTTGGGTACGCGTAGGAGCAAGGTCGGTATTATATTGATACTGCTTGTAGAAAGCAGTAGCCAACTCCTCCCAGTTACGAACCTTGGTCCCATCCAGCTGATAGAACCATTCGAGATGAGTCCCTGAAAGACTCTCCTGGAAGAAGTGGGCCCACAAATTCTTGTCCGCAGAGTACGGCTGAATTTTCCGAACATAGGACCTTAGATGCAGCTTGGGACAAGACGCCCCGTCATATTTGGTAAAGGATGGTGCTTTGAACTTCCGAGGAATAATCACACCAGCTGACAAACCCAGATCTCCAAAATCCAGCCCGGGTACTTGTTGTATTTCCATAGCCTTCAAACGGTCTTCCAACTGCTTGTACTTGTCCTCAGCCGGAGGGTATTGTTCGTCGTCAAAATCTGTCTCGTTGTCGGAGACCACTGGACTAGGAACCCTTTCCTCTTGGTGACTACTCTTCCCCACAGATGGAGTTGTCCTCTCAGTTTCAATCTGCGGTGTATTCCCAGATCTGCGTCTAGGGCTGAACAAAACAGTCCTCTTCTTCTTCTTTTCTTTCTTCAAGAGCAAAGCCTTCAGATCTTGTTGCCCCTGGGTCAAATTCATGATCAGCTCTTGGAACTGGGTGTTCTGAGCCTGGAGGGCCTTGATTGACTGCTCAGCTGATGATTCAGGATTCATGACGATCGGCTGAAATAAACAGCGAAGAAGGGTAAGCAACCTGTCAAAGGGACACCTGCAATGCAATGAGATGTATGACATGCATGCAATGATTTCAAGGACCTCGCAGGGTAAACAGAGAAACTTGTTAGAGTTGGAAACTGGCAACTTGATTGAAGGAACTTCCTGTTGTAGAGAGCCCTTCTTCAAGGGTCAAAGGCTCACCATACCCAGTGGGTCATGGCCCCTGACTTTAGTCCTCATGTCTGGTTTTGATTTCCAAACAACCTTGGTTAGGGGAACCTTCTTCAAGAGTCAGGGCTCACCATATCAAGTGGGTCATAGCCCCTGACAATTTTGTCTAGAGGAAAATAAATCCTCTTTGCCCCTTGTTGGGATAGCTGATTCACCATGACCTGCATCACAAGCCCTTGAGATCCTTGAAATGAGTTAGGATGTATGCAATGGAATGATGTTATGGTATGCATGGGGTAATGTGAGTAAACCCTGTTATGAGTCCTAATTAAGGACTGCAAACCAAAACCTGTAAGAAACTTAGTATACCCTGTTATGAGTCCCTATTAAGGACTATAAACAAAACCTGCAAGGGAAACTCAAGTGTCAGATAACAAGCATGCAAATAGTCAAGTTAGAAGGCACACAAGTCACACAAGACAAGCCCTTAGGGTTTAAGGCCAGCATGGGGTCTGGGTAGTACCCTCCTGAAGTTGGTGGGTTCAACCTGTCCTATCAAAGTAACCGGGTTCTAAGGGTCCCAATATCACGGGATTGCTTTCATTGTTCATCGTTTCGATTTGGCCACTGAACTGGCGACCGAAATATTCAAGGAAAGCAACCCTCAATTGAGTGTAGTATCGAGTATCAACCAACCTCGGACTGCACCAAAGTCAGTTATCTCACTACCCTAAAGAGGCCAAGATAGTTCAATTAAGGTTCCTAAGGTCTGTTGATGCTTCACGACACCACGCGGAGGCCCCGTACTCTCCTTGACTGAACTCAACGGTTACCGGTACACACCAAAGTGCCACATCAACGTAGCAGACTGTTTCAACCATGTCGGTATACCCCGCACAGTTCCCTCACATCCTTGTTGCTACTTTCTAAGAAGGTATCCCCCAGATCCGGGTTAGGATCTATAGAACTCCCAAGCAACCCATAATTTAAAGCACACAAGGAAAACAATTGAAAACACAGTTATGAACTAGCCCTAAGGTACACCTCACTTTAAGTTTATTCCCCAGCAGAGTCGCCAGTTCTGTGATCGGTGGATCTGGAACTGACTGTTTAACGCTGGTTCGCGAAATGTCGCGGAAGCAAGAGTCGCCACCGTCTTTTATTTTCTCCAAATGGAAAGGACAAAAGCACAGAAAAATTCCTTAAAGAGATTGCTCTCGGTTCGGGAGGTAGGTTATAGAAAGGGAAGGTGTTAGCACCCTTTCTATCCATGGTTATCCATGGGCTCTTAGATACTTGCTCATTGTGTTTTCAAAAATGGTTTGCTTGCTTTTCAATGTGGGTTTTAAAAAAGTTTCTTTGAAAATTCCAGTTCGACTCTTGTATCGGTCCTCAAGAGTGTTTGAAAAATTGCTTTCGAAAGCTTTTTGAAAAAGTGTCGGTGTGAAAAGAGTTTTGATTATTTTTTTGTTTTGAAGAGAGCAAGTATCTATGAGTCATCTACCTACCCTAAGGAATTCGTCTGTGTAAATGTCCTTTAAAGTAGTGCCATCCCACCATTGAGAGGTAGGTAGCACCACCGTTGGAGGTGTTCGGGTCAATTCGAGGTTCGGGACATGGTGATCACCAGAGCAATGGGAAGACACCTTAGAAGCTACCCTCATGCCAGGTTCCCGGATCATGAGGACTTACTAAGACATCCTCTACTCGACGATCACCTTTCGAAAGGCAACAGTGAGGCGTACCCTAGGGGTGGTGTGTGCGAATTGTGTGTTATTTTCATTGATATTTGTCTTGTCATGTTTGTTGTGATCTACGCTTGATTTTATTTTAAGTCCATACATTCTTTCATGCTTTTTTAACAGTTAAAATATTTGCGGAAAAATAAATCTAAGGCTATTACAAATGGCGCGGGTCCACATCGCCAAAATTAAACCGGACCCGATTTGACAGAAAATAAACAAAGCAAATAAAAGTGCGAAAAGTTAAATTGTCCGAGTTACACGGCTTTGGGAGAGATACATAATTATTTGAGCGAAATAAAGTAAATATGCGGAATAAAAAGAATTATCGAAGCGAGGGCGTTGGACCCTTTTGCAAAAAATTAAAGTTAATGAATTTAAAATTAAAAAATGTTTTTGGTATTTTTGTGTTTTTTAAGATTTAACAGAAAAAAGGAATTAATTAAAATTAAAATGAAATGTTAAACCTAGTTTCTAATGACTTTTAAATTTATTATGCAAAATATTGAACTTTAACCTAATTTAAATCTAAGTTATTTATGTACAATTTAATTATGAAAATAAATAAATAATAATATTATGATAAAAAGAAAAAAATTAAAAGAAAGAAAAGAAAGTTATTAAACCTAATTCTATATTTTTGGATTTTAGTTATTAAAAGGATTAAAATTACAACCTAATTAAAACTAAGTTTATTTACATGCATTTATTTATAAAAATAATTAAAATAAATAAATATTATATTTTTTTGCCTTTTCTGATTTTTTATGATGTTTTTGTATTTTGTAAAAAAAAAGAATTAATTAATTTGATTAAAACAATAAAGCAAAAATAAAATCATAATTGAAAAATAAAAATAAAAAAATATAGAGAAGCAAACCAGGGGGGGGGGGTTCAGGCCCCAGAAGGAGGTAAGGGCTCAGCAATTTGGCCCAATCAAGCATGGAAGTTCGCTGACTTTTTCAATTCGTGTATTAGCGCATTGACCAGGACTTAACGTGTTCTTCAGATCCATGCCGTTGGTTTAACTTTCAGGGGCACGTGGACCTCTTGATTGTGAGGGAATATGGTGGTTTTCCACATAAGCGCTGCATGTGAACACATAGTGAAAAACAATATTGAGATGACATAGACCTGGGGTTCGAACCCAGGTCAAGAGCTTTGCCAGTCTTCATGTTTGCCACCTGACCCACTTGCGCATTGTTAATATAAAATAAACAAACAAATATAATATAGGAAAACAATCGGTGTTCGTGAATTTGCGCGCAAAATTTAAACCAACGTATCACACGCTGCCACGAACTCATCTTCATCCTGTTCCTGCAACATAAAACATATAGGCCATGGTTTTTATTGCGTGGTTTTAGAAGGCTTTTGGAAAAATAGCGATTAGCTCCTCGACGCTCATAAATTGAGCGCGAGGGTTCCATGCTCTTCGTCTTCAAGCGCTGAATTGAATGGTGGTCGTTTGGAGGATTAATTTTGCCTATTTTTAAAAGCCCCAAATTTCAGTCCTGCAAAACCCTAGAATACGATCATGGTGAAATCGCGTGTATGACATAAAAATGCAATTAAAGGCATTGGTTAGCATCAGAACATTATGAGGAACAAGAATCCATGAATCAAATGTTAAAAAGATGCTTAAAATATGAAACACGATGATCAATTTTTTTCTATACAGTTCATGTTCAGGCTACCAATTCTTGGAGTTTGAATGGATGCTTATGACTGGAATCGCTTCTGGGAACCTTGAGGAAGCCTTTGAAACAAGAATTAAGACCTGAATCCTCCTCTCACCACGTTTTCAGAATTGCTTTATTTGACAAAAATTCCAAGTTTGTAAGGTATTCTTGAGCGCAGCTTTTAGTCTAATAGCATTAGGTTTGTGTTCCTGTATTTGTATGGAGTCAATTAGGTTAAGAATATTGCACAAAATCTCTTGAATTCAATGGTTTTGCAAATTGATTTTCCAAGATCTTTTTCATATCTTTTCCTCATGCTCTTGTATCAATTAGGCTCAAATCAATCCAATTCTTTCCTATTTAGCATGTGCACGAAATATTGACCTTAAAACATGTATAAAAAGATTGGTTTTGTTCATTTAGATATTTTCCACATATTTAATTGAATTAATATAAATAAAAATTCAAATAAATAAATAAAAAATGAGAAAATACTTCCCTTTGGGCCAAGTGGTCGTGCATATGCTTAGAATGATGAATCATGGAAGAAAAATGGGCCCATTAGCAATTTTAGGTCATTTGGATCAAAGTTGACTTTTCAAAATATCCAAAAATTTCCCAACTTCCACAAGGCATAACTTGCTCAATTTTTAAGCTTTTCTCATGTTCTTGGACATTTTGGAAAGGTCTTTGAGTCCTATAACCAATGTATTTGGTCCCATGTCATTTTGATTTACCAATCTCAAGTTATGGCCTTTGACTTAAAGTCCCTTTTTGTTGACTTTTGAAAATGACCTATAATGTTGAAATTGATAACTTTTTGTGAGAGCATTTCTTGGACTTGGAATATGAAGATGAGTTGTAGGAAATGTCTTTCTCTTCAAAATGAGCTTTGGATGGAATTTTTCTGATAATCCATGTGAAAGTTATGCCCTGGTCAATTTCAGTTGACTTTTTCAGCTGTCCAAATATAGTAACTTTTGCATCTTTGATGATTTCTGAGCCAAATTTTGAGAATCATGATCAAGCATTGATCAAATGATGTTTGTGGCTTCAAAATGATATGTTGACCAAAAATTTGAACTTTTGACTGTCAAATGACCATTTTGCCCCTACAGTTGACTGTAGTGCAATTTAGGGTTTTGACTGTGCAATTTTGAGCTGAATGCCTTGAAACTTGATATGAGGATGCTTGACCATCTTTATAGGCATATGAGACTTGATTGGGCCCTTGAAAACTTCCTTCTCTTGATCAGAATACAAACCCTAGTTTTGACTGTATAGGGGATCTTTGACTGTGCAACCCTTGGGGAAGATTTGAAGCTTGGCTTGACTATTTTTTGGAGAATATGGGAGGGCAAATTTTGGGGTACAACAGTATGACTCAACATATATTGTCGCAGAGGCTTAGCAAACCAGGCTAAAGCATAACATGTCTTTTCAAGCAATGAATACGGTGACTCGCATTTAGTGAACTTCTTGCTCAGATCATAAATGGCATATTCCTTTTTACCTGTTTCATCTTGCTAACCCAAAACACAACCCATGGAATTATCCAACACCGTTAAATACATAATCAACAATCTTTCTTCAACAGAAGGGAGAAATATAGGAGGCTCGAGAAGATACTCTTTGATACTATCAAAAGCCTTCTGGAAATCGTCATTCCATATTTTCATACCCCGATTGTTTCCCCTAAGATCTCTTATCATCTCATATTATCAATACATCAACATTACACATTAAGGTTGGTTCTCCCTTTTACTTCACCCTATCTTTAAGTTTACTCTTGAGGGATCACCAAGCACCTTGAATTATGTTCTTGTATATGTGTTCTTAGGTGGATTAACTTTTAACTAACATCAAAATATGTATATATATTTCTTTAAATGTTCATATTAAAGGTGATGACACAATTGCATCCATCTCACCATCTAACATATGGTTTAAGGGTTGGTCCTCAGTCAAATGGTTCTTCAATGGATGGTGTTGTACCCCAAAATTTGCCCTCCCTTTCTTCAGGAAACCATCTTAGATTTTTCAAAGTCCCCTGAAACAAATCCAAGTCCTGGGTTATCCTTTTGCCCAAGCAAGCCACTTACAAGAGCAAGATGATCTCACAAACTCCAGAAACAACGCTCTCATCTTGAGGAAAATCAAATTCTAAAGTGCTTAGAATGTTTCTTTAAGTAAGCGTTTTTTAGAAAAAATCAGCGCTTCAGAACTTCTGGACCCATTCCAGATGAAGACGGTCAGAAGTTGCAAGCTTGGCTCAGCGTGGTCAGAAGTTGTCTCTTCAGCAACTACATCAGTTCAATCAGAAGTTGTAAACATGGTTCAGAGTGTAAGCCTCAAACAGAACATACCCCTTCAGCAGTTACACAAGCTCAGTCAGAACTTGCTAAAGGAATGCAAAAGAAATATGAAAGTATAAAGGCTCCTTCAGAACAGGTTGAAGTCAGAAGATGAAAGGTCAGAGGGATAGGTGTCACATTGATACAGAATCTCTAAGTCCAGAAGTAGATCCAAGGAACGTACCAGAAAACCAGGAGAATCTCCAGAGTTTGCTAAAACAACAGGTAGCCAAGGCCAGAGCATGGTTTACGCTGCTGATTCAACAACCAGAATGTTGGTATTGACAGGTCTTGTCACCATTTAATGCCCATTAATGCTTCCAACCACTCCTGAGCGTTCACGTGTGGCTTGGAAAATGCTTTTGCACAGATTCTGGCATGGGTCTTCACGCCACCGCCCATTTCAGAGGTCACTTCCCCCAATCCACGCCTGCTGCTGCTACCTAGGCTGAAAAATAGCTGTTATCACAACTTCCCAGGAATTTCTGTCAAAGAACAACTTCAAACTCTGTTGGCGCCTTAAATGTTCAAGATATCCACAAGAACTTTGCCTATAAATAGAGAGCTTTCCCCACTGCAAAAGACGTTCAAGAAGTTCAAGAAAAACAGAAAAATTGCTAAGAGAGAAACAAAACTCCTAGCAACATAACATTCTGAAACTCTGCCAAAATTTCCAGTTTCGTTTCATAACTTTAAGTTTCTCACCTTTAACTTCATCAAACACCCAGCTCTTTTCTGTAAACCAAAGCGTTCTTTCCAAAACTTCTGACCCTATACACGTTTACACCTTCACTTCCCCTTTTCCAAATCTGTCCAGAACACCACCAGAACCAAAAGCTAACTTTCACCCACCATTTTCCAGAAAGTCAGGTAAGCACCTGCTGACCCTCACCACACTGTTAAGCATCATCAGCTGTGCATATTCAAATAACATAATGTAAATATTCACGTTATCGCTGTTTATGTTCTGAGGACTCTCATATCTCAGAACGTTCTGAGCCAGTTTAGGACTTGCCTGTGACCTTGGTGATTCTGACCTCTGGGACATTTTGCTATTTTGCTGGATCTGTTCCAAATATGTTTTCTGTTTTGTGGAGTAACAACAGGATTGCAGATGTTCTGATTAGTGCAGGAAAAAGCCCAGTGCTGACTTTGACGTTAGCACATCTGAAGCCTGTTTTGCTGTCAATGACCTCAGAACCTCTGAGAATTGTTGCCTTTTCAGCAGAATCTGAACTTCTGGGTTCTCCACTAACAAACTTCTGTCTTGCAGCGCAGGGAAATCAGAACCTCTGGTTTCCCCACTAACGAAGTTCTGTTTTGCAGGTTCTAGAGTCAGAAGTTCTGACTCATCCAGTTTCACCAACAGGTTGATCATCTGACAGCGGATCTGGGTCAGAACTTCTGATGGCCTCCCAACAGCGCGCAGGCTCCCTCTCTCTCTCTATATATCTTGTTTTTCGCTATTTTCTTTTTTGTCTATTTTTCTCGTTGAACCCCCCATGTACAAATGTGTATCCCCCTCCCCTAACTATTGTAATAGCGTAGGATTTTTACATTTCCGCTTCTTATTGCTAGTAATTAGGACGTGTATGGCAAGATAAAACTCAATGAAATAGAAAAACCTAATTCAAAGAAAAAACTCTTGTATGCAATAAAATACACTTGCACACTAACACCCCTAGGGTTATATCCACTTGTTGCCTTTCAAAATTGGGCCATATTGCATGTTAGGTCTCTTTGGGCAAAACAAACAATTTAAAAGATCATGGTCCCTCGATAATATTTTTTCAAAGCAAAATGATCAAGTCCCTTAAAACAAATGCCCAAAGATACTTGGCACCATTGCAATTATGGTCTAAACGATGACCCGCGCCCGTCCCTTTCACATCCTAATACAAGATTGTCCACCAAATACAATGGTGGAATAAACTTGTTAAAAGGGTTAAAACATAGCAATAATCTTTTTGAGAAATTTAGGAGTAGACAACCTCTTAGTTACTTGAATCAAACTTGCAAAACAAAACACTTGCCTAATTTCAAAATCACACATCAAAACACTTTCAAAACAAACTTTCAAAAATAAATGAAAACCTTTTCAAAAGACATACACCTTTGTATACATCCCAACATGGATCATTACAAAGGTTGCCACTACATTGGCCTCTTTTCAAAGCATTTTCAAATCCATACACGCAAGCACCATTTAAAAAAAAAAATTGAAAACAAAAGGCAAGTGATCTAAGCAAGTAACTAAGAGCCCATGGATAACCATGGATAGAAAGGGTGCTAATACCTTCCCTTTCTATAATCTACTCCCCGAACCCAAGAAAACATCTCAAAAGGTTTTTGTTGTGCTTTTTAACCTTTCCTTAGGATAAAATAAAAAGTCGGTGGCGACTCTTGCTAACCGCAACATTTGCGAATATAAACGCAAACCTCAAGTCAGTTCTCCTACCGTATCACAGAACTGGCGACTCTGCTGGGGAGAAGGTTTGAAAGTGGAGTAACCTTAGGGTTTAGATCACCTTTGTTTTCAATTGCTTGCTTTGTTTGCTTTTACATCTTGTGGGCTTTGTATCGGAGTTTTATAGATCCTAACCCGGATCTGGGAAACCCTTTTAGGTAGCAACAAGGCTGTGAGGGAACTGTGCGGGGTATACCGACATGGTTGAAGCAGTCTGCTACGTTGATGTGGCACTTTGGTGTGTACCGGTAACCCTTGAGTTCAGTCAAGGAGAGTACGGGGCCGCCGCGTGGTGTCATGAAGCATCAACTGACCTTAGGAACCTTAATTGGACCATCTTGGCCTTTTTAGGGTAGTGAGATAACTGACTTTGGTGCAGTCCGAGGTTGGTTGATACTCGATACTACGCTCAATTGAGGGTTGCTTTCCTGGAATATTTCGGTCGCCAGTTCAGTGGCTAAATTGAAACGATGAACAATGAAAGCAATCCCGTGATATTGGGACCTTTAGAACCCGGTTACTTTTGATAGGACAGGTTGAGCCCACCAAACTTCAAGAGGGTAATACCCAGACTCCATGCAGGCCTAAACTCTAAGGGTTTGTGTGACTTGTGTGCCTTACCATGTTTGCCTTTGTGAATATTGTATTTAATCATCACATCATTACATCATACAAACATCATGAGCATTGACTAACCATTTCAAGGGTTTCGAATCTTCATCTTTGTTCTTGTTTTATAGGACATGGAAACTGCTCGCAGAAAGACAATTCAGATTAGCCTTGTAAAGATCCCTCCTCAGCTTAAGGAACTTCTGTCCAGGATTCCCGAGGGCTCTTCATTCAGTGAGAGACATGGAAGACTCATCAGCTTGGTTAACACCAACATTGAGGAGGATTTGATAAAGGTCCTGTTCCAATTCTTTGACCCTCTGCATCACTGCTTCACCTTCCCGGATTATCAGTTGGTGCCTACATTGGAAGAGTTCTCCCGACTTCTGAAGGTCCCTATCCTTGATCAACTACCCTACAACGGTACGGAAGAGGAACCCAAGCTTGAGGAGATTGCTAAAGCCTTGCACCTACAGACATCTGACCTCAAGGGACATTGGGAAGTTAGAAGTGGTATCAAAGGTTTCTTAGCTAGATTTCTGTTTGAAAAGGCTCAAGAATGTTGGAACTCTCTTGACCTACGAGCTTTTGAAGAAGTCATGGCCCTCCTTGTCTATGGTTTGGTGTTGTTCCCTAATCCAGATCAGCTTATTGATATCAGTGCTGTCCAGATCTTCATGACCAGGAATCCTATACCTACATTGCTGGGGGACATCCTTCACTCATGTTACACTCGAACCATGAGAAGAAGGGGTGTCCTTATGTGTTGCACTCCTCTCTTGGGAAGGTGGTTTATTTCGCATCTTCCACAATCAGTTTTGAAGAACGAGCGGGGTTTGAGATGGTCACAACGGTTAATGACTCTCACGCATGCAGATATACATTGGTGCCCTAGGTCTAGGGAAGACATCACTATCATTGATCGTTGTGGGGAGTACCCTAATGTTCCTTTATTTGGAATCAAAGGAGGTATTACTTACAACCCATGCCTGGCTTGGAGACAGTTTGGTTATGCTCGGAAGGATGGCCCTCATGACATGTTAATTCCCGACATAGTTTTTGACTTCGACAACGATACTCAAGGACTTCGTCAGAGATTTATCAGAGCTTGGAGGATGCCAAGTAGGATAGACAGCAAGACATTGGGGCACCGGAACTCCATCCCGTTGGAACCTTACCTCAAGTGGGTACGAGCCCGCTCCCAGAAATTAGTGATGCCTTATCCTCATATGCTTCCTGTGATCAAAGAACCAGTCTTGGAAGGAGAAGCATCCTACACCATTCAACATCCGGACATGCCCACCTCCTGGGAAGAGATGCAGAAGAGCTGGGTCCAGCTTAAGGAAGAACGGAATTCTCTTGAGACCAGTCTACATGCTAGTGAGAAGAAGGTCCTGGAACTCACCCGCCTGCTGCACGAGGAAAGGAATCTTAACACCTACATCGCGCCAAAGAGGATGCGCAATGTCTTTTTACCTTAGAGAGTTATTTTGTAATATTTGGCCCATGAGGCGTTTATGTACTAACGAATTTTTCCTTATTAATATGATGTGCGTTCCTTTTTTGTCTACAACAAATGTTGAATATTCTAAACCCTTGAATGCATTGCATACATACACATTCCATTGCACCATATGCATAGCAGGTACCCTATTTCACAGGTTGCTTAATTTTTCGCTGTTTGTGTGCACAGTCATCATGAATCCAGAATCCTCCAGTGAGCAAGCAATCAAGGCCCTTCAGGCCCAAAGTGCACAGTTTCAAGAGATGGTCCTAAGCCTAGCCCAAGGTCAGCAAGAGTTGAAGACTCTACTCATGAAGAAGAAGAAGAAAAAGAGGACCGCACTGTTCAACACCGGACGCTGATTTGGGAACACACTCCACAATGAAGCTGATCCAACCACTTCTTCTGCTGAGAAAAACAGTCCCCAAGGGGGAAGAGCTCCTAGTCCCGCAGTCTCCGACAACGAGACGGACTATAACGACGAACAATACCCACCTGCTGCTGACAGATACAAACAATTGGAGGACCGTTTGAGCGCCATGGAAATTCAGAATGTGCCAGGACTGGATTTCGGAGATTTGGGGTTATCTTCTGGGTTAGTCATTCCACACAAGTTTAAGGCGCCTGCCTTCGCCAAGTATGATGGGGTCTCCTGCCCAAAGCTGCATCTGAGGTCGTATGTAAGGAAAATCCAACCTTACACGGCGGATAAGAACCTCTGGATTCACTTCTTCCAAGATAGCCTCTCAGGGTCACAGCTTGAATGGTTCTACCAATTGGATGGAGCCAGCATCCGACACTGGGAGGATTTGGCAACCGCATTCTACAGACAATACCAATACAATTCTGATCTCGCTCCTACGCGTACCCAACTTCAGGGTATGTCTCTAGGAACGGGTGAAGGATTCAAAGAGTACGCTCAAAAATGGAGAGATTTGGCTGGCAGGGTGCAGCCTCCATTAACTGATCGAGAGCTGGTTGATATGTTCCTTGGGACGTTGTCTGGTCCGTTTTTCAATCATTTGGTTGGTAACTCCTCCGCTGGGTTCACAGATTTGATATTAACGGGAGAAAGAATTGAGGCTGGCATCAGGTCAGGCAAGATACAGAAGGCTGCCTCTACAAGTGCTGAGAAGAGGCCGTTTAAGAAGAAGCAAGCGCCGTCTATGGTCCTAGAAGACAAGTCAAGCCCGAAAGTCGCCAAGCCGTCAATGCTTTGGTCATCTCCAAACCTGTTGCTGCTCCTCAGCAGTACAATCAACAAAGAAGTGAAAGACCCAAGAGGCAGTATACCCGACTGAGTATGACATTATCTCAAATTTTACCCCAACTGTTATCCACCAACCTGGTGACCCTCAAAGAAGCTCCTAAGGTCGTCAACACTGCGTCTCCTAAATACAACCCAAATGCCCGGTGTGCTTATCATTCTGATAGTCCCGGGCACACTACTGATGATTGCTGGGCCTTAAGAAACAAAGTGCAAGATCTGATCGACGCGAAAGAAATTCAGTTCGAAGCACCAGAAAGACCAAATGTTGTAACGGCTCCTATGCCCCAGCATAGGGTGAATGCCATTGAGGAAGAAGTGTACGCTGTTTCGGTAGATGAAGTTGTTACCCCTCTGAAGACTGTTAAGAAGAACCTACTGCGGGCCGGTTTATTACCGGGTTGCGGTGAAGGTTGCCTGTTCTGCGCTATTTCCCTATCTGATTGTCCCTTGCTGAGGTTAGGCATCCAAGGCCTAATGGATAGCAAGGAGATTCTATTCAAAAAGACTGCTGTTCATTTGGTTCCGATGAAAGAAGTTTCCGTGATTACCATCTTCAAAAATCCAATCAAGGCTCCCCCGAAAAAGCCTATTCAAATCTTGACAGTTGCGCCTGTGATCATTACTGTTCCAGGACCCCTCTCCTACGTGTCTGATAAAGCTGTCCCCTGGCATTATGGGGCAGACGTGTATGTAAATGGAATCAAGCAAGAATTTGATGCTAGTGCCAGTATCTGCGATATCACCGGTCTAGCTAAAGTCACCCGCAGTGGCAGGCTCTTCTCGCCTGACATTGCGCCGCCCGCTATTCGAAAACCCCTCCTCATAAAACCTGCAAGTTTACCTAGTCCTGTTGCTGATCAAATTGCATCCCCTGCTGCCGAGTCATCAAATGCTCGGGGCAAAGGGATTGAAGAAGAGCCTGCCCGGATGGAGGCACCAATACCCGTAAATGCTGAGGCCTCCCGACAAGAAATGGAGGAGATTCTGAAAATAATAAAGAAAAGTGATTTTAATGTTGTCGAGCAATTGGGGCATACACCCTCCAAGATCTCTCTGCTCTCCCTATTGCTATGCTCCGAGGCCCATGCAAAGGCCTTGATCTCATTTCTCAAGACGGCCCATGTGCCGCAAGAGACGTCTGCAGTCCAGTTCACTGACTGCATAGCGAATCTGACGGCGGACAACGGCTTGGGTTTTACAGATGCTGACCTGACCGCAAAAGGGAGAGACCACAATGATGCCCTGCATGTCTCTATTGAATGCAGGGGCACTACTCTGGCCCATGTATTGGTGGACACTGGTTCTTCCTTGAATGTTCTTCCGAAAAAAGCTTTAGATCGTCTGGATTATGAAGGCCTGGAGTTGAAACCCAGCAATATCATCGTCAGGGCCTTTGACGGTTCCAAGAGGATGGTTCATGGAGAGGTTAACATCCCTATTCGTGTGGGCTCTCAAGTGTTTGACTCTACCTTTTATGTGATGGATATACGTCCATCATACTCTTGTCTGTTGGGTCGACCTTGGATCCATAAAGCTGGGGCAGTGACCTCCACCTTGCACCAAAAGCTGAAGTATCCCGTCAGGGGGAAGATCGTCACTGTACAAGGAGAAGAGGAGTATATGGTGAGCCATTTGAATTCCTTCAGGTACATCGAGATGGACGGAGAGTTCATTGAAACCCCCTTCCAACATTTCGAGGAGGTACATCCAATTTCAGCAGCTGCAGAGATAATGGCCGAAGAGAATGATTCCTTGAAGATGGCTTCCCTAAGGGATGCCCGGGCTGTGGTTCAGAAAGGCAATTGTGCACACTGGGGTCAGCTTCCTGACTTCACTCAGAAGAACGACAAGTTTGGGCTAGGCTTTACTACAGAGGCTCAGAAGGCAGTGCGCAAAGAGAAGATTGGAAAGGCTCCGGTGTTTATTTCCAGCTCAAGGGTGAACGCTATTGAGGAAGATGTGGAGGAAGCTGAGTTTGATAGTTGGATATACCCGACTGCCCGCGACGGACCAAGCAACTGGACAGCAAAGGATTTTACCCCTATCACATTTGACACGCAGTAATTGATTTCTTTTGATTTCCAAATTTGTAACAAACAATATGTTAAAACTCTGTTGGCTCGGTGTCCTACCCGGGGCATCGTAGCTCCATTTGTGAGGGCTTTTTGTATGACATTTTCATATATCATCAATCAAAACATTGGACGTTTGTTGCATTTCAAATCTTGCGCTCTTTCCCTTTCTGTGTTATATATATTGCAAAACAGCTATATTTACACACACTCACTTATACAGGTTTCAATCCACCCTGGATCTCACTAGTAACAGCTCTGCTACCGCCAGTTATGACTTCGAAAATCCGATCAACTTGGCCGAAGACGAAGGTGAGGATGATTGTGAAGTGCCTGGTGAACTTGCGAGACTGCTACTCCAGGAAGAGAGAGCTATTCAACCACATGAAGAGCCTGTGGAGACCATTTACCTGGGTACTGAGACAGATAAGAAAGAGGTCAAGATTGGTGCCAATCTAGAGCTCAGCGTGAAGCAACGATTGATCCAGATGCTACAAGACTACATGGAGATTTTTGCTTGGTCCTATGAAGATATGCCTGGTTTGGATGCCGACATTGTAGTTCACCACCTGCCAACCAAGGAAGATTGCCCTCCAGTAAAGCAAAAAGTTCGACGGATGCGTCCAGAGATGTCTGAGAAGATTAAGGCTGATGTGATGAAACAGTTTGATGCGGGTTTCCTTGCAGTAACTTCTTACCCTCAGTGGGTTGCCAATGTTGTGCCAGTGCCGAAGAAGGACGGTAAAGTCAGAATGTGTGTCGACTACAGGGATCTGAACAGGGCCAGCCCCAAGGATGACTTCCCCCTACCTCACATTGATGTCCTTGTTGACAATACAGCTCAACACAAGGTGTTCTCCTTCATGGATGGTTTTTCAGGGTATAATCAGATCAAGATGGCTCCAGAGGATATGGAGAAGACTACCTTCGTGACCCAGTGGGGTACCTTCTGTTATAAGGTCATGCCATTCGGATTGAAGAATGCTGGGGCAACCTATCAACGTGCCATGGTTGCTTTATTTCATGATATGATCCATCATGAAATTGAGGTATATGTAGATGACATGATCGCAAGGTCTCAAACTGAGGAGGAGCACCTTGACCATCTGAAGAAGTTGTTTGACCGACTCAAGTTATACAAGCTGAGGTTGAATCCCAACAAATGCACCTTTGGGGTAAGATCCGGAAAGTTGCTAGGTTTCATTGTAAGTGATAAAGGTATTCAGGTGGACCCTGCCAAGGTAAAAGCCATACAAGAAATGCCGACTCCAAAAACAGAGAAGGAAGTCAGAGGTTTCCTAGGACGACTGAATTACATTGCCCGATTCATCTCACATCTGACTGCTACTTGTGAGCCAATCTTCAAATTGCTGAAGAAAGATCAAGTGGTACGCTGGAATGATGAATGTCAGGCCGCCTTTGAAAGAATAAAGGAATATCTCCAAGAGCCACCCATTCTTATGCCACCGGTGGAAGGAAGACCTCTGATACTATACTTGACAGTACTTGATAATTCAATGGGGTGTGTGCTGGGGCAGCATGACGAGTCTGGCCGAAAAGAGCACGCTATTTATTACTTGAGCAAAAAGTTTACCGACTGTGAGTCTCGTTACTCACTGCTTGAGAAAACTTGCTGCGCTCTTGTATGGGCTGCTCGCCGGCTGAGACAGTATATGCTGACTCACACTACCTTATTGATTTCAAAGATGGATCCCATCAAATACATATTTGAAAAGCCCGCTCTGTCTGGGAGAATAGCGAGATGGCAAATGATCTTAACAGAATATGATATCCAGTATACAACTCAGAAAGCAATTAAGGGAAGTGTACTGGCTGATCATTTGGCACACCAACCTGTGGACGATTATCAATCATTGAACTTTGATTTTCCGGACGAAGACATCATGGTGGTAACTGACTGTGAAGTACCTGGACCGGATGAAGGACCTGAGGAAGGATCCCGATGGTCTATGCATTTTGATGGAGCCTCCAATGCTTTGGGTAACGGCGTCGGCGCTGTAATCATATCTCCCAAAGGAACTCATACTCCCCTCACCGCCCGATTATGTTTCAGCTGCACCAACAATATGGCAGAATATGAGGCATGTATCATGGGTCTACAAGCCGCAATCGATTTGAGGATCAAGTTTCTAAGTGTCTTCGGAGATTCCGCTCTCGTGATCAATCAGATCAAAGGCAAGTGGGATACGAAACACCCGAATCTCATTCCTTACAAGGAGTATGTGTCGACCTTGCTCCCCCACTTTGAAGAGATAACTTTTGAACATTTCCCCAGAGAGGAAAATCAGCTAGCGGACGCACTAGCCACGATGTCTTCAATGTTCAAAGTTAAATGGGACAATGAGGCTCCCCGAATCATAATCTGGAAGTTGGATGAACCGGCATACTGCTGCGAGCTCGAGGCTGAGAAGGTGATTGAAAAACCCTGGTATCACGAGGTGAAGAGGTACTTGGAAGCTCAGGAATACCCTGAAGGTGCGTCTGTCAATGATAAGAAGTTCATGAGGAGGTTTGCTGCAAAATTCTTCCTCAGCAACGGCATTCTCTACAAGCGGAATCATGATTCAACGCTGCTACGTTGTGTAGATAAAACTGAAGCAGAGAAAATCATGATGGAACTGCATGAAGGTACATTTGGAACACATTCCAGTGGGCACACCATGGCTAAGAAAATCCTTCGGGCAGGATATTTCTGGTCCACAATGGAAGCCGATTGTTACCAGCACTCCCGAACTTGTCATAAATGCCAGATCTATGCTGACAAGGTGCATATCCCTCCGGTTCCTTTGAATGTCCTAACGGCACCTTGGCCTTTCGCAATGTGGGGCATCGATATGATCGGTGAGATCCGACCAACGACATCCAATGGGCATCGCTTCATCTTGGTGGCGATCGATTACTTCACGAAGTGGGTTGAGGCAGCTTCCTACGCAACGGTAACCAAGAGCGTCGTAGCGCGTTTCATCCGGCATAATCTGATATGTCGGTACGGCGTCCCGGAAAGAATCATTACGGACAACGGTACCAATCTCAATAACAAAATGATCACTGAACTCTGTGAACAATTCAAGATACAGCACCACAATTCTTCTCCCTACCGGCCGAAGATGAATGGGGCTGTAGAGGCAGCCAATAAGAATATCAAGAAAATTGTGCAGAAGATGACAGTGACCTATAAAGATTGGCACGAGATGTTACCGTTCGCTCTTCATGGGTACCGCACCTCAGTAAGGACATCAACCGGGGCAACTCCTTTCTCCTTGGTCTATGGCATGGAGGCAGTCTTGCCAATCGAGATCCAGATACCCTCTCTCCGGATAATGAAGGATGCAAACTTGAACGAAGATGATTGGATCCAGACTCGACTTGATCAATTAAATCTGATTGACGAAAAGAGGCTCACTGCTATCTGCCACGGTCAAACGTATCAGAAACGGATGATCAGGGCATTTAACAAGAAAGTCAGACCGCAAGAGTATCAAGTTGGGGACCTGGTAATCAAACGCATCATCCTTCCTCAAAGTGATCCCCGGGGCAAATGGACCCCTACATACGAAGGGCCATTTGTGGTTAAACGTGTGTTCTCAGGAGGAGCCATGATCCTAACCACCATGGATGGTGACGACCTTCCTCACCCCGCCAACGCAGACATAGTGAAAAAATACTACGCATAAATAAGAGACCCGCTAGGTTGACATACCTAGGCAAAAACAAGGGCTTCCCGGCGAACCAAAAGGGTTCGGGCAAAAATAAGGGATGAAATGAAAAAAAATCTGTACACCCGGCAAGTCGAAAACCTGAAAGGGCGGCTTGGGCAAAAAAGGGTATCCCGGTGGACTGAAAACCCGAAAGGGCGGTCCAGGCAAAAGTTAGGGATAAAAGCGTAACACTATGTCTCATTGGATCACTTCGCATCCGGAATTCGGCATCAACTATCTGGCTTCAGATTGCGGCATTGACCAATCAGCTTCATCTTCAAATTGGGCAGCAAAGCGATGAGACGTTCGAAGACATAAAGGCAATAACAGAGTTGGAACCCAGTGGGATTGTTCACATAGCTGTTTTGTTTCCTTTTTCAAATTGTAAACTCTATGCTATTTGGCGATGTCCTCTTACTAGGATGTCAGCCTCTTGTACAAAAAACGCCTATTCACAGGCAAAGTTTAAATCAATACAAATTCACTTGTCCATACAAATTACCATTGTTTTGTTTTGTCTTGCGAAGAACGTCCAAAGTTCATTTTTGATATATGCATTTGACATTAAATTGCTGATTCATAAATGTTTGCATATGAAACAAGAGATTAATTACAGGTGACATCAAAGACAGGGGCAATGTGGAGTTGTCTATTGCAGTCTGGTTGTTTTGTCTGCCAAGGCACCAAGATAGGTTCAACTGAAGATTGGGGCCAAATCATCTCAATTCCTCACAGGAAAAAACAGAACACGACAATACTTTCCCCAAGCGAAGTTGGCGCCCCGTCGATCCTAAAAGGCACAACATTCCCCGGCAGGTCTTAAAGCTCATCCCCAGTAGATCCTACAAGCTTATCCCCGGCAAAGTATAGACGTCTCTCCCGAGTTTTATTTAGAGTTATTTCCTCACAAGGACTTATAACTGGGTTATCCTCAGCTAAAAGCCACGGAAGACCGTTCTCGGCAAAAGTTCCTTCAATCCCCAGCAAAGTCTATCTTTGGTATTCCCAAGCAGAGTTTATCTTTGGAGTTCCCCAGCGGAGTTTATCATCATTATCCTCAGCGGAATCCGTCCTTAAAGTCCTCAGCAGGCCTCTCATCAAAACATTGGCCAAGGATCTCTTCCACAGAGTAGCTTCCCGGCCGTTCGTCAAGGATTTATTTTCCTAAGATGAAATTACACTCATAAACATTTCCCATTTTCATACATCTTGCTTACATACATGATGAAACGCATACAACATCTCATGTTGAACATCATAACATCATGCCTATCATACATCATGACATTGCATACAACTTATGTTTTTCAGGGAAAAGACAATCCCGAAAGCAACTACCTTCAACTGTCACAATTCCAGATCCGATACCTGTATCTAGCCAGGGCACATCTGAGAGTGATCAGTTTCCAGACTCGATTCCTGTATCTGGCCAGGGCACGTCTGAAGAGTTCAAAGATTCGATTCCTGTATCCAGCCAGGGCACATCTATCAACTACATTGTTTCCAGACTCGATTCCTGTATCTAGCCAGGGCACGTCTGAAGAGTTCAAAGATTCGATTCCTGTATCCAGCCAGGGCACATCTATCAACTGTCACGTTTCCAGACTCGATTCCTGTATCTAGCCAGGGCACGTCTGAAGAGTCCGAAGATTCGATTCCTGTATCCAGCCAGGGCACATCTATTAACGACTATTTCCAGATTCGACTCCTGTATCCAGTCAGGGCACATCTGTAAACAACCGATTGTAGATTCGATTCCTGTATCTAGCCAGGGCACATCTGCATAAGGAAATTAAAGATCAAACACCTGTAACAAGCCAGGAAAACATCCGTCTTTCTCAAATATACAAGTTTCTCGCTAAGGAATCTCTTAGGCGATCGACACTTCCAAATGGCATCTATAAGCCCATTCCCGACAAGGTTCTGTCACGTCTCCGGATGGCATCTGTAAGCCCATCTCCCTATCTGTCACCTCTCCAAATGGCATCTGTAAGCCCATTCCTAACATCACATTGCTGATACTCTATAAGGCGAGTGCAAATTTCAGGGCACTCTGGTGTCCAATCTTCTTTTACCTTCGAGTCGCGAAAGGCGAACCCGCCAATCTAACTCTTCAGGTTCAAGAAGATTGAACAGGGGCAACTGTTGTACCCCAAAATTTGCCCTCCCTTTCTTCAGGAAACCATCATAGATTTTTCAAAGTCCCCTGAAACAAATCCAAGTCCTGGGTTATCCTTTTGCCCAAGCAAGCCACTTACAAGAGCAAGATGATCTCACAAACTCCAGAAACAACGCTCTCATCTTGAGGAAAATCAAATTCTAAAGTGCTTAGAATGTTTCTTTAAGTAAGCGTTTTTTAGAAAAAATCAGCGCTTCAGAACTTCTGGACCCATTCCAGATGAAGACGGTCAGAAGTTGCAAGCTTGGCTCAGCGTGGTCAGAAGTTGTCTCTTCAGCAGCTACATCAGTTCAATCAGAAGTTGTAAACATGGTTCAGAGTGTAAGCCTCAAACAGAACATACCCCTTCAGCAGTTACACAAGCTCAGTCAGAACTTGCTAAAGGAATGCAAAAGAAATATGAAAGTATAAAGGCTCCTTCAGAACAGGTTGAAGTCAGAAGATGAAAGGTCAGAGGGATAGGTGTCACATTGATACAGAATCTCTAAGTCCAGAAGTAGATCCAAGGAATGTACCAGAAAACCAGGAGAATCTCCAGAGTTTGCTAAAACAACAGGTAGCCAAGGCCAGAGCATGGTTTACGCTGCTGATTCAACAACCAGAATGTTGGTATTGACAGGTCTTGTCACCATTTAATGCCCATTAATGCTTCCAACCACTCCTGAGCGTTCACGTGTGGCTTGGAAAATGCTTTTGCACAGATTCTGGCATGGGTCTTCACGCCACCGCCCATTTCAGAGGTCACTTCCCCCAATCCACGCCTGCTGCTGCTACCTAGGCTGAAAAATAGCTGTTATCACAACTTCCCAGGAATTTCTGTCAAAGAACAACTTCAAACTCTGTTGGCGCCTTAAATGTTCAAGATATCCACAAGAACTTTGCCTATAAATAGAGAGCTTTCCCCACTGCAAAAGACGTTCAAGAAGTTCAAGAAAAACAGAAAAATTGCTAAGAGAGAAACAAAACTCCTAGCAACATAACATTCTGAAACTCTGCCAAAATTTCCAGTTTCATTTCATAACTTTAAGTTTCTCACCTTTAACTTCATCAAACACCCAGCTCTTTTCTGTAAACCAAAGCGTTCTTTCCAAAACTTCTGACCCTATACACGTTTACACCTTCACTTCCCCTTTTCCAAATCTGTCCAGAACACCACCAGAACCAAAAGCTAACTTTCACCCACCATTTTCCAGAAAGTCAGGTAAGCACCTGCTGACCCTCACCACACTGTTAAGCATCATCAGCTGTGCATATTCAAATAACATAATGTAAATATTCACGTTATCGCTGTTTATGTTCTGAGGACTCTCATATCTCAGAACGTTCTGAGCCAGTTTAGGACTTGCCTGTGACCTTGGTGATTCTGACCTCTGGGACATTTTGCTATTTTGCTGGATCTGTTCCAAATATGTTTTCTGTTTTGTGGAGTAACAACAGGATTGCAGATGTTCTGATTAGTGCAGGAAAAAGCCCAGTGCTGACTTTGACGTTAGCACATCTGAAGCCTGTTTTGCTGTCAATGACCTCAGAACCTCTGAGAATTGTTGCCTTTTCAGCAGAATCTGAACTTCTGGGTTCTCCACTAACAAACTTCTGTCTTGCAGCGCAGGGAAATCAGAACCTCTGGTTTCCCCACTAACGAAGTTCTGTTTTGCAGGTTCTAGAGTCAGAAGTTCTGACTCATCCAGTTTCACCAACAGGTTGATCATCTGACAGCGGATCTGGGTCAGAACTTCTGATGGCCTCCCAACAGCGCGCAGGCTCCCTCTCTCTCTCTCTCTATATATATCTTGTTTTTCGCTATTTTCTTTTTTGTCTATTTTTCTCGTTGAACCCCCCATGTACAAATGTGTATCCCCCTCCCCTAACTATTGTAATAGCGTAGGATTTTTACATTTCCGCTTCTTATTGCTAGTAATTAGGACGTGTATGGCAAGATAAAACTCAATGAAATAGAAAAACCTAATTCAAAGAAAAAACTCTTGTATGCAATAAAATACACTTGCACACTAACACCCCTAGGGTTATATCCACTTGTTGCCTTTCAAAATTGGGCCATATTGCATGTTAGGTCTCTTTGGGCAAAACAAACAATTTAAAAGATCATGGTCCCTCGATAATATTTTTTCAAAGCAAAATGATCAAGTCCCTTAAAACAAATGCCCAAAGATACTTGGCACCATTGCAATTATGGTCTAAACGATGACCCGCGCCCGTCCCTTTCACATCCTAATACAAGATTGTCCACCAAATACAATGGTGGAATAAACTTGTTAAAAGGGTTAAAACATAGCAATAATCTTTTTGAGAAATTTAGGAGTAGACAACCTCTTAGTTACTTGAATCAAACTTGCAAAACAAAACACTTGCCTAATTTCAAAATCACACATCACAACACTTTCAAAACAAACTTTCAAAAATAAATGAAAACCTTTTCAAAAGACATACACCTTTGTATACATCCCAACATGGATCATTACAAAGGTTGCCACTACATTGGCCTCTTTTCAAAGCATTTTCAAATCCATACACGCAAGCACCATTTAAAAAAAAAAATTGAAAACAAAAGGCAAGTGATCTAAGCAAGTAACTAAGAGCCCATGGATAAGCATGGATAGAAAGGGTGCTAATACCTTCCCTTTCTATAATCTACTCCCCGAACCCAAGAAAACATCTCAAAAGGTTTTTGCTGTGCTTTTTAACCTTTCCTTAGGATAAAATAAAAAGTCGGTGGCGACTCTTGCTAACCGCAACATTTGCGAATATAAACGCAAACCTCAAGTCAGTTCTCCCACCGTATCACAGATGGCAAGAGTTCAAGCTTCAAGGATATGTCTATAATATCAAAGTTTTTAGTTCAAAGAGTTCTCTCACATTATTTAGGTCAAGTTTTCCTCAAGGTTGGTGGTGGTATTCATCAAGAAGATTCATAGGTTCATGTGTTTATTTCCATGCCTTCTTCAATAAGTTTCATTGAGACTTAAGTTCCATATTTAGGTGTGATTCAAGACAACACCATTTCAAGGGATAATGTCCTTCATCATGTTCTATTTTACAGAGAAAGTTCAAAAGATTCAAGGTTGATTCAATAAGTTTGACCAAATTGAGCAAGTGCTTGATTCAGTGATCACAAGTGCATAAATATCTCAATTTTCAATATTTTGAGTTGGTTCTTTTTTCTATGGGTTCTTATCATCATCTAAAACAACTCCTATTCACATGACAAGATCCAATTGTACAAGAAAAATTATCAAAAGTTGAAAGGGGTTCCAAGTCATTTTGACACTCCCTGAGCTAGGGTTTGTTGACTTCCAAGGACTATATCTTGCTCATTTTTTTGATATTTTTGATTGATTCCAAATCCATGACTCTCTTTAAAGGGTCCTTAATAAGTTCTCTTCAAGGATCTAAGACTAATTTTGAATGGAAGATCACTAATGGTTGAGAAAGATTACAAGTGCTTTGGGAAACCTATCAAATTCTCTTGTGTGACTTCAAAGGATCATAACTTGATCATATTTTATCTCCTTGATCTCATTCTTTTTATACAATAATATTTTGGATATCTACTACAACTTGGTTTCAATATACAAGACTTGAAAATTCTTGGAAAGTTGTTTAAGAATTAAAAAGATTATAGGCCTTTTGTGAATTTCCCCAAATTTGTTCATCATCTTCCAAAGACTATAACTCTTTCAATTTTTATGATTTTTGAGTGATCTAAATTCCATAATTCAATTCAAGATGTATACTTACTTTCATATTCAAAGATCAAGAGCTAATTTTGAATGGAAGGACATGTAATTTTGAAAAAATTATAGGTCACTTTGAGGCTCAACACTTAAAAATATTTCTAAGTACAAATACCGTGTGTTTTTCTTGATTTCAAACTTGAATAACTTTTTGCTCAAGCATCCAAATGCTAACTTTCTTGGCATATTGTGAATTTTCTTGTGAGATCTTTCCTTTGTAAAAAATAATGAGATCATAAATCCTCTTGAGCTGCTTGCCCCATAATTTTGAAGTGTGCACCATGAAAACTGATTTTGAGTTTTGGTCAGGACCGAAACTCTCATTACAAGCCCTTTAAGCATGTGTTTATGTTTCTAATCATCATTAGCAAGTTTTCAGAAGTTATTAGACACATAAAACACACAATTAGAGTGAGTTTTGAGCATGTGCAAGTAACACATTTTACACCTTGCAGATTAGCTTGATTTGCATGATTTGAGCATCATTCCTCTCATTTCTCATCATCATTCACTTCCATATAAATAGAGGATGTTATTCCATTCATTTGGAAAAGCTTGGATAGCCAGAATCACCCTTCCAAACTCTCTCCATATCTCACAATTATAAGTTTTCGAATTCACTCTTTCCTTATTTTTCAATCCAATTTCTTTGTTAAATCTTCATACTTGAACTTCACTGAAGCTAACAGAAGAAGAACCAAGCCTTGAAGTGCTCTAAATTGTGCTATCCAAGTCAAGTTTCAAAGCTCTAAAGTTGAGCTTAAACAGGTAGATTCCTCCATCAATTCTCTCCAAACTTGTTACTATAATATAGCTCTCATCACTCTGATACTCATAGCATTGCTAGTTTCTAACTGGAAGTGAGTTTTGCTCATGAATTTTCAAATCCCTTTTCAATTGTTTTCTTCTGGTTTTTTCCAAATCGACTAAGATGTGGTTAATATGATTTTTCGCGAGGGTATCATTAGAATCTGTAACACGGTGGGAGAACTGACTAAGGTGTTTTGCGTTTGATTTCAATTATTATGGATAGCAAGAGTCACCACCGATTTTTCTTTTATTTAACAAAGGAAAGGTTGAAAATAACAGGAAATACCTTTGAGATTATTTCTTGAGTTCGGGGGGTAAGTTATGAAAAGGGAAGGTATTAGCACCCTTTTCATCCATAGTTATCAACGGGCTCATAGTTGCTTGCTAGATCACTTTCTTTTTTGTTTGAAAATGTGCTTGTGGTGTGGGTTTTGAAAATATATTGAAAACGTCTTTGTAATGGTTCTCGTTTCTATAAGAATGCGTACAAAGTGTGTTTTTGAAAATAGTTCAAAGTGGTGTTTGTGGAATGTGTTTTCGAAAGTTATTTTGAAAAGGTGTCTTTGTAATGGTTCTCATTTCTATAAGAACTCGTACAAAGAGCTCTGTCTTTTGAAAATGTTTCAAAATGAAAGTGTGGGTGTATGAAATGTTTTTGTTGTGAGTAAGCGAGCAACTAGGAGCATCTTACCTACTAAAAAGGTCTAATGTTCTTTTCCTCCTCCTTTAGATGTTTCTACCTTACCATTGATTCGGTAAGAAGCCCCATCGTTGGATGTGAAGGGATGGGCGTGGGACATTTGCATAGTCATAGAAGGCAACCTATGGGACGTTTTAGCAATGTTGTTTAGGGACTAGGTTGTTTACTAAAGGCAACATTGAGGGTCATCGAGGGACTACGATCTTTTATCGAGGGTCTTTGCTAAAATGCCCATATTCGAGGGGCATGACTATTTTTTCAAGGCAACAAGTGAGATTACCCTAGAGGTGCATGTGTGAATAGTGTGTTTGATTGCATGCATTTTGTCTTCAATTTTTTGAGTTGTCTACTTGTTGTTTTTATCTTGCCATACATCCTAATTACTAACATTTATACAAAAGTAATAAAAATTCAGAAAATAAATCCTACACTATTACAACCATATTGAATAGCATAAAAATGTAAAGAAAAAACAAAAATGAAAGAAATAAAATTGAATGCTTCGATCTAGGCAGGAAAACCCTTCGATTCTGCCCTTTCTGGCTTTCTTCGATTTTGGCCTGGAGTCAGTGAGGTCATGCCTTTCGATTTGAGCTTAGCCTGAGGCATGAGATGCAGCCTTCGATTCTGCCTTTTTGCCTCCTTCGATTGGGGCCTGGAATCAGCATGGCCATCCTTCTGGCTGCCTCTTTTGTTCAGCATGGAGTGCCCTCTTCACCTTAAGTCCCTTGCTGCCTCCTTCGATTGGGACTTGGAAGTCAGTGTGGAAGCCTAAGGCTCCATTTCATACCTCCTTCCTCCTGTTTCTTTCGTTTGAGATTTTAAATAGCAACATGGCCTAAGGCCATGCTAGCATTGTCTTATGGCCAAGTTAGTTCTTAAAGCATATTTAATAAACCAATAAACGAAACCAAAAGGATTAGCAATGAAAACAAACTAAAAGGGTGGAAACGAAAAGAACAAAAATGTTATGTACATGTTTGAAACGAAAGGAAAGATTATTCACATGTTATGCTTGAAAGGGAAGGTTCAAGGTTAAGAGTGACTTACCTTGCTTGAAGTTGGGGTATGTGAAATGGACCTTTAGATGCTGCCTTGGATACTCCTAGGTTCGAAGGGAAGAAACAAAGGTGATATTTCTAATGCTAGATTCGAAGGAGAAGAACAAGTGTGATGTTCTTTCTACTGGATTCGAAGGAAAACAAAGTATGGGGGATTGCTTCAGATTCGAAAGAGGCAAGTGTTTTGATTCTGGGTTTGTGTTTGTGTGTAAGTGTTTGGGAGTTTGATGATTGAAGATTCGTTCCACCCAAAAGTCCTTGGATGTGTGTCCAGCCCCTTATACATGTTATGAAGCTTCTTATTTATAGGAAAAGCTGGCTGAGGTTTTGGAGAGAAAACAAAACAATTTGAACAATTTGAGTAAACTTCTTTTTGTAGCTTTCGAGGGACAGTGTTTGTATGCCATTTTGGTGCAAGAATGGGGCAGTGTTTCAGGACTGTTGTGGAGCAGGTTTGGAGCGTTATGGCCAGTGTACCAGGCCTGAACTTGGCAGTAAGCAACTTTTGAATATTTCATCTTTCGTTTTGACCTCATTCAACTAGATTCTCCTTCAAACAACATTATTTGATTTTCACCCAACAAGTGTCTTTCGAGTGGGTCACTTTTGTGCATCCTTTGGAGGAGCCAAATGTGTCCCCCTTGAATGGGTCACCAAAGTATGCCTTAAGGGGGTCTTATAAGTCCTTCTAATGAGACACCCAGACATGTCCTTTGAATGGGACACCCAGACATGTCCTTCGAATGGGACAAATGTGTCCTTTGAATTGAATATGCTAATATTCGAATGGGATAGTAAGGTATATCCTTCGACAGGGACTCCTATGTATGCCCTTCAAATCCACCAATACATGTACTTGAAAGGGGGGGCACCAACCATATGCGCTAAAGGTTGTCAAGGGTGGAATTGAAGCATACTAAAGGGAAATGTTGTCCAGTCGAAGCCAGTGTAAACATATCCAATTCCCTATCGAAGACTGCATGCAGAAGGTCACCACTTTGCAAACATGCAAAAGGCCATTGCTCAAACAAAGGTTTGCATGAAGAGTCAATGCCATGTCGAAGCCTGCATCCAAAGGGTCACTGCTTTGTAACTCAAGGAAAAAATGTAAGGGGCCAATGGTGCAATCGAAGATTGCGTGCATGAGGCTTTTTGCCTTGGAATCGAAGGACGCTACAGGAGGCCTTTTGCCTTGTGTCTGCTGGCCTGGTGGGAGCCTCTTGCGTGCAAGGAGGAAGCTATGACTCATTTGAAGGCTGCATGCAGCTAGCCATCAACTTGTGAATCAAAGAAAGCATGTCAGAGGCCAACGCTCAGTCGAAGGATGCAAGTCAAGCTTGCATCGAAAGAGGCCAAAAGGCCAATCGAAGAAGGTGAATCAAAGAAGACTTGTTTTTATCCAATTTGTCAAAAACATTATTTTTATCTATTTTCCCTTTTTTTAACAGCTTCCTCTTTAATTTGATGCTGAAAAATCCAATTGTACATGTGCAAGCTTGAATTTTGAGAATCCTTATGAGAAATGCCTTGAGAAATGAGAGGGAAAATTTTGGGGTACAACAACTGCCCCCGTTCAATCTTCTTAAACCTGAAGAGTTAGATTGGTGAATATGCCATTCATGACATGAAGGTGGAAGATGATTGAACACTAGAGTGCCTAGAAATTTTCACTTGATGATGTGGTGGTTGATTGTGTATGGAATGGGCTTAAAGATTCCATTTGGAGAAATGATGGATAGTTGTCGGAGATGGGCTTATAGATGCCATCCAAAGGTGATTGTTGACAGAAATTAGACTAAGTCTAAGCTTGACTTTAACTGGAAAAGAATCAGAATAAATCTTTGGAGTGATTTGTCTGAACCAAAGAAAGTGTCTACCAGAAAGGAATCAGGATAAACCATTGATCGATTTAAACTGAACCAGAAGAGATCTTGAATATTCTTTAATGGGAAATAATCAAGATAAATCTTTGGAGTGATTTATCAGAAACAGAGAAAGTGCCTACCAGAAAGAAATTAGGATAAACCATTGATCGATTTAAAATGAACCAGCAGAAGTCTGGAAAAGAATCAGAATAAATCTTTGGAGCAATTTATCTGAACCGGAGAAATTGTATACCGGAAAGGAATCAGGATAAATAATTGATAGATTTAAACTGACGGCAGAGGTCTGGAAAAGAATCATAATAAACCTTTGGAGCGATTTATCTGAACCAACAAAATTATCTACCAGAAAGGAATCAAGATAAACCATTGATAGATTTAAACTGAACCGACAGAGGTTTGGAAAAGAATCAGAATAAATCTTTGGAGCGATTTATCTGAACTAGAGAAATTGTCTACCAGAAAGGAATCAGGATAAACCATTGATAGATTTAAACTGAACCAACAGAGGTATGGAAAAGAATCAAAATAAATCTTTGGAGCGATTTATCTGAACCAGAAGAAGTTGTCTACCGAAAAGAATCAAGATAAACCATTGATAGATTTAAACTGAACCAGCAGAGGTCTGGAAAAGAATTAGGATAAATATTTGGAGTGATTTATCTGAACTAGAAGAAGTTGTCTACCGGAAAGGAATCAGGATAGACCATTGATAGATTTAAACTGAACTAGCAGAGGTCTGGAAAAGAATTAGAATAAATCTTTGGAGCGATTTATCTGAACCAGGAGAAGTTGTCTACCGGAAAGAAATCAGGATAAACCATTGATAGATTTAAACTAAACCAGCAGAGGTCTGGAAAAGAATCAGAATAAATCTTTGGAGCAATTTATTTGAACCAGAAGAAGTTGTCTACCGGAAAGGAATCAGGATAAACCATTGAGAGATTTAAAGTTAACCAACAGAGGTCTGGAAAAGAATCAGAATAAATATTTGGAGAGATTTATCTGAACCAGAAGAAGTTGTCTACAGGAAAGGAATCAAGATAAACCATTGATAGATTTAAACTGAACCAGCAAAGGTCTGGAAAAGAATCAGAATAAATCTTTGGAGCAATTTATCTGAACTAGAGAAAATGTCTACCGGAAAGGAATCAGGATAAACCATTGATAGATTTAAACTGAACTAGCAGAGGTCTGGAAAAGAATCAGAATAAATCTTTGGAGTGATTTATCTGAACTAGAGAAAATATCTACCAGAAAGGAATCAGGATAAACCATTGATCGATTTAAACTGAACCAACAGAGGTCTTGAATCTTATTTAACTGGAAAGCATCAAAATAAATCTCTGGAGCAATTTATCTGAACCAGAGAAAGTGTCTACCGAAAAGGAATCAGGATAAATCATTGATCGATTTAAACTGAACCAGCAGAGGTCTTGAATATTCTTTAACTGGAAAGAATCAGAATAAATCTTTGGAGTGATTTATCTGAACCAGAGAAATTGTCTACCGGAAAGGAATCAGGATAAACCATTGATAGATTTAAACTGAACCAACATGGGTCTTAAAGGAAGTGTTTATCATGTATACAATTACCCCGTCTTGTTTCTAAAATTGATCTAAACCGGTGATGAAGGAATTTTGGACGATTACCACCCCAACAGACAATGAAGGAATCTTGGACGATTGCTACTCCAAAAGGTAATGAAGGAATCCAAGCATGATTTAGTCTTAGATAATTAATGCCACTTTTCTGTTGATCTTTTCCTGAAAAGGTAAAGAGTTAGTTGTATGCAATGCCATGATGTATGAAATGCATGGCGTAATGAAGTTTCTCAAAATAAATGAGATTATGCTGTATGCATTTATCATGTATGTAAATACGATGCGTGAAATGTTGCTGGAATGTAATTTTGTATTGGAAAATAAATCCTTGACAAGTGTTGGAGAGTTTTGGGAAGCTAAATCCCTGACTGCTATTGGAGATGAAGAGTATGTGCATCTTCGAACTTTGTTTAGAATGTTTTTGCTGGGGACTCCCGTTTTTTATTGTTTTAAGGAGAATTCCACTGGGGGGTGTTGATTTTACTTGAGAGGAAAACTCTGTGGAGAGTGTTGATTTCCGCTTGGGGAAAAGAGTTCAGGAGTTTCCGCTATCCGCTGCTCTACTGGGGAGGTATATCTTAATGGAAGAGAAAGGAAATTAACAACTTGTTGGGGATAAAGAGGTTAACTGTTATCTGGTTTAGCTTCCAGGCTTTGTAACAACTCACTGGGGATTGTAAAAGAGTCTACTAGGGAAGAGGAGTTGTGGTCCCTTAATTTGTAGTAATCAGAGAGGCAAACTCAAGCTTGGGAATATGTAGTTTGTTAGGGAGATAAACCCGATTGCCAATCTGCTGGAGAAGTGTTTTATTTTGGCAGAACTCCTCGAGGTTTCTTGAGATCAAACTCAGTTGGGGAGAAGTTTTCAGATATTAAAACTCTGGCCGGGGATCACCTGAATCCAACATTGTGGGGACTTGACTGAGAATCACCCTATGAAAAGGACTTTGTGAGAATTTGTCTATGCTCCTAGTAGCAAGTGTTTGTAGTATTTCCAGGAAGTGTTTGCTTGATTGTATATAACCCTTTGTTGGAATTCACGTTCAATGCCCCCAGTGATTCAGATACGATCTGCCCCTGGTTATTCAGCACTTCTTGAGAGATTTCTTGGAATCCCGACTTGACTGCCCCCAAACGAGTTGGACAGTGACATGTAATTCCCCCTTGTTTATAGGAGATTTTTCGTTGGAAGTGTCATCCAATTTGAAGTGATTTTGTTCACTGAGAGAGCTTTCATTCACTAGATATTCGTCGTGTGAATATCCCCGCTGTCAAACAATTAGCCATATGCAAACAATGATATTCAAATAATGCAAAGTTTATACTTGTATTTGAAGTTTTGAAAATGCATTTTAGCAAATAAAAGAATTTTGCAAGAATGTGAATTCAACTCAGGATTTAGGGTAAGCCTTACAAGAGTCAGGATACCTTTTGTAACAGTATGCTTTCGAACTAACCCATGCTTCAATTAGGACTTTGAAAGGTTTTATCGTGGTTTGGCTAAAAGGATAAGGCTCAAAGTGTATTTGTACCCTCCTGTTCTTCGTGATGTTCTCCAGTCCTAAACTCAGTTAATTATGTGTTTGAACTCCAATTGAGTCTGGAATGACGTTTTGGTGATGGTTCAGAAATTTGGAAGTTTATTTGTTGAAAGACAGTCATTTTTTCCATATTTCCCATGTTGTTGAGGATTTCTAGTGTCCTCTTTTTTGATTTACTATCCCTGATTTTTGCCTGACTGTTCTTGTTTTGAGATTACGGTCGGCGGGATGCCCCAGTTTTCTTAACTCTCCTTCGTAGGTTTTGACTTAGTGGGTTTTTATTTTTGAGAGATAATGACTTCCTATGTGATAGGGAACCATCACTATCTTTTAATTCATGGATGTTTTTGATATCACTCATTGTATTTGCGAATAAACGTGCATTTGAGTTAACTAAGAAACTACCCTGCCCCAGGTTTTGATTAAAGGTTTCAATTTGTGTGGAAAAGAAAAACTCCTACTTCTTTGGCTCAAAGGGGTTGACTAGGGATTATCTTCCTTATAACTCCAGTGTTTAGGAATTGAAAGAACGCATGTACATCGTCAGCAAGGTCTGTTCAAAAGCATATTGTATGAGATTATGGCATTGTTTTCGTCATCCTCCCTCTAAAGGCTTGCAACTTTTAAAATAAGAGTTGAATATCATAAAGGGAGTAAAAATCATAGTTTAAATAGAATGAAAAATGAATGGATTAATTCAAGACAAACATATTTAATGCATTATTTAAAGTAACCAAAGTCTGACATATAGATAAGTGTTTAAGTAAACAAAGAAATTACATCTGAAAATTCGAATGAATAGAAAATTTCCTCGCCCAGATCATCACTTCATATGGATGCCCTTGAGGGGTTATAGAAAATCTCCAATTGACCATCTTGTGTGAACTCCAACACTCCTTCGTAGATCAGGTTTTGAATCTTGTACTTCAGCGTACAATAATTGTTTGTATCGTGCCCAGGACTGTCGTAATGATATGCACACCTTGCATCAAGATTGTAGTTAGGAGAATAAGTTTTGGGGTTTGGATGAGGTCTTATTAATGTAATCAGATTCATCCTTAACATGTGTTTCAATGCTTGAGACAGTGGCATGTTGATGTTAGTAAACTGTCTCTCGGGCTTGTTTTGCCTTTGCTGATTTCCCTGTTGATGTTGACGAGCTCGTTGTTGGGCCCGTGATGTGGAAGCAATTTGGAAAGGTCCACTCTTCATTGGAGGCTGATTAATGACTCAATCCCCAATTCTGACGGTGTGTTTCATACGGTTGCAACTGTCTTGATGAAGTTTGTTGACAAGGGTCCTTAGCTCCTCTTGTCCCTGAGCTAAGTTTTGAATAAGAGCCATCTGGTCCACCAGTTGTCCCATCATCTTTCATTGTTGCCATTTTAGTTTGTAGCCATTCCAACTGGTCATCCTTGTTATCCTCGGGATTCCCCATGATCATGCCCCTAGTGAGGAGCACTTTCAGCTCTTCTTGTCCCTTGGATAAGTTCAAGAACATTTCCTGAAGCTGAGAATTTTGAGTCTGAATGTCCTTGGTAGTCTGCTCTAGTGCCATCTCTACTGAAATAAACAATAAGCAGATGAGAGACCTGTGTGGAAAAAGCCAGTCATGATATGATGCATGGTATGTGGATGCAATGTTTTCAAGGAATCAGAAAATTTAAATTTGTTTTAGACAAGAAAGGAGAAAACATCAATTATATTAATAAGTTTAAATTGATTACAACCATGCCCCTTGGGCTTACAAAGGAGGAAGCAAGATAAACTCCTCAGTCAAAAAGGTCGAACGCATCCTCTTTGGTGCAACGTAGGCGTTCAGATTTCGCTCCTCATGAACCTGTCTTGGAAGCTCCAAAACCTTCTTTTCACTCGCGTAGAGCTGGGCTACGAAGGTGTCTCGTTCTTCCTTCAGCTGGATCCAAGCTCTTTGTAAGTCTTCAAGAGAAGTAGGAATGGTAGGATGAAGGATAACATAAGAAACATCTCCTTCAACTAAAGGCTCCATGACGATAGGCAAAGTGGCAGGGTATGGCATACCGAGTCTTTGAGCACGAGTTTGTACCCACTTAAGATAAGGCTCCAAAGGAATGGAGTTATTACACCCCAATATCTTGATATCCACTTTGTTTATCATTCTCCAAGCTCGTATGAACCTTTGACGATAGCCTTGGTTGTCGCCCTGATAGTCGAATACCAAACCTTGGATGAGTGCATCGTGAGGACCATCTGTTGTACCCCAAAATTTTCCCTCCCATATTTCTCAAAACATTTCAAGAAAGATTCTCAGGTTGCTCAAGGAAGCCCAAGGGTTGGCTAGACAAGCTCTCTCCTAAGGCAGTCTACCTAAAATTAGGGTTTCATGTTGCATCAAGATACCTGAGTCCAAGGGATCCCAAATGCTCACCATTGTCCTAATATGTTCTGAAGATCATCCATGTCAAGTTCCAAGTCCTACAGGGAAAGTTTGCTCAGTCAATTGCTCAAAGGCCTGAAAATCGAATGTGCTAGGGCAAAAGTAAATTGTGGCCTACATGCAGTCAAACTTCGAGATTTTTGGTCAACATTATCATTTTGAAGTATCATTCATCATTTGATCAAGGGTTGATCATGATTCATCAAGTATTTCTCACAATTCATCAAGAACCAAAAGTTGCTAAATTAGGGTTTTGCAGGAAAAGTCAACTCAACTTTGACCAACCATAAATTTCTCATACTTTATGAGAAATGACCCATCCAAAGCTCATTTTGAATAGGATGTAATGCTCTACAATCCATCTTCAGCTCCCAAGTTCAAAATATGCACTCACAAGAAGTTATGAATTTGGACATTATAGGTCATTTTGAAAAGTCAACAAAAACACCTTTTTTGTCAAAGCTTCATACATGATCATGGAATATCAAATTGAGATGATACAAAAATGGTTGCTTAGAGGACATCCCAAGATTTCTAAAAAGTCCAAGAACACCCTCAAAGAGTCAAAATTGAGGAAGTTATGCATTGGTGAAGTTGATCTTTTTTGCAAAATTGCCAAAAGTCAACTATGCCTCAAATTACAATTTTTGCCAAATGGGCCCAATCTTTTGCACTTGTTTTGAGTTGGAAACATGGTCCACGAGCCCTAGCCCTTTCCACTTGTCATTATCTTGTCTTTATTATTTATTTTGATTTTTATTTGAATTAAATCATTTTAAATCAATACAAATCATAGAAAATCCAAAACATTAAAATTCAAAGATCTTGTGCTTGTTTCAGATCCTACATCCAGCTAGCATAAGATTGAATTCATGCCAAGGCTTTGTGTGCACAAATAGATTGAATTTGGCCTAAGTTTAGAAATATATTCAAAGTGAATCAAATACAAATCAAGAGCAATGATGGAGGAAGATTTAGCACACTTTTTCAACCCTAATTCAGTCCTTGATATATATTGAACCATTGCAGACCAAAAAGAAGGCTAGAAAGAGGCGTGAGAACAAGAACAAAACTTGAAAAAATCACAACAAAGTGCTGACACGATTTCATTGTTCCAGGCAATTTCAAAGCCTCCTGACCATCCCAATCGCTTCCTGGGATCCCCAACAAGCAAAACCAATCAAGAAGAAGCACTCTCAGGCCCTAAATACCAGTGTAAGTCATCCATGATATTGAGTTATTTTTGAAATCGAATTACGTCATTATGTCACTTATAGCACAAAATAATTATATATTCTTAATCCTTGGAACATTTGCAAGCTATCCATATCATCCAATTGCATTTTTATGGACTGAATCAAGAATTGCCATTGTTAGGGTTTGTGGTTTCATTTTAGGTTTTTTGTGTGCAGGAAAAATTAGCCCCCATAAAGGGTACCATGATGTTCAGGATGACAAGACGGTTCGATCCATGGCATTAGATGTAGTTTATATTGCTCTTGGAGGATTTTGGAACGAGCCCAGTTTGTAGTGACGGACAAACATCCGTAGGTAAAAGTCTGGGACTTTTACCAACGGAGAAAGGAAGAAGATGACTAGCTGGCACCATAGGATTGGCCTATTTGAATTTTGGCGCCCTTGTTCACATTATTATATATTATCATTATTATTCATTTTATATACAAACAGAACAACTAGCGCAGTTGGTAGCCAGTCATTGGAAAATGCCTTGGGGCCTGGGTTCGAATCCCAGGTCCCCCAATTGTTCCATATTATTTTGTTTCAGGTAATCCAGCATGCATACAAGACCAAGTTCCACCATATGACCTCATCATCCAACCTGCCAAGTGGCCAGATGGCCAGATCCAAAGGCCATCAACGAAGGAGCATCATGAAGCTTAGTCAAAGCAATACATGGGATTCTGGAAGTCAACGTGGGTCACATTCTTTTGGGCCCAGGACCTGATTCTCACACCCCCTAAATCATTTTTCAGGCCCAATAACTCTTTCTCTTTTCTTTTTATATTTTGTTTTATTTAATTAATTTATTTGTTTTACTAACAAATTTAATTTTTTTAACCAATCGAAAAACTCATAAAATCAACTTTTCACCGAATTAGGTTTAGATTTTATTTTTATTTTTTTATCCAAAAATTAATTAAATTAATTAGGTTTAATTTTTAGATAACTTTAATTATTTTGTAAATAAATTAACATTAATTAAGAATAATTAGGGTTTTAATTGAACTTAATTATATTTTCTTTTTTCTTAAAATAACAAAAACACAAGATTAGGTTAAATAATTATTTTCTTTAATCAATTTAATTAGTTAATTAATTTTGTAGTCATTTTAAAAAAACCTAATTCTTTTCTTAAAAAATAATTAAAAACAACAAAAACTTTTTTTTCTTTTAATTAGGTTAGAAAGGGTCAAAACCCTAATTTCTTGTAGTTCTTAATTTCATCGCGCGCTTTATTATTATTTTTACCATGTTGATGTAATTGCCCACAAGTTGTAATAGCTTAATTAGGACTTTTATTTTTCATTTATTGTTTCTTTTAAAGGGTTTGTTTTTGGCTATGTAAATACCCGAAGCCTTGTAATAGCATAGCATACTTTCCGCACTTTAAATTCCACAAAATATTAAATGTTAGATGTATGAATAATTAGGGTTGCATGACAAGAATGTATGATTAACTTTAAAACGGTTAGCTAACCATAAATGTGCAAAGACAATAAACTTGAAATTGAATCACTCGCACATGTGCACTCCTAGGGTATACTCCCACTTCGGTTGCCTTCGGTAAACGGTCATTAAGTATAGGATGCTTTAGTGGTCGCTCTTTTGTCTAAACAAAGATCAAAGTCCCATTTGGAAAAGTTGCCTCGGAATGGTTGCCTCGGATATTGTTGCCTCGAATAATTGATCTAAGACATTAGGGTTACTACTAAGACGTCCTAACATTGCTTTAGTGACCGTACATCCCTTTTCGAATTGACCCTCAAAACTCCAACGACGATGCTACCTACTCACTAATAGTGGGATAGCATTGTCTAAAGTAAACAAACATAGAACAATTCTCTTTTTCAAGTAGGTAGAATCTTAAGTACTTGCTCAATCCAAACAAACTTTTTCACACTTACACTCTTTTAAACAAAGCTTTCAAAAACACTTCGTAACACTCTTGAAGACAGAAGCAAGAGTTAAATCGAAGTCAAAAAACCTTTTTCAAATAAAACACACAAGCAATTTTGAAAATGATGAGCAAGTACCTAAGAGCCCGTGGAAAACCACGGATAGAAAGGGTGCTAATACCTTCCCTTTCTATAATCTACACCCCGTACTCAGAAAATCTCGAAAAAGGAATTTTTCTGTGCTTTTTTCCTTTCCTTGTTGGATAAAATAAAAGTCGGTGGCGACTCTTTCTTACCGCAACATTTTGCAAACACAAACGCAAAATGCAAACCAGCAATTCCTAAAAACAGTCCCGGTTCCGGCCACCGTATCACACCATCTCTTTGTGCATACCCAAATTGTGGTAACGCAAGAGAAGGGTTATAGGTGATACCTCCCCTAATTACTAAGAGTGTGACATTAGGGAATTCCCCACAACGGTCAATGATAGTAGTATCTTCCAAGGATTGAGAACACAAATAAATGTCAGAGTGTGTGAGGGATATCATCCTTTGAGACCATGTCAATCCTTGCTCATTTTTCAATGTTGATCGAGGTAAGTGCGGAGTAAACCACTTAGAGAGTAGGGGAATGAAACACAAGAGAGTACCTCTTTTCTTCATGGTGCGAGTGTGGAAACAATGTAAAATGTCTCCAAGCAAAGTGGGTATAGGATTACGGGAGAGGAAAACCTTGATGGCATTCACATCTATGAATTGGTCTGGATTAGGAAATAGAACCAAACCATAGATTAGAAGGGCCAAGACATCTTCAAAAGCTTGAAAATCCATATCTTCCTAGAATGATGAGCCTTCTCCAATAGAAACTTGGCTAGGAAACCCTTAACTCCGCTTCTTGTCTCTAAATTTGTTATAATGTCAGCTCTCTTCAGATGTAAGGCGTTGGAAATGACTTCAGGCTTTGGAGTCTCCTCTAAGCCTGTGAATGATATTTGATCAAGAACGGGCACTCCTAACAGTTGAGAGAACTCTTCTAATGTAGGCACCAACTGATAGTCAGGAAAGGTGAAGCAATGATGCATGGGATCAAAGAACTGGAAGAGTACACACATCATTTCTTCTTGAAAATTGGAGGTAGCCAAGCTGAGAAGTCGACCATACTTCTCGGTGAAGGGAGAATCTCCAAGCACCCTTGATGATAATTCTTGGAGTTTAGTGTGTGCTTTCACGAAGCTAATTTAGATGGTATTCCTTTGGATGAGATTCATGGCCTACAAAACAAAGCAAAGATAAATTCCTAAATCCTTGAAATGGTTAGTGAGAATGCTTATGATGTTATGATGCTTATGATGTTATGTACAAGTATGCCAAGCAAGCAGGTTGTTATGTACAAATAGTCATATACACACAAAACAGACAAGTCTTTAGGTTTAGGCTTGCATGGAGGTTGTAGGTAAGCACCCTCTTGAAGTATAGTTGGCTCAACCTGTCCTAGAAAGTAACCGAGTTCTAAGGGATCTCAATATCACCGACCTTTCTTTTAGGCATTATCTCAGCTCAATTAATCTTTTCTTACGGCTGAGATATCCCAAAAGTCCGATCTTAATGAGTGTAGCATCGAGTATAAACCAATCTTCGGTCAGAACCAAATCCAACTATCTCACTACTTCCTAATGGCTAAGTTGTTCAATTAAGGTTCTAAAGTCAGTTAGTGCTTCATGACGCTGCTCAGCGGCCCTGTATTCTCCTCGATTCAACATAAGGGATACCGGTACCAACAAATGCGTCACACTAACATAGCCATTGCTTCAACCGTATCGGTCTACGTCGTACAATTTCCATAATCCATTGCTACTTACCTAAAAGGTGCGCCAGATCCGGGTAGAGGATAAAAACAAGCCCAAATAAGGAACCATAATGTAAAGCAAGCAAGTCAAACAAAGAAAGCAAGTAAATGTGATCTAGCCCTAAGGTAACCCCACTTTTAAGTATTCCCCAGCAGAGTCGCTAGTTCTGTAACACGATGGGAGAACTGACTTGGGTGTTTTGCGTTTGATTGCAATTGTTGCGGATAGCAAGAGTCACCAGCGACTTTTTTTTATCCAACAAAGGAAAGGTTGAAAAGAATAGGAAAGACCTTTGAGATTATTTCTTGAGTTCGGGGGGTAGTTTATGAAAAGGGAAGGTATTAGCACCCTTTTCATCTGTAGTTATCTATGGGCTCTTAGTTGCTTGCTAGATCACTTGCTTTTTTGTTTGAAAATGTGCTTGTGGTGTGGGTTTTGAAAGTATGTTGAAAACGTCTTTGTAATGGTTCTCGTTTCTATAAGAACTCGTACAAAGTGTTGTTTTGTAAATAGTTCAAAGAGGTGTTTGTGGAATGTATTTTCGAAAGTGATTTTGAAAAGGTGTCTTTGTAATGGTTCTCGTTTCTATAAGAACACGTACAAAGAGCTTTGTCTTTTGAAAATGTTTCAAAATGAAAGTGTGGGTGTATGAAATGTTTTTGTTGTGAGAAAGCGAGTAATTAGGAGCATCCTACCTACTCAAAATGTCTAATGTTCTTTTCCTCCTCCTTTATATGTTGCTACCTTACCATTGATTTGGTAAGAAGCCCCATCGTTGGATGTGAAGGGACGAGCGTGGGACGTTTGAATAGTCATAGAAGGCATCCTATGTGACATTTTAGCAATGTCATTTAGGGACTAGATTGTATACCGAAGGCAACATTGAGGTTCATCGAGGGACTACGATCTTTTATCGAGGGTCTTTGCTAAAATGCACATATTCGAGGGACATGACTATTTTTATGAGACAACAAGTGAGATTACCCTAGAGGTGCATGTGTGAATAATGTGTTTGATTGTATGCATTTTGTCTTTGATTTTTTGGGTTGTCTACTTGTTGTTTTTATCTTGCCATACATCCTAATTACTAACATTTATACAAAAGTAATAAAAATGCAGAAAATAAATCTTACACTATTACAACCATATTGAATAGCATCAAACTGTAAAGACAAAACAAAAATGAAAGAAACTAAAATGAATGCTTCAATCTAGGAAGAAAAACCCTTCGATTCTACCCTTTCTGGCTTCCTTCGATTTGGGCCTGGAGTCAGTGAGGTCATGCCTTTCGATTTGGGCTTAGCCTGAGGCATGAGATGCAGCCTTCGATTCTGCATTTCTTCCTCCTTCGACTGGGGCCTGGAATCAACATGGCCATCCTTCTGGCTGCCTCTTTCGTTCAGCATGGAGTGCCCTCTTCACCTTAAGTCCCTTGCTGCCTCCTTCGATTAGGGCTTGGAAGTTAGTGTGGAAGCCTAAGGCTTCATTTCATACCTCCTTCCTCCTGTTTCTTTCGTTTGAGATTTTAAATAGCAAGATGGCCTGAGGCCATGCTAGCATTGTCTTATGGCCAGGTTAGTTCTTAAAGCGTATTTAATAAACCAAGAAACAAAACCAAAAGGATTAGCAATGAAAACAAACTAAAAGGGTGGAAACGAAAAGAACAAAAATGTTATGTACATGTTTGAAACGAAAGGAACGATAATTTACATGTTATGCTAGAAACGGAAGGTTACAGGTTAAGAGTGACTTACGTTGCTTAAAGCTGTGAATTGGACCTTTAGTTGTTGCCTTGGATACTCCTAGGTTTGAAGGGAAGAAAAGAAGGTGACATTTCTAATGCTGGATTCGAAGGAGAAGAATAAGTGTGATGTTCTTTCTACTGGATTCGAAGGAAAACCAAGTATGGGAGATTACTTCATATTCGAAAGAAGCAAGTGTTTTGATTCTGGGTTTGTGTTTGTGTGTAAGTGTTTGAGAGTTTGATGATTGAATATTCATTCCACCTAAAAGTCCTTGGATGTGTGTCCAGCCTCTTATACATGTTATGGAGCTTCTTATTTATAGGCAAAGCTGGCTAAGATTTTAGAGGGAAAACAAAACAATTTGAGTAAATTGCTTTTTGTAGCTTTCGAGGGATAATGTTTGTATGCCATTTTGGTGCAAGAATGGGCCAGTGTTTCAGGACTGTTGTGCAGCAGTTTTGGAGCGTTATGGCCAGTGTACCAGGCCTAAACTTGGAATCAAGCACCTTTTGAATATTTCATCTTTCGTTTTGACCTCCTTCGACCAGATTCTCCTTCAAACAACATTATTTGATTTTCACCCAACAAGTGTCTTTGGAATGGGTCACTTTTGTGCATCCTTCGAAGGAGCCAAATGTGTCTCCCTTGAATGGGACACCAAAGTATGCCTTAAGGGAGGTCTTATAAGTCCCGCGAATGAGACACCCGGATATGTCCTTCAAATGGGACACTCAGACATGTCCTTCAAATGGGACAAATGTGTCCTTCGAATGGACTATGCTAATCTTCGAATGGGCTAGTAAGGTATATCCTTCGACATGGACTCCTATGTATGCCCTTCAAATCAAACAATACATGTCCTTGAAAGGGGGTCACCAACCATGTGCGTTGAAGGTTGTCAAGGGTGGAATTGAAGCATACTAAAGGGAAATGTTGTCCAGTCGAAGCCAGTATAAACATAGCCAATTCCCTATTGAAGCCTGCATGCAGGAGGTCACCACTTTTCAAACATGCAAAAGGCCATTGCTCAAATGAAGGTTTGCATGAATATTCAATGCCCTGTCAAAGCCTGCATGCAGAGGGTCACTGCTTTGTGACTCAAGAAAAACATGTAAGGGGCCAATGGTGCAATCGAAGGTTGCACGCAAGAGGCCTTTTTCCTTGTGCCTGCTGGCCTGGTGGGAGCCTCTTGTGTGCATAGAGGAAGCTATGACTCAGTCGATGGCTGCATGCAGCCAACCATCAACTTATGAATCAAAGCAAGCATGTCAGAGGCCAACGCTCAGTCGAAGGATGCAAGCCAAGCTTGCATCGAAAGAGGCTAAAAGGAAATTCGAAGGAGGTGAATCGAAGAAGATTTATTTTTCTCCAATTTGTCAAAAATATTATTTTTATTTATTTTCCCCTTTTTTTAACAACTTCCTCTTTAATTTGACGCTGAGAAATCCAATTATACTTGTGCAAGCTTGAATTTTGAGAATCCCTGTGAGAAATTCCTTGAGAAATGAGAGGGATAATTTTGGGGTACAACAGAATCGTCTTGATGAGACGAAACGAATGACACCAGTATGAGCTTCTAATTTTACAGATTGAAGGACCTGCAATTCACGCGTGGCTAGAGGTTGAAGACGATGACATGTCATCTCTCAACCAATGACGTGACGCCATGCTATTTTTTCAAAATCTGTTTTAAATTAATGTTCCAGTGATTTATTCACTAATGTCCATATCATGCACAACGCGCCATATCCCTTGGATTTGATTACTAATGCATTTTGATAATGATCATATGATCCATATTTTTTTTGGTTTATTATTTTATTTTCTGATTTTTGTTTTAATTGTTTTAAACTTCAAAAACTTCATAAAAATTCATTTTAACTTCTAAAATTGTGAAAAAATAATAAAAAATACTTTTGATTTTTATCTTTCTGATTTTTATTTTTTCACAATTTTATTTTGTGATTTGGTATTTTTTTAATGATTTTTCATTTTATTTGACTTGTTTTAATTGTTTAAAAATACTTTTCTTGATTTTAAACTTCTGAAAAAATTATGGGGGATCCAATGACCTTTTGACAAATATTGGTGACCTCATTTTATTTTTAATTTTGATTTTACTATTTTTTGCAAATTTTGATTTCTTTACTTATTTCTTTATATTTTAAAAAATAGTTTTTGACTTTAAAAAATTCTAAAAAAAATTTCAACACTTGTTGACTCATGTTTAACTTCTGATATGTTTTTAGGATTTTTATTTGGTGTTTTAATACATGATGTGTATTTTAACAATTACTTTCTTTTTAAATCATTTAAATTTTATTTTATATTAAATATATTTTATTATTTTATTGATTGGTCTTGATTTAAAGACACTTTAGTTGTTATTTTAGGGCAAGTTCCTCAACCTCATTGGATCTTGGGTGTTGATAGGTTGAAAAACCAAATCCACCAAAATGGATGAATGATGTTGATGATATTTGAAACCCTAATTTCATCTGATATATTGGTTATACTATTATTCTCATCCCTCTTCATATTATCCCTTTCTTGTTTTTACTTGTGCTATATATTTCTTTTGAGAATGATCTACGTATCACTTCTCTAACATGTTGGTACATAGATTGCTATTGACCGACCTCAAAATAGGTGTGGCTTTTACATAAGTCCACTTATGATTGCTTAACATAGCGCTAAATTTGTCCCGATTCGAAAAATGATCATTCATGGCCCAAACTAATGTTTGCAAACCCAAGTATGTTTAATTTAAAACTTTGGATCCAATAACTTTGAAGTTCATTGTTAGGAGACTTTGATTCTATCAATCCTCTAATGAACTCCATGAATTTTGGTCTAAGTTAATTATTTTAACATCGTTGATCACATGTGGTTGCTTTGAGCACTTGAAATGAATGATATACTTGACAAAAAGCAAATGAAACTTGTTGTTGAGAGGCTTTGATTTTATCAATCTTCTAATGAGTTTTCAAAAGCAAGCTTCAAGATGGTCATTCAACTAACCTTATAACTTCTAATTCACTAACAATTAACTTTACTTTGTGCCTTTATTTTGTGCTTTTACTTTTATGTACCATTTATTTTTTAGCATTTACATTTCATGACATTTTTTCTTTTGCTCACTTGAGCATTTATCTTTATGTCATTTTATCTTTGCTCATTTGAGCTTTTATCTTATTTTGAAAACACTTAATAATCAACTTGAACATTAAAAGCTTTAAGGTTACTTGACTATTGGTTACTATCCTTGGCATTACGGAGTTGTGGATCTCTTGGACTTAGGATTAGAAGCCTTGATACTTTGGGACCTTGTTTCTCTATTAATATTCTGTCTGAAATCCATGGGGTTTACTCTAAGGCATTGGTTTGAATTTTGTCTGTGTGCAGGTTATTATGATTTTCATGCTTTATCTATGATTGAGAAGTCCTCTATACACAGTTATTACTCTGCCCAATTTTCGTAAAGACTTAATTTATCTGAAGCTTTGTATTCCTCATGGGTTTAGTATTTTTTCTTGCTTGGTTTCAATTCAAAGGATGGGAATTCTATGTTGACTTCTTATGTTAAGTATTAACTTCTTGTTTGTTAGATCATTATTTTTCTTAGCTTTTACCTTATGCTTTAGGATAGTCCCTTCATATCCTCCTATCTTCTTTAGTTTTAAAAATCTTCTCTCTCCTTTTCAAAACTCTTCCTGTTTTCTAACTTGAACCGCTTTTATAATAAACTTGGACTTAGGTCCATGCATTTTCAAAATCTTTTCTTAATTGAACTTTAATCAATTTAATCATACTTTTACATCTTTCTCAAGACTAAAAGTCAATTAACCTCATTCAAACCATTTGTTACCAGTTTGGCTTTTTACTTTAAAACTTTTTCTCAAAATATTTGATTCTTGTCGATTCTTGTAGTGATGCGAGCTACTATACTTCTATGATATATAATGAAGTTATATATTTTCCACTTGAGTGTTGAGTGAGGCTTTTTTGATTTTAAAATCCAAGCTATATCCTCCAGTTTGAGATGATGCAAATTCTCCTTTCTCATAGTTCTGGGTAGTAAGTATGTTTTCCACTCGGATATGATGATGATGCCTTTTCTCTTAAAATTAACTAACAAACCTTGTGTTTCAAAATTTTTAAGGTGGACTACGAGTACCCTGATCCCCTATTATATGGAAGATAGTATATAGGCACTAAAGGTTCGCAACTGCTAGATGTAAAAATTGTAAAAAAAAATAAATTCTTTTCTCATCTCCACCATCTTATTTTAGATACACCTTTTATATCCAAAATACACAGATTTTCAAAGAGGTTCCTGGGGAGTATCATAGATGTTTAGGATTCTAATACCTTCCCTTTGCATAACCAACCCCCGTACCAAGACTCTCTCCCTATTTTTTTGGGTTTATTCTCTCTTTTCCCATTTCCTTTAGAAACAATAAAGCACGGTGGCGATCTTTATTTGATATGTGTGAGTTAAGTCAATCCAATGGCTTAGTCTCAACATTTCTATCGCTACAGAAAACTGGCGACTTTACTGGGGACTAACATCTCTAAGTGGTTTGAGCCTATCTTTGTTTATCTGTGTATGTGCTATTATTTATTATATATTATTTGTTGTATATATGTGTAATACGGTGGCAGAACCGACTATTATATTGGTTTTGCATTTGTGTTTGCAAATGTTGCGGTAAGCAAGAGTCGTCACCGATTTTTCTTTTATCCAATTTAAGAAAAGGGCGAAAAGAACAGAAAATGACCTTTTTGAGAATTTTCTGAGTAAGGAGGGTAGATTATGGAAAGGGAAGGTGTTAGCACCCTTTCCATTCGTAGTTATCTACGGGCTCTTAGATGCTTAACTCATTTTTGAAATACCTTGTGCTTTTTGTTTTTGAAAAGTATTTTGAAATGCCTTAGTGTCGCGATTTGCTTCATGATACCTTTTGTATCAGTCCTCAAGAGTGTTGACAAAGAAAATGTTTTTGAAAATTGTTTTTTTGAAATGTGTAAGTGTAAAAAGTATGTTTTGAGCATAACATCTAAGAACTATCTACTTATACTCGAAAAAGTTCGTTCTTTTCCTCCTATCCTTTAGACAGTACTAACCTACTATTAGTGAGTAGGTAGCCCTATCGTTGGATGTTGAGGGACAATGGAAGGGACGTTTTTATAGTCACAAAGGCAACTGGGAAAGAAGCTTTAGTAACTACCCTAGGTTCTAAGATCATATTTTTACCAAGGCAACGTCGAGCGGGTCATCGAGGGACTTATGATCTTTTTAAACCAGAGGATAGCCACTAAAACCCCTCACGTTTCGAGAGTTGTGACTATTTTTCCGAAGGCAACCAAAGTGGGATACCCTAGAGGTGTATATATGTAATTGATTCAATTCAGTTTATTTATCTTTGTTATTAGGTTTGCTAACATTTTACTTTTAGTCTTTTCATACAAGCCTAATTACTAACAGTTAATATTTTGCATAAATTTAAAGTGCGGGAATCGTAAATCCTACGCTATTACAATGCTTCGGGGAGGGGGTATTTACATGTTCAAATGGGGAAAAGTAAAGAAAGCGATAAAGTCCTATTTTAATATATTAAATCTCATCAGCAGATACAAAAATATGAAAAGGAAAAATAGAAAGGAAATATTGAACGCGCGCAAATTGGGAAAAATACGTCTAAAACCCTAAAAATTTCTAAGTAAACAAGAAAACATTTTTGTTTGTTTTTGTTTATTTTTTATTAAGAAAAATATGTTTAATTAATAAAATAAATATTAAATGAAGTTAAACCTAATTCTAAGATTTTTGTGTTTTTATTAAGGAAATATTTGAATTAAATAAACCTAAGTCAAGTTGATTTTAAATTGATAAAAGGGAGTTAAAATAATTAATAAATTAAATTAATAAAAATTAAATTAATCAAAAAAATCCTAAGTCTATGATTATTATTTTTTATTTTTTAATGATTTGTTAGAAAAAGGATTAAAGTGAAGTAAATAATAAAATAAAATAAATAAGAAAGCTAATGGGCCTGGAGCTGATTAGTAAACAGGGGGGGGTATGTTGAAATTTGCTAAGGCCCAATAAGAGAGGGAGCCCAGTGGCTGCATATGATTCAATGGCGTTTCTCTTTTGAAGGTCTATCACGAGCTCTTGATTCTAGAACATTAGATCTGACGACATGATGCTTGGATGATGGTGATTTGAGGATACAAGGTGTACGCGTGGTAACTAGAAGTATAGGATCTCCAAAGTATGTGTAAGAAAAAATAAAATTTCTGAACCAGGGACTCGAACCCAGGCTCTCTCCCATTTCTTACGCGCTGCCTTGCCAATTGAGTTGCTGTTTGATTCATGGATTATAATACAACCATATCATTATATGTGAAAAATGACTCAAAATATATTAAAAAATAATACGCGTGCACTGATGGGCCCCTTTGCATTTGAATTGGCCAATCAGGACACACTGCCTTGCCACACCTGCCCTTGCCTGAGTTAAAAGACCGGAGGGACGCCAGAGTCAAACTCCGGTCGTCTTCTCTGGTACATCAAAACATGGATCCTGCAAATTTGTTAGTTTTAAGACTGAACCAAAACCCTATTCCACTTAAATTTTCGCCCTGATCACGAATCTGGCCTTAGATTGGCCAGAAAACTCCTACATCTTGAGTTATGAATCAAAAACCCTAACACGGTTTGATCATTGCATTTTATGATCTATACGTTATGCTTTCCATGTAATTCTTATAATATGCTCTAAGGATGCCCAGAAACTCATACACACATGTTAAAACATTTAATAATTCGTAAAAATAAAGATTAGGAGTTGGGATTATACCAAAACGGTGATGACTTGGATCTGACGATCTGTGACGTTTCAAGCTTTGAGAATAGTTGGAACATGTCCCTGGGAACCTCAGGAGCAACATACGATCGCTAGTTTGAATTGAGAGCATCTGTAAAACGTGTTTCAACTTTTGCAACCTTGGTTGAAATTTTGGAAATTTTTCGTGGCTCTCTGGGTAATGTCTCTACGTAAGTTTGGCTTGCATATGTGATGTATTTGTAGTGGAGGGGGAGGGGACAAGGTGAGAAGGAAAGAAATCAAGGTATAAACATGTTGTTTAAAGCCCTGATAACAAATTTGAAAAATTACCAAACTTCATATTTCATGCCATTTTCATAGTTGGATGAACCTGATCAATTCTTGCATGAATTTGTAGGCCTTAAACGGATCCAAAATGTCAACCCATATGTCCAAAACAAATATCCATTATTTTATGTATCATATTTTATGTTTATTTGAATAAAATAAAATAAAATGTGTATAAAATAGATAGAAATTGTAAGGCATGGTAAGAGTGATATTAGAGGTCCTTTATAAGCTTAGGAAGATATTTGAAACCCAAGAAGTTAAGACATTGACTTAAAAGTTCAATTTTGCTCAATGCACAACTCTTGAGATGACCAAAATTTTCCCAACTTGGGCAAGCCATAACATGCTCAATTTTGATCTCTTGGTGATGACCCTGGACTTTTTGGAAATCCCAATATGTCTACTTCAATACCTCTTTTTATAAAGTTTACATTTGAAAAATTTATCTTGATGTAAATGGTCTTGACAAAAAGTGCCTTTTGTTGATTTTCTGAAAATGACCTGTAATGTATGAGCTTGTATCGTTCAAATGGTGCATATCTTGATCTTGAGGATAAAAGAGAAGTTATAGGGAATACAATTCTATTCAAAATAATCTTTGTTTGGGAAAAATTGGATGAAGCATATGAAAGTTATTCCTGGTCAAAGTTCAGTTGACTTTTCCTATAGAAACCCTAATTTAGCAATTTTTGACTTTTGATAGATTAGGAGCATTTCTTGAGGAATCATGATCAACCCTTGATCAAATTATGGATGTTATTTAAAAATGTTGATGTTGACCAAAAATCTTGAAGTTTGACTATATATAGGCCACAGTTGACTTTTGACCTCGTACAATTGATTTTCCAACACTTGTGCAATTGACTGAGCAAACTTGTAGTGTAAGGCATGAAATTTGGCATGGACAATATTGAAGGCATATTAGGACAATGGAAAAAATTTGAGACTTTGAAGCTCCCACATCTTGATTAAAAGTGAGACCCTAGTTAGAGTTTCATTGCTTAGGAGGAGAATTTGTGTGGTTAATTCTTGATCCACCTTGAGCAATTGGGAACCTCAATGAGCATGCCTTGAGTAAAAGTGGGAGGGAAAATTTTGGGGTACAATAGCTGCCCCTGTTCAATCTTCTTAAACCTGAAGATTTATATTGGATTTTATTCCTTTCGTAATCTGAAGGTGGAAGATGATTGAACACTAGAGTGCTCAGAAAATTGCACTCGCCTAATGTAACACTGTTAGTTGATAATATCGAGAATGGGCTTACAGATGCCATTTGGAGAAGATGACTGAGAGTTGTCGGAGATGGGATTAAAGATGCCATCCAAAGTAGATGTTGACTTCCTAAGAAGTCTCATTGGGGGATTCCTGTTCCTGCTGTCTTAGGAGGACTCCGCTGGGGAATGTGGGTTTCTGTTGTTCTCCTGCTTGAGGAAACTCTGGGGAATAAAGTCTAGGAACTTCAGTTGTCCAAGGATCCACTGAAGAGTTATCTTTGGAGAGATGAAAGTTTTTTGTTTTCTGATTAAAATCCAAGCTTCACAGTAACTTGCTAGGGATAATGGAATTAACCGTTACCTGAAAATGTATTAGAGAGAGCCTGTGTAGGGCTGTTCCAGGATGGGTCAGTGTTAGTCTGCATCTGGAGATATACGAGAAGGAGCCTGTGTGGGGCTATTTCAGGATGAGTCCGTGTTAGACTACATCTGGATGATGAGAAGGAACCCGTGTAAAATTGCTTCATCTGGTCATGTAGATAGTTTTTCTTTCTGGTTTCAGGTGTTAATCTACAAATCAGCTTTTCACAGATAGTTGTCCTGTCTGGTTTCAGGTATTAATCTGGAACTTGAAAATTGTCGATTGTTGAGATAGTTGTCCTGGCTTGTTACAGGTATTAATCTTTGACCTGAGAAAGAAAGATAGTTTTCCTGGCTTGTTACAAGTATTAATCTTCAATCTCCTCATGTAGATAGCTTTCTTGGCTTGTTACAGGTATTAATCTATAATCAGTAGTCCACAGATAGTTCTCTTGGCTTGTTATAGGTGTTAATCTGGAACTTGAAAATTGTCGGTCGCTGAGATAGTTGTCCTGGCTTGTTACAGGTATTAATCTATGACCTGAGAAAGAAAGATAGTTTTCCTAGCTTGTTACAGGTATTAATCTTCAATCTCCTCATGTAGATATCTCGCATGGCTTGTTACAGGTATTAATCTACAGTCGGTAGTCCACATATAGTTCTCCTGGCTTGTTACAAGTGTTAATCTGGAACATGAAAATTGTCGATCGCTGAGATAGTTGTCCTGGCTTGTTACAAGTATTAATCTATGACCTGAGAAAAAAAGATAATTTTCCTGGCTTGTTACAGGTATTAATCTTTAATCTCCTCATGTAGATAGTTTTCCTGGCTTGTTACAGGTGTTAATCTACAGTCGGTAGTCCACAAATAGTTCTCCTGGCTTGTTACAGGTATTTATCTGGAACTTGAAAATTGTCGGTCGCTGAGATAGTTGTCCTGGCTTGTTACAGGTATTAATCTCTGACCTGAGAAAGAAAGACAATTTTCCTGGCTTGTTACAGGTATTAATCTTCGACCTGCTGTATAGGTTGATAGTGTTTGTGTTTCTGTGAACTCAACCTGGAAAGGTAGAGTCAGTTTCATGCGATGTCATGATGTATGAATTGTACGATGCTCTCAAAATAAATGAGATTTTGATATACGCATTTGTGTTGTATATGCTATGATGTTTGCAGAAATGATGTATGAATGCAATGTATGATTATGTCGGTTGTTCCATTGTTGTATTATTAAACTAGGGAAAATAAATCCCTAATTGCTGCTGGGGGTGAAGAATGTAGGTCTTCGAATTTTGTTTGAAGTTGACATGTTGGGAGATGATATTCCGTTGTTAGATAAATAAACTCTGTTGGGAAAGGAAAGCTTCGTGAACTGCTTGGAAATTTTGTGAAATCCTGCTGGGGAAACCTGAGAGGCTTGGCGACTTCACTGGGGATCCTTTCCTAGATGTCGGAGTAGTAGTTGGAGATTTGCTCCGCCGGGGATATGAGAACCTGACATCATTGGATTGCATACTGAGAATATGGTAGTGACCTTGTAGTAGGACGTCTATGCCTCTGTACTTGCTGAAAAAAGTATCGGCTGGAGAAAGTATCTGCTGGGGAAAACATCTGCGGGAATTTTGTGGATGGCCCTTAGATATTGTCCCGTCTCTTAAAGTCATTAGTAATCGTCTTTATGTTTTTATGTGTGTATTTTCAAGAAGTAATCACATTTAAATGCATATGTTCAAAAATAATCACTGGACGCTTTCTAAACAAAACAGAAAAATAAAAACATATGTTTTGCACTGTCAAAGAGATAACTTTGTATTATTTTGAATAAGCGTTTTTGAACAAGAAGACAAACATCCTAGTAAGAGAATACCGTCGTAAGAATAAAACTTTACAAAATAACATACAAAGAAAACAACTATGTGAAATAACCCCACTGGGTTCCCATTCTGCTATTTCCCTTATGTCCTTGAGCGTCTCATCTCTTTGTTGCTTGTCCGAAGCTGACTGGATTGATTGGTACCATTTGAGCTTGATAGTTGACACCGAAAATTGGTTTTAAGGTGATCCAACGGGACATAGTTATACGCTTTAAATCCCTAACTTTTTCCTGGACTGCCCTTTCGGGTTTTCAGTCCACCATGATACCCTTTTTTTGCCTAAGCCGCCTTTTCAGGTTTTTGATTTCTCGGGTGTACATTTTTTTTTGTATATCCCTAATTTTTGCCCGAACCCTTTTGGCTTGCCGGGATGCCCTTATTTTTCCCAGGCCAGTCAACCTAGCGGGTCTTTGTTTATGCGTAGTATCTTTTAACTATTTCCGTGTTTACCTGGTGCAGGAGGTCGTCATCGTCTATAATGATTAAGATCATGGCTCCACCAGAAAATATGTTCTTGATCAAATGGCCCTTTGTATGTGAGAGTCTATTTGCCCCTGAGATCACCTTGTAACAGGATAATGCACTTGATTACTAGGTCACCAGCCTGGTATACCTGACGTCTGACCTTCTTGTTAAAAGCCTTGATCATACGTTTTTGGTACATCTGACCGTGACAATCAACCGCGAGCCTCTTTTCGGCAATCAGGTTTAATTGGTCGAATCTAAACCCTTTCGTCTTCGCTTAGCTCTGCGTCGTTCATGATCCTCAAGGAAGGGATCTGGACCTCAATGGGCAGGACAACTTCCATATCGTACACCAGAGAGAAAGGAGTTTCCCCTGTTGATGTGTGCATCGTGGTGCGGTAACCATGAAGAGAAAATGGTAACATCTCGTGTCAATCTTTATATGTCACCATCATCTTCTGTATGATCTTCTTGATATTTTTGTTAGCAGCTTCAACAACTCCATTCATCTTCGGCCGATAAGGAGAAGAGTTATGATGTTGGATCTTGAATTGCATGCAAAGCTTGGTGATCATTATATTATTGAGATTGGTACCATTATCTGTAATGATTCTTTCTGGAATACCGTATCGACAGATAAAGTTATGTCTGATGAATTGAGCCATAACGTTCTTGGTAACAAAAGCAAATGAAACAACCTCGACCCATTTTATGAAGTAGTCAATGGAAACTAGGATGAAGTGGTGTCCATTAGAAGTTGTAGGTTTGATCTCTCCAATCATGTCAATGTCCCACATTGCAAATGGCCAAGGAGCAGTCAGGATGTTTAGAAGAACCGGAGGCACATGTATTTTATCAATATAGATCTGGCACTTGTGACAAGTTCGTGAATGCTGATAACAGTTTGCTTCCATAGTAGACCAATAGTATCCTGCCCGTAGGATCTTTTTAGCCATCGTGTGCCCACTAGAGTGGGTGCCAAAGGTACCTTCGCGCAAGTCAGCCATAATCTTTTCTACTCCACTCTTGTCTACATACAGAAGCAAAGTAGAATCATGATTGTGCATGTAGAGGATCCCGTTACTGAGGAAGAACTTGGCGGAGAACCTTCTTAGGAACTTCTTATCATTGACTGGAGCTCCCTCAGGGTACTCTTAGGCTTTGAGATATCTTTTGACTTCATGGAACCAATGCTTGTTCACTACTTCTTCAGTATCAATCTCGTGACAGTATGCTGGTTCGTCCATCCTTTCAATAGTGATCTGAGGAGCCCCGTTATCCCACTTGACCTTGAAAATGGATGACATTGTAGCTAGCGCGTCTGCTAGTTGATTTTCCTCTCGTGGAAAATTCTCAAAGGTAATTTCTTCAAAATGCGGAATCAGTGTCAACACATGCTCTTTGTAAGGGATGAGATTAGGATGCTTCGTGTCCCATTCACCTTTGATTTGATTGATCACTAAGGCTGAGTCTCCAAATACACTCAAGAATTTGATTCTCAAGTCGATAGCGGCTTTCAGACCCATGATACATGCTTCATACTTAGCCATATTATTGGTACGACTGAAACATAGCCTGGCAGTGAAAGGAGTATGACAACCTTCGGGAGATATGATCACAATGCCTATGCCATTGCCAAAAGCATTGGAAGCTCCATCAAAAACCATAGTCCATCGGGATCCTTTTTCAGGTCCTTCATCCGGTCCAGGTTCTTCACAATCGGTCACTAACATGATATTCTCGTCAGAGAACTCAAAATTTATGGATTGGTAGTCATCCACATCTTGATGAGCCAAATGATCAGCTAGTACACTTCCATTAATTGCTTTCTGAGTTGTGTATTGAATGTCGTATTCGGTCAAGAACATTTGCCATCTTGCTATTCTTCCCGAGAGAGTAGGCTTCTCAAAGATGTACTTGATTGGATCCATTTTAGATATCAACAAGGTAGTGTGAGGAAACATATATTGTCTTAGTCGGAGAGCAGGCCATGCCAAAGCACAACAAGTTTTCTCGAGCAGTGAGTATCTTGTTTTGCAGTCGGTAAACCTTTTGCTAAGGTAGTATATTGCATGCTCTTTTCGACCAGACTCGTCATGTTACCCCAACACACGCCCCATTGAGTTCTCTAACACTGTTAAGTACATGATCAGAGGTCTTACTTCAACTGGTGGTATCAATATTGGAGGCTCTTAAAGATATTCCTTGATTTTGTCAAAGGAATTCTGGAAATCGTCATTCCACTTCACTGCTTGATCTTTCTTTAGTAATTTGAAGATTGGCTCAAAGGTAGCAGTCAGATGTGAAATGAATCTGGATATGTAGTTTAGGCATCCCAAGAATCCTCTGACCTCCTTCTCAGTGCGAGGAGTTGGAATTTCCTGTATACCTTTTCCTTTGCAGGGTCCACTTCAATGCCATTTCCGCTGACGATGAATCCTAAGAGCTTACCGGATTTTACTCCAAAGGTGCATTTATTCGAGTTCAACCGTAGTTTTTATTTTTTCAATCTTTCAAACAACTTCTGTAGGTGATCGAGGCGCTCTTCTTCCGTCTAAGATATGGCTATCATATCATCCACGTAGACCTCTATCTCGTGATGGATCATATCATGAAACAAAGCTACCATGGCACGCTGATAGGTTGCCCTGGCGTTTTTTAACCCAAATGGTCTCACTTTGTAACAAAAGGTTCCCCAATGTGTGACAAAGGTCGTCTTCTCCATGTCCTTAGGTGCCATCTTGATCTGATTATACCCGGAGAAACCATCCATGAAGGATAATACCTTATGCTGTACGGTGTTGTCAACTAGAACATCAATATGGGGAAGCGGAAAGTCATCCTTGGGGCTTGCCCTATTTAGATCTCTGTAATCCACACACATACGTACCTTACTGTCCTTCTTCAATACTAGAACCACGTTAGAAACCCATTATGGATTAGAGGTGACGGCTAAGAAACCAGCATTGAACTGTTTCATGACTTCAGCCTTGATCTTTTCTGACATCTCTGGCCGCATGCGACGAACCTTCTGTTTCCCGGGAGGTCAGTCCTCTTTTGTAGGTAGGCGATGAACCAAAATATCAATGTCTAGTCCCGACATGTCTTCGTATGACCAGGATAAAACCTCAACATAGTCATGTAGCATCTGTATTAACCGGTCTTTGACACTATGTTCCAGATCGACACCTATCTTGACTTCTTTCCTGTCCTCTTCAGTACCTAAGTTAACTGTCTCAACTGGCTCTTCATGAGGTTGTATTGCCCTTTCTTCCTGTTGTAATAGTCTGGCAAGTTCTCCTGGTACTTCACAATCTTCCTCACCTTCGTCATCGGCTTGGTAGATCATACTTTCGAAGTCATAATGGGCAATAGCAGAACCGTTATCAACGGGATCCAGAGTGGATGTGGATCTGTAGTTTAATATGTGGGCGTGTGTAAGAGCATAACTGTATATTTTTTGATAAAGTAAAGAGAAGAAAAGAAAAACAAAGAGCTCAAAATTTGCATGTAAAACATCCAATGTTTTATTAATGACATATGAAAATGAAGCACTAACCCTCACAAATGGACCACTGTGCCTCGGGTAAGACACAAGGCTTTAATGTTTCAATTGTTCAAATATTACATATCCTTAAAACAAAAAGACAAATTACTCTTGAATAAAAGCAATGGGCACAAAATCTTTAGCCTCCCAATTGCTGAGTCCACCGCTGATGGTTGGGAAGATCCACTTGTCAAGGTCATGGTCACTATCATTGTCCTCCAAGGCATTGACCCCATGGTTGCTGACCCATAAAGGTGGTCCCCCGACGCGAGCGTGTCGAACAGCTCTCTGGGCTTCTGAAGTAAAACACAAACCAAATTTGTCAGATTTGTAGGGAATATCCGGAAGTTGGCCCCAAATTATACACCCACCTTCTTCGACTAATGCCTTGGCGTCCTTCAAAGAAGCCATCTTCAATGGAGGTCTAGTAGTCTTTGGAACACTGGCAACGGTCTTAGTTGCAGCAACGGTTTCTAGAACCTCCTCAAAGCTCTGACAGGGGGTCTCAATGAACTCACCGTCCACTTCAACGTACTTGAAAGAGTTCATGTGGCTCACCATGTACTCCTCCTCCCCATGGACTGTGATAATTTTCCCATTGACTGGGTACTTCAGCATCTGATGTAGGGTGGAAGTTACAGCACCAGCCCCATGGATCCAGGGTTGAACCAATAAACAGGAATAGGACATGCGGATTTCCATCACATAAAAGGTGGAATTAAAGGTATGAGTACCCACTTTGATAGGGACGTCCACCTCCCCGTGCACCATTCTTTTAGAACCATCAAAGGCCTTCACCACAATGTTACTGGGCTTTAGCGCGAGTCCTTTGCAATCTAACCTGTCTAGAGCATTCTTGGGTAAGACATTCAGCGATGAACCTGTACCCACTAGAACATGGGCTAATGTAGTTCCCCTTCACTCAATGGAGACATGCAGGGCGTCGTTGTGTTTCCTTCCCTTGGGAGTTAGGTCTGCATCAAAGAATCTTAGGCCATTGTCAGCTGTCAAGCTAGGCACACAATTGTCGAATTGATCAGCGAAGGTCTCTAGAGGCACGTGGGAAGACTTCATGAATTTTACTAAATCCTTGGCATGGGCTTCAAAGTATAGTAGTAGGGCCATCATTGAGATTTTTGAAGGGGTCTTCCCCAATTGCTCCACGACATTATAACCACTCTTCTTGATTATCTTTAAAATCTCTTCCATCTCCTTTTTAGAAGCCTCGGGAATGACTTCTGGATGCGCCTTCGTCCGGACAGGCTCAACCAATACCTCTTTGCCCCGAGTCTCAGCCGACTCGGTAATAGGGATAACATCAGGACTAGCAGTATGAGTAGCAATGAGAATACTGACATGAGTAGCAGCAGGAATAATCACCAAAGTAGTAATAGGAGTACTATTAGGAGTAGCAGCAGGGATGATCACAGGAGTAGCAATGGTCTTTGGAGAGATCTCGGGGGAGAAAACTCTTCCACTTCTTGTTATTTTACTGGTCCCAATAATATTGTCGACGTCAGGATCAGTATTTTCAACAGATTTGTCTTCAACAACCAATAGGTCCTGCTTGACGCCATGGTAATAGACGCCAGCCCCATAATTCCAGGGAACAACTTTATCCGAGGAGTATGGTATTGGCCCAGGCATGGTGATGATAAAGGGAGAAAACTTTGGAACAGATGTAATCCTGACGGGTCTTTTGGTGGAGACCCTGGGATGATTGTCAGAAATGGTGATTATTGAAACATCTTCACATGAATTTCTGGCAAGAGGAACTTTCTCGAATAGGATTTCTTTGTTAACTATCAGGCGTTGAACGCCCATCTTTAACAATAAACAGCCATCTAGTAGAGACATACATAAGTGGCAATCTTCACCACAACCCGAAAATAAACCGACTTGTAATAGATTTTCTTTAACAGTCAAAAGAGGAGTAGTTAATTCATCCACAGAGGAAACAAAATGGTCATCATCAATAGCATTGACACCTTAGCCATGTTTGGGCATTGGTGCTGTTATTACATTAAGTGTCTCGGGAAGGTCAAACTAAATCTCCTTCGCCTCAATGAGATCACGTACCTTATTCTTTAAGGCCTAAAAGTCATTTGTATCATGCCCCAAAGTCTTAGAATGGTAGGCATATCGAGCATTTGGATTGTAGCGGGGAGAGGCAGTATTAGGATTCTTCGGGGCCTCCTTCAGAGTTACCAAATTGGACTTCAGTAGGTGTGGTAAAACTTGGGATAAGATCATGTTGATCCGAGTAAACTGTCTTCTGGGTGCATCCGGCCTGCGCTGATTGTTTTGTTGTTGGTTTGAGGCAGGATTGGAAATCATAATAGCCCCTACCGTCGGACGACACTCATTTTTCTTATGATTTCTTTGGCCATAAGTAGCACTGACCTCCTTCTTTCCAGTGAAAGGTTTATTTGCAGTACTGGAGGATGCATCTCTCTGTATTTTACCACTTTTGATGCCAGCTTCTACCCGTTTGTCATTCAAGATCAATTCAATAAACCCAGCAGAAGAACTTCCAATCAGATGGTTAGAGAATGACCCGGATAACGTGCCCAAGAACATGTCCACCAGCTCCCTATCAGACAATGGAGGTTGTACTCTTCCCGTAAGGTCTCTCCATTTTTGGGCATAATCTTTAAAACCTTCGTCGGAACCCCATAGACATACTTTGCAACTGTGTACGAGTCGGGGCAAGGTCAACATTATATTGATACTACTTATAGAAAGCAGCGGCCAAATCTTCCCAATTGCGAACGTTGGTTCTTTCCAGTTGATAGAACCATTCCAACTGAGTCCCCAAAAAACTTTCCTGAAAGAAGTGAACTCACAGATTCCTGTCAGTAGCCTGGGGTTGAATCTTCCTGACATATGACCTTAAATGAAGCTTCGGACAGGAGACACCTTCGTACTTAGAAAATGTAGGGACCTTGAATTTTTATGGGATGACCACCCCTGAAATCAGTCCCAGCTCCTCAAAATCTAGCCCGGGTATCCTCTGGATCTCCATAGCATTGAGTCGATCCTCTAGATATTTGTATTTATCATCAGAAGGAGGATACTTCTCTTTAGAATAGTCAGGTTCATCTTCTTCAGACCCTGGATTGTTGTTTTCTTCCACTGGCTTCTCTTCTTGACTGTCCCCCTCATTTGACGGGGTCAAGAAATCTATAGCTCGCTTAACCGGTCCTCTGATCCTTCTTCCCAAATTCACTACACCAGCTAGTTTCTTTGGCTTCTTGGTTTTCTCTTTGATAATAAGAGCTTTTAGATCTTCCTGCCCCTGGGCCAGAGCCAGAAACATTTTCTGAAACTGAGCGTTCTAAGCTTAGAGGTTCTTCACTATCTCTTCGAGAGCCATTTCTTTTGCTGAAATAAACAGTGAGAAGAATAAGAAACCTATCTTGATAACCTGTTTATGCGATGATATGCATGATATGCTTATGCAATGTTTTCAAGGGGCCCATAGGATTTAAACTCTTTTAACCAAAACAGAAACAAAGACTTTTTATTAGTAAGTTCAAATGAAATCAAAGTTTACAAAGGAATAACAAATAAGAAAATTCTAAAATTCCTAAGTCTCCTAAGGACGCTTCCTTTTGGGGCTAATGTAGGCATTTAGATTCTACTCTTCGTGAAGCCGCTTTGTCAGTTCTAACACATTTTTCTCACTGGCATAGAATTGAGACTCAAAGGTATCTCGTTCTTCTTTGAGCTGTATCCAAGATTTTTGCAATTCTTTGAAGTTTGTTGGCATATTAGGATGCAGAATGATGCGAGACTCAACCCCTTGAACAATATGCTCTGAAATCACTGGTAGGATAGCAACATATCGCATCATAATATTTTGAGAATGAGATCGCACCCATTTGAGGTATGGCTCCAAAAGGATGGAGTTCTTGTGCCCTATAGTCCTGCTATCAGTCTTCTTAACCATTCCCCAAGCACGGATGAACTTCTGATGATAACCTTGCAAATCATTTGAATAGTCAAACACAATATCTTAAATGAGCATATCATGAGGACCATCCCTCCGAGTGTAACCGAACTGATGTAAAGCTAAGGAGGGGTTGTAGGTGATGCCTCCTTTAATTCCAAGGAGTGGCACATTGGGAAATTCTCCGCATCGATTAATAAAAGAGATGTCTTTTTAGGAGCGAGGGCACCAATAGATGTCAGAGTGATAAAGAGACATTAATATTTGGTTCCATCTTAAACCTAACTCATTCTTCATTACTGACCAAGGAAGGTGCAAAATAAACCACCTATAGAGTAGAGGTATGCAACACATAAGAGCCCCTCGCTTCTTCATGGTACGGGTACAGAGTGAATGCAGAATATCCCCGAGCAATGTAGGCACTGCATTGTGAGTAAGAAAGATGTTGATGGCACTGACATCTACAAACTGATCTGAATTGGGGAACAGAACCAACCCATAGATCAAAAGAGCTAAAACATTTTCAAAGGCATGGTAACTCATAGTGTCTAGGAATACCTGGGATTTTTTTCATCAGAAAACTTGTAATGAGGCCCTTAACTCCACTCCTTTTTCCCAGTTGGACTCAATGTCAGATGGATTCAAGTGCAAAGCTATGGCAACATCTTTAGCAGTTGGATCTTGTTCTAAACTGGTAAAGGGTATATGCTTCAATATAGGCAAACCAAGTATTTTGGAGAATTCTTCCAGTGTAGGCACCAACTGATAATCTGGAAATGTGAAGCAATGATTCTTAGGGTCGAAGAACTGGAATAAGACACTCATTAAACCCTCGTCAAAACCAGCAGTAACCAAATTGAGCAAGTGACCATATCTCTTGCTGAATGATGAGTTCTCAGGAACTTTTAGAACCATTTCTTTGAGTTTGGGAGGAATCTCTACAAAATTGATTCAGATGGTTTTTCTGCGAGCTGAATCCATAACCTACAAAATAGAGGATAGATGAATCCACAAGCACTTGAAATGTTTAGTGTATATGACATGTTATGATGTTTATGATGTTACGATCACAAGTATATCAAACACACACAAGTCACACAGAGACCTCAAGTTTAAAGGCTTTAATGAGTTTTAAAGTTAAGTACCCTCTTGAAGTTTCAGTTAGCTCAACCTGTCTTATTAATAGTAACTGGGTTCTAAGGAGTCTCATATCACTGACCTTTCTTTTACGCATTGTTCTAGCTCAAACACCGAAGTATTGCAGCCAGAATATCCCAAAAGTCCAATCTCAATGAGTGTAGTATCGAGTATCAACCAATCTTCGGTTGGAACCAAAGTCGGCCATCTCACTACTTTATAATGGCTTAGGGTAAGTCAATTTAAGGTTCTAAAGGTCATTTAGCGCTTAATGACACTATAAGGAAGCCTAATGTTATCCTTGACTGACTAAAGGAACATTAATACAAGCCAGAGTATCACGCTAACGTAGCTATCACTTCGTCCATATCAGTCTACGCTGTACAACCTCCATGATTTATTGCTACTTACCTAAAAAGGTGCCCCAGATTCGGGTGTAGGATCTTTTAGTAACAACCCAAACAAGCCCTCAAAAGTAAAGCATACAAAAAACACAATGTAAAGCAAAATTAAAATGATCTAACTCTAAGGTAACCCCATTTTTTATAAGTATTTCCCGAACAGAGTTTCCAGTTCTGTAATACGGTGGCAGAACCGACTATTATACTAGTTTTGTGTTTGTGTTCACAAATGTTGTGGTAAGCAAGAGTCGCCACCGACTTTTCTTTTATCCAATTTAAGGAAAGGGTGAAAAGAATAGAAAAAGACCTTTTCGAGAATTTTCTGAGTAAGGGGGGTAGATTATGAAAAGGGAAGTTGTTAGCACCCTTTCCATCCGTATTTACCTACGGGATCTTAGATGCTTAGCTCATTTTTGAAATATGTTGTGCTTTGTGTTTTTGAAAAGTATTTTGAAATGCCTTAGTGCGGCGATTTGCTTCATGATAACTCTTGTATCAGTCCTCAAGAGTGTTGACAAAGAAAATGTTTTTTAAAAGTTGTTTTTTGAAATGTGTAAGTGTAAAAAGTTTGTTTTGAGCATAGCATATAAGAACTATCTACTTATACTAAAAAAAGTTCGTTCTTTTCTTCCTATCCTTTAGACAGTACTATCCTACTATAAGTGAGTAGGTAGCCCTATCGTTGGATGTTGAGGGATAATCGAAGGGACGTTTTTATAGTCACAAAGGCAACTGGACAAGAAGCTTTAGTAACTACCCTAAGGTTCTAAGATTATATTTTTACCGAGGCAACGTGGAGCGGGTCATCGAGGGACTTATGATCTTTTTGAACCAGAGGATGGCCACTAAAACCTCTCACGTTTAGAGAGTTGTGACTATTTTTCGGAAGGCAACCGAAGTGGGATACCCTAGAGGTGTATATGTGCAATTGATTCAATTCAGTTTATTTATCTTTGTTATTAGGTTTGCTAACATTTTACTTTTAGTCTTTCCATACAAGCCTAATTACTAACAGTTAATATTTTGCAGAAATTTAAAGTGCGGGAATCATAAATCCTATGCTATTACAATGCTTCGGGGATGGGGTATTTACATGTTCAAATGGGGAAAAATAAAGAAAGTGATAAAGTCCTATTTTAATATATTACATCCCATCAGCAGATACAAAAATATGAAAAATTAAAATAGAAAGGAAATATTGAACGCGTGCGAATTGGGAAAAATACGTCTAAAACCCTAAAAATTTATAAGTAAACAAGAAAATCTTTTTGGTTGTTTTTGTTTATTTTTTATTAAGAAAAATAAGTTTAATTAAAAAAATAAATATTAAATGAAATTAAACCTAATTCTAATATTTTTATGTTTTTATTAAGAAAATATTTGAATTAAATAAACCTAAGTCTAGTTGATTTTAAATTGATAAAATGAAGTTAAAATAATTACTAAATTAAAATAATAAAAATTAAATTAATTGAAAAAATCCTAAGTCTATGATTATTATTTTTTATTTTTTTATGATTTGTTAGAAAAAGGATTAAAGTGAAGTAAATAATAAAATAAAATAAATAAGAAAGCTAATGGGCCTGGAGCTGATTAGTAAACAGGGGGGGGGGTATGTTGAAATTTGCTAAGGCCCAATATGAGAGGGAGCCCAGTGGCTGCATATGATTCAATGGCGTTGCTCTTTTGAAGGTCTATCATGAGCACCTGATTCTGGAACATTGGATCTGATGACGTGATGCTTGGGTGATGGTGATTTGAGGACACAGGGTGTACACGTGGTAACTAGAAGTATGGGATCTGCAAAGTATGTGTTAGAAAAAATAAAATTGCTGGACCTAGGACTCGAACCCAGGCCCTCTCCCATTTCATACGCGCTGCTTTGCCAACTGAGTTGTTGTTTCATTCGTGGATTATAATACAACCATATTATTATATGTGAAAAATGACTCAAAATATATTAAAAATAATACGTGCATGCTGATGGGCCCCTTTGCATTTGAATTGGCCAATCAGGGCATGCTGCCTTGCCACGCCAGCCCTTGCCCGAGTCAAACGACCGGAGGGACACCAGAGTCAAACTTCGGTCTTCTTCTCTGGTACATCAAAACATGGATCCTGCAAATTTGTTAGTTTTAAGACTGAACCAAAACCCTATTCCACTTAAAATTTTACCCTGATCACGAATCTGGCATTAGATTGACCAGAAAACTCCTACATCTTAAGTTATGAATCAAAAACCCCAACACGGTTTGATCATGGCATTTTATGATCTATACATCATGCTTTCCATGTAATGCTTTTAACCTGCTCTAAGGATGCCTAGAAACTCATACACACATGTTAAAACATTCAATAGTTCATAAAAATAAAGATTTGGAGTTGGGATTATACCAAAACGGTGATGACTTGGATCTGACGATCTGGGATGTTTCAAGCTTTGAGAATGGTTGGAATAGGTCCCTGGGAACCTTAGGAGCAACGTACGATCACTAGTTTGAATTGAGAGCGTATGTAAAATGTGTTTCAACTTTTGCAACTTTGGTTGAAATTTTGGATTTTTTTGTGGCTCTCTAGGTAATGTCTCTGCGTGAGTTTGGCTTGCATATGTGATGTACTTGTAGTGGAGAGGGAGGGGACAAGGTGAGAAGGAAAGAAATCAAGGTATAAACATGTTGTATAAAATATCTAGAAATTGTAAGGCATGGTAAGAGTGAGACTAGAGGTCCTTTATAAGCTTAGGAAGATATTTGAAACCTAATAAATTAAGCGATTGACTTAAAAGTTTAATTTTGCTCAATGCACAACTCTTGAGATGACCAAAATTCTCCTAACTTGGGCAAGCCATAACTTGCTCAATTTTGATCTCTTTATGATGACCTTGGTCTTTTTAGAAAGCCTAAGATGTCTACTTCAATCCCTATTTTGGTCAATTTTGCATTTGAAAACTTTGTCTTGATGTAAATGGTCTTGACAGAAAGTGCCTTTTGTTGACTTTCTGAAAATGACCTGTAACGTATGAGCTTGTATCTTTCAAATGGTGCATCTCTTGATCTTGATGATAAAAGATAAGTTGTAGGGAATGCGATTCTATTAAAAATGAGCTTTGGTTGGTAAAAAATGGATGAAGTATGTCAAAGTTATGCCCGATCAATGTTCAGTTGACTTTTCCTATATAAACCCTAATTTAGCAATTTTTGACTTTTGATAGATTAGGAGCATTTCTTGAGGAATCATTAATAACACTTGATAAAATGATGGATGTTAGTTCAAAATGTTGATGTTGACCAAAAATATTGAAGTTTTACTATGTATAGGCCACAGTTGACTTTTGACCTAGTACAATTGATTTTCCAACACTTGAGCAATTGACTGAGGAAACTTGTAGTGTAAGGCATGAAATTTGGCATGGACAATCTTGAAGGAATATTAGGAAAATGGAAAACATTTGAGACCTTTGGAGCTCTCACATCTTGATGAAAAGTGAGACCCTATTTAGAGGTTCATTGCTTAGGAGGAGAATTTGTCTAGTTAATTCTTGATCCACCTTGAGTAATTTGGAACCTCAATGAGCATGCCTTGAGTAAAAGTGGGAGGGAAAATTTTGGGTACAACAATATGTATGTCTGGATTTTTCTGGTTTTCAGGGTGCTTGATAATTTCTTATAAGTCATATGCCCAGACTTGGGCAAACTTAAGATAGAACGGACGGTATAGTCATGTAAACTTTGAGGGAGTAATTCCGAAAAAGGAGACATAAGATCTCCCATGTTAGAACATAATTTGGTTCTACATCCTAGTAAGAGTTTTGATGATAACAAACACATGAGATCAAGAACAAATATGCTCGCTAATAAAAGTATGTTTACATGCAGGAAGTTCTGATGTGAAAAAGATGTTCTAATGCAACTGGAAGTTCTGCCAGAACATCACCAGAAATTCCCAGAAGTTCTGATGTGAAAAAGATGTTCAGATGCAATTGGAAGTTCTGCCAAAACATCACCAGAAGTTATGATTATGCGAGCACAGAAGTTGAGAGGACAATGAAAGATTCAGACGCATCAAATATGCATGACACGCTTATATGAAGAAGTTCTGATTGAACTTCTGAATGCACCAGCACTGCGAAATAGAATCTCTGATACTCTGATGTACAAAATTTTGATCAAGCTGTAAAGAACTTTCAACGGTAATATTCATCCTCTGATGTGAGAAGCTCTGAAGCGTTACAATTCCATTAATGCAAGATCATAAGTAATGGCTACAAACAAGACAAGGATCTCCCGATTTGGAAAGCTCATTAACTCGTGTTATGGACTTACCAAAAGTATCTTCTTATGTCTCTATTGAGAGGCCTATATAAAGTAGACTAGAAGAAGATTTCAAGATGATGAACAACCGCGCTCATAAAGAAAAACTCACGTGAAAAAGTAAACAACGCAGCAGTTGTACCCCAAAATTTGCCCTCTCATTTCATCAATATTTCTCATCACAAGACTCTTTGAACTCAAGACCAGATTAGGGTTTTGCTCTGCTCAAGACATCTCCTTACACTATGGACCTAAATTAGGGTTTGAGTTTGCACAAGGAATTTTGGACTTCTAATGCTCAATGTGACTTTCATGCTTCATGTTGGACTCATAAGTTTGCTCATACCAAGTTTCAAGCCTTGAATCAAACTTTTGCCTAGTCAATTGGACAATTGACCTAAAAATCAACTGTATTGGGAAAAAGTCAATTGTGGCCAATTTACAGTCAAACCTCATAAATTTTGATCCATATCAACATTATAAACTCATATGAACCATTTGATCAAGTTTGGACTACAACTCCTCAAGAAGTTTGATCAGATCATCAAAAGGGCAAAATGGTCATTTTTAGGGTTTTGACTGCAGAAGGGCAATTTCTGACTTTTGACCTAGCCAATGGCAAATTGGGTTCAAGAATGGATTCAAGGACTCAATGGCATCATCTTGACCTATTCACAAGGTTCAAAAGATCTCAATTGCATTGGATTGACAGATGAATTTTTTAGTCAACTGATCAAAATTTGACTATATACTGAAAAGTCAAACTTTGACTTTTTGGTCAAAATCAAGTGCCAAGGGTCATTTTTCATCAAGATGTGTCAAAACTTGAAACTTCATCAAGAAACCCAATTTTGCAAATTAGGGTTTAAGATTGAAAAATTTCATAACTTAGAATTTTTCTAAGTTATGAAATTTCCTTAATTTTCCCAACTTTGACCAACATTTTCACCTTGATGCAATTGGATTCAAACAAAACTTCCAACATGAAAGTTGTATTCCTCCACAAAATCTAAAAATTTTATTCACAAAGTTTTCTCAAAAGAAGCTTGGATCTCAAGTTATGATTTTTGGAACAAGGGTCCATGAAACTTTTAACTTAGTGAAATTTTGCCCTAGTTTAGGCAGGATTTTGACCTATCTTCATGGCAATTTTTCACCTAGTTCCACTTGGAATCTCAAAATGCATTTGAAAGATGGATTGTAGAGCATATTACAAGATTTCCAAAATGTCCAATAACTCTCCAAAATCATTTGTGGTTAGGGAGAATCGAAGGCTTGAAGTTGGCAAAAACTCACTTTTGATCCATGGCATTTTCATATTGATACAAGTTGCAAAATCTAATAAGCCTTGTTTGTACTTGATTACAGGCCCCAAAACCCTTCCATACTCAATAATTAAATGTAAATCCATTGGTTTGAGGCTTTGTTCTGGTTATGGAAGGATTGCACAAAAGATTAATCCTAAAATAGCAAAAAGGCAACATTGCCATTTTTGTCAATTTTGCTTTATGTCAAAAAGAATCCTTGAGCCTTGAACAAGATCTGGTACAACACACAATATCCACAAATTGACGGGGCCAAGATCACAAAGTGCAGGCTGATAGATATCCTGTACAGGCCTGTCTTGCATCATGGTTTACTTTTGCTTAAAATACAAGAAACTCGCCATAATCAAGAGAACAGGCATATCTGTTATAACCAAGCTTAGAAAGCATTTGAAACAAGTTCTTGACATTGCATTGAGCCTGAAACACGAGCCTTTGATCCCTCAAACACTCTTTAACATCGAATCACTTTCCTCTTGAAAAAAACAGGGCAGCTTCTGCACTTTGAGTTCTATCTCACAAACCATTCGTGCGTTTTTCCCCAAACCTGTTCAAACACCTTCCATATAACCTATCCAAGCTATCCCAACCATTAGGCACTGACTGTAACTCCATTTGCAAGCTTCACCATTTCTGTTTTCAGCTTGTGCAGGTTGAGTTCTACAAGCTTGTTCAAGCACATTCAAGGCAAACTAGGCATTGGGGAAGGTCAGAGGAAGTTCAAGCAAGCTCCCAAACATCTCAAGCCTCAATGAAAAGCTCCACATTGCCATACACGAGTTCAACTGAAACAGGTTTTTGTCAACTTCCTATCTCTCTATTTAGGAATCATTAGACTTAGGTTTGTGAATAAAAAATGTAGTACTCATAGCCATGAAGCTGTACATATGCTCAGTTTTCATTTAAGTTAAACGTGTTAAGAGAATTTGATTCATGAACTTTCTGAAAAAGTTAGGTTAGAAATTAGGGCCAGAGAAATTCTCTCTGGTCTTTGAGAGTTAGATTAAGTTTCTTACATGGTTGGAATCGTCTTGAAAAATACTACAACTTTGATGTTATGAGTTTTTGCATTAGAGCACACATGCAAGTTTTCCATGTTTGAGTCAGGCGCGCGCGTTTTTGGTTGACAAAGGTTGAAGATGAAGTTCAGTGGGTTGGGCTTGGTTCTGGCTCACTTTTTGCACCCCCTGCCTTGGTGATTGCACCCCCTGGCCCATTTCTTTATATTTTTGTATTTTTGTATTTATTTTTCATTTCTGATTTTATTTTATTATTTTCTAAACATATAAAAATAATATTTTTCTAATATATTTTCATTTTTTGACATTTGTACATATTTCATTTATTTTTATTTTATTGTATATATATATATATATATATATATATATATATATATATATATATATATATATATATATATATATATATATATATATATATATATATATATATATATATATATATATATATATATATATATATATATATATATATATATATATATATATATATATATATATATATATATATATATATATATATATATATATATATATATATATATATTTTTTTTTTTTTCTTAAAAGAAAATTAGGGTTTTTACCCTTAATAAAAATAATCTTTTTAAATATTACATTTTTTACATACATAAAAATAAACAAAACATCTTTTGCATATTCATAATATTTTGTATACTTATTTAATTGATCATTTCAATACTTGTCCATTTATTTATTTGTACCATTTGTTCAATTTGGATGTAATAGTAAATATTAGGGTTTTAATTTCTTGCAAAATAATCCCCTATTCAAAAATTGTACCCCCCTTCCCATATCAAGTGTTGTAATAGTGTAGATTTATTTTACGCATTTATGCTTTCAAATATGCCATGTTAGAGATTAGGGTTTGCATGCGAATGTCCAAAATCAAAACAAATAGCTTGACTAATACAAAGACAAAAAAGCATGTAAATTGACAACACAATACACACATGCACCCCTAGGGTTTCATCCACTTGTTGCCTTAAAAATGGCCATGTTATGCATGTTGAGTATCTTGGCAAAACAAAAACAAAACAAAAGATCATATTCCCTCGATGACGCTATCTTGGTTGCCTATACAAAATGATCTAGTCCCTCAAAAATTGCTAAAGATACTTAGCACAATTGCTATCATGGTCCATACGATGACCCGCACCTGTCCCGTTTAACATCCAAATAACAAGGTTATTTACCAAATGCAATGGTAAAACAACACTGTCAAAAGGGTTAAAAACGTATAGGAAAGATCTTTGAGTAAAATAGGGTAGACAACTCTTAGTTACTTGATCAAAACTTGCAAAACATCCTTGCTATTTTCAAACACACTTCACAACACAATTTCAAAACATTTCCCAAAAACAAACTTTCAAACATTGAAATATCTTTTCAAAAGGCAAACACCTTTGTATATATTCAAACAAGAATCATTACAAAGGTTTCCTAGACAAGGCCTCTTTCCAAAGCATTTTCAAAAACCACACACAAAGCACCATTTCAAACAATTGAAAAGCAAAAGCAAGTGATCTAAACAAGTAACTAAGAGCCCATGGATAACCATGGATGAAAAGGGTGGTTGCACCTTCCCTTTTCATAATCTACCCTCCGAACCCAAGAAAACATCTCAAAGGTCTTTCCTGTGCTTTTTGACCTTTCCTTTGGATAAAATAAAAAGTCGGTGGCGACTCTTGCTAAACCGAAACATTTTCGAACACAAAACGCAAAACCTCAAGTCAGTTCTCCCACCGTATCACAGAACTGGCGACTCTACTGGGGAAAATTTTGAAAGTGGAGTAACCTTAGGGTTTAGATCACCTTTACATGCTTATATTGTTTGCTTTGGTTGCTTTACATTTGGTTCTCTTGTTTGGGTTTGAATCCTCCACCCGGATTTTTGGGAAACATTCATAGGTAAATAGCAATATGTTGTGGAAACTGTGCGGGGTATACCGACATGGTTGAAGCAATAGCTATATTAGTGCGACATATTTGTGGGTACCGGTAGCCTTTGAGTCAATCAAAGAGAATACGGGGCCGCTGAGTGATGTCATGAAGCACTAATGGACTTTTAGAACCTTTACTTGACCATCTTGGCCTTTTTAGGGGTAATGAAATGACCGGCTTTGGTGCAGTATGAAGTTGGTAGATACTCGATACTACACTCATTGAGGGTTGTTTTCTTGGAATATTTCGGTCGTCAGTAAAGTGGCTAAACTGAAACAATGAACACAAAAAATAATCCGGTGATATTAAGCTCCTTAGAACCTGGTTACTATTTATAGGACAGGTTGAGCCAACTAAACTTCAAGAGGGTACTTACCTATGAAACCCCATGCAAGCCTGAGACTAGGATCTTGTGTGATTTGATTGTACATATACTTGTGCATACATCATGAACATCATGAAGCATCATTTGCATCCACTAACCATTTCAAGGGTTTGGATCTTCATCTTTGTTCCTGTTTTGTAGGTCATGGAATCACTCCACAGAAAAACTATTCAGGTCAACCTTGTGAGAATCCCTCCTCTACTCAAAGAGCTTGTTTCCAAGATTCCAGAGAATTCTCCCTTCAGTGAAAGACATGGTAAACTTCTCAACTTGGTCAACTCCAACATTGAAGAAGATATAGTGAAAGTTCTCTTCCAGTTCTTTGACCCCCTACACCATTGCTTTACATTTCCTGATTACCAACTAGTACCTACTTTGGAGGAATTTTCTCAACTTCTGAGGATTCCTATTCTCCATCAACTACCCTACAACGGTACGGAAATAGATCCAAATCCTAAAGATGTTGCTCAAGCCTTACACTTGCAACCATCTGATATCAAAGGTCATTGGGAAACCAGAAGTAGTGTCAAGGGTTTCTTGGAAAAGTTTCTGTTTGAGAAGGCACAAGACTGCTGGAATTCTCTAGATCTGCAAGCTCTTGAGGAAATTGTAGCACTTCTCATCTATGGGTTGGTCTTGTTCCCAAACCTTGATCAGCTTATAGATGTGAATGCTGTCAAAAGTTTCATATCTCGGAATCTGGTGCCTACATTGCTTGGGGATATCCTCCACTCATCTCACACACGAACAATGAGGAAAAGAGGTGTTCTCATGTTCTGTACTCCTCTTCTAGCAAGGTGGTTTATTTCTCACCTTCCCCAGTCAGTCTTGAAGAATGAACAAGGCTTGAGGTGGTCACAACGATTGATGACTCTCACACACTCTGATGTTCATTGGTGTTCTCGGTCCATAGAAAATGTCATCATCATTGATCATTGTGGGGAATTCCCTAATGTCCCATTACTTGGCATTAGGGGAGGCATTACCTACAACCCTTGTTTGGCTCTGAGACAATTTGGGTATGCCCGAAGGGATGGCCCTCATGACATGTTGATTTCGGACTTGGTTTTTGATTTTGACGACGACGCTCAAGGACTTCGACAAAGTTTTATTCGAGCTTGGAGGATGCCCAACAAAGTGGACAGTAAGACACTGGGACACAAGAATTCCATCCCCCTTGAGCATTACCTCAAGTGGGTACGAACCCGCGCCCAGAGTCTTATGATGCCATACCCCTACATTCTCCCTATGATCAAAGAGCATGTTATGGAAGGAGAGGTTCCATACACCCTCTTGCATCCTGACATGCCAACGTCATTGGAAGATTTGCAAAAGAGTTGGATACAACTCAAGGAAGAACGAAATACTTTTGAAGCCAGCTTCTACGCCAGTGAGAAGAAGATTTTGGAACTTACTCGTCGACTCCATGAAGAGCAGACTCTCAACACCTACATCGCACCAAAGAGGATGCGCAATGTCTTTTTACATTAATATTTTTGTAATATTTTGCCCACGGGGCATTTATGTACTAACAAATTTCTTCTTATTAATATGACGTGTGTTTTTTTTGTTTGCAATAACTTTGAATTTCTGAATCCTTGAATGCATTACATGAATACATATCATTCATCATATGCATAAACAGGTCTTCACACCAGGTTTCCTTATCTTTCTGCTGTTTATTTCAGTAAGATGGATATAGAGTAGACGGTCAAAGACCTACAAGCACAGAATTCACAGTTCCAACAACTCCTCATGACCTTGGCAAAGGGTCAAGAGGACCTTAAAGCACTGTTAGAGAAGGAAAAGGAAAAAGAAAAGGAGAAAAAGAAAAAAAGAGTTGGTGTGGCCACTATGGGAAGAAGATTTGAGAACCAAGCTAGAAGAGTCCTGGATTTCCCCTCAACGTCTGATGAAGGGGTTGGAAAAGGAAAGGGAGTTGCAGTGCCCTCCGAGTCTGAGGCTGAAGATGAAGAAGAAGAGGATGAAGATTACTCTGAGCAGCAGTACCCTCCTGCAGATGACAAGTATAAGAATTTGGAAGAGCAGTTGGCAATTATGGAGGTACAAAGGGCGCCTGGGCTGGATTTCGAAGAGCTGGGGTTGGTTGCTGGGATTGTGATTCCCCCTAAATTCAAGGTGCCTACATTTGCTAAATACGATGGTTTGTCTTGCCCGAAGATGCACCTACGGTCTCATGTCAGAAAGATCCAACCTCATTCTTCTGATGAGGATCTGTGGGTCCACTTTTTTCAAGATAGTCTTTCGGGTATGCAATTGGACTGGTTCTACCAGCTTGAGAGGGCTGACGTACATAATTGGGAGGATCTAGCTGCTGCCTTCTACCAACAATATCAATATAACACAGACTTAACACCTACTCGTACTCAACTACAGAGTATGGGTATGGTCTCTAATGAAGGGTTTAAGGAGTATGCCCAGAAGTGGAGGGACTTGGCTGGAAGGGTGCAGCCACCATTGTCTGAAAGAGAGCTGGTTGATATGTTTTTGGAGACGCTGTCTGGTCCATTCTTTAATCACCTGACAGGGAGTTCATCGGCAGGGTTCACTGATTTAATTCTGACTGGTGAACGGGTTGAAGCTGGCATCAAGAGTGGTAAGATTCGAAAAGATACATCTGCTTCTGCCGCTGTCAAAAAACCTTTTCCAACCAAGAAAGAGGTGTCAGCTGTTTATTCTCAAAAAAGTCGAGGAGGAGTAGAGCGCCGATCAATGGTGGGGGTTGTAATGATCCAAAAGACTGCAGCTGATCAACCTAGAAATGATCAACCAAGAACCAACCAACAAAGAGGGGGAAGGCTTGCTAGGCAGTTCACCAAAATAAACACGACGCCTGCCCAGGTTCTCCCCCATCTCTTGAAGCTAAACCTTACAACCTTGAGGGACCCGCCACAAAATCCGAATACGACTTCTCCTTTTTACCATGCCAATGCTAAATGTGCTTACCATTCCGACGGCATAGAGCACGACACCAAAAACTGTTGGTCCCTCAAAAACAAGATCCAAGATTTAATAGATGCCAAGGAGGTAGAATTCGACGCGCCCAAAAAGTCGAACGTGATTTCTACCCCAATGCCAAAGCATGGTCACAGTGCCCATGCTATCGAAGAGGATCTGTATGTTGATGTTGTTGATGACTTGATGACCCCATTGCTAATAATCAAGATGAATCTGTTGAAAGCCGGGATCTTCCCAGGCTGTGAAAAAGATTGTCACTTTTGTTCGTCCCTATAATCCGACTGTCCGTTATTGAAGTTAGGCGTCCAACGCCTAATGGATAATCAAGAGATCCTCTTTCAGAAAACTCCTGTTACTCCTGTTGCTCCTATCAATGATGTTGCTATAATTACTATTTCCGACAATCTTTCCAAGGTCTCCAAAAGACCTGTTAAGATTACACCCGATCCAAAGGTTGTACCACTAAAGATTACTATGCCGGGGCCTATCCCATATAAGTCCAACAAGACGAAACTGTGGAATTATGGAGGAGAGATTTTCTACCACGGTGTTAAGCAAATTGAATCAGTGGAAGAGAACTTTGATGAAGAAACTCCTGACGTAGGAAATATTGTGGGGATAAGTAAGATCACTCGTAGCGGAAGAATCTTCTCTCTGGAGATTTCTCCCCCAAGGGAAATCTTCGGACCCTCAAGTGCTCCTGTGCCAGTCAAGATATCGGTGCGAAGTCCAATGATTAAAGAAATTGTTACTCCTGAAGTTGTACCCTCGGCTGTTGTTGCTGATAAAGGTAAGGGGATCCAAGAAGCGCCCGTCAGGACGAGGGCTCAACCTTTGGTCATCCCCGAGACCACCCAAAAGGAAATGGAGGAAATTTTAAAGATAATTAAGAAAAGCGACTATGATGTCGTAGAACAACTAGGGCAAACCCCTTCAAAAATCTCCATGCTGGCCCTATTGCTCTGTTCCGAGGCTCATGCCAAAGCCTTGGTCAAATTCCTGAAGACGGCGCACGTGCCTCAAGAAACTTCTGTGGATCAGTTTCAAGAGTGTGTAGCTAGCCTTACAGCCGACAATGGTCTTGGCTTCTCTGATGCTGATCTAACATCTAAGGGAAGAAAGCATAATGATGCGCTTCATGTCTCGGTGGAGTGCAGAGGAACCACACTTGCTCACGTTCTGGTTGATACCGGGTCATCTTTAAATGTCCTACCAAAGAAAGCATTAGACAGACTAGACTGTGAAGGTTTGACCTTAAAGCCCAGTATTATCATTGTTAGAGCCTTCGACGGTTCTAAGCGGATGGTTCACGGAGAGATGAACATCCCAATTAAGGTGGGAACGGAAATTTTCAACTCCACATTTTATGTGATGGACATCCGTCCTTCATATTCATGCTTGTTGGGAAGGCCATGGATCCACAACGCTGGGGCAGTCACTTCTTCTCTACACCAAATGCTAAAATATCCAGTCCAGGGGAAAATCATAACGGTTCATGGTGAGGAGGAGTATATGATAAGCCACCTTAACTCTTTCCGCTACGTGGAGTTAGATGGTGAATTCATAGAAACCCATTTTCAACACTTTGAAGAGGTTTCTCTTGAAGTTGCGACAGCTAAGACAATGACTTCTGTGGCTGCAATTACCAAGCCTGTGTCCCGAATGTCATCCCTTAAAGATGCGAAAGCTGTGATCAAGGAAGGAGGAAGTACAGTGTGGGTCAGCTACCAGATTTTCCTTTCAAGGCAGATAAGTTCGGTTTGGGTTTCACTGCTGCTAGTCAGAAGGTTGTGCGTCGCTCCCGGGCTGGAGGACCACCATTAAAAATCACTCATCACAGAGTTCATGCTTTGGAAGATTTTGAAGATGAGAGCAATTTTGAAGATTGGATTTTCCCGACCATTGAAGGAGGACTGAACAACTGGGAGGAGAAAGACTTCGTTCCCATTACTTTCATCAATCAGTAATTTATCTTTTGAACATTTTCCATTGGTCTGTAATAATTTTTAAACAATTCGTACACTCTTTCTGCCTTGTGCCTTAGCCGGGGCATATAGGTCCATTTGTAAGGGTTTTGATTCTTCATTTTCATATGCCATTTTTAATGAACCATGGATGTTTTCATATATAAACTTTTGTGTTCATTTTCTTTCTTTTTACATTTTATTTTGTTTAAAGGTGCCTATCCCTTACACACACCCACACTCACAAAATGCAGGTACCCATCCATTCCGGATTCCATGGGTAACAATTCTTCTATGGCCTTCAGTGACTCTGAAGATCCAGTCAATCACGCCGAATACGAAGGTGATGAAGACTGTGAAGTGCCTGGAGAGTTGGATAGACTCCTACAACAGGAAGAAAGATCTATTATGCCCCATGAAGAACTGTTAGAGACTATCAACTTGGGTACTGCCGAAGACAGAAGAGAAGTTAAAGTGGGTGCCAACCTAAAGCCAAATGTCAAGGAGCATTTAGTTCAGCTGTTGAATGAATATGTTGAGATCTTCTCCTGGTCCTATGAAGACATGTCGGGACTCGACACAGATATTGTGGTTCATCGTCTCCCTACTAGAGAAGATTGTCCATTAATTAAACAGAAAGTCCGCCGAATGAGGCCGGATATGTTTGAAAAGATCAAAGCCGAAGTGATGAAGAAGTTCAATGTCGGGTTTCTTGATGTTACTTCCTATCCACAATGGGTTGCTAACATTGTGCCTGTGCCTAAGAAAGATGGAAAAGTGAGAATGTGTGTGGACTACAGAGATTTAAACAGGGCTAGCCCTAAATATGACTTTCCACTACCACACATTGACATCTTGGTTGACAATACAACTCAACATAAGGTATTTTCTTTCATGGATGGATTTTCGGGATACAACCAGATCAAAATGGCCCCCGAAGACATGGAGAAGACTACCTTTGTTACACAGTGGGATACCTTTTGCTACAAAGTGATGCCATTCGGACTAAAGAATGCCAGGGAAACCTATCAGCGGGCCATGGTAGCTTTGTTTCATGACATGATACATCATGAGATTGAAGTCTACGTAGATGATATGATATCCTGTTCACAAACAGAAGAAGAACACCTCAATCATCTGCAAAAGCTGTTTGTCAGGTTGAAGGAGTACAAGCTCAGACTGAACCCTATCAAGTGCACTTTCGGAGTCAGGTCCGGTAAACTCTTGGGATTCATCATCAGCAACAAAGGCATTGAGGTTGATCCTGCCAAAGTCAAGGCCATACAAGAAATGCCTTCCCCTCGCACTGAGAAGGAGGTCAGAGGTTTCTTAGGACGCCTAAACTACATTGCAAGGTTCATTTCTCACCTAACATCTACCTGCGAACCAATCTTCAAGCTGTTAAAGAAGGATCAGGTGGTTGAATGGAATGATGATTGTCAAGTTGCTTTCGATAAAATCAAGGAGTATTTGCTAGAACCTCCTATCTTGATGCCACCCATCGAAGGAAGGCCGCTAATCATGTATCTGACTGTTTTGGATAACTCAATGGGGTGCGTACTGGGCCAACATGACGAGTCTGGCCGAAAAGAGCATGCCATTTATTACCTTAGCAAAAAGTTTACCGACTGTGAGACTCGCTACTCACTGCTCGAGAAAACTTGTTGCGCTTTGGTATGGGTTGCTCGCTGGCTAAGGCAGTATATGTTGACACATACCACTCTGCTGATTTCTAAAATGGATTCGATCAAGTACATCTTCGAAAAGCCTGCTTTATCTGGAAGAATCGCTAGATGGCAAATGATCCTGACTGAGTATGATATCCAGTACACGACCCAAAAAGCTATAAAGGGGAGTGTACTAGCTGACCATCTAGCTCACCAAGCTGTCGAAGATTACCAATCCATGAAGTTCGACTTCCCCGACGAAGACATTATGACATTGGACAACATTGAAGGTAACATATCGTATGACGGACCTGAACTAGGATCCCGATGGACCCTGTACTTTGATGGTGCTTCAAATGCACTTGGCAATGGTATCGGCGTAGTACTTATCTCTCCATAAGGTTGTCATACACCTTTCACTGCTAGACTCTGCTTCAGGTGCACCAACAACATGGCCGAGTATGAAGCTTGCATCTTTGGTCTCAAGGCTGCTATTGACTTGGGAATTAAATCTTTGGTTTTGTTTGGGGACTCAACTTTGGTTATCAGTCAAATCAAAGGAGAGTGGGACACTAAACATCCTAATCTCATCCCATACAAAGAACATGTCCTGACATTGTTACCTCATTTTGAGCAGATTACCTTCGAGCACTTCCCGCGAGAAGAAAATCAGCTAGTGGATGTTCTAGCTACAATGTCTTCCATGTTTAAACTTAACTGGGATAATGAGGCCCCCCAAATCACCATCGAGCGGATGGATGAACCTGCACATTGTCACGAGATTAATACCGAAGAAGTAGTGGACCAACCCTGGTTTCACAAAATCAAAAGGTATCTCAAGACTCGAGAATACCCTGAAGGAGCTTCAGTTAACGATAAAAAGTTCTTAAGGAGATTTGCTGCCAAGTTCTTCCTGAGCAATGGTATCCTATACAAGCGTAACCATGACTACGTTCTACTTCGTTGTGTGGACAAGGTTGAAGCTGAGCAGATCATGACTGAACTGCATAATGGTACATTTGGCACCCACTTGAGCGGACATACGATGGCTAAGAAAATTCTACGGGTCGGCTACTACTGGTCTACCATGGAAGCTGATTGTCATCAATATTCCCGTACTTGTCACAAATGCCAAATCTATGCGGACAAGGTACATATTCCTCCAGTTCCTCTTAATGTCCTCACAGCTCCTTGGCCATTCGTAATGTGGGGTATCAACATGATTGGAGAGATCAAGCCTACAGCATCCAATGGACACCGCTTCATCCTAGTGGCCATTGATTACTTTACCAAGTGGGTTGAAGCAGCCTCCTTCGCCTCCGTTACGAAGAATGTGGTTGCCCGCTTCATCAAGCAGAACCTCATATGCCGGTATGGTATCCCTGACCGTATCATCACGGACAACGGTACAAACCTGAACAACAATATGATCACCACTCTGTGCGAGCAGTTCAAGATTCAACATCACAATCCATCTCCCTATCGGCCAAAGATGAACAGTGTTGTCGAAGCTGCGAACAAAAATATCAAGAAGATTATTCAAAAGATGACAGTCACCTACAAGGAATGGCATGAGATGTTACCGTTTGCTCTACACGGATACCAAACCACGGCACGTACATCAACTGGGGCAACCCCCTTTTCTTTGGTATATGGCATGGAAGTTGTTTTACCTATGGAGGTTCAGATTCCTTCCTTGAGAATTATGAAGGATGTTGTTTTAAGTGAAGACAATTGGACTCAGACCCGGCTTGATCAACTTAACTTAATTGACGAGAAGCGACTTACTGTTGTTTGTCATGGTCAGACGTATCAAAAATGGATGATCAAGGCTTTCAATAAGAAAGTCAGGCGCCAGGTATATCAAGTCGAAGATCTTGTAATCAAGCGGATCATCTTGCCGCAAAGTGATCCCAGGGGCACGTGGACTCCTACCTACGAAGGACCATTTGTGATCAAAAACATCTTTTCTGGTGGGGCAATGATTCTAACCACCATGGACGGTGATGACCTTCCGTACCCTGCGAACGCAAACATAGTTAAAAAATACTACGCATAAACGACCCGACAAGTTGAAAACCCGAAAGGGAGACTTGGGAAAAAATGGGCATCCCGGTGAATCGAAAACCTGAAAGGGCGGTTCAGGCAAAAATTAGGGATAAGCAAAAAGAATCTGTACACCCGGCAAGTTGAAAACCCGAAAGGGCGACTTGAGCAAAAAAGGGTTTCCCGGTGGATCAAAAACCCGAAAGGGCGATTCAGGCTAAAGTTAGGGAATTGAAGCGTATGACTATGCCTCATCGGATCACTTTAAGGACATTCTCTTCACGGACAAACTCCAAGCTTCTGATCAATCCAATCATCTACGGACGAAGCAACGAATGGACAAGATACTCAGAGTTACGAAGGCTATAGCAGAATGGGAACCCCATGGAATTGTTACACATAGCCATCTTCCTTTGTATAAATTTTTCTCAATTTTATGACAACATTCTCTTACTAGGATGTCTGTCTCCCTTGTACAAAATACTTACACAGAGTTAATATAAATATACTTCAAAATGCCGAAAATTGTTTTCCTTTACACTTGTGTTTTATTTGAAAACGTCCAATGATTTATTAAATGAGCATATGCATTTGAATATAATCACTGCTTACAAATAAAACAGAATGAGAAAGAATAATTACTGATAGGATGAAAGTATAGGAAAATGTCTTTAGGCTATTCCAGGAGAAATCCATTGCAATACATCATCAAGATCCTCGACGGGACTAAAGCCTTGAAATGCATATCCCCAGCGGAGTTAAGTTTCAAGAATCCCCATCAGAGCTGAGTTTTCAAAACTCCAAATCCCCAGCGGAGAAAAACTTTGAACTACAAACCCTCGGTAAGGATGAAATTTTCTTCCCCAAAGGGAGTCAAACCTTCGACCTTTGAACACCAGTGGAGACCATCCAGTTTCCTCCATTTTCCCCGGAGAGTCACTTTAAAACCAGATAATTCCCCAGAGAGTTATTCTTCCCTAGTGAAGTCGCCACGATCAAATCAGCACGTAATTAAGATCCCCAGCAGAAGCCATTCCGTTTTCCCCTGATACCCCTAATAGAACAGAGATTCTTGAGGTTCCCAGTAGATTTTCATACAACCCAAACTCCTGATCTCCCCAGTGGTATAGCTTCTCCCCACAGAGGTTGTCAAAGATTTCAAATCTCCAACAAACGATCATAGATTTATTTTCCCCGACAACGGTCAAAGATTTTATTATCTCCAGCTATCCAGGATTTATTTTCCTCAGCAAAACAGCCAATCAACTTAAATGCGCATACATTACATTCATATATCATAGACATTTGATAAAACACATCTTATTGCATCATACATTTCATGCAACATAACTTTGTGTTTCAGCTAACATTCTACCCTTTTCAGAATGAAATTGATAGCTACCTAAGACAGGTATTCAAAGCTAAAAAAACAGCTTAGAGATGCTCCAGACACGGATGCTCTCCTATTTTCTTATTCAAATCAAGGGGCAGATTCCTGTTCCAGTTATGAAGCCTGGATTTAACCAGATAATACCTTGATTATACTGAAGCCCGGAGATCGACCGAAAAATAGTTGAATCCCCTGCAAATTCTTCTAAAACCTGGACGTTGACCAAATAGGAAGCAACGTATCATGAAGCCAGGATTTTGACCAGATAGCAATACAAGACTGTGAAGCCTGGATGTTGACCAGATAACAGTAAGGTATACTGTGAAACTTGGATGTTGACCAAATAACAGTTTACTCGGCCATTTACTTTGAAGCCCAGATTCAACCGGATATTAGTAGGCCCCAAAATCAAAAGGGAAACCCGGATGTTGACCGGATAACCATTTGATATCCTTCTGAAGACTGGACGTTGACCAGATAGGAAGCAAAGTATCGTGAAGCCTGGATATTGACCAGATAGCAATACAAGACTGTAAAGCCTGGATGTTGACCAGATAACAGTTCACTGTCACCTCTTCAACCAAAAGATGACTCCCCAGTAGAATAACAGACGACTAAAGTTCTATTTCTACCACAACAGAGACCAGCATTCCCTGACATAGTCCTCCTCAATAACAAGTATACGGGCTCTCACAAAGGAATCTCTTGTGCGATCAATTTTCTTGGATGGCATCTTTAAGCCCATCTCCGACAAGATTCTGTCACATCTTCAAATGGCATCTTTAAGCCCATTCCCTCAACTATACTCCGACGAGCGCAAATTTACGGGCACTTTAGTGTCCAATCCTCTTTTACCTTCGAGTCACGAAAGGAAAACTCGTCAATCTAACTCTTCAGGTTCAAGAAGATTGAACAGGGGCACCTGTTGTACCCCAAAATTTTCCCTCTCATTTTATCAACATTTCTCATCACAAGACTCTTTGAACTCAAGACAAGATTAGGGTTTTGCTCTGCTCATGACATCTCCTTACACTATGGACCTAAATTAGGGTTTGAGTTTGCACAAGGAATTTTGGACTTCTAATGCTCAATGTGACTTTCTTGCTTCATGTTGGACTCATAAGTTTTCTCATACCAAGTTTCAAGCCTTGAATCAAACTTTTGCCCAGTCAATTGGACAGTTGACCTAAAAATCAGTTGTATTGGTAAAAAGTCAATTGTGGCCAATTTACAATCAAACCTCATAAATTTTGATCCATATGAACATTATAAACTCATATGAACCATTTTATCAAGTTTGGCCTACAACTCCTCAAGAAGTTTGATCAGATCATCAAAAGGGCAAAATGGTCATTTTTAGGGTTTTGACTGCAGAAGGGCAATTTCTGACTTTTTACCTAGCCAATGGCAAATTGGGTTCAAGCATGGATTCAAGGACTCAATGGCATCATCTTGACCTATTCACAAGGTTCAAAAGATCTCAATTGCATTGGATTGACAGATGAATTTTTTAGTCAACTGATCAAAATTTGACTGTATACTGAAAAGTCAAACTTTGACTTTTTGGTCAAAATCAAGTGCCAAGGGTCATTTTTCATCAAGATATGTCAAAACTTTAAATTTGTTCATCAAGAAACCCAATTTTGCAAATTAGGGTTTAAGATTGAAAAATTTCATAACTTCGAATTTTTCTAAGTTATGAAATTTCCTTAATTTTCCCAACTTTGACCAACATTTTCACCTTGATGCAATTGAATTCAAACAAAACTTCCAACATGAAAGTTGTAGTACTCCACAAAATCTACAACTTTGATTCACAAAGTTTTCTCAAAATAAGCTTGGATCTCAAGTTATGATTTTTGGAACATGGGTCCATGAAACTTTTAACTTAGTGAAATTTTGCCCTAGTTTAGGCAGGATTTTGACCTATCTTCATGGAAAATTTTCACCTAGTTACACTTGGAATCTCAAAATTCATTTCAAAGATGGATTGTATAGCATTTTACAAGCTTTCCAAAATGTCCAAGAACTCTCCTAAATCATTTGTGGTTAGGGAGAATCGAAGGCTTGAACTTGGCAAAAACTCACTTTTGATCCATGGCATTTTCACATTGATACTAGTTGCAAACTCTAATCAGCCTTGTTTGTACTTGATTACAGGTCCCAAAACCCTTCCATACTCAATAATTAAATGCAAATCCATTGGTTTGAGGATTTGTTCTGGTCATGGGAGGATTGCACAAAAGATTAATCCTAAAATAGCAAAAAGGCAACATTGCCATTTTTGTCAATTTTGCTTTATGTCAAATAAAATCCTTGAGCCTTGAACAAGATCTGGTACAGCATACAATATCCACAAATTGAGGGGGCCAAGATCACAAAGTGCAGGCTGATAGATAACCTGTACAGGCCTGTCTTGCGTCATGGTTTACTTTTGCTTAAAATACAAGAAACTTGCCATAATCAAGAGAACGAGCATATCTGTTATAGCCAAGCTTAGCAAGAATTTGAAACAAGTTCTTGACATTGCATTGAGCCTGAAACACGAGCCTTTGATCCCTCAAACACTCTTGAACATCAAATCACCTTCCTCTTGCAAAAAACAGGGCAGCTTCTGCACTTTGAGTTCTATCTCACAAACCATTCGTGTGTTTTGCCCCAAACCTGTTCAAACACCTTCCATATAACCTATCCAAGCTATCCCAACCATTAGGAACTGACTGTAACTCTATTTGAAAGCTTCACCATTTCTGTTTTCAGCTTGTGTAGGTTGAGTTCTACAAGCTTGTTCAAGCACATTCAAGGCAAACTAGGCATTGAGGAAGGTCAGAGGAAGTTCAAGCAAGCTCCCAAACATCTCAGGCCTCACTGAAAAGCTCCACATTGCCATACACGAGTTCAACTGAAACAGGTTTTTGTCAACTTCCTATCTCTCTATTTAGGAATCATTAGACTTAGGTTTGTGAATAAAAAATGTAGTACTCATAGCCATGAAGTTGTACATATGCTCAGTTTTCATTTAAGTTAAACGTGTTAAGAGAATTTGATTCATGAACTTTCTGAAAAAGTTAGGTTAGAAATTAGGGCCAGAGAAATTCTCTCTAGTCTTTGAGAGTTAGATTAAGTTTCTTACATGGTTGGAATCGTCTTGAAAAATGCTACAACTTTGATGTTATGAGTTTTTGTATTAGATCACGCATGCAGGTTTTCCATGTTTGAGTCAGGCGCGCGCGTTTTTGGTTGACAAAGGTTGAAGATGAAGTTCAGTGGGCTGGGCTTGGTTCTGGCTCACTTTTTGCAGCCCCTGCCTTGCTGATTGCACCCCCTGGCCCATTTCTTTATATTTTTGTATTTTTGTATTTATTTTTCATTTATGATTTTATTTTATTATTTTCTAAACATTAAAAAAATACCAAAAATATTTTTATAAATTTTCACATTTATTTTTATATTTTATTTTATTTTTCTAACATGAAAATAATTATTAATTAGTATATATTTTTATTTTCTTTAATAAAAAACAAATAAATGTTTTAGAGATATTATTATTTTATTATTCATACATATAAAAACAATATTTTTCTAATATATTTTCATTTTTTGACATTTGTACATATTTCATTTATTTTTATTTTATTGTATATATATATATATATATATATATATATATATATATATATATATATATATATATATATATATATATATATATATATATATATATATATATATATATATATATATATATATATATATATATATATATATATATATATATATATATATATATATATATATATATATATATATATATATATTTTTTTTTTTTTTTTTTCTTAAAAGAAAATTAGGGTTTTTACCCTTAATAAAAATAATCTTTTTAAATATTACATTTTTTACATACATAAAAATAAACAAAACATCTTTTGCATATTCATAATATTTTGTATACTTATTTAATTGATCATTTCAATACTTGTCCATTTATTTATTTGTGCCATTTATTCAATTTGGATGTAATAGTAAATATTAGGGTTTTAATTTCTTGCAAAATAATCCCCTATTCAAAAATTATACCCCTCTTCCCATATCAAGTGTTGTAATAGTGTAGATTTATTTTACGCATTTATGCTTTCAAATATGCCATGTTAGAGATTATGGTTTGCATGCGAATGTCCAAAATCAAAACAAATAGCTTGACTAATACAAAGACAAAAAAACATGTAAATTGACAACACAATGCACACATGCACCCCTAGGGTTTCATCCACTTGTTGCCTTGAAAATGGCCATGTTATGCATGTTGAGTATCTTGGAAAAACAAAAGCAAAGCAAAAGATTATAGTCCCTCGATGACGCTATCTTGGTTGCCTATACAAAATGATCTAGTCCCTCAAAAATTGCTAAAGATACTTAGCACAATTTCTATCATGGTCCATACGATGACCCGCGCCTGTCCCGTTTAACATCCAAATAACAAGGTTTTTTACCAAATGCAATGGTAAAACAACACTGTCAAAAGGGTTAAAAACGTATAGGAAAGATCTTTGAATAAAATAGGGTAGACAACTCTTAGTTACTTAATCAAAACTTGCAAAACATCCTTGCTATTTTCAAACACACTTCACAACACAATTTCAAAACATTTCCCAAAAACAAACTTTCAAACATTGAAATATCTTTTCAAAAGACAAACACCTTTGTATATATTCAAACAAGAATCATTACAAAGGTTGCCTAGACAAGGCCTTTTTTCAAAGCATTTTCAAAAACCACACATAAAGCACCATTTCAAACAATTGAAAAGAAAAAGCAAGTGATCTAAATAAGTAACTAAGAGCCCATGGATAACCATGGATGAAAAGGGTGCTTGCACCTTTCCTTTTCATAATCTACCCCCCGAACCCAAGAAAACATCTCAAAGGTCTTTCCTGTGGTTTTTGACCTTTCCTTTGGATAAAATAAAAAGTCGGTGGCGACTCTTGCTAAACCGAAACATTTGGGAACACAGAACGCAAAATCTCAAGTTAGTTCTCCCACCGTATCACAGCAGCTTTCAATCTTCATCCTCAATGTTCAATATAAAATTGTGTAAAACATCACTGTTAGTGATACTGTTTATTAGAAACATCTTTGTACACTTTTATTCAATTATCAGTTTAGTGAATTTCCTTGAGAAAAGCGGGTTGTGGTTTTGGACTCAAGAAGACTTTGACATTTGTCAAAGTAGATTTGTAATCAAGTTTGATTAGTGAATTAAGTCCTCGTTGGAGAGAGGCAAAATTACCTTGGCGGGTGGACTGGAGTAGTTTGAGATCAAACGAACCAGGATAAAAATAAACGTGTTCTTTACTCCATTGATGTTTTAAGATTCCAATTCAACCCCCCTTCTTGTGTTTTCACTTCTTCATCCCACTCAGTAGAGGCCCCTTTAACTATAGTATTTATTTACCGAGCAATCAGGAAGACATTGTTGCTTTCTACCTGGGAGCCCGAGAAGCTGAGAGACCGTAAAACCTTTAACCCATCTTGGCATTTTATGTGTAGTGTGGAGACTATAACGAAGCAATCTAAAAATAGTTATCAGCAATGTTGCACTCAGACGGATTTTTCATGAGAATATTGCTATTTACTAAGTTAATTGGGACGTTGGTAATATCCGAACAAAGAATGTAGACTCTGGGATTTCCTTAGAACCTTGTTCGGCAGGTGATAAAACATTAGTCCTTACCTTGTGGGTAGTACCTTGGACTTCATGCTCATGACATCGAACCTACGAAACCCCATGTTTGTGATCTTGTGTGTGATTGTTGCATCATCATGTGTTCATGCACCCATGAGCATTCCTTAAACATTTTTTTCAAGGAACTTAAGGTTGACTTTTGAAAATATCTCAGGTACTTTTTTGACCATGGATTTTTGAAGTAGAAAGACTCGGAAGTACAATTTCAAGGATCCTAAGATAAACTAGCTAAGGAAGAGATGAAAAGGCTTGGCGCCATATTCATAAGAAGGGTAGAAAATATTTGGGACCAAGAGGAGTTATTTCCTTAGAGCCTCGTCTTTGTTGGGTACAAGCAAGGGAAATTCATTTGAAGATGCCTTATTCTCGTGAGGTACCTATATCTGATATGTTTATGAGGACTACTCCTCCTCTCTTAGATGTTGCGGAAGAACTTTATCTTGCCTTAGTTAGGATGAAACAAGAGAACGAAACATGGAAGAACAAGTACCAAAACTTGGAGGTGTCCTATTCAATATAATTGAAAGATAATGATGACTTTATTGAGATTCTTGAGAGTCATGCTGCAGAGATGATGGAGAAGCAAGATGATTTATTTTCTTCTAGAGCTCAGCCAGGTCCCGGTAACCCATTTTCTGATTCTGGGGAATGGAAAGAAGTCACCAAAAAGTATGCAGAAGAGAACAAGCAATCGAAGGATCAAATTGTAAGACTCAAGGGAAAACGCCGGTGTGTGGAGATATCTTCATCAGCTTTGGCTCCTTAGAATTTTTTAAATTCTATCTTTATTCTCTTGTACTTAGGATTATTTAAACTTGTACTAAAAGTTGTAATCCATTCCAAAGTTATTATTAAAATGATATTTTCAGTATTTCCAAATGTGTTAGTTTCTCAATATTTGCAATTGTTTATGATTCTTTGAATTCCTTTAATAAACACAATAAATCATACGCATTGCATATCATGCATCATTTCACACATATTTTTTGCATTCCTATCTTTCACGAGTGTCTTACTTGTTTCTTTACTTTGTTCAGTCGGCAAGCTATCTCATCGCTACAATACTCAGGCTAATTCTAGAAAAAAGATGGAAAACCTTGAACAAGAGAATCGTGGGCTGCATGAAGAAGTTACTGCTTTGAGAGATGGTATTACCAACCTGACTGCTTTAGTAGAATCGTTGGTGGCTGCTCGGAATCAGCCACCACCACCTCCCCCCCCTCCTCTGTCTCCTCATGCTACTCAACTACAACAGACGATCGTTATTTCATAGGTTATGCCAGTTCCCATCTCTGTTACTCCAGTTACTGCTACTCAGTACCGTATGCCTCGCGGTTACCCGTGGGAAATGCTTGAGAATTTCATGCCAGAAGGTTACAATCCCGTTGCTCAAGTTTCTCATTTATTCAAACTATTGTTTCTTCTGCACCTCCTATGGTGCATGATGTCCCTGTTATTAATAATGAGATTCATCATGCTGCACCTCCTACAGTGAATGATATTCCTATTATTAATTATGAAGTTTATCATCCTGCTCCTCCACCAAGTGAAAGTTCGGGCTTTTACAACTGAATGTATGACTTTCAGGATCAATTCAATGAAATGCAGAAAGAAGTGAAGGCTCTCCGAGGGAAAGAGTTATACAGACAGAATGTCAGTGACCTTTTCTTAGTTCCTAATGTGAAATTTCCAGCAAAGTTTAAGGTGCTAGAATTTTAAAAGTACAAAGGTAATTCTTGTCCCCATGACTACCCGGTGATGTATATCAGAAGGATGTCCACTCATAATGATGACCAACACTTGCTTATTCATTTCTTCCAGGATAGTTTAACGGGTGCTGCCTTGAAATGGTGTATGGGATTGGATAGTAGCAACATTCGTATGTTCAATGACTTAGTAGAAGCTTTCGTGAAACAATATAAGTACAACATATTTATGGCGCCTGACCGTGACCAATTGAGAGCGATGGCTCATAAATATAAGGAATCATTTAAAGATTATGCACAATGTTGGCGCGTGGTTGCTGACCAAGTGGTACCCCTAATGGGAGAGGAAGAAATTACTAAGGTCTTCCTAAAAACCCTTGGTTCATTTTACTATGAAAGAATGGCGGCGAGTGCACCAAGTGATTTCACTGAGATGGTACGTATGGGTGTCCGTCTAGAAGAAGCCGTCAGGAAGGATGATTGTAAAAAGATGAAGGTTCTATTGGAACAAAGAAATTATCATATGGGTTTTCTAAAAAGAAAGAAAGTGAAACAAATGTTGTTGCTGAAGAAAGAAGGGTTAGACCTCCAATAAGAAGTCATCAACATCAACAAGTTGCTTATGTAACTCCGGTTGTCAATGCTGCTCCGACTGCTGTTTTCTATCAAAGAGTACCTCAGCAAGGTAATCAAGGGAAAGCTCATAAGAGAGAAGCTTTTGATCCTATTCTTATGAGTTATGCATAATTGTTTTCGGCTTTGATTCAAAAGAAATTGGTGCAGACTAGGCCTTCCTTTGTTATACCTTTAACTTTGTCAGGGTATTATAAAGTTGATTAGACTTGTGTTTTTCATCAAGGGCCCCTTGGGCACAATATTGAAAACTGTTATCCATTGAAGTCTGAAGTGTAGAAGATGGTAAGATATGGTCTCTTGTATTTTAAAGAAATTGGTCCTAATGTGAAGGATAATCCACTTGCCAAGCATGTAGGTGGGGGTATTGTGAATATGGTTTCTGGTTGTCCAAGAGAGTTCAGGATTTTTGATATCAACCTGGTTAGAGGTGATTTAGTGAAGATGCATGCTGATCTCTGTGAGTTCAGCTATTATACACACGATCATGCGGGTTATAGTATTTGCAATTCAGATATGTGATAAAGTGAGAGTCGGTCTTCAAGAAATGATGGATGAAGGTCTTATCCACATGATTAGACCAAGGGATGAATATGAAGAAGAGTTTAATATGGTTTATGGTTGTCCTGGCGAATTCCGGATTTTTGATATAAACTATATGGATGATGATCTGGTACAGTTGTATACCATATTTTGTCACATGGATAGCCAGGAGGTACATCATTATGGGTCTTGTAAGATCTACTATAGGGATTCCCGTGGTTGTTTTGTTGTAAAAGAAGGTGTTCAATTGCCATTAGATAAAGGTACTATCAGAGTCACAGGCATCAAAGATGATTATAATGGAGTTAATATGATTGAAGACTACTATGTTGTATGTTGTACCCCAATTTCCCCCCTAAGATCCCTTGATCCTACCGTATTGATTCAATCACAACAAGATCACATTAGGGCTTTTGGTTATCCTCCCTATCTTTAGCTTTTCCCTTTGAGGAATCACCAAGCACCTCGATTTGTTTTCTTTTGTGATCATGAATATTTTTTCTTGATTTTTATTTTAGTTAATAAAGTGCAATGTTGGTTTTTCTCACTTGTTAATAATGTAGGTAAAGGTAATGAGGCTTAGCAAGTTGCTCCATGGGTTCATGAGTTTATTTCCATGCTCTAGTCAATAAAGCTTGAGAAGTCCAAACCTCACCATTGAAGTTGTATTGGAAGGGATGGCATGGCAATGTTATTTTGGTTCACTAAATTTCAAAGTTATCAAAATTTATTCAAAAGTGCAAGAGATTGATTGAAGAAGTTGTCATGGTTGGACAAGGTCTTGTTCCCATTGATCACAAGTGCATATTTATCTCAATTCTCAAGATATGGAAGTAGTTTTGGTGGCTATGAGTTCTCATTTTCATCCTCAATGACTTCTATTTACAAAGCAATAGGGTTGGTACAAGAATGTGGTTCAAAATTGTCAAGGTTCCTCCAAGCATTTTCTTGATCTAGGAGCTAGGGTTTTGAACTTCAAAGAAGTACATCTTGCTCATATTTTGGTATTTTTGAGTGACTCCAAAGAAATCCTTCTCTTAAAAGGGTTATTAACAAATAACTTCAAAAGTTTTAAGGAGTTTTAAGGAGTTTTACGGGTATAATCAAATAAGAATGACTCTAGAGGACATGGAAAAAACAACTTTTATCGCACCCTGGGGAACATTCTTTTACAAAGTGATGCCCTTCAGGTTGAAGAACACTGGTGCAACGTACCAGAAGGCTATGACAACCCTATTCCATTATCTGATGCACAAGGAAATTGAGGTATATGTTGATGATATGATTGCTAAATCCCAGACTGAAGAAGGGCATGTAGAAGATTTGTTGAAGTTGTTTCAGCGTTTGAGGAAGTATCGTCTCCGCTTGAATCCAAATAAATGTACCTTCGGTGTTCAATCAGGGAAATTTTTGGGTTTCATTGTTAGCCAGAAAGGAATTGAATTTGACCCTGATAAAGTCAAAGAAATTCAAGAAATGCCAGCATCGAGAACTGAAAAACAAGTCAGAGGGTTCCTCGGGCGTTTGAATTATATTTCCAGATTCATTTCCCACATGACTGCAACGTGTGAACCGATCTTTAAATTGTTAAAGAAAGATAAAGGTTGTATATGGATGGATGACTACCAAAGGGAATTTGAAATTATTAAAGAATACCTGCTTGAACCTTATATCTTGCTCCCTCCTATTGAAGGAAGACCGTTAATTATGTATCTGACAGTGTTAGATAATTCCATGGGCTGTATTCTGGGACAACAAGATGAAACAGAGAATAAAGAATATGCCATTTATTATCTCAGTAAAAAGTTGATTGATTATGAGTCATGGTATTCCATGCTGGAAAAGACATGTTGTGCTCTGGCCTGGGCGGTAAAATGTTTGCGGCAATATATGTTGAATTACACTACTTAGTTGATCTCCAAAATGGATCCAATCAAGTACATTTTTGAAAAGCCTGCTCTTACTGGGAGATTTTCCCGCTGGAAGATGCTGTTATCTGAATATAACATCGAATACCACACTCAAAAAGCTATTAAAAGCAGCATGTTGGCAGATTATCTTGCTCACCAACCAGTCGATGATTATCAGTCTGTGAAGTATGATTTCCCCGATGAGGATGTGATGTTTTTGAAAGTGAAAGATTGTGAAGAACCATTGCCCGAGGAAGGTCCTGATCCCGAATATCGTTGGAGTATGATATTTGATGGAGCTGCGAATGCTTATGGTAAAGGAATTAGTGTTGTAATTGTCACTCCACATGGATCACACATTCCTTTTACTGCAAGGTTGATGTTTGATTGTACTAATAATATGGCAGAATATGAGGCTTGCATCATGGGTCTCGAGGAAGCTATTGATCTCAGAATTAAAATTCTAGATGTATATGGCGATTCAGCTTTGGTAATAAATCAGATTAAAAGAGAGTGGGATACTCGTCACCCCGGCTTGATCCCTTACAAAGATTATGCTAGAAGATTGTTACCCTTCTTTAATAAACTTGAATTCCATCACATTCCTAGAGATGAAAATCAAATGGCGGACGCTCTGGCAACTCTGGCTTCTATGTATCAAGTGAATACTTGGAATGATATACCTCGAATTGTAGTTCGACGACTGGATAGGCCCGCTCATGTTTTTACAACAGAGGAGGTAGAAAATGAAAAATCATGGTATTATGATATCAAACATTTTCTCCAAACTCAGGAATATCCGATTGGTGCATCAAATAAAGATAGAAAGACATTGAGAAGATTGGCTGGAAGTTTCTTCCTCAGTGAAAATGTGTTTTATAAGAGAAATTATGACATGGTCTTGCTTAGATGCGTGGATAGACACGAAGCGGACATGTTGATGCATGAGATTCATGAAGGTTCATTTGGCACTCATGCCAATGGATATTCGATGGATAAAAAGATGCTAAGGGCAGGTTACTATTGGCTGACAATGGAATATGATTGTTATAAATTTGCAAAGAAGTGTCATAAATTCCAGATTTATGCGGACAAGGTTCATGTGCCTCCAACACTTCTTAATGTGATCTCTTCCCCATGGCCTTTCTCTATGTGGGGGTATTGACATGATTGGGATGATAGAACCCAAAGCTTCGAATGGACACCATTTCTTCTTGGTAGCAATTGATTACTTCACCAAATGGGTGGAAGCTGCTTCATATACTAATGTTACTAAGCAAGTGGTTGTGCGCTTCATTAAGAATAATCTTATATGTCAGTATGGTGTGCCGAGCATAATTATCACTAACAATGGCTCGAATTTGAACAACAAGATGATGACAAAACTTTGTTAGGAATTCAAGATTATACATCACAATTCATCTCCGTACAGATCGAAGATGAATGGGGCTGTTGAAGCTGCTAATAAAAATATCAAGAAGATTATCCAAAAGATGGTTGTTACTTATAAGGATTGGCATGAAATGCTCCATTTTGCTTTGCATGGCTATCAGACATCTGTCTACACTTCAACAGGAGTAACCTTGTTCTCCATTGTGTATGGAATGGAAGGGGTACTCCCAATCAAGTTTGAGATTCCCTCTTTGCGTGTGATAATGGAAACCAAGTTGTCAGAGGCTGAATGGGTCCAGAAAAGGTTTGACCAATTGAATTTGATCGAAGAGAAGAGAATGACAGCTTTGTGTCATGGACAGTTATATCAGAAGAGAATGAAGGAAGCTTTTGATAAAAAGGTTAAACCTCGTGAATTCAGAGAAGGCGACCTCGTGCTCAGGAAGATCATGTCTTTTAACGCTGATTCTAGGGGCAAGTGGACTCCCAATTTTGAAGGCCTATATGTTGTCAAGAAAGCCTTCTCTGGAGGTGCATTAATTCTTGAAACTATGGATGGCGAGGAGTTCCCACGTCCCATGAATGCTGATGCAGTCAAGAAATACTTTGCCTAAATAAATAAAAGAATAGCTCGCTAAGTTAAAAACCCGAAAGAGCGACTTAGGCAAAAAAGAGTGTCTCGGTAGGCCGAAAATCCAAAAGGGCGGTCTAGGAAAAAATTAGAGACATAAACAGAATATAATTTCCCGCTAAGTTGAAAACCCGCAAGGGAAGCTTAGGCAAAAGTTAGGGACTTTCTTGGCAAGTAACTACATCAGACAAGACTTAATCATTGAAGCAACAATCGTCTTGGATCCTCATCATACTTCAACGGAAGTTGCTGCTCAGGATTTCAAAAGTTGTTAGAAGGGATAATGGTCATTGTATCTCAATGTATCTTTTCCATTATATATTACCATTTTCCGAACTTTGTAATCATCCATGGAGTCTCGCCATTCGCAGGCTACCATTCTATTAATGAAATTTGAGCTTTTATCCAATTCTTTGTATTTCTTATTTTATTTAGCTTGCAAAAACTCCATTTATTATTGATAATAACTTTCAAAGCAAAAAAGATTAAATAACAAAATTGATTTTCAAAAAGATTTACAATTTGCATTTACTTTAGAATTTGTGATGCAAGAGAAAAACGAAAATGGTGATCCCAGGAATGGACGAATTCCAGTTGTTTTGAGAAGTTTTATTTCCCCCGGGAAGGTTTACTCAAGATGTTTTTGCTATATTGGGTTTGTGACTCCAATGTCCCCAGTCAAGTCTTGGTTCGTTTTCTTTCTTCTTTTCTGAGTTTGCATGATGTGAAGACTCAATCCAAGATTTCTCCAATGAAGGTTTCATTTGTGTAATAGAAGTTCTTTCTTCCCAGAGAAATTGGTACAATAATTACTCTCGAAGAACACATGTCTCAGGTTTCTCCAGTGAAGAACGTATATTGGTTTTCCCTTTGAGAATGTGGTGTTAACCTCCCCAATGAAGTCAGCACGAAATCCCCAGTTAATGTCTTGATGGTGGGACATTATATGCCTTAGTGAAGTTTGTGTGTTTTTCCTCCTTCAAAGTGGGCCTGAATTCCCCAGTGAATGTTTTGATGATTTGGTCTCCTTCTGCTTTACTTGAAATTGATTTTTGCAATGCCTAGTAAAAGCGTTATATTTGAAAACATTTACTTCCCCGTTAAAGTATGAATGCTACTTCTTGGTGAAGCCCGGAGAAAGATGTTATATCTCTGTATCTGTATTGTTTCATCACTATACTACGTTTCTCCCCGGTAAAATTAAGACATGCAATAAGATTTTGTTTCCTCAGTTGACGCTTACTTTTTCTTGGAATGTTCATCTTGGATGTGATTTAGCCGAGTGTTGTTTGTGCCCGAGTTGGTTTTACCTAGTTACTCCCAGTGTTATATGTCTGTTTTGTCAGCATATACATAATAACACTCATACATACATCATACATAGTTGATCAAAGAACTTTTTCATTTATTTTCAGCTCAGCACGTCAAAATGATTTTCATCTAGGAAAATACTTCAGTCCGAACATTATCTAAAGCAAATAAATATGCTCATCAGAGTATCAATTATATAAAATATATTTTATTGTTATCATCAAAACTTTGAGATATGATCAGAACCAATCTTGTTCTAACAGTGTTTGCATTGAAGCTGTAGATTTGAGAAAATTTTCATCTTTTTAATTCTTATTTGTAAGTTAGTTTGCTTTGTGATTTGCAGTTGTTATCGTTATTTTGTCTTAATTTCCTATCAGAAAAAACAAAACAAAAAATTGAAAAAAAATCACACAAAAGCCTAAGGTTTTGGGGAAGGAACACGGTGAGCTTCTAGAGAAAAGGAAAACACTCTCTTTCAAAGCACATGAGAAAAATTCATTTCCAACACTTTTACAAAACTCCATAACATAGTCCAAAATTCAATTTGGACCACAACTACCAAAAATTACCTAAACAAATTAAGAAATTGGACACAAGAATAACATTGTCGAAAAAATATGAAGAGGACATCAAATTTAAATCCAACAATCAAATTATTTTATAAGCTATTTTCCATAATTACAACCTAGTAGATCTTATAAAGTGAATCAATCATGAAAGTTGTCGTGAGAAGAACCAGAAGGACTCACACTCTTGAATGCCAACTCAGCCAGATTCATAGATGATCTAAGAAACTCATCTTTCCTATTCACCATAACATCATTCACCATTTTCTCCACTACATTCCTATCACAAACATCCTTCATATCCAAACCAATTTTCCAAACCTCACTCACAAATCTACTATTAACCTGTTGATCAGCAAAGTAAGGCCAACAAATCATAGGCACACCACAAACCACACTCTCCAAAGTTGAATTCCATCCACTATGTGTCAAAAAAGCACCAATTGCCTTGTGAGCCAATACCTCATCTTGTGGAACCCACCCCACAATCAACCCTTGTTCCTTACTAGTCCCTTCCTCAAGTTCCTTCAACAGTCCTTTTTCTTGTACCATGTTTGGCCTAATAACCCACAAAAACTGTTTTTTGCTGTTCAATAATCCATGCCAAATCTCAATGATCTCTTCTTTCTTCATTGGTGTAATACTACCAAAGCTAACATATATAACTTATTTCAACCGTTGTGATTCGAGCCACGCCATGCATGTTCTATCCACTTCAAAGAAACTACTCTTAAAAGATGATGTTTTCTTGGTAATGTTGAGGTGGTGGTGAAGAGGGCCAATGGTGTATACGGGTTTGAGGTAGTGAAGACGAATTTGGGAGAGGCTTGTGGCTTCTAGATCTTCAAATGTGTTCATTATGAAAAGGTTTACCATACAAACTCAACGAAACAATTACATCTCCTATCCTATCTCCAAATCCGGGATGTTCATCTTCATTATGAAAATCCGGAATAGTCTTGAATTGAAGCATAGGGTAACATTCTGAAAGAGCTTGAATATCATCGTTGAAACTAATGAGACGGTTGTGGATGTACTCAGTGTTGAGGAATGTTATGTGGAGATTTTGAATTACAAGAAGTTCAGCTAGCTTTAGCATGGAATTTACATGGCCTTGTGCTGGACAAGAAAAGATTAGCACATGTGGAGTGGATTGTGTTTCCATGGATTTTTTCAACAATCTTAATTTTGTGACCTACAACGTTAATTCTTGTATCTAGTTATTGTTGCGTGCTTCATAACGTAGAATTGTGATAATATTTGTGTGGTGCAAGGTGACTTGGATTATTAATTTTTATACATATATCAGTGAACTAGAAAATTTTGGCAATTCCAAACACACTACACCGTGAAAAGGATTCGACAGCATTATATTATGACCACAGACTCCACCAAATTTTTTTATTTTTATTTATTTATTTTAATTATTTAAATAATACAATTACATATTAAAAATATTTATGTAATACACCAAACAAAACTTATGTAATTCATCAGACAAAAATCATATACACTTAATCAAGGAAACTCCAAGTTCTAAAGCGGAGAGTTTAGAGAGCTTACTTAATAGAAATTCTTAGTCCCTCAATCGAAGTTATATTGAGTCTGCCTGATGAGATTATAAGTCTTTCAGGAGAAGTTATATTGAGCCTAACCGATGAGACTATACGTTACTCAGGAGAGACATTAGACCTTTCAAGCGGGACTTCTATTAAACTCTCAAACAAGACTTTAAACTAAGTTTTTTAGACTAGACATCAATCGTGCCTCCTGGGCGACATTTTTATGTTGGGTCCTACATGAGGAAACTCCAACTCTCTTAGGCGGAGAGTTTTAGATAGCCTACTTAATAGGCAATCTCAATCTCTCAGGCAAATATATATTAAGTCTAACTAATGAGACAATAAATCCCTTAGACAAGACGTTGAAACTCTCGAGTGGGACTTCTATCAAGCCCTCAAACAAGACTTTATACTAACTTCCTTAGGCTAGAATTCAGTCGCTCCTCCTGAACGAGATTTATATGTTAGGTCTCCCTCAAGAAAAATCCAAGTTTCTCAGGCGGGGAGTTTTAGATAGCCTGGTTAATGGAAAATCTCAATCCCTCAGACAAAGTTATATTGAACCTGATTGATTAGACTATAAGTATCCAAGGTGAAGTTATATTGAGCTTGGCTAATGAGACTATAAATCCCTCGGGTGAGGGGTTATACCACTCGGACAGGACTTCTATCAAGACCTCAGGCAAGACTTAAACTAAGTCTCTTAAACAAGACTTCAGTCGCGCTTCCTGAGAGAGATTTATATGTTTGGTCCTGCACAAGGAAAGCCTAGGTCTTTGTGGCGGTGAGTTTTAAATAGTCTTCTTAATAAGAAATCTTTATTTCTTAGGTATAGTTATATTGAGCCTATCTGATGAGACTACAAGTCCCTCCGGCGAGGCGTTGGACCTCTCAGGCAAGACTTCTATTAAGCCCTCAGATACTATTTTAAACTAAGTCTCTTAGGCTAGACATCAGTCACGCCTCCCGAGAGAGATTTATTTGTTGGGTCCCACACGAGGAAACTCCAAGTCTCTCAGCGGAGGAGTTTTATATAGCATGCTTAATGGGAAATTGTGGTTCCTCAAGTGTAGTTATATTCATTATAGTTGATGAGACAATAAGTCCCCTAGGATAAGTTATATTGAGTTTGGCTAATATGACTATAAGTCTCTCAAGCGAGGCGTTGAACCTCTTAAGTGAGACTTATGTTAAGACTTAAGGAAAGACATAAACTAAGTCTCTTAAGCTAGACTTCAATGCGCCTCCTAGGAGAGATTTATATTTTGGGTCTCGGTCGAGGAAACTCCAAGTCTCTCAAGCATAGATTTTCAGATAGCTTGCTTAATGGGAAATTTATATTGATCCTATAAGTCCCCCAGGTGAAGTTATATTGAGTCTGGCTGTTGAGACTATAAGTCCCTCAGGCTAGGTGTGATACGGTGGCAGAACCAACTGTTAATACTGGTTTGCATTTTGTATTCGCAAATGTTGCGGTAAGCAAGAGTCGCCACTGACTTTTATTTCATCCAACAAAGGAAAAGGAAAAAGAACAGAAAAAACCTTTTTTCGAGATGTTTCTGAGTACGGGGGGTAGATTATAGAAAGGGAAGGTGTTAGCACCCTTTCTATCCATAGTTTTCCACGAGCTCTTAGGTACTTGCTCATTTTTTAAATTGCTTGTGCGTGCTTGTTTTGAAAAAGTTTTGTTTACTTCGTGATAACCCTTGTATCGATCCTCAAGAGTGTGACGAAGTTGTTTTGAAAACTATTTTTGAAACGGTGTCTGTGTGAAAAGTTTTTGTTTTGAGCAAGTACTTAAGATTTCTACCTACTCGAAAAAAGTATGTTCGTTTTCGTTTCCTTTAGACAGTATTATCCTACTATTAAGGAGTAGGTAGCTACGTCGTTGGATTTTTAAAGGGACGTTCGAAGGGACAAAATGGTCTCAGAAGGCAACAAGTAAGGATACCTTAGCATTTCGAAGGGACTATCGTCATAAGATCAATTCGTAGGCAACTCGAGGGACAATGAGGGACTATGATCTTTATGACAACTTTTAGATTGAGAGTCTTTTGCTAAGATATCCCTACGTTCGAGGGATATGACCATTGTTTTCCGAGGCAACCAAGTGGGGAGTACCCTAGGGGTGCAAGTGTGCAACAATGTGTTTTTTCAGTTATATTTATCTTGCAATTAGGGTTTTCTATCGTTCATTTTTTTCTTTTCATGCAATCCTATTAATCTAAGCATTGCATAAAATATAGTAGCAGAAGATAAAGGCGGAAATTTAAACCTAAGCTATTACAGAGCTTTGGGGCAGTTAGATAATAATGAAGAATACGGAAAAGAAATCCTAAAACTATTACATCCCGGAAGCAATTACATGATAATGATGGAAAAATAACGGGAAAAATAAAGCTACGCTATTACAGTTGAACGCGCTCTATACACTTTATCTAGGAAAATAAAAATAAGATGAAAATAACAAAGAAAATGTTTTGGTGATTTTTTATGAAAGAAATGATTTATGATAATTAATTAAATAAACCTAAAAAACCTAATTAATTTTAATTAATAAAAAAATATTAATTTTGAAAAAAGTTAATTAAAATACCTAAAACCTAATTAGTTCGAATTAAAAAAAAAGTTAGTTTTGAAAAAAAGGTTAATTAAAAAAAACCTAAAAACCTAATTAATTGAAAAAAAAGGTTTTAAAAAAAAGTTTATGTGTAATGATTAACAAGAAAGAATTATGTTTGCCAAAAAATAGATAGGGGAAGAAACATAAATGGAAAATAAAGTTAGAAAATACAAATAATGTAAATGTCAAGGGTGGGTGTTGAACCAAAAATTAATTTAAAACCTAAAATTAAAAAAACCTAAAATTAATTATTCGAGTTTATTATGAAAAATCAAAAGTTTGTGAAAAATGTTAAGTTTTATGAAAAAGGTTTTAAACAGAAAGAATGAAAATAGATAAAAGGATAAATAAAATGGAAGAAAACCAAAACCAATAGGGGTGGGTGTTGAACCCACGCCCTTAACCTTCTCAGGATGTCTGTCTCGCCATGCATTGATGGTTGTACTGTTTTGGCCTCATCATTTTATGCATTGATGGTTGTTCTGTTTTGGCCTCAGTGTTTTGTAATAACCCTGCATGGGACCATTACGATGGTCCAAACCTGTAATATTGAATCTCATGAACACATTAAGAAAATTAGTATACCATGAAATACAAAGAAAAAAATATATATGAAATTTTATAATGTTAAAACCGATACGACATGTATGAATGCTTCTACACCATTTTGATCATAGAGATCAAACCAGCCTTATCCTTACTAGAGAAGTAGTGAAAGTAGTGAGACGTGGGTTTGTAACGAGGGTGGCTTCTTTGTAGTAAGATGGGGGTTTGTAACAAGGATTTTAAGGTTTTTACAGTTCTTGAAGAAATTTGATATTTTGACAGGGTTGTGGCAAAGGTTTTTTTCTTCCTGTTTGTGTGAAAAGAATGAGATTATATAATGGAAATTAGAGCAAAGATATGGGCTTTGAATGTGCAATTGGGTCTCCAATAACCACAATCAATCGTGCAGATTTTTATTCACTTGAGTCTGTCACGTACCAGGCTAAATTGCAGGGGCTTAAATGCAATTATTAAAGTTGAAATGTAAAAACAAAATGTAGCCGGCATCAAGAACTAACTCCTGTCCGAAAATGGGCTCAATCAGGTAAACGGTGAATTAGTTATGAATTTTTGAAGTTTCGCCTCAGACAAACTTATTTTGGGCTCCAGTGTCAACTCTGACACGTTCTTCAATAAAAAAACTGGTATTGATCAGAGAAGAATCCCGTCTCGACTTTGGAAGAAAAGTTGTAGATCTCTGAGTCTGTGAACTTGTGTAAAAAGATGGACCCGGTCCGATAAAAATTGACCGAGATGAATTTTCGAAGTTTTGACCCTGATGAAATAATATTCAGCATTCAGGATTTTCGGCGCGTCACACGCACTCTGCGCAAAAAAAGAAGGCCTTTTGGATACTGTTCAAACTTGATATCTCTTGTGAAAATGTATCCAACTCAATTTTTGAAATTTTGGCGCCGAAACCAGCTCAATACGATGAAAATCGACCAAGTTATGATATTCTGAACATGACGCAAATAAACTTAAGTCACAAATTTTCTGTATAAAAATACTTGATAAATCCGCATTTTTGAAGACCTTCTGTTCGAAATTGGCTTCCATCCGTGAGAGATGAAAATGTAGATGACGTCAAGACGGAATTTTGGCCACCCAAACAGGTTCAAAACGAGCCACGATATTCAAGTTATGAATTTTTAGTGCGTAAAAACTACACTTTCAGCACACTTTTTGACCATATTTCTTCGAGAAAACTCACACATTTGGAGACCTTCTTTAAAGAATTGGCTCTCAAGCCGAACCTGAATTTGAGAATATGTTATCAGAGATATATTGGCGAAATAACACCTGAATATGACGCGCTGGGTTGGACTTGTGAATCTTTGAACCCCGAATCGTTGCAAAACGTCGAACCGATCTTCAGCATGGAAAATACTCTGAGAACATCCATTGGCGAAATAAACGTCACTTGTAACCCGACGGAGCTTGCTAAATATATCTTGATTCTATAACCATAAAACCAATGATATGCATGTATGTAATAATGAAATGTAAGCCAAAAAGGTCGAAATAAAGAGGGTAAATTTTGGGGTACAATAGCTGCCCTTATTCAATCTTCTTAAACCTGAGGATGTAGATTGGCTAGTATGCCTTTCGTGATCTGAAGGTGGAAGATGATTGAACACTAGAGTGACCAGAAATTTACACTCGTCTGAAATGATACTGATAGTTGATGATGTCAGGAATGGGCTTACAAATTCCATTTGGAGAAGATGACGGAGGATCGTCGGAGATGGGCTTAAAGATGCCATCCGGAGAATGATGATTTCGTGAGATATTCCTTCGTAGGAATTCCTGTTCCTGTTGTTGAGGAGGACTTCACCAGGGAATGTTGATTTATATCCTAGGAAATAGAGTCTAGGAGCTTCGGTTGTCCATTACTCTACTGGGGAATATGAAATCGACTGTATCTGGTCGGGTCTAGGTTTTACAGTGTTGTAAACTGTTGTCTGGAGATAAAAAGAGAAGGAACCTGGATAGTAGGGTTACTTATAAATGAAAGCCTGAATAGTAGGGCTATGAGAAGGAACATGGATAATAGGGTTACTTCGAAATGAAAGCCTGGATAGTAGGGCTATGAGAAGGAACCTGGATAGTAGGGTTACTTCGAAATGAAAGCCTGGATAGTAGGGCTATGAGAAGGAACCTGAATAGTAGGGTTACTTGGAAATGAAAGCCTGGATAATAGGGCTATGAGAAGGAACCTGGATAGTAGGGTTACTTTGAAATGAAAGCCTGGATATTAGGGCTATGAGAAGGAACCTGGATAGTAGGGTTGCTTCGAAATGAAATCCTGGATAGTAGGGCTATGAGAAGGAACCTGGGTAGTAGGGTTACTTCGGAATAAAGCATGGGTAGTAGGGTTGCTTCAGAATAAAATCCTGGGTAGTAGGGCTGTCTCATTTGATTGCATATATTAGTTGACCTGTTTGGTTTCGGAAACTGATTTTCCATTAGTTGTCTGCAAATATGACATGTATAGCTTCATGGATCTAATCTTTGAACTGTTGGAATTGTTGATGATAACCATCTTTCCTGAAAAGGTACAAGATTAATTATATACGATGCATGAAATGCATTGTGTGATGATGTTCTCAAAATAAATGAGATTATGCTGTATGCAATATGTATGCGCACGTCATGATGTATGAACATGAAATGCTATTGTGACGTATCCGAGTCTGAGAAAATAAATCCCCGACTGCTACTGGAGAGTATTGGAAATTAAATTCCTGACCATTGTAGAAAAAGTGATTCTTCTACTTCCTCTTGGGATGATAAACAAAAATGACTACGCCGTGGATTTACTCCTTTCTGTTTGTGAATATTCTGCCGGGGAGAGACTCTGCTTGAGAATAACTCTGCGGGGAAATAACTTTGTTTGAGAGAGGAGATGATTTGCTGGAAGATTTTGCCGATTCGGAGAAATAAACTCCACTAGGGGATGAGCTTCTGTAGCTAGAGAAATAAATTCTGTTGGGGATTGAGCTTCTGTATTCAGAGAAACAAACTCTGCTTGGGAGACAACTTTATGAACCGCTTGCAATTATAAAATTCGGCTGGGGAATATAGATATCGGCTCTCTGAAGGAACTTTGCTGGGGATAGTAAATCCTTTTTGGGGAAGCCGATGTCAAAGCTTTTGGTTGCCTCTACTCTGTGGGGAGGCATAGATGCCATGGGGTCGCATGCTGAGGATACGGCGACGACTTTGCATCAAGATATTTCTGCCCCTATACCTGTTGGAGAAAGTACATGCAGAGGCTTTGTGGATGGATAAGTGTCAGAATGACATCCGTCTCTAGATCATACCTGAACTGTTTGCTAGAAGATAGTCTGGACTAAGTATCAGGATGACATTCAACTCTGGATCGTACCTGAACTATTTTCTAGAAGATGATCTGAATAAGTATCAGGATGATATCCGTCTCTGGATCGTACCTAAATTGTTTTCTAGAAGATGATCTGGATATTCAGAATCTTTTCGTTGAGGAAGGGAAACTCTATAATCCGCTTCGGGAATCCCGAGAAGCTTGGAGACTTCACTGGGGAGTTTTCATTGGAGCAATAATTTGGAGATTTTGCTCAGCCGAGGGTATGAGAACACCTGACATCAATAGGTTGTAAGCTGAGAATATGGCGGTGACCTTGTAGTAGAATTCCCCTGTCTCGATACCTGTTGTAGAAAATATCGACCGGGGATTTTGTAGATGGTTTGACTGTTATCCCAACTTTTGGAGTCCTTGGTGAATGCAGATCAGGGTAATAAACTTTCTACTGATTAGACAAGTGACGAGATGACGGGACGTAGTCGTACGCTTTAATCCCTAACTTTTTCCTGGACTGTCTTTTCAAATTTTCAATCCACCGGGATACCCTTTTTTTCTCAAGCCGCCTTTTCAGGTTTTCGAATTGTCGGGTGTACATATTTTTTTGTTTTTATCCCTAATTTTTGCCCGAACCCTTTTGGTTCGCCGGGATGCCCTTATTTTTCCTAGGCCAGTCAACCTAGCGGGTCTTTGTTCACGCGTAGTGTTTTTCGACTATGTCCATGTTCACCGGGTACAGAGAATTGTCACTGTCCATAGTAGTAAGTGCTGCCATACTGCCAGAAGATGTTTGTTTGATCGTACAGGATTCGTTGCTGGAATTCATGCCCAATGTCCCAAGTGATTCAATGGAGATCTGCCCCTGGCTATTTGGCATTTTTGAGAGATTCCTAGAATCTTGACTTGACTGCCCCAGATGATGGACAATGATCCTGCCGTGCCCCTTGGTTGGAAGTGTTTTTCCACTTGAGGTGATCCTTTTTGTTTGAGAAGGTTTTCTGTTAATTGAATATTCGTCATTCGAATTTCTCTGCTGTTGAACAAATAGTCACATGCAAATAATGGTATTTTAAGAATGCAAAACTTATGTCTGTCTTGAAGTTTGAAAATTCATTTTTTAGTAAAACAAACAAATTTTGTAAAAGTGTGATGTCAACTCAGGATTTATAGCGAACCCTATAGGAGTCGGGATACCTTTTGTAACAATATGCTTTCGAACTAACCCATGCTTCAGCTAGGACTTTTAAGGGTTATAACATGGCCTGGTTCATGGTCCAAGAAACAAAGGATAAAGGCTCAAATTTTATTTGTACCCAACCCACTCTTCGTGATGTTCTTCAGTCCTATGCTCAGTTAATTGTGCATTTTGAATCCCAGTTGAGTTTTGGAACGTCCTTGACACTCCGGTGATGGTTCAAAAACTGAAAGTTTATTTTGAAAATGCATTCATTTTTGTAATCTTCTTTTTGTCGAGGATTTGTAGGACCTCTTTTTTTGATTTTGTTATCCCTACTTTTTTCTAAACTGTTTCTTTTGTGTTTACAGCCAGCGGGATGCCCCCGTTTTTTCCTTAAGTCTCCTTCATAGGTTTTGACTTAGCGGGCTTTTCTTTTGAAAAATAATGACTTCCTTCTTTAATGATTATGCAGAACCATCACCATCTTCTGATTTGGAAGGACATCTTCGAGGCCATTCATTGTGTGTGAAGCGGAAGATTGCGACTGAATGCGCCTCTGAATTAACTGAGAATACTACCCTGCCCCAGGTTATGATTAAGGGTTTTAATTTGTGTGAAAAGAAAAAAACTCCTACTTCTTTGGCTCGAAGGGGTTGACTAGGGATTATCTTCCTTATAACTCCACTATTTAGGATTTGAAACAACGCTTGTACATCGTCAACGGGGTCTGTTCAAAAGCATACTGTGGAGATTGTGGTATCATTTTTGTCATTCTACCTCTAAAGGCTTAGAGCTTTTGATCGAGAGTTGAATATCACAAAAAGGGAAGCAGTTTAAATATAGTGAATACGAATGAATTGATTCAAAATAGACATATGCAATACATTGATAAAGTAACAGAGTTTGACATGAATAGATGTTCTAACAATCAAAAGAAAATTACAAATTGAAAATTCTAATGAGCAAAAGTCTCTTTGCCTGAACTTGTCACTTCAGATGGTATGTCTTTGAGGGATGGCAGAAGAAATCAGCCGAACCATCTTGTGTAAACTCCAACACCCCTTCATCAATCAAGTTTTGAACTTTATATTTCAACCTCCAACAGTCGTCAGTATCATGCCCCGGGCTGTTGGAGTGGTATGCACACCTTGCATCAGGATTGTAGTTAGGGGAAGAAGTCTTGGGATTCAGATAAGGTCCTATCAACGTAATCAGATTCATCCTCAACAAGTGTTTCAAAGCTTGAAACAACGACATGTTGAGTTTGCTAAACTGCCTTTTGGGTATATACGGCTTACTCTGATTAACCCATTGTTTTTGGCTAGGTTGTTGTTGGACCCGTGATGTGGTAGCAATTTGGAAAAGTCCACTCTTCACCAAACCAACCTCTTGTCTTCTCGGAAGTTGATCAATGACTTGGTCCTCAACCTCGACTGTTTTCTTCATACGGTTGCAGCTGTCTTGATGAAGTTTCTTGATAATGGCTCTCAGCTCTTCTTGTCCCCGGGCTAGGCCTTGGATAAGAGCCCTCTTCCCCAGCATCTGGGTTCTCATTGTTTCAACTTCAGCTTGCAGTTGTTCCAACCGTTCGTCCTTATTATCTTCAAGATTTTTCTTGGCCAGGTTCATAGCGAGGAGTGCTTTCAACTCTTCCTGCCCCTTGGATAGGTTTAGGAACATTTCCATGAACTGAGCTTCCTGAGTTTGGAGATCTATGTTGTCTTGTTTGAGAGCCATTGCTGAAATAAACAACAAAGAAGATGAGAAACCTGTACTGGAGACTACCTGTTATGCAATGACATGTATGATATGCAACTGTTTTCAAGGATCTCGCGGGGTAAACAAGAAAAATGTTAGGCGTTGAACTTTACAACTTTGATTGAAGCACTTCGTATCATTGAAGGTCCTTCTACCAGAGTCAAGCTTACTATATCAAGTGGGTCATAGCCCCTGAATCAAGTTATCGTGTTTTGGTCTTTTGACGACATTGGCTAGAGCAAAATAAATCCCCTTGCCCCTTGCTAGACGTCTGGTTCATCATAACCGGCATCACAAGCCCTCGAGATCCTTGAAATGGTTAGTATGCTATGTCATGTTTGATGTTATGATGTGTATGCTATGCATTAATAAAAAATGCAGGGTAAGAAACCAATTTATTAGATTTATACAAACAAGGTCCTGGAAGGAATACAATCAAAGCCATGCAATGAGTTCAAATTATTAGGCAAAGAAAGAAAACAAGTCACACAAGTAGCCTTAGGTTTAGGCTTGCATGGATTCCATAGGTAAGTACCCTCTTGAAGTTTAGTTGGTTTCAAACTTGTCTTAGAAAAGTAACCGGGTTCTAAGGATTCTCAATATCATTGATCATCCTTTATCGGGCATTGTTTCAGCTCAGGCAATCTTTTCTTGCGGCCGAAATATCCCAAAAGTCTGATCTCAATGAGTGTAGCATCTAGTATCAACCAATCCTCACCTTTATACCGAGGTCGGCTATCTCACTACTTTCTAATGACCAAGTTTGTTCAACTAAGGTTCTAAGGTCCGTTAGTGCTTCACGACACCACGCGGAGGCCCCGTATTCTCCTCGTTTCAACATGAAGGATACCGGTACCAACCAAAGTGTCACACCAAAACAGCCATCGCTTAAACCATATCGGTCTATGTTGTACAGTCTCCACGAGCTATTGCTGTTTACCTAAAAAGTGTCCCCAGATTCGGGTGTAGGATCTTCAACAATACCCAAGCAAAAACCCTTAAAGAGAAAGCAGGCAAAACAAGCAAGAAAGAAATTTAAAAATGACCTAGATCCTAAGGTATACCCCACATTATTAATTTTCCCCAGCAGAGTCGCCAGTTCTATGATACGGTGGCAGAACCGACTATTAATACTAGTTTGTGTTTTGTATTAGAAAATTTTGCAGTAAGCAAGAGTCTCCACCTACTTATATTTCATCCAACAAAGGAAAAGAAAAAAGAACAGAAAAAACCTTTTTTGAGGTGTTTCTGAGTACGGGGGGTAGATTATAGAAAGGGAAGGTGTTAGCACCCTTTCTATCAGTGGTTTTCCACGGGCTCTTAGGTACTTGCTCATTTTTTAAATTGCTTGTGTGCGCTTGTTTTGAAAAAGTTTTGTTTACTTCGTGATAACCCTTGTATCGGTCCTCAAGAGTGTGACGAAGTTGTTTTGAAAACTATTTTTGAAACAGTGTCTGTGTGAAAAGTTTTTGTTTTGAGCAAGTACTTAAGATTTCTACCTACTCAAAAAAAGTCTGTTCGTTTTCGTTTCCTTTAGACATTGCTATCCTACTATTAAGGAGTAGGTAGCTCCGTCGTTGGATTTTTAAAGGGACGTTCGAAGGGAAGAAATGGTCTTTGAAGGCAACAAGTAAGGATACCTTAGCATTTCGAAGGAACTATAATCATAAGATCAATTCGTAGGCAACTCGAGGGACAAGGAGGGACTATGATCTTTATGACGACTTTTAGATTGTGGTTCTTTTGCTAAGATATCCCTACGTTCGAGGGACATGATCATTGTTTTCTGAGGCAACCAAGTGGGGAGTACCCTAGGAGTGCAAGTGTGCAACAGTGTGTTTTTTCAGTTATATTTATCTTGCAATTAGAGTTTTCTATCGTTTATTTTTATCTTTCCATACAATCCTATTAATCTAAGCATTGAATAAAATATAGTAGCAGAAGATAAAGGCGGAAATGTAAACCTAAGCTATTACAGAGCTTTGAGGCAGTTACATAATAATGAAGAATACGGAAAAGAAATCCTAAAACTATTACATCTCGGTAGCAATTACATGATAATGATGAAAAAAAGCGGGGAAAATAAAGCTACGCTATTACAGTTGAACGCGCCCTATACACTTTATCTAGGAAAATAAAAATAAGATGAAAATAGCAAAGAAAATGTTTTGGTGATTTTTTATGAAAGAAATGATTTATGATAATTAATTAAATAAACCTAAAAAACCTAATTAATTTTAATTAATAAAAAAATGTTAATTTTGCAAAAAGTTAATTAAAATACCTAAAACCTAATTAGTTAGAATTAAAAAAAAAGTTAGTTTTGAAAAAAAGGTTAATTAAAAAAACCTAAAAACCTAATTAATTGAAAAAAAAGGTTTTAAAAAAAGTTTATGTTTAATGATTAACAAGAAAGAATTAAGTTTGCCAAAAAATAGATAGGGGAAGAAACATCAATGGAAAATAGGGTTAGAAAATACAAATAATGTAAATGTCAAGGGTGGGTGTTGACCCAAAAATTAATTTAAAACCTGTGATACGGTGGGAGAACTGACTTGAGATTTTGTGTTTGTATTCGCAAATGTTTCAGTTTAGCAAGAGTCGCCACCGACTTTTTATTTTATCCAAAGGAAAGGTCAGAAAGCACAAGAAAGACCTTTGAGACATTTTTATTGGGTTCGGGGGATAGATTATGAAAAGGGAAGGTGCTAGCACCCTTTTCATCCATGGTTTTCCATGGGCTCTTAGTTACTTGTTTAGATCACTTGCTTTTGCTTTTTAATTGTTTAAAATGGTGCTTTGTGTGTGGTTTTGAAAATGTTTTGAAAAGAGGCCATCATTGTGGCAACCTTTGTAATGATTCTTGTTTGAATATATACAAAGGTGTTTGTCTTTTGAAAAGATATTTCAATGTTTGAAAGTTTGTTTTGGGAAATGTTTTGAAATTATGTTGTGAGGTGTGTTTGAAAATAGCAAGGATGTTTTTGCAAGTTTTGATCAAGTAACTAAGAGTTGTCTATCCTATCTTACTCAAAGATCTTTCCTACACATTTTTAACCCTTTTGACAGTGTTGTTTTACCATTGCATTTGGTAAATAACCTCGTGTTTAGATGTTAAACAGGACAGGCGCGAGTCATCGTATTGACCATGATAGCGATTGTGCTAAGTATCTTTAGCAAATTTTTGAGGGACTAGATCATTTTGTATAGGCAACCAAGATAGCGTCATCGAGGGACTATGATCTTTTTGTTTTATTTTTGTTTTGCCAAGATACTCAACATGCATAACATGGCTATTTTAAAGGCAACAAGTGGATAAAACCCTAGGGGTGTATGTGTGTATTGTGTTGTCAATTTACATGCTTTTATGTCTTGTATTAGGTCCAACTATTTGTTTTGATTTTTAATACTGCATACAAAACCTAATCTCTATCATGGCATATTTGAAAGCATAAAGTGCGTAAAATAAATCTACACTATTACAACATTGATATGGGGAGGGGAATACAATTTTGAATGGGGAGTATTTACAAGAAAATAAAAACCCTAAAATTAAATATTACATCCAAATTGAATTAAATGAGCAAGTAAATAAATAGACAAATATTTGAAGGAACAAATAAATAAATATGCAATATATTACAAACATGCAAAAAAATGTTTTTGTATTATTTTTATGTATGTAAAAATATAATATTTAATGAATTAAAAAGAAAATAAAAAGTTATTTTTGTTAGGGGTAAAAAACCCTAAATTTTGTTTTAAGAAGATATATTTATTAATTATATTATTTATTTATGTACAAGTAAATAAATAAAATAATAAAATATATACAATTTGTTTAGAAAATAATAATATATGAGAAAATATTATTTAAGTATACAAATACTAAAAATAAAAATAAAATTTTTTTATATGTTATTTACAAGTTTTTATTTGAGAAAATACATATAATAAACCTAATAAACTAAATATGGTGTCAAAATAAAATAAAATAAATAATAAAAATGTGAAAATTATAGGAAAATATTTTTAGCAATTTTTATATTTGGAAAAAATAAAATGAAGTCAGAAATAAAAAGAAATGAAAATAATATGAAAATATAAAACAAATGGGCCAGGGGGTGCAGTCAGCAAGACTGGGGGTGCAAAAAGCAAGAAACAAAGGCCCAGACCAGTTCCAGCTTCATCTTCAACCTTTGTTTCAAAAATACGCACGCCTGTACAAAATCTGGAAAACCTGCATACGTGCTCTAAAGCAAAAACTCATAACACCAAAGTTATAGCATTTTTCAAGACGATTCCAACCATATAAAGAACTTAATCTAACTCTCAAAGACCAGAGAGAATTTCTCTGGCCCTAATTTCTAACCTAACTTTTTCAGGAAGTTCATGAGTCAAATTCTCTTAGCACACTTAACTTAAATGAAATCTATGCATATGTACAGCTTAGGGGCTATGAGTACTACATTTTTTATTCACAAAGCTAAGCCTAATGATTCCTAAATAGAGAGATAGAAAGTTGACAAATACCTGTTTCAGTTGAACACGAGTATGGCAATGTGGAGCTTTTCAGTGAGACCTGAGATGCTTGGGAGCTTGCCTGAACTTCCTCTGACCTTCCCCAATGCCTAGTTTGCTTTGGACTTGCTTGAACAAGCCTGTAGAACTCAACCTGCACAAGCTGAAAACAGAAATGGTGAAGATTGTAAATGGAGTTACAGTCACTGTCCAATGGTTGGGATAGCTTGGATAGGTTATATGGAATGTGTTTGAACAGGTTTGGGGCAAAACGCACGAGTAGTTTTTGTTATGGAACTCAAAGTGTAGAAACTACCTTGTTTTGCAAGAGGAAGGTGATTTTGTGTTTTAAAAGGATTGAGGGTTCAATAACTCGTGTTTCTGGCTCAAGGCAATGTCAAAAACTTGTTTCAAATGCTTGCAAGAGTTGGTTATATCAGATATGCAAGTTGTGGCTCTTTGGCAAGTTTCTTGGTTATGAAGCAAAAAATGAGAAGTGACAAAGAGAAGGCTTGTACAGGCTAGCTCTAACCATGCATAAATTGTGTGAGCTTGGCCCCAAGTTTGTGGATTTGGTTTGCTGTCTAAGATTTGGTTCAAGGCTCAAGAGATGTAATTTGACATAAAGCAAGTTTTGACAAAAATGACAATGTTGCCTTTTTGCTATTTTTGGATTAATCTCTTGTGTAATCCTCTAATGATCAGAACAAAGCTTCAAACCATTGGATTTGCATTTAATTATTGAGTATGGAAGGGTTTAGAGACCTGTATTCAAGTACAAAGCAAGTTTGGACAGATTTGCAACTTGTGTCAACATGAAAATGCCATGGATCAAAAGTGAGTTTTTGCCAAATTCAAACCTTCCACTCTCCCTAACCATAAATGATTCTGGAGAGTTCTTAGACATTTTGGAAAGCTTGTAACATGATATACAATACATATTTGAAATGAATTTTTAGACTCTAAGTGGAACTAGGTGAAAAATTTCCATGAAGATAGGTCAAAATCCTGCCTAAACTAGGGCAAAATTTCACTAAGTTAAAAGTTTCATGGACCCTTGTTCCAAAAATCATAACTTGAGATCCAAGCTTCTTTTGAGAAAACTTTGTGAATAAAAGTTGTAGACTTTGTGGAGGACTACAACTTTCATGTTGGAAGTTTTGTTTTAATCCAATTGCATCATGGTGAAAAATTTGGGCAAAGTTGGGAAAAAATAAGAAAATTTCATAACTTAGAAAAATTCTAAGTTATGAAAATTTTCAATCCTAAACCCTAATTTGCAAAATTAGGTTTCTTGATGAAAAAGTTTCATGTTTTGACACATCTTGATGAAAAATAACCCTTGGCACTTGATTTTGACCAAAAAGTCAAAGTTTGACTTTTCAGTTTACAATTGATTTTTGATCAGTTGACTGGAAAATTCATTTGTCAATCCAATGCAATTGAGATCTTTTGAAACTTGTGAATAGGTCAAGATGATGCCATTGAGTCTTTGAATCCATTCTTGAACCCAATTTTCCATTGGCTAGGTGAAAAGTCAGAAATTGCCCTTCTGCAGTCAAAACCCTAAAAATGACCATTTTGCCCTTTTGAAGATCTGATCAAATTTCTTGAGGAGTTATGGTCCAAACTTGATCAAATGGTTCATATGAGTTTATAATGTTGACGTGGATAAAAAATTATGAGGTTTGACTGTAAATTGGCCACAGTTGACTTTTTCCCCAATACAGTTGATTTTTAGGTCAGCTGCCCAATTGACTGGGCAAAAGTTTGATTCAAGGCCTGAAACTTGGTATGAGCAATCTTATAAGTCCAACATGGAGTATGAAAGTCACATTGAGCATTGGAAGTCCAAAACTTCTTGTGCAAACTCAAACCCTAATTTTAGGTCAACAGTGCAAGGAGATGTCTTGAGCAGAGCAAACCCTATCTTGGTCTTGAGTTCAAAGAGTCTTGTGAGGAGAAATCTTGATAAAATGAGAGGGAAAATTTTGGGGTACAACAAAACCTAAAATTAATTATTCGATTTTATTATGAAAAATCAAAGGTTTGTTAAAAATGTTAAGTTTTATGAAAAAGGTTTTAAACAGAAAGAATGAAAATAGGTAAAAGGATAAATAAAAAGGAAGAAAACCAAAACCAATAGGGGTGGGTGTTGAACCCACGCCCTTAACCTTCTCAGGATGTCTACCTCGCCATGCATTGGTGGTTGTTCTGTTTTGGCCTCAATGTTTTATGCATTGGTGATTGTTCTGTTTTGACCTCGGTGTTTTGTAATAACCATGCATGAGACTATTACAATGGTCCAAACCTGTAATATTGAATCTCATGAACACATTAAGAAAATTAGTATACCATGAAATACAAAGAAAAAAATATATATGAAATTTTATAATGTTAAAACCGATACGACATGTATGAATGCTTCTACACCATTTTGATCATAGAGATCAAACCAGCCTTACCCTTACTAGAGAAGTAGTGAAAGTAGTGAGATGTGGGTTTGTAACGAGGGTGGCTTGTTTGTAATGAGATTGGGGTTTATAACAAGGATTTTAAGGTTTTTAGGGTTCTTGAATGAATTTGATATTTTGACAGGGTTGTGGAAAAGGTTTTTTTCTCTTGTTTGTATGAAAAGAATGAGATTATATAATGAAAATTAAAGCAAAGATATGGGCTTTGAATGTGCAATTGGGCCTCCAATAACCACAATCAATAGTGCAGATTTCCATTCACTTGAGTCCGTCACGTCCTAGGCTAAATCTCAGGGGCTTAAGTGCAATTTTTGAAGTTGAAATGTGAAAAAAAAATGTATCCGACATCGAGAAGTAACTCTTGTCCGAAAATGGGCTCAATCGGGTAAACAGTGACTTAGTTATGAATTTTTGAAGTTTCGCCCCATACAAACTTATTTTGGGCTCCAGTGTCAATTCTGACACGTTCTTTAATAAAAAACTGGTATTGATCGGAGCAGAACCCGGTCTCGACTTTGGAAGCAAAGTTATAGATCTCTGAGTCCATGACCTTGTGTAAAAAGATGGACCCGATCCGATAAAAGTTGACCGAGCTATGAATTTTCGAAGTTTCGACCCAGATGAAATAGTATTCAGCATTCAGGATTTTCGGCGCGTCACGCGCACTCTGGGTAAAGAACGAAGGCCTTTTGGATACCATTTGAACTTGATATTTCATGTGTAAATGTATCTAACTCAATTTTTGAAATTTTGGCGCCGGAACCAGCTCAATACAATGAAAATCGACCAAGTTATGTTTTTCTGAACATGACACAAATAAACTTCAGTCACAAATTTTCTGTATAAAAATACTTGATAAATCCACATTTTTGAAGACCTTCTGATCAAAATTGGCTTCCATCCGTGATAGATGAAAACATAGATAACATCAAGACGAAATTTTGGCCACCAGAACGGGTTCAAAACGAGCCACAATATTCAAGTTATGAATTTTTTAGTGCGTAAAAACTGCACTTTCAGAACATTTTTTCACCACATTTCTTCGAAAAAACTCTAACATTCAGAGACCTTGTTTAAAGAATTGGCTCTCGAGCCGAACCTGAATTTGAGAATATGTTATCAGAGATATCTTGGCGAAAGAACACCTGAATATGATGTGTCGGGTTGGACTTGTGAATCTTTGAACCCCGATCATTACAAAACGGGGAACCGATCTTCAGCATGGAAAATACTTTAAGAACATCCATTGGCGAAATAAACGTCACTTGTAACCTGATGAAGCTTGATAAATATACCTTGATTCTATAACCATAAAACCAATGTAATGCATGTATGTAATAATGAAATGTAAGCCAAAAAGGTCGAAATAAAGAGGGTACATTTTAGGGGTACAACACTAGGCATTGGACCTCTAGGGAGGGACTTCTATTAAGCCCTCAAGCAAGACTTTAAACTAAGACTCTTATGCTAGACTTCATTCGCTCCTCCTAAACGAGATTTATATGTTGGGTCCCACATGAGGAAACTCCAAGTCTCTCAGGCGGGGAATTTATATAGTTTATTCTTATTGCCTTGAAAGGGGGCAAATATCTTCGTCGGGAATTCCAGTATACCAAATATTTCCTCAAGAGGCGGCAAGGATCTTTGCCATGAAGTCCAGCATACAAAAAGTTAACTTAAGAGGCGACAAAGATCTTCACCATGAAGTCCAATATACAAAATATTTCCTTAAGAGGCGTAAAGGATCTTCGCCATGAAGTCCACAATACAAAATATTGCCTTAGGAGGCGGCAAGGATCTTCTCCATGAAGTCTAACGTACAAAATATTGCCTTAAGAGGCGATAAAGATCTTCTCCATGAAGTCTAGCATACAAAATATTTCCTTAAGAGGCGGCAGGGATCTTCACCATGAACCCATACAAAATATAAGAAAGTATTATTGTTTCTCATAAACATTCAAGAAATTTCTCAAAGGTAAATGATTATGTCTCTTAAGGAATTACAATAATCTAACTATAATAAAATTTAAGATGGAGAGAGTTCCAAGTTTTGTATAGGAGTTGTCCATCTAAATCCAACAACTTGTACGCCTTTTAGGGAGCTTCTGGAATATGTGATATGGTCCCTACCAGGGGTGCGAATAAGGTTTTCTTCAAAGATTTAAACGCTTCTTCACAATCAGTTGTCCACTTGAAATTGGTATTCTTCTTCAATAGTCGATAAAAAGATAAAACATGTTGTGCTAACTTTGAAATAAATCTATTCAAAGAAGTCAACATAATGTTTAACCTCTAAACATCCTTCTTCGAAGTTGATGAGCTCATTTGAATCACCACTTCACACTTGTCCGGGTTTGCTTTGATCCCTTGCTCAGTCAAATAGAAACACAAGAATTTTCCCGCCCTTACCCCAAAGGTAGATTTCTCCGGGTTAAGGAATATAATGTATTGCTAAACCCTCTTGAACATCTTCTAAACATGTTAAGTTTGAAGATCCTATTGAAGAAACTTTATGATTATGTCATCCATGTATACCTCTAGCGTTTCTCCTATATTTTCTTGGAAGATCTTGTTCATCATTCTCTGATAGTTTGTGCCAAAATTCTTTGATCTGAAATGCATGATATTGTATTGATAATTGGCCTGCTCGATCATAAAGGTTGCCTTTATCTAGCCTGATCCATACATATGTATCTGATTATACCCTAAATAGGCTTCTATAAATGAAAGTAATCAATGCCCCACATAATTATCCACTAGTTTATCAATGTTTGTGAGCGGGTAAAAATATTTTATGCATGCTCTATTAAAATTTGTATAACCATCACACATCCTCCATTTTCGTGAGGCCTTCTTTACCAACACTATATTGGATAACCACTATGTATATTGGGCTTCAGAAATATACTAGGAGACTAGCAAACACTTAACCGTGCTAGTCGTGGCTTCATCTTTTTTTTGAAGATTGTCTCCTCTGATGTTGGGAGACATAACGGACCTTGACGTCCATATTTAGCTGGTGGCACACTACAATAGGATCAATATCGAGCATCTCATACATAGCTACAATGAAGTGGTCAGTGTTATTCTAGAGGCATTCAATCAACATTGATTTTACTTTTAAAGGAAGTACTTTGTCTGGCCTAGACATGTCTTCCTCGAGATGGATGGACTCGAACTCACCATCTGGATCGACCGAACCTCATCTTTATGAGCATTTAGGTAAAATGCGCCAGGACTCCCTGGTTCTTCTTTTGTTTCTTCTTCTGAGGCTATGGTTGGTGCGACGAGATCCTCTTGGATGATTACTTTAATATGTTTCGCTTCATATATATCATAGTCACTGAGGCCTACCTTCATTTTGTGTTATGGTAAGTCACTTTCAAATGGATCGCATATGCAACCACATATAATATCTCTAGGAAGGATCTCCCTAGGATACCGCTTAAGGTGCTCCGACACGGTATAATCAAAAAATTGAGGATCACTTTTATTTCGTGATATCCTAACCCCCCCCCCCCCCCCCTCAATCACTTCCAGATCCATAGTTCCTTGAGGATGAGTGATCAAATAATTGAATGCTAGTAGATAAACTCTTTCGTATGGACTCATATCCGTTTGTCGAATTCCTATCAGATCCATCATACCTAAATACAGAATGTTGCACAAACTTAAACCGTCTACGAGGAATCCAGTTAGATTGTGATCATCTAAGGTGAGAACAAGAATCAACATTTGGATTTTAGTTGATCTTGTCGCGATCTTGAAATCCTAATTTGGATTGATCTTCCATTCGTCGAGTGTTTGAATTAGTCACAAGTATAAAGTGATTCAATGAAGGATAGGTAATGCCTGATAAAAAATTGATTCATGAGATATATTGGAAATTCTAGTCATTGATACGAGAATTATCGTCTCTACTACTCTTATTGCGGTTACATATATGATTTCAGATCAATATTGACTCGAAGATGAAAGTTAGCGGGAATTAGATGTTGTTTCCCACAAACAATGTCACAGTTCCATTTAAGAACAAAAAATGGATGATCTAGCTCCATGAAGGAACCACAAATGAGGATAGTTGAATAACTGATGATCCTTAACGGGGCTCTGATCTTCTATACGCTGGTACAGGGTTGGCCTGCATGGTTAGTGTTAGACTTGAGACTTCACACATAGGAGGGGGTGAATTATGTTATTTATAAAAACATGGTTTTGAATATTTTTTACAATTTAAATCAGAGTTTAAAAACATTTTCTAAGTCTAAGCAGCGGAAATAAAATATTTAAAGTGCGTAAATTAAAAAGTTAATGGAAGAAGAGGAACACTAGGAATTATAAAGGTTCAGTAAAAAACAAATAGGACTTACTCCTCTCCCCAAGACTTAATCTTGAGAGTTTCCAATAATACTTGAGAGATTTTAGTAGGAAAGGCTCATGAACCCCCTTATACAAGGAAATGGTGGTCGTCCTACAACCAAAATATTACAAGACGAATGATATGAGCGTTTGTGACTTTTCTCTATTAACTTGTTGAAACTGAAGTGACCAAGCTTCCTTCCAAAATGTAGATTGAAATGGTTATTCTTCTCTCCACAAACACATACCTTGATGAGTTTAGTCTTCAAGTTCCAAAATATATATGAGTTCAATATTGGTTTAACATGATAGCCAAACAACCTCTAAGAATTTAACCTGGCTAATCTCAAACCTATGAAGATTTTATGACATAGCTAATCTTCAACATATAATGGTTTTAAACAGGCTAACAAAGATGCTTTCCTCACAAAAGCATTTGGCTATAAGAACTAGTGAGAGAAAGTTAAAAATAAAACTTTAAAGGGAGAGAGAGAGAAAGAGAGAGGGAGTTTCAACACACAAATTTGTTTTCTGGATGATTTGAAATGATAAATGGAGCCTCTACTTATAAGTTAGAGGTTCCCCGAAAAAGGAAATCGAATTTAAGAAAAAATGGTTGTTATTAATCAATTGATTCTTTTTCTAATCAGTTAATTTTTTAAAATCAAACGTGTATAAGTTCCCAATATGGAAATATGAGATATATATTCGTTGTATATAATTTGAGTGCTTTCAATTTGCCTTGTGCCTCAAGTTAGCACAAATCTAATCAGTTAGCACACTCGATTAGATATAGTTAAAAAATTGTTTATGGCTTTTTTACTGCTCTCATCCTGGTGTATACAACTTCTATATGTTTTTAAAATTATTTTCTTTAGGTAAATCATTAGAGAAAAATGTTTGTGTGTGTATATTTATAGCCATTTACTTCTATGAAAAAGTTCATTTTTTTACGTAGTTTGACTCACTTACTATTTTCAGATATTTTATCTAAGCTTTATCGGTTGTGATATTTTTGCTTTGGCACTTGCTTGAGAATTATTGAGGCTTTTGATAGAATTCATTTTGTTTTCCTTTATCTTATTAGTTTTTCACTTGATAGAATTCAATTTGTTTTTCTTTATCTGATAGTCATGTTTATCAAACCCTTATACTCATAACTTGCATCTTTAACCGCTAAAGTGTATTATCTGACTTATCATTGGTTTCATCTTTATCGTGATGAATATATTTGTTTTTTTTTATAGTTTTCATCATTAAAAGATATTGTCTTGATAAAAAGTCTATTACTTGTAAAATAAGGTTCCAGATTCTCCTTCTTTTTGATGATGACAATATATCTCTTAAGGGAGGTGGTAAAGGATACAAGATATATTTGGATTGAAAAACTCCCCCTCAGTTAGATAAAATATATACCCTCACCCTGAAAATATACTTCTTCCTCTTTGTCAAAAGAAAAGGCGAGTAAAAGATGCAATTGCGAAAAGGCTAAATATTTAAACATTTATTTTGAAGAGGGGACAAAAACATCACCTTGCATTTTTACTCTTTTAAATAAACAAGTATGGGAATTTATAGAAAATATCACTTAATGGAAAATTTATGGAAGACTAGAATTTATTAGATGCAAACATCATTTAAAATATGTTCTTGCATTCTATAGCATAAAAATAAAATAAACAATTATTTCACAATATATTTCAAAATATACCAAGCAAGGGTAATTATGCAAAATAATATTTTATTAGGTGTTTTTAAATAATAGATAGACATCATATCAAGATATTAAGTATGTATAGATAGACATCATATCAAGATATTAAGAATGTATAGATAGACATTATATCAAGCTACTAAAAAGAAAACATGTGTCTCAAGTTATGTTTCAAAGTATGTCAATCAAGTGTATGTATTCAAGACAAGGATTGTTTAGATGTTTTTAAGTAATAGATGGTCATTATATTTATCTCATTTATCAATTTATGCAAGTTAAGTGTAGCTATTAAAGGATATTCTAACTAAAAAGGCATCAAAGACATTTAGGAAAGGAAAAACATACTTTTATTATTGAAATGTTTAAACTACATAAGGAAATGCAAGAAAGAAAAATGAAAGTGCAAATCACGAAATTAAAATACACAAAAAGAAATGAAAACATAAAAAAGCTCTTAGTTCATCTCATTAACATCTTCACTAGAGGCTAATGAAGATATTAGGTTTTTTCTAGACATTTTCTCAATGATCAAGTTGGTATTTTAGTTTATTTTTCTTTGTTCCTCAAGAATGTTATTGTTGGAGTTATATGGAGGAGTGTTCGTTCATTCTCTTCTTCTTGGTTGTTGGGCAACAACTTACCCTTGTTAAATGGTGAAATTGATGACATGAGATTTCACCATTTATTTGACTTAATTTGTGCATGCTTTAAGTTATTTTACTTTTCATTTTCTCCCTTCGTGTTTTTTTGCTTGCATTTCAGGTTTTTGGTCCTAAACAGGTCACAAGCAGAGAAACAAAGCAAAACGGGTGAAAAACAGAGAGAAAGGAGATTTTCTACACTAATGTCGACCCCCATGACGTTTACCACACGGTGGCCATGGGTGGTCCATGTGCTCTAGGTCAAAATACCAGGTCTTGGCTACTTTGGAAGCATGGAGGTCGCCATTGTTGTACCCCAATTTTTGCCCCTAATATCCCTTCATCATACCATATTGTTTCAACCACCACAAAATCACATTAGGGATTTTGGTTCTTCTACTTATCTTTAGCTTTGCTCTATGAGGAGTTACCAAGCACCTTAACTTGTTTTCTCTTATGATCATGGATATTTTGCTTTGATTTTCTCTTTAAATTAACAAAATACAATATTGGTTTGTCTCACTTGTTGATAATGTAGGTCAAGGCAATGAGGTTTTAACATGTTGCTTCATGGGTTCATGAGTTTATTTCCATACCCTGGTCAAAGTCTTGAGAAATTTAAACCTCACCATTAAAGTTGTTTTGAAGTTGGTATGAAATTGGTTGGTTTCCATAGGTCCTCATCATCATGCCCAACAATTTCTATTCACAAAGGAAGAGTATTGGCACAAAAAGTTTGTTCAAATTTGGCAAAGTTCCACCAAGCATTCTCTTGATTTTTAGACTTCAAAGGAGCATATCTTTCTCACCTTTTGGTATTTTTGAGTGATTCCAAAAACATTCTTATCTTAAAAGAGTCACCAACAAATTACTTCAAAAGTTCCAAGGAGTTTTCATGTGGAAGGAACTTGGTGAAGAAGAAAGATTACAAGTCCTCCAGTTGAATCCCTAATTTTCCATATGTGATTTCAAATGGTCATAACTTGGTCAATTTTTATCACCTTGAGCCCATTCTTTTTCCATGATGATCTTAAATATGTGAACTTCATGCCTTCTTTTATGTGCAAAGTAAGAAAATGGATGGAAGTTTCCTTAAGAATGCAAAAGATTATAGGTGATTTCATGATTTTTGTCCAACTTCAACAAGTCATAACTTGCTCAATTTTTGGAGATTTTGATTGGTTCAAATTGAAAAGTGTCATTCAAGAGGTCTACTTTATTCCATCTTTTTTGATCAAGAGAAAATTCTAAGTTCAAGGCCATGTTTGGAAGCAAGAGATTATAGGTCATTTTTAAAGAAGAATTTGGAATATTTCTAAGTATGGAAAGTCAACTCTTTTTTCTCCAACTTTGACTCCATGTAATTTTCAGCTCAAGCCTCCAATTGATTCCATTCTTTTTCCATTGCAAAGTTTGTTACCTCATCTTGACAAAGCATCAAGAATCATGCCTTAAGACTCCATGAATTGGAAATGCCATTGTTTCAAAAGTGGTAACTTGGAATTGAAGTTTACCTGTAAGTCAGAATTTGAATTTCATGTTACAACCTCTAAACCTCAAATTAGCACGCGTTTTGGGTCTAAACATGATTAGCCAACTTTCCCAAGTGGATTAGTATATCAAAACAGAAGAATTTGATGAGTTTTGGTGAAGTTTGGATCACACTTCACTCGTGCATCAGGTTTGCACGAATTTCCTCCAAAACACATCATTCACTCTTTCTTTTGATCCCATTTGCTTCTCCTATAAATACATGTACTACCCCATTCAATTTCCCAAGCTTAGATATCCAGAATCACCCTGCCAAACTTGCTTCCCAACTTAGAATTCAACTACTTCGAATCCTATTCTCAAGCCTTTTTGAATCCATTTTATCCATCAATTCACCTTCCTTGATCTTCCCTGAACCTATCCATACATTTACATTCAAGAATCGTGCCCTACATTACTCCATAGAAGTCCAGTTTCAGAGTTCTGCAACTCAACTTCAATAGGTAGATTCCTTCATCAATTCTTCAAAACTTTGGTATCATTGTGTTGCTCTCATTTCCCTGGTTCTAGTCGCAATAGTTACTTTCTTATGGAAACACATTTGGACCATGTATTTTCAAATCCTCTTTCAAAACTTTCTTTCCAAATTGCTTGAGTTACAGTTTATATAAAAATGGTGCGAGGGTATGGTTGTCTTTGTTTTGAAGAGACGAAACGAATGGCATAGGTCTGAGCTTCTGATTTTACAGTTTGAGAGACCTGTAATTCGTGAGGCTGGAGGTTGAAGATGACCAACGTGTCACCTTATAACCAATGAAAGCGTGCCATTTGTTTTTTTGAATTTCTGATTTTACATTTGATTCAGTGCTTTATTCATTAAAGACCATGATATTAACAGCACGCCAGATCCTTTGGATTTGATTACTAACGCGTTTTGACTCTCATCCAATGGTTCACATCTTTTTCTTTTATTTTCTTTTTCTGATTTTTATATTTTAATTGTTTTAAATTTCAAAAAATCATAGAAAATTCATTTTTAGTCCGAAAAATCTGAAAAAATAATGAAAAATATTTTTGATTATTCTCTTTCTGATTTTTATTTTTTCACAATTTATTTTTTTGTTTTGATATTTTTTATGAAATTTACACTTATTTGATTTGTTTAAAATGTTAAAAAATACTTTTGCACATTTTTTAATTCTGAAAAAATTATGGAATGATCCAATGACATTGTGACAAATATTGGTGACTTCATTTTATTTTTGTTTCTGACTTTGTTATTTTTTACTATTTTTGATTAATTTACCCATTTATTTTAATTTTTAAAAATAGTTTCTGACTTTTAAAAATTACCAAAATTTTTATAAAAATATTTGGATCCATTTATAATTTTTCTATGACCTTATTTTATATTTCTTGATTAATTTGAACATAATTGATATTTTCCTCATTATTTTCTATTTTTAAACTTTTTTTAACCCTTTAAATGTATATATTAAATATATTATTATTTTGTGATTATTTTCTGGCTGTCTTGAGTTGATTTTTTTGATCATGACTTTATTAACATCAATGGATCTTGGGTGTTGAGTTCAACTCCACCAAAATGGATGAATGATTTTAATAATAGTTTGATTAAATTTTTAATTCAAAAGTGGTTCATTCATCTTTTTACCCTAATCCCTCTTCATCTCATCCCATTCTTCTTGCACTAAATGTTGTTAGAGCATGATCTCTATATCATGTCTCAAAATAAATGGTGTATAGATTTTTATTGACCGGCCTCAAAATAGGTGTGACTTCTATATAAGTCCACTTACGATTGCTTAACATAGCGCTAAATTTTGTTCCGATTCGAATAAATGATCATTTGTGGCCCAAACTTATGATTGCAAGCCCAAGTATGTTAATTTGATCTCTTTGATCCAATAACCTTGAGATTCATTGTGTGGAGGCTTTGGTTCTACTAATCCTCTAATGGATCTACAATACCTTTGGTCAATGTAGATCACTTAAACATCGTTGATCATTAAATGGTACTTATGAGAATTCCAAATGGATGATATACTTGACAAAAAGCAAATGCAACTTGTTGTGTGGAGGCTTTGGTTCTACCAATCCTCTAATGAGTTCCAAATAAAAGTTTCAAGATGGTCATCTAACTAACCACTAATTATTAACTTGCTTTATTTCTTATGCTTTCTATTCTTTTATGCTTTATGCACTATTTACTTTTAGCATTTATTTTCATGTCATTTTCATCTTTTCTCACTTGAGCATTTATTTTCTTGTCATTTTCATCTTTGCTCACTTGAGCTTTTCTTTTTCCTTTTCCTAAGATACTTAATAACCAACTTAAACCCTAAAAAACTCTTAATGGTACTTAGACTATTTGGTTACTATCCTTGGCATGATGGAGCAGTGGAATTTTTTCTTGGACTTAGGATTAGAAACCTTGGCCTATCTTGGATACCTTGTGATCTTATCTGATTATTTTTTCGGGAGCTCTTGAGGTTTACCTCAAGATATTGGGTTGCTTGTTTGTTTTTGTGTGCAGGTTTTTTATGATTGCATCCTTTGTTTGTAATCTTGAATTCACCCGAAAACAACCGTTACTCTGCCTAATTTTTGAGAAGACTTAATACACTTGAAGAGGTTTAGTATCTTTGCTTGCTTGGTTTCAAGCTAAAGAATGGGAATTCTACCTTGACTCATAATGTCAAGTTTTGGCTTCTTGTTGGTTAGATGGTCCTTATCCTTAGCTTTTACCTTATGCTTTAGGATAGCCTCTTCTTCCCCTCCCATTTTTTTTTAATTTCAAAAATCTTCTCCCTCCTTTTGAAAACCCTTCTTGTTTTGGAAACTTGAAACACTTTCATAATAAACTTGGACTTAGGTCCATGCATTTTCAAAAACATTTTCATCAATAAACTTCAATCAACTTAATCATACCTTGACATTTTTATGAGAAGACTAAAAGTCAATTAATCTCATTTCAAACCATTTTGCCACTTTGGATTTTATCTTTAAACTTTTATCAAAAGATTAGACTCTTGTCAATCCTTGTAGTGATGCAAACAAACTATAATTCTACATTATGTAGTGAAGAGATATATTTTCCACTTGGGTGTTGAGTGAGGCGTTGTTGATTTTAAAATCCAAGCCATATCCTCCACTTTGAGATGATGCAAATTCTCCTTTCTCATGATTGTGGGTAGTAAGTATGTTTTCCACACGGACAACGATGATGATGTCTTATCTCTTAAAATTAACCAACACATTTGTTTCAAACTTTTAAAAGAGGAACTACGTGTACCCTGATCCCCTATTGCATGAAAGGTGGTACGTAGGCACTAAAGATTCACAACCGTGACTGGTGCAAGAATCATAAAATAATATATTTCTTTTGTCACCTCCACCATCCATTTTATATATAACACACTTTATAGCCAAAATACACAGATTTTTCAAAGAGATTCATGCGGAGTACCGTAGATGTTTAGGGTGCTAATACCTTCCCTTTGCATAACCAACCCCCTTACCTTTAATCTTTCCCCTTTTTTGGGTTATTCGCTCTTTTCCCATTCCTTTGGAAACAATAAAGTGCAGTGGCGATTTTTCTTTTGATTTGTATAAAGTCTAGTCAATCCAATGGCTTAGTCTTGAACATTTCTACCGCTACAGAAAAATGGCGACTTCACTGGGGAAAGATTGACCTATTGCTGGTCCATCCCTAAGTGGGTTGAGCCTATCTTTGTTTATATGTGTATATGTGCTATTGTTGTTTATGTGTTATATGTTGTATATATGTTTGTTTGGATTTTCCTGGTTTTCAGGGTGCTTGGTGATTACTCATAAGTCCTATACCCGGACTTGGGCAAACTTTAAGATAAGACAGGTGGTATAGTCATGTTAAATTTGAGGGAGTAATCCCAAAAAAGGAGGCATGAGATCCCCCACTCAGTGGAGGCCTCTTTGACTGTAGTATCATTTACCGAGTAATCGGGAAGACATATTGCTTTCGACCTGGGAGCCTGCTAAAATTGAGGACCGTAGAATACCAAACCCATCTTGGCCTTTTAGGTGTAGTTCGGAAGCTATGACGGAGTAATTCGGAAATAGTTGTCACGCGATACTACGCTCGAACGAGTCTTTCTTGAGAATATTAATAATTACCGAGTTAATCGGGAAGTTGGTAATATCCGAAGGAAGGATGTAGACTCTGGGAACCTCTAGAACCTTGTTCGGCAGGTGATAACTTTTTAGACCAATACCTTATGGGTAGTAACTTCGACCTCATGCTCGTGACGTTGAACCTATGAACCCTATATGTGTGATATTGTGTGTGGTTGTTGCATCATGCATCCATGCACTCATAAGCATCTTTTGAAGAAAATAATATTTCAAGGGATTTAAAGGTTGACTATTTGTGAATATCTCAAGTACTGTTAACCATGGATTCTGGAAAGAGAAAGACCTGGAAATACAGTTTCAAGGATCCCAAGATAAATGAGTTGATCAATCTAATTCCCGAGATCGAGTGTTCTGCATACTTTCGGAAGAAGTATGGATCCATTATTCCTCTCATGAAGCTGAAGATGAAGGAGGGTATTCTCTCGACCTTGATCCAGTTCTATGATCCAGTGTATCACTGCTTTAATTTTCCCGATTATCAGTTGATGCCCACACTGGAGGAGTATTCTTATCCATTGGATTTACCTGTTACCGATCGTGTTCCTTTTACTGGTTTGGAGGGTGAGCCAAAACCACATGAGATTGCTTCTTTAATTCATCTGGGAAAGTCTGAGGTGGAAGCCCATATGACTACTAAAGGAGGGATTAGAGGATTACCAGCTCAGTTCTTATTGGAGACAGCTCGTTACTTTTCCAGATTGAAGAGTACGGTTGCTTTTGAAGCCATCTTTTCTTTAATTGCTTATGGATTATTCTTATTTCCTAATGTGGACACGTTTGTCGACATTAACGCTATCAGGATTTTCATGATTGGAAACCCAGTTCCTACATTGTTAGGCGAGGCTTATTACTTTGTTTATCTTCAGAGTTTTTATCATAGAGGAATGATTATCTATTGCACGCCTTTGTTGTACCGATGGTTCATCTCTCATATGTTGCAGTCTGATGCTTTTTGGGATATCAAGAAGGAACCTCGTTGGGCTCCTAAGATCGTGGCACTTACTCATTCGGATATTGATTGGTATCATCGAGCTTATCAGGATGTAGAGATTATTGAAAGTTGTGGTAGTTTCCCCAATGTACCTCATCTTGGTACAAAGGGAGGAATTAACTATAACCCTGTTCTTCTGCGGCGACATCTTGGTTATTCGATGAGGGATAAACCAAACAGTATTCATTTGAGTAGTTTCTTTCTGAAGGAAGGAGAAGACCACAGGGAAGCTAGGGAGCAGATTGCGAAATCCTGGCGTCACATTCATAAGAAGAGTAGGAAAGATTTGGGACCTAGGGGGTGCTGTTTCTTTGGAGCCATATCTTCAGTGGGTCTGATCAAGAGCTATCCAGTTGAAGATTCCGTATACTCGGGAGACACCCATGCCTGATCTGTTTGTGAAGACCACTCCTCCTTTATTGGATGATCTAGAAGAGTTGCAGCTTGCTTTGGTTAGGATGCAACAGGAAAGGGATGCATGGAAGAACAAGTTCCAGACTTTAGAGAGTTCTAATAGAGCAGACTTGAAGGAGAAAGATGATTTGATCGAGATCCTTGAGATTCAAGCGGTAGAGTCTATGGAGAAGCAAGGGGATTTATTTTCCCCTAAGCCTCAAACAGGTACTGGTCGTTCACTTCCTGATTCAGATGATTGGAAGGAGGTTGCCGTCAGACATGTGGAAGAAAACCAGAGGTTGAGAGCTCAGATTTCCAGTCTCACGGGGAAGCGCCAGCCTACAGATTGATCTCCATCAGTTATTTTTCTCAGGATTTTAGATTGTATTTTCATCTTGTACTTGGGATCATTGGAACTTGTAATCCATTTTGAAGTTATTATAATAAAAAAATTCAGTATTTCAAAAGCTTTGTTATTTTGATGTTTGCAATATGTCTATAAACGTTAAATCCCTTGAAATATTAAATGATAAAGTAAAAATAATCATACGCATTGCATATCATGCATCATATTGCACATAGTTCTTGCATTTATTATGCATATCCAGGTGCCTTACCCAGCTTTTTGCTTCGTTCAACAAGCTGACTCATTACTACAACACTCGGGCTAATTTCAAATAGAAGATGGACAACTTGGAACAGGAGAATCGTGAGCTATGCGAAGAAGTTTCTGCTTTGAAGGATGGCTTGTCCAATTTTACTACTCTAATGGAAGCTCTGGTGGTTGCTCAGAATCAGCCACCGAGTGTTCAACCTCAACCAACAAGGGCAAATGCTGAAGTTCCTACTGTTCTTGTATCCGCTACTCTAACTGTTGTTCAAAACCGCATGCCTCAGGGTTATCCGTGGGGAATGCCATAGAATTTTGCACCTGAAGGTTTCAATTTGGGCCCCCAAGATGCTCCAGTGGTTCCGAATGTTGTTACTTCAGCACCTCCTGTGGTGCATACAGTTCCTGCTGCACCTCCTTCGGTGAATCTGGTTTCGTTTGTTAACAAAGATGTGTGTCGTCCTTTCCCTCCACCGAGTGAAGACTTGGGTCTTTTTGACATAATGGATGATTTCCAAGAACAGTTTGATATAATGCAAATAGAGATGAAGGCTCTTAGGAGAAAAGAGTTATTTGGACAGAATGTGAATGAGTTGTGTTTGGTCCCGAATGTCAAAGTGCCTGCTAAGTTCAAGGTCCTGGAGTTTGAGAAGTACAAGGGCAAAACTTTCCCTCGTGCTCACTTGGTGATGTATGTAAGGAGAATGTCTACCCACACCGATGATCAGCGTCTGCTGATTCACTTTTTCCAGGATAGTCTAACCGGCGCAACGTTGAAATGCTACATGAGTTTAGACAGTGCCAACATCCATACCTTTAATGATTTGGGAGAAGCATTCATAAAATAATACAAGTACAATGTGGATATGGCACCTGATCGTGACCAGCTTAGAGCCATGATTCAGAAAGATAGAGAATCGTTCAAAGAGTACGCACACAGATGGCGTGAAGTGGCTGCACAAGTGATTCCTCCCATGGAGGAGAAGGAAATGACCAAAAATTTTCTGAAGACGTTAGGCACTTTCTACTACGAAAGAATGGTAGCAAGTTCCCCGAGTGATTTTACAGAGATGGTAGGAATGGGTGTCTGCTTAGAAGAGGCAGTAAGAGAAGGCCGTTTCACATAGGGTGAAGGATCTGGAGGTGTGAAAAATCCAGCTTATGGGTTTACAAAGAAGAAAGAGGGGGATACCAATGCTGTCATACAAGAGAAGAGTGTGAACACTCCCAGAAGGAATTATCAGCGTCACCAGCAAGTTGCTTCAGTTATGAATGCCGCTCCGACTACCGTTGCTTATCAGAGACAGTCCCAACAAGGGAACCAAGGGAATAGTCGGAGAAGGGAGAACTATGACCCTATTCCCATGAGTTATGCAGAGCTACTACCAGCATTGATCCAGAAGAAGTTGGTCCAAACACGGCCACCTCCAGCAATACCATCTCCATTACCTTGGTATTACAAAGCATATCAGACATGCGCCTTTCATCAGGGAGCACCAGGGCATAGTGTTGAAAATTGTTATCCTTTAAGGACGGAAGTGCAAAGGTTGGTGAAGTCTGGAATTTTATCTTTCAAAGACATGGGACCTAATGTGAAAGACAATCCTCTGCCAAAGCACGGGGGAGTGAGTACTGTGAATATGGTGGCCGGTTGTCCAGGTGACTTCCGGATTTTTGACATTAATCTGGTTAGAGGGGATTTGGTAAAGATGCACGTAGACCTTTGTGAATTCAGTTATTATACGCATGACCACGCTAGTTGTGCTGCTTGCAGTACAAATATATAGGGTTGCGAGAAGATAAAGGTTGATTTGCAGGAGATGATGGATGAATGTTTAATCCATATAATCAGGCCTAGGGCAGAGTATAAATAGGAAGTGAATATGGTTTCTGGATGTCCTGGTGAATTCAAAAATTTTGATGTGGAGTATTTGAATGAATATCTCGTACAGTTGCATGTTACCTTTTGCCGTACTGTTGGTCAGGTGGAACACCAATATGGATCTTGCATATTTTGCTGTCGAGACCCCCGAGGATGTTCTATTATGAGAGAGGGTGTTCAATTGCTGTTAGACAATGGAACTATCAAGATCACAGGTCAGAGAGATGATTATCACGAGATTGACATGGTTGAAGTTTGTTTGATGGAAGAAGATTCAGAGGAAGAATATGCCTCCGCGGATGAGTATCTCTCTTCAGACGAAGATTCGTTTGCCGGAAATTACCTTTTGAGGGATGATTGTGTTAAGGAAGGTGTAAACGTCATTGTATCTTGTTTTGGTGCACCCGCTCATCTTGAGGTGGAGTACCATAGCAAACCAGCTGTTACCCCACTGGTAATTTGTCTTCCAGGTCTTGTTCCTTATAAATCAGATAAGGTTGTGCCTTACAAATACAATGCTACAATCTTGGAAGATGGGGTGGAAGTTCCCATCCAGCCAATTCCAGATGTCGGAAATATAGCTGATAGTGGCAGGATGACCCGTAGTGGCCGTGTGTTTGCGCCAGTTATTTGAAAAGACATTGTTATTGGGAAGAAGATTGCTGAGAATGATGAACCGAAGAAGATTGCAGGAGAGACTAGTGGAGCTACATTGGAGAAAGAAATAGATGATATTTTGAAGATAATTAAAATGAGCGACTACAAAATTGTAGATCAGCTATTGCAGACTCCTTCAAAGATATCCATCCTAGCTTTATTGATGAATTCCTCCCCTCATAGAGAATCACTAATGAGAGTACTAGACCAAGCTATTGTGGAGAATGACATGCTGTTAGATCAGTTCAGCAACGTAATTGGAAACATTACGTCATGTAACAACTTGAGTTTCAGCGATGATGAGTTTTCAGATGAAGGGAGGAATCATAACTTGGCCCTCCACATTTCTATGAATTGCAAGAATGATTTGCTATCCAATGTGCTAATTGATAACGAATCCGCGTTGAATGTTATACCGAGAAGTACTTTCATGAAGTTAAAGTATCAGGGAACACCTATGCGCCTGAGTGGTATCATTGTGAAGGCTTTTGATGGGTCGAGGAAATCTGTCATCGGTGAAGTGGACTTGCCCATCCATATAGGACCACACTTGTTCTTGATAACTTTCCAGGTAATGGACATTATTCCCGCGTATAGTTGTTTTCTTGGGACGGCCATGGATACACAAAGCAGGGGCTGTCACTTCAACTCTGCACCAGAAGCTGAAATTTGTGCGTGAAGGGAAGGTAGTGATCATAAATGGGGAGCAGGCATTGTTGATATCCCATTTATCCTCTTTCAGTATTGTAGAAGCGGATGAGGCTACTGTTGGAACCCAGTTCCAAGCCCTATCCATTGACAACATAAGGAGAAATGAGAACTCTGTGGTCTCACTGAAGGATGCGCAGCAGGTTGTGCGCAATGGTCATAATGCAGTTTTGGGACGACTTGTGGATCCACCCGTGAACAAAAACAGAGTTGGTTTGGGTTTCTCTTCAAGGAGTGGAAAAATCGAAGGTTTGAAGTCAACATCTTCTGTGAACAGTTATCAAGATGTTTTCCGCAGCGGAGGCTATCTCCATCCGATTCGTTCTGGAATTAATGTTGTTGAAGAGGATGAAGCAGAGAAGGAAGTACCGAATTATGTGACGCATGGAGTCCGAGTTCAGAATTTGGTCACCATTGATATTCCTTCTTGAATACATATTTCAAAGTAATTTGTTTTGTTAATCCGTCTCTTTCTTTTGAAAATCTTTCACTCTGCCCAAGGTGGAAGTATTAATGTTGTAGGGCTTATCTGTTTGCTATAATTCTTAAGATCATTAATAAAGTTGTCTTTGCTTTCAAAATTATGTCTTTTATTTTCTGCTTTTTTCTTGGGAAATGGTAAAAAAAACCTTTTCAAAATAAATAACAACTGAAAATTAATTTGCATGATCACTTGTTATATGTTTCAGTTTCTAAAAGCAATCATAAATCATATGTGCAGATTAATTAAAAAACCCGTTGAATACAATGACCCAGCACCCTCTCCAAACTTTGAATGTCCTGTGTTTGGAGATGAAGAAGAAGATTATGATGAGATTCTAGAAGAGGTCTCACGGTTGCTTGAGTACGAGGAAAATACCATTCAGCCATATAAAGAGCCTTTGGAAGTGGTTAATTTGGGTTCAGAAGAAGATCTGAAGGAGGTCAAGATTGGAGCATCATTGCATCCTGATGTAAAGAGCGGTTTGATTGAACTATTGAAAGAGTATGTAGATATTTTTGCTTGGTCTTATCAAGATATGCCTAGTCTAGATACATACACTGTCGAGCATCGCTTGCCGTTGAAGCCAGAGTGTCCGCTAGTTAAACAAAAGTTGAAAAGAACCCACCCGGATATGGTAGTAAAGATCAAAGAGGAGGTCCTAAAACAGATTAATGTTGGTTTTCTTGTGACGTCAGTGTATCCTCAATGGATTTCCAATATTGTCCCAGTACCGAAAAAAGACGGAAAAGTCCGCATGTGCATAGGTTATAGAGATCTAAATAAAGCTAGTCCAAAAGATGATTTTCAATTGCCTCACATTGATATGTTAGTGGATAGCATAAAACAATTCAAGGTATTCTCGTTCATGGACGAATTTTCCGGGTATAATCAAATAAGAATGGATCCAGAGGACATGGAAAAAACAACGTTTATCACACCCTGGGGAACATTCTGTTACAGAGTGATGCCCTTCGGGTTGAAGAACGCTGGTGCAACGTACCAGAGGGCTATGATAACCCTATTCCATGATCTGATGCACAAAGAAATCAAAGTATATGTTGATGATATGATTGCCAAGTCAAATACTGAAGAAGGGCATATAAAAGATTTGTTGAAGTTGTTTCAGCGTTTGAGGAAATATCGTCTCTGCTTGAATCCAAATAAATGCACCTTCGGAGTTAGATTGGGGAAATTATTGGGTTTTATTGTTAGCCAGAAAGGAATTGAAGTTGACCCTGATAAAGTCAAAGAAATTCAAGAAATGCCAGCACCAAGAACTGAAAAGCATGTCAGGGGTTTCCTTGGGCGTTTGAATTATATCTCCAGATTTATTTCCCACATGACCGCAACGTGTGAATCGGTCTTTAAGTTGTTGAAGAAAGATCAAGGTTGTGTGTGGACGGATGACTGCCAAAAGGCATTTGAAAGTATTAAAGAGTATCTACTTGAACCTCCTATCTTGCTCCCCCCCGTTGAAGGAAGACCGTTGATTATGTATCTAACGGTGATGGATAAATCCATGGGTTGTATTCTGGGACAACAGGATGAAACGAGAAAGAAAGTGTTCGCCATTTATTATCTCAACAAAAAGTTCACCGATTGTGAGTCATGGTATTCCACGCTAGAAAAAACATGTGCTTTGGCCTGGGCGGAAAAGCGTTTGCGGCAATATATGTTGAATCATACCACTTGGTTGATCTCCAAAATGGAACCAATCAATTATATTTTTGAAAAGCCTGCTCTTACTGAAAGAATTGCCCGCTGGCAGATGTTGTTGTCTGAATATGATATCGAGTACCACACTCAAAAGGCTATTAAAAGTAGTGTGTTGGCATATTACCTTGCTCACCAACCGGTGGAAGATCATCAGTCTGTAGAATATGAATTCCCCGATGAAGATGTGATGTTCTTGAAAGTGAAAGATTATGATGAACCATTACCTGAGGAGGGCCCTGACCCTGAATCTCGTTGGAGTTTGGTATTTGATGGAGCTGTGAATGCTTATGGTAAAGGAATTGGTATTGTGATTGTTACTCCTCATGGATCGCATATTCCTTTTACTGCAAGGTTAACATTTGATTGCACTAATAATATGGCAGAATATGAGGCTTGCATCATGGGTCTTGAAGAAGCCATTGATCTCAGAATCAAGATTCTAGATGTTTATGGTGATTCAGCCTTGGTAATAAATCAGATTAAAGGAGAATGGGATACTCGTCACCCTGGCTTGATCCCTTACAAAGATTATGCTAGAAGATTATTACCCTTCTTCAATAAAGTTGAATTCCATCACATTCTTAGGGATGAAAATCATATGGCAGATGCTCTGGCAAATCTGGCTTCCATGTACCAAGTGAATACTTGGAATGATATACCCCGAATTACAGTTCGATGGCTCGATAGGCCCGCTCATGTGTTTGGAGCAAAGGAGGTAATAGATGAGAAACCTTGGTATCATGATATCAAGCATTTTCTTCAGACTCAGGAATACCTTTTTGGTGCGTCAAAGAAAGATAGAAAGACACTGAGAAGGTTGGCAGGCAGTTTCTTCCTCAGTGAAAATGTGTTATACAAGAGAAATTTTGACATGGTCTTGCTCAGATGCATGGATAGACACGAAGCAGACATGTTGATGCATGAGATCCATGAAGGTTCATTTGGCACTCATGCTAATGGACATTCAATGGCTAAAAGGATGCTAAGGGCAGGATATTATTGGTTGACAATGGAATCTGATTGTTACAAATTTGCAAAGAAGTGCCATAAATGCCAGATTTACGCATATAAGATCCATGTATCTCCGACACTGCTCAATGTGATTTCTTCCCCGTGGACTTTCTCTATGTGGGGTATTAACATGATTGGGATGATAGAACCCAAAGCTTCAAATGGACACCGTTTTATCTTGGTAGCAATTGTCTACTTTACCAAATGGGTAGAGGCTGCTTCATATGCTAATGTTACCAAACAGGTGGTTGTGCATATCATCAAAAACAATCTTATATGCCGATATGGTGTGCCGAGCAGAATCATCACTGACAATGGCTCGAATTTGAATAACAAGATGATGACTGAACTGTGTGAAGAATTCAAGATTGTCCATCACAATTCATCTCCATACAGGCCAAAGATGAATGGGGTTGTTGAAGCTGGTAATAAGAATATCAAAAAGATCATCCAGAAAATGGTTGTCACTTATAAGGATTGACATGAAATGCTCCCTTTTGCTCTGCATGGATATCGAACATCTGTTCGCACTTCAACAGGAGCAACCCCGTTTTCCCTAGTGTATGGAATGGAAACTGTACTCCCAGTCGAGGTAGAGATTCCCTCATTACGTGTGATAATGGAAACTAAATTAACAGAGGCTGATTGGGTTCAAAACAGGTTTGACCAATTGAATTTGATTGAAGAGAAGAGAATGACAACTTTATGTCATGGGCAGATATATCATAAAAGAATGAAGAAAGCATTTGATAAAAAGGTCAAACCTCGTGAATTCAGAGAAGGCGACCTCGTGCTCAGGAAGATCATGTCTTTCAACACTGATTCAAGGGGCAAGTGGACTCCCAATTTTGAAGGCCCATATGTTGTCAAGAAAGCCTTCACTGGTGGTGCATTAATTCTTGAAACTATGGATGGCGAGGAGTTCCCACGTCCCATGAATGCTGATGCAGTTAAGAAATACTTCGCCTAAAGAAATAAAAGAACAAATCGCTAAGTTGAAAACTCGAAAGGGCGGCTTAGGCAAAAAAGGAGCGTCTCAGTAGGCCGAAAACCCGAAAGGGCAGTCTAGGCAAAAATTAGAGACATAAACATAATAAATTTCCCGCTAAGTTGAAAACCCGCAATGGCAGCTCAGGAAAAAGTTAGGGACTTTCTTGGAAAGTAACTACGTCAGACGAGACTTGATCGTTGAAGCAACAATCTTCTCGGATCCTTACCATACTTCAATGAAAGCTGCTGCTCAGGATTTCAAAAGTTTTTAGTGGGGATAGTGGTCATTGTATCTCAATGTATCTTTTCCATTATGTATTACCATTTCCCAAACTTTGTAATCATCCATGGAGTCTCGCCATTCGCAGACTACCATTCTATTAATGAAATTCGAGCTTTTGTCCAATTCTTTGTGTTCTTATTTTTGTTTAGCTTGCAAAGACTTCATTTATTACTGATAATAACCGTTAAAGCAAAAAAGATTAAAAGAAGCAAAATTAACTTTTCAAAAAAGAGAGAAGAGATCTTTACAATTCAATTTACTCTAGGATTTGTGATGAAACAATGACAACGAAAATGGTGATCCCAAGAATGAATAGACTCTGTTTGTTTTAAGAAGATTTACTTCCTTCATGAAAGTTTTCTCAGGTCATTTTGCTGATAGGTGCGCAATCTTTGTGTGTTTCTCAGATACTTAAAGACGATATCAATGGGTGCAAGGTACAGTATTGGGTTTATGATCCCATTATCACCAACCAAGTCTTGGTTCGCTTTTGATTTTGGGTTTGCATGGTCAGAAGCCTCTGTCCCAGATTCCCCAGCGAATTCTTCCCTCATATAATGAAAGGTTTTATTCCTTTTTGTGTGCTGGGATGCCGCTCTTTTTGCAGTTTCGGCATTAGTATTGACTTCTTGACTTCCCAGGAAGATTATCCCAGGGAATCTCTTGTTGGAATGAATATTCGTGATGAAAGTTTTTCTCCAGGGAGGTAGGTTTGAATCCCCCAGTGAGGCTTGGATGTTTCGGCATCAGTCTGTTTATTTAAGGATGGTCTTGCAGTATCCAGTAGGTATGTTGCTTTTGAAAAACTGTTTTTCTCTGATAAAACTGGAAGAAGGATGTTCTGTCCCTGTATCTGTTGGATTTGGCTACATCCAAATTATGTTTCTCCTCGGTGAAGTTAGGACAGGCAAAAGGTTTGGTTTCCGCAGTTGCTCTTACCTTTCTTGGATTGATCTTTCTGGTTGAAGTTTAGCCCTGTTGTTGTTAGTACCTGAGGCGGTTTTGTTTGTTTGTGCTGATTATGTATCCTTTTATCAGCATATGCACGATAACACTCATACATTCATGCATGCATCATGCATAACTAAAAAAAATCATCATTCATTAGCACTGTGTTTTAACCTTTCCTGCAGCGTTCTTGGCTCAGTTGATTTTGGTTGTCCCGCTTGAGTTTATTTCTCAAAAGGTGTATCTACGATGCGCAGCAGGTTGTGCGCAACTGAAGGATGCGCAGCAGGTTGTGCGCAATGGTCATAATGCAGTTTTGGGACGACTTGTGGATCCACCCGTGAACAAAAACAGAGTTGGTTTGGGTTTCTCTTCAAGGAGTGGAAAAAGCGAAGGTTTGAAGTCAAAATCTTCTGTGAACAGTTATCAAGATGTTTTCCGCAGCGGAGGCTATCTCCATCCGATTCGTTCTGGAATTAATGTTGTTGAAGAGGATGAAGCAGAGAAGGAAGTACCGAGTTATGTAACGCATGGAGTCCGAGTTCAGAATTTGGTCACCATTTATATTCCTTCTTGAATACATATTTCAAAGTAATTTGTTTTGTTAATTCGTCTCTTTCTTTTGAAAATCTTTCACTCTGCCCAAGGTGGAAGTATTAATGTTGTAGGGCTTATCTGTTTGCCATAATTCTTAAGATCATTAATAAAGTTGTCTTTGCTTTCAAAATTATGTCTTTTATTTTCTGCTTTTTTCTTGGGAAATGGTAAAAAAAACCTTTTCAAAATAAATAACAACTGAAAATTAATTTGCATGATCACTTGTTATATGTGTCAGTTTCTAAAAGCAATCATAAATCATATGTGCAGATTAATTAAAAAACCCGTTGAATACAATGACCCAACACCCTCTCCAAACTTTGAATGTCCTGTGTTTGGAGATGAAGAAGAAGATTATGATGAGATTCTAGAAGAGGTCTCACGGTTGCTTGAGTACGAGGAAAATACCATTCAGCCATATAAAGAGCCTTTGGAAGTGGTTAATTTGGGTTCAGAAGAAGATCCGAAGGAGGTCAAGATTGGAGCATCATTGCATCCTGATGTAAAGAGCGGTTTGATTGAACTATTGAAAGAGTATGTAGATATTTTTGCTTGGTCTTATCAAGATATGCCTAGTCTAGATACATACACTGTCGAGCATCGCTTGCTGTTGAAGCCAGAGTGTCCGCTAGTTAAACAAAAGTTGAAAAGAACCCACCCGGATATGGTAGTAAAGATCAAAGAGGAGGTCCTAAAACAGATTAATGTTGGTTTTCTTGTGACGTCAGTGTATCCTCAATGGATTTCCAATATTGTCCCAGTACCAAAAAAAGACGGAAAAGTCCGCATGTGCATAGGTTATAGAGATCTAAATAAAGCTAGTCCAAAAGATGATTTTCAATTGCCTCACATTGATATGTTAGTGGATAGCATAAAACAATTCAAGGTATTCTCGTTCATGGACGAATTTTCCGGGTATAATCAAATAAGAATGGATCCAGAGGACATGGAAAAAACAACGTTTATCACACCCTGGGGAACATTCTGTTACAGAGTGATGCCCTTCGGGTTGAAGAACGCTGGTGCAACGTACCAGAGGGCTATGATAACCCTATTCCATGATCTGATGCACAAAGAAATCAAAGTATATGTTGATGATATGATTACCAAGTCCAATACTGAAGAAGGGCATATAAAAGATTTGTTGAAGTTGTTTCAGCGTTTGAGGAAATATCGTCTCTGCTTGAATCCAAATAAATGCACCTTCGGAGTTAGATTGGGGAAATTATTGGGTTTTATTGTTAGCCAGAAAGGAATTGAAGTTGACCCTGATAAAGTCAAAGAAATTCAAGAAATGCCAGCACCAAGAACTGAAAAGCATGTCAGGGGTTTCCTTGGGCGTTTGAATTATATCTCCAGATTTATTTCCCACATGACCGCAACGTGTGAACCGGTCTTTAAGTTGTTGAAGAAAGATCAAGGTTGTGTGTGGACGGATGACTGCCAAAAGGCATTTGAAAGTATTAAAGAGTATCTACTTGAACCTCCTATCTTGCTCCCCCCCGTTGAAGGAAGACCGTTTATTATGTATCTAACGGTGATGGATAAATCCATGGGTTGTATTCTGGGACAACAGGATGAAACGAGAAAGAAAGTGTTCGCCATTTATTATCTCAACAAAAAGTTCACCGATTGTGAGTCATGGTATTCCACGCTAGAAAAAACATGTGCTTTGGCCTGGGCGGAAAAGCGTTTGCGGCAATATATGTTGAATCATACCACTTGGTTGATCTCCAAAATGGAACCAATCAATTATATTTTTGAAAAGCCTGCTCTTACTGAAAGAATTGCCCGCTGGCAGATGTTGTTGTCTGAATATGATATCGAGTACCACACTCAAAAGGCTATTAAAAGTAGTGTGTTGGCATATTACCTTGCTCACCAGCCGGTGGAAGATCATCAGTCTGTAGAATATGAATTCCCCGATGAAGATGTGATGTTCTTGAAAGTGAAAGATTATGATGAACCATTACCTGAGGAGGGCCCTGACCCTGAATCTCGTTGGAGTTTGGTATTTGATGGAGTTGTGAATGCTTATGGTAAAGGAATTGGTATTGTGATTGTTACTCCTCATGGATCGCATATTCCTTTTACTGCAAGGTTAACATTTGATTGCACTAATAATATGGCAGAATATGAGGCTTGCATCATGGGTCTTGAAGAAGCCATTGATCTCAGAATCAAGATTCTAGATGTTTATGGTGATTCAGCCTTGGTAATAAATCAGATTAAAGGAGAATGGGATACTCGTCACCCTGGCTTGATCCCTTACAAAGATTATGCTAGAAGATTATTACCCTTCTTCAATAAAGTTGAATTCCATCACATTCTTAGGGATGAAAATCATATGGCAGATGCTCTGGCAAATCTGGCTTCCATGTACCAAGTGAATACTTGGAATGATATACCCCGAATTACAGTTCGATGGCTCGATAGGCCCGCTCATGTGTTTGGAGCAAAGGAGGTAATAGATGAGAAACCTTGGTATCATGATATCAAGCATTTTCTTCAGACTCAGGAATACCTTTTTGGTGCGTCAAAGAAAGATAGAAAGACACTGAGAAGGTTGGCAGGCAGTTTCTTCCTCAGTGAAAATGTGTTATACAAGAGAAATTTTGACATGGTCTTGCTCAGATGCATGGATAGACACGAAGCAGACATGTTGATGCATGAGATCCATGAAGGTTCATTTGGCACTCATGCTAATGGACATTCAATGGCTAAAAGGATGCTAAGGGCAGGATATTATTGGTTGACAATGGAATCTGATTGTTACAAATTTGCAAAGAAGTGCCATAAATGCCAGATTTACGCAGATAAGATCCATGTATCTCCGACACTGCTCAATGTGATTTCTTCCCCGTGGCCTTTCTCTATATGGGGTATTGACATGATTGGGATGATAGAACCCAAAGCTTCAAATGGACACCGTTTTATCTTGGTAGCAATTGACTACTTTACCAAATGGGTAGAGGCTGCTTCATATGCTAATGTTACCAAACAGGTGGTTGTGCATATCATCAAAAACAATCTTATATGCCGATATGGTGTGCCGAGCAGAATCATCACTGACAATGGCTCGAATTTGAATAACAAGATGATGACTGAACTGTGTGAAGAATTCAAGATTGTCCATCACAATTCATCTCCATACAGGCCAAAGATGAATGGGGTTGTTGAAGCTGGTAATAAGAATATCAAAAAGATCATCCAGAAAATGGTTGTCACTTATAAGGATTGACATGAAATGCTCCCTTTTGCTCTGCATGGATATCGAACATCTGTTCGCACTTCAACAGGAGCAACCCCGTTTTCCCTAGTGTATGGAATGGAAACTGTACTCCCAGTCGAGGTAGAGATTCCCTCATTACGTGTGATAATGGAAACTAAATTAACAGAGGCTGATTGGGTTCAAAACAGGTTTGACCAATTGAATTTGATTGAAGAGAAGAGAATGACAACTTTATGTCATGGGCAGATATATCATAAAAGAATGAAGAAAGCATTTGATAAAAAGGTCAAACCTCGTGAATTCAGAGAAGGCGACCTCGTGCTCAGGAAGATCATGTCTTTCAACACTGATTCAAGGGGCAAGTGGACTCCCAATTTTGAAGGCCCATATGTTGTCAAGAAAGCCTTCACTGGTGGTGCATTAATTCTTGAAACTATGGATGGCGAGGAGTTCCCACGTCCCATGAATGCTGATGCAGTTAAGAAATACTTCGCCTAAAGAAATAAAAGAACAAATCGCTAAGTTGAAAACTCGAAAGGGCGGCTTAGGCAAAAAAGGAGCGTCTCAGTAGGCCGAAAACCCGAAAGGGCGGTCTAGGAAAAAATTAGAGACATAAACATAATAAATTTCCCGCTAAGTTGAAAACCCGCAATGGCAGCTCAGGAAAAAGTTAGGGACTTTCTTGGAAAGTAACTACGTCAGACGAGACTTGATCGTTGAAGCAACAATCTTCTCGGATCCTTACCATACTTCAATGAAAGCTGCTGCTCAGGATTTCAAAAGTTTTTAGTGGGGATAGTGGTCATTGTATCTCAATGTATCTTTTCCATTATGTATTACCATTTCCCAAACTTTGTAATCATCCATGGAGTCTCGCCATTCGCAGACTACCATTCTATTAATGAAATTCGAGCTTTTGTCCAATTCTTTGTGTTCTTATTTTTGTTTAGCTTGCAAAGACTTCATTTATTACTGATAATAACCGTTAAAGCAAAAAAGATTAAAAGAAGCAAAATTAACTTTTCAAAAAAGAGAGAAGAGATCTTTACAATTCAATTTACTCTAGGATTTGTGATGAAACAATGACAACGAAAATGGTGATCCCAAGAATGAATAGACTCTGTTTGTTTTAAGAAGATTTACTTCCTTCATGAAAGTTTTCTCAGGTCATTTTGCTGATAGGTGCGCAATCTTTGTGTGTTTCTCAGATACTTAAAGACGATATCAATGGGTGCAAGGTACAGTATTGGGTTTATGATCCCATTATCACCAACCAAGTCTTGGTTCGCTTTTGATTTTGGGTTTGCATGGTCAGAAGCCTCTGTCCCAGATTCCCCAGCGAATTCTTCCCTCATATAATGAAAGGTTTTATTCCTTTTTGTGTGCTGGGATGCCGCTCTTTTTGCAGTTTCGGCATTAGTATTGACTTCTTGACTTCCCAGGAAGATTATCCCAGGGAATCTCTTGTTGGAATGAATATTCGTGATGAAAGTTTTTCTCCAGGGAGGTAGGTTTGAATCCCCCAGTGAGGCTTGGATGTTTCGGCATCAGTCTGTTTATTTAAGGATGGTCTTGCAGTATCCAGTAGGTATGTTGCTTTTGAAAAACTGTTTTTCTCTGATAAAACTGGAAGAAGGATGTTCTGTCCCTGTATCTGTTGGATTTGGCTACATCCAAATTATGTTTCTCCTCGGTGAAGTTAGGACAGGCAAAAGGTTTGGTTTCCGCAGTTGCTCTTACCTTTCTTGGATTGATCTTTCTGGTTGAAGTTTAGCCCTGTTGTTGTTAGTACCTGAGGCGGTTTTGTTTGTTTGTGCTGATTATGTATCCTTTTATCAGCATATGCACGATAACACTCATACATTCATGCATGCATCATGCATAACTAAAAAAAATCATCATTCATTAGCATTGTGTTTTAACCTTTCCTGCAGCGTTCTTGGCTCAGTTGATTTTGGTTGTCCCGCTTGAGTTTATTTCTCAAAAGGTGTATCTACGATGGCCGTCTCACTCCGGTTTATTTTCGAATTAGATTTATGAATCTCTGAAAACTTTGAGTTTTGGTTCGTGCATTTATTTTGCACAGGAGGACTTTATCTCCTCAGCAGGAATGTCGTGGCATGTCCCCAAGAAGTCGTATCGCTATTCCCAGAAAGTCATTGCTCTTTGCATTGCCCCTTGACAATAAGTGGAAGTCTCTTTATTTGAGACAGGTTATGTATTACCCTTTCCAGGCATATTTTCTGGATTAAAGAAGAAGTTGAGTCCCGTTCTCGGCAAAACACCAGAATCTTGGGGAAACTATGACATGTTTTCTCTTGCTACCTTCAGTGAACGTTGGTAGTACATCGGCAGTGAATGTCGGTGTTTGTTATCTTTTTGATATCTTCAGTGAACGTTGATAGTTCATCGTCAATGAACGGCGGTGATATGATATGTTTTCTCTTGCTACCTTTAGTGAACGTTGGTAGTACATTGACAGTGAACGTCGGAGTTTGTTATCTTTTTGCTATCTTCAGTGAATGTTGATAGTTCATCGTCAGTGAACGGCGGTGATATGATATATTTTCTCTTTCTACCTTCAGTTAACATTGGTAGTACATCGACAATGAACGTCGGTGTTTGTTATCTTTTTTCTATCTTCAGTGAACGTTGATAGTTCATCGTCAATGAACGGCGGTGATATGATATATTTTCTCTTTCTACCTTCAGTGAACGTTGGTAGTACATCGGCAGTGAACGTCGGTGTTTGTTATCTTTTTTCTATCTTGAGTGAATGTTGATAGTTCATTGTCAGTGAACGACGGTGATATGATATATCTTCTCTTCCTACCTCCAGTGAATGTTGGTAGTACATCGGCAGTGAACGTCGATGCTTCTTATCCTCTTCTCTGATTTCTTTTCTTGGGGTTTACTAGTGATTTATTTTCCTGATGGGATTGCCTTTTTGTGGCTACATTTTATGTCACGTCCCCAGTGCTACTTTGCATCTCTTTTATTCCATTCATATGCATTCATACGCATAAATGTTTGCATAGCATCTTAGGGCCAAAAATAGGGTTTGTTTTATGTTTAAGTGTCTTTGATCACGTCGACACAAATATTTTTAAACTTCATATCTCCGGATAGAAGAAACTTAAATAAAGCAGCTGTTGTACCGTAATTTTTCCCCTAAGATCCCTTCATCATACCAAATTGTTTCAACCACCACAAAATCACATTAGGGCTTTTGGTTCTTCTACTTATCTTTAGCTTTGCTCTATGAGGAGTTACCAAGCACCTTAACTTGTTTTCTCTTATGATCATGGATATTTTTCTTTGATTTTCTCTCTAAATTAACAAAATGCAATATTGGTTTGTCTCACTTGTTGATAATATAGGTCAAGGCAATGAGGTTTTAACATGTTGCTTCATGGGTTTATGAGTTTATTTCCATGCCCTGGTCAAAGTCTTGAGAAATTTAAACCTCACCATTAAAGTTGTTTTAAAGTTGGTATGAAATTGGTTGGTGGCCATAGGTCCTCATCATCATCCTCAAAAATTTCTATTCACAAAGGAAGAGTATTGGCACAAAAAGTTTGTTCAAATTTGGCAAAGTTACACCAAGCATTCTCTTGATCTAGAGGCTAGGGTTTTGGACTTAAAAGGAGCATATCTTGCTCACCTTTTGGTATTTTTGAGTGATTCTAAAAGCATTCTTCTCTTCAAAGAGTCACCAAAAAATTACTTCAAAAGTTCCAAGGAGTTTTCATGGGGAAGGAACTTGGTGAAGAAGAAAGATTACAAGTCATCCAGTTGAGTCCCTAATTTTCCATATGTGATTTCAAATGGTCATAACTTGGTCAATTTTTATCACCTTGAGCCCATTATTTTTCCATGATGATCTTAAAGATGTGTACTTCATTCCTTATTTTATGTGCAAAGTATGAAAATGGATGGAAGTTGCCTTAAGAATGCAAAAGATTATAGGCCATTTCATGATTTTTGGCCAACTTCAACAAGTCATAACTTGCTCAATTTTTGGAGATTTTGATTGGTTCAAATTGCAAAATATCATTAAAGAGGTCTACTTCACTCCATATTTTTTGATCAAGAGCAAATGCTAAGTGCAAGGCCATGTTTGGAAGCAAGAGATTATAGGACATTTTTAAAGAAGAATTTGGAATATTTCTAAGTATGGAAAGTCAACTCTTTTTTCTCCAACTTTGACTCCATGTAATTTTCAGCTCAAGCCTCCAATTGATTCCATTCTTTTTCCATTGCAAAGTTTGTTACCTCATCTTTCCAAAGCATTAAGAATCATGCCTTAAGACTCCCTGAGGTGGAAATGCCATTGTTTCAAAAGTGGAAACTTGGAATTGAAGTTTTCCTGCAAGTCAGAATTTGAATTTCATGTTACAACCTCTAAACCTCAAATTAGCACACGTTTTGGGTCTAAACATGATTATCCAACTTTCCCAAGTGGATTAGTACATCAAAACGCAAGAATTGGATGAGTTTTGGTGAAGTTTGGATCACACTTCACTCGTGCATCAGGTTTGCACGAATTCCCTCCAAAATGCATCATTCACTCTTCCTTTTGATCCCATTTGCTTCTCCTATAAATACATGTACTATCCCATTCAATTTCCCAAGCTTAGATATCCAGAATCACCCAGCCAAACTTGCTTCCCAACTCAGAATTCAGCTACTTCGAATCCTATTCTTAAGCCTTTTTGAATCCATTTTATCCATCAATTCACCTTCCTTGATCTTCCTTGAACCTATCCATACATTTACATTCAAGAATCATGCCCTACATTGCTCCACAGAAGTCAAGTTTCAGAGCTCTGCAACTCAACTTCAATAGGTAGATTCCTTCACCAATTCTTCAAAACTTTGGTATCATTGTGTTGCTCTCATTGCCATGGTTCTAGTTTCAATAGTTACTTTCTTCTAGAAACACGTTTGGACCATGTATTTTCAAATCCCCTTTCAAAACTTTCTTTCCAAATTGCTTGAGTTACAACTTATATAAAAATGGCGCGGGGGTATGGTTGTCTTCGTCTTCAAGTAACGAAACGAATGACATAGATTGCTATTGACCGGCCTCAAAATAGGTGCGACTTCTATATAAGTCCACTTACGATTGCTTAACATAGTGCTAAATTTTGTCCCGATTCGAATAAATGATCATTTGTGGCCCAAATTTATGATTGCAAGCCAAAGTATGTTAATTTGATCTCTTTGATCCAATAACCTTGAGATTCATTGTGTGGAGGCTTTGGTTCTACCAATCCTCTAATGGATCTACAATACCTTTGATCAACGCGGATCACTTAAACATCGTTGATCATTAAATGGTACTTATGAGAATTCCAAATGGATTATATACTTGAAAAAAAGCAAATGCAACTTATTGTGTGGAGGCTTTGGTTCTACCAATCCTCTAATGAGTTCCAAATGCAAATTTCAAAATGGTCATCCAACTAACCACTAATTATTAACTTGCTTTATTTTTATGCTTTCTATTCTTTTATGCTTTATGAACTATTTACTTTTAGCATTTATTTTCATGTCATTTTCATCTTTGCTCACTTGAGCATTTATTTTCTTGTCATTTTCATCTTTGCTCACTTGAGCTTTTCTTTTTCCTTTTCCTAAGATACTTAATAACCAACTTAAACCCTAAAAAACTCTTAATGGTACTTGGACTATTTGGTTACTATCCTTGGCATGATGGAGCAGTGGAATTTTTTCTTGGACTTAGGATTAGAAACCTTGGCTTATCTTGGATACCTTGTGATCTTATCTGATTATTTTGTCTGGAGCTCTTGAGGTTTACCTCAATACATTGGGTTGCTTGTTTGTTTTTGTGTGCAGGTTTTTTGTGATTGTATCCTTTGTTTGTAATCTGGAATTCACCCGCATACAGTCGTTACTCTGCCCAATTTTTTAGAAGACTTAATACACTTGAAGAGGTCTAGTATCTTTGCTTGCTTGGTTTCTATCCAAAGAATTGGAATTCTACCTTGACTCATAATGTCAAGTTGTGGCTTCTTGTTGGTTAGATGGTCCTTATCCTTAGCTTTTACCTTATGCTTTAGGATAGCCTTTTCTTCCCCTCCCATTTTCTTTAATTTCAAAAATATTCTCCCTCCTTTTGAAAACCCTTCTTGTTTTGGAAACTTGAAACACTTTCATAATAAACTTGGACTTAGGTCCATGCATTTTCAAAACATTTTCATCAATAAACTTCAATCAACTTAATCATACCTTGACATTTTTGTGAGAAGACTAAAAGTCAATTAATCTCATTTCAAACCATTTTGCCACTTTGGCTTTTATCTTTAAACTTTTCTAAAAATATTAGACTCTTGTAAATCCTTGTAGTGATGCAAACAAACTATACTTCTACATTATGTAGTGAAGAGAGATATTTTCCACTTGGGTGTTGAGTGAGGTGTTGTTGATTTTAAAATCCAAGTCATATCCTCCATTTTGAGATGATACAAATTCTCCTTTCTCATGATTGTGGGTAGTAAGTATGTTTTCCACACGGGCAATGACGATGATGTCTTATCTCTTAAAATTAACCAACATATTTGTTTCAAACTTTTAAAAGAGGAACTACGTGTACCCTGATCCCCTATTGCATGAAAGGTGGTATGTAGGCACTAAAGGTTCGCAACCGCGGCGGGTGCAAAAATCATAAAATAATATATTTCTTTTCTCACCTCCACCATCCATTTTATATATAACACACTTTATAGTCAAAATACACAGATTTTATAAAGAGGTTCCTGTGGAGTACCGTAGATGTTTAGGGTGCTAATACCTTCCCTTTGCATAACCAACCCCCTTACCTTGAATCTTTCCCTTTTTTTTGGTTATTCGCTATTTTCCCATTCATTTGGAAACAATAAAGCGCGGTGGCGATTTTTATTTTGATTTGTGTAAAGTCTAATCAGTCCAATGGCTTAGTCTTGAATATTTCTACCGCTACAGCCATAAGTTAAAAATTCCAAACGCTTACAAGCACTGCTGGCTTTCTCCTCAAGGGTAAAAAATCCTCCAAAGTTTCCGTCCACGTTTTCTGGCAGCTACGGGAATTAGATTTTTCCTATTTTCCTATAAATAGGCCCCTATTTGTTTCATTTGGGGTATCCAAGCTTACTGCAACACTTAATCCATATATTGTCCATCTTGTGAGATAAAAATCTTCACACTGAAGGATTATTGCATAGTTTAATTGAGTATGTACTTAGTTTGAAGCAACGTTGTACAAGTTTTATTTCTGCACTTTATTGCTTTGAAGATTATTGGCTTTTGTTCGAAGTATTCCTCTGTGCCAGACAAAAGTCTCTTCGGAGCAGGTTTTTATTATATTTAGTTATATACATTCATTGCTTTATTTAGTTAACATTTTTCTTCTACTTCTTCTACTTTTTCCCTATTAAAAACAATGGACATGTTTTATTGAATTATTGAATTAATTGCCTCTTACGTTATTATGTCAAGTTAATTTATTTGGTGTTAGAATTTGATGAACTTTAATTAAATTTATTTTTATTATCTTTGTAGAATTACCTTTGGAGATGTTTTGGTTTTTAAACAATTTTACTTAGGCTTAATTTAATTTGTCTCTAAAAAAGTGAGGCAATGAAAACACCAGATAAGATCGAAAGCCGTCTGGTACAAACAATTTGAATTTTTAAGTTATTAGTTAATAAATCCCGTGAAATCCCTTTTATTAATTAATTATGAAAGTTTAAGGTTTCTAGCAAGTTCGTTTTAAAGTTATTTATGAACGTGCACGTTTATAGGTTTAGGATCCGGTTCTTAAGCGAAAGCTTAAGAACCCTTTTTAAATTAATATTTCCAATTAAAAATCACTTTTCAATAAAGAAAGGAGTTTAATTTATTAAAAATAGGTTTATCACTTTAACGCAATAAGCGCCGACCATGAGTGGTGATGGAAGGTATAAATTAGAGGATAAACTCGATTCTGAATACGCGAGAGCGAAAGTTCCCGTTAAATTGATTCTTCTCCAAAAAGAAAATGTTTCCCCACTGGAAATCCTACTTAGAAATAAATAAGAATAATGTTCATTAACGAAATCTACATTTCTGCATTATTTGCCAATTTATGTATTACTTCTATTTTATTGCAATTCTATTATTCATCATTATTTTTTGTTTTCGTATACCAATACCTTCTTTTAATTAATAGCCTTGAATAGACATCTTAACAATTAGTAATGATAGATTTGAATATTGGTCTCTGTTGTTCTATATCTTTTAAAACTACACGATAGGCCGTGCACTTGTAATTAGATTTTATACTCACATAAATGGCCGATCAAGTTTTTGGCGCTTTTGTCGAGGACCAATTTCGTCAAAATATTGTAACCTATTTGTCACATCGTTTAGATTAAGGCATGGATCACACTAATCCTCTTTACAATCACCAATTTATATATTTTAAGGGTCCCTAGTATTATTAGAAACCAAACCTTGAAATATTAGTAGAAATCTTTGTTAATTCATAAGCTATCTCTAGGCTAGAATCTATAATGTGAAGGTTTGTAACCACTCAAGCTACCTATAATAGAGAATTTGGAAATCATGTTCTTCATGTTAATGAACTAAATACCGCTATCAAGTCATTAGTACTTAGTAATAAGGAATTAGGGATAAAAATAACATCACTTGTACAAACACCTGTTGGTACAACAACTTATGGGTTTGAATCAATAGGAAAACCTAAGGGAGTCAATAAATTAATAAAAGGAAGTTATAATAAAGGATCAATTAGAAAATCCTTTCCACTAAATTCTCCAAAAACTAGGGCAAGTTATCCGTCAAAAAGGAATGTCGTTACAACTAAAATAGAAAAACAAAGGAATCATAATTCTAAAGAAGGAATTAACACCAAAATAGATTATTATGAACCTGAATTAGAGCCACTACTATCTATGCCATATCCATGTTATGAACCACTATATAGTGGAAAGAAAAGAATAAGTGAAGGATATGAAAGATGGCTCGATAAATTTCCTTGAAAATAACCTGTTTCTTCTATACATTCGTTTACACCTAAGTAATTTTATTTAATTTAATTTAATCGAGCTATCGAAGTTAAATAAAGTGTTGCATGAGAGGCAACCCATATTTTCGTTTTTATTGTTTTTTTGAATTTTCTAAAAGGACTAACTTGTTTGACTTCCTACATTTCAGGGCTTAACATTCTACCTAGCTTATTCTAACTATATTTTCAGAATGCAGAACTATGATGACATGTAAATTCAGTCTAGAGATAATAACCAGAGAAAACGCTATGCAGTACTATCTAATAGAAATGTGTTACCAACCAGATATCCCGACACCACTTGCATGACAACTCTAGGAATTGAAAAAAGTATTAGCTACATGATTAGCCAAATTGATTGGGAAGAGTTTTCAGAGTATAAACATGAAACCTATAGAAAAATTACCCTTGAATTCCTTAGCTCACTTGTTTACGATCCTTATCATGGTCTTTGATTCAAATGTGGTCCCATTTCCTTCAGATTATTTGGTCGAGATTATGAGCTAAACCACCTACGATTCTAACACCTTTTAGGATTCCAGACTGGTCTAATTTCCCATTCAGAAGTTTGTACGCATGTTTATCAAGATGATACTTTAGACAATTTTTGGAAAGATATCACCAATAATGCAAACCCCAACCCAACCTTCCAACTTTCAAACAGAATCCATAAACCAACACTTAGGTACTTCCAAATGATCTTAGCATAAACATTCTTTGGTAGGAGTGAAACCTGTGAGCCAGTAGGTGAAGAAGAGCTATATATTCTATATTGAATCACCGAAGAAGAATGTGTCGCATCTTGTACCTTTCTCATTCAAAACCTAGTTGGTGTAGACCAATCTTCGGTATGACCTATCCATGTAGGAGGAATAGTTACCCGTATAGCCTATGCCCTTCAAATCCAAAACGAGATTTCTCACTTGATTCCTTATTGTGTCCATACACTTCTGGATATGAACAATTTCTTTGAAAAAGGTTTGATACGGACAACATACTTCAAGATAAATGAATACAAACTTCTCATTAAAAATGAAGTCGTTCAAAAAAATTATTTTCCAAACCCAGAAATGATCGATGTCCAGAATAGGGAGAACTGTATTTATGCTCTAGAGGATCAAGATGAAACGTTGTTCCGACCTGCTACACCCCCTACACCAGAGTATCACCCATTACCTCCACACACCTCAGATAGGACTATTACGATTTCTTATTCTGGATCCACTAGGAAACATGGAAAATATTGCGAGCTCACTATTATGCGTCTGGAGATTATTTCTCTTCGCGAGTAAATTAGTGATCTTAAAGAAAGGGTGGAGATAAATGATGCCACTCATACAAAGGAGGCTGATTTCCTTCACCAAGATATTCTCAGTCTTTGACACCAACTAGCAGAGGCTCGTGCATCCCGTGCATAATGGATGCGGGATCCTACTTATCATTCTACTTAGTATTTTATTATATTTTTTTCACCATTACCATTTTGTTTGATTTACTCGATTTATTTTTTTCGCAAAAACTCATTTTACATTTTCAAAACATTTTGATTGATTTTTTTAGTGTTAGTGTTATCTTTAGTAATTATTACATAATTTTAAATTACCATTATTTATTTGATCACTTAACAATTTATTAATATTTGAAAGATGATTAGTTTAGAAAAAGTAAGAAGAAGGGTATGCAACCAAAATTCCATCAAAATCAGACCCATTATCCAATTGAGCCAAGATTTGTGCACCAAGGAGAATGACGATCGTCACCAGGCCTATGGCACTCACCATGGACTCAATATATTGGAAAAAAATTACAGCAGCTCGGGACATACCCTTTGTTCCTTGTTTCTCTTCATCTTCTACCTTCCAAAACCAATTTTTCTCCACCATAAACACCCACAATTAAACCACCCGCTAACATAACTTTCATCAATCCAAAAAAAAACCTTCAAACTTACATTAACGCCCAAATCTTCCACCATCTTAAGCCACTCAATTTCACTCAAATATTACAAACCATTGATTTTTTTTATAAAAATCCAAATTTCTCTAAAACCCTTAACTTCACAACAATGGCGAAAGGAGTGGGAATTATGTTCCGGACCGGACCTGTTGGAGATAGACAAAGAAGCAAGTTTGAATCAATGCTGAACCGTGACATACACCCTACAAGGTATTTCAGTGACCCTTGTCTTTGTGCATTATGCATTTACAATGATATTTATTTTCTGGTTGATAACTTAGGATTATAGAGTCTATTTGAGCAAAAAGACTCCACTTATGAGAGTTTGAACCGTGAATTTATGAGTTTGTTAATTTACAAAGTTAGGCCTTATACTGCTAGCACTATAGGCACTGTTAATTTTCGTATTTTTTCAATAGAGACTACCATTTTTCCATTGATCAAATTGCTGACATGTTAGAGTTATCTCGTGGGGAAGGAATACCATGTGAGGCTCCACTTGAGTCAGAGTGGGGACATGAGGCTTTTGTGTTTTGGAACGAAATTAAAAGCCTTATGTTGTACCCCAAAATTTTCCCTCTCATTTTAGCAACATTTCTCATCACAAGGCTCTTTGAACTCAAGATCAAGCTAGGGTTTGCTCTGCTCAAGACATCTCCTTGCATTGTTGACCTAAATTAGGGTTTGAGTTTGCACAGGGATTTTTGGACTTCTAATGCTCAAAGTGACCTTCATACTTCATGTTGAACTCATAAGTTTGTCCATACCAAGTTTCAAGCTTTGAATCAAATTTTTGCCCAATCAATTGGACAGTTGACCTAGAAATCAGTTGTATTGGGGAAAAAGTCAACTGTGGCCAATTTACAGTCAAACCTCACAATTTTTTATCCATATCAACATTATGAACTCATATGAACCATTTGATCAAGTTTGGACCACAACTCCACAAGAAATTTGATCAAATCATCAAAAGGGCAAAATGGTCATTTTTAGGGTTTTGACTGCACAAGGGCAATTTTTGATTTTTGACCTAGCCAATGGCAAATTGGGTTCAAGCATGGACTCAAGGAATCAATGGCATCATATTTACCTATTCACAAGGTTCAAAAGATCTCAATTGCATTAGATTGACAGATGAATTTTTCAATCAACTGACCAAAATTTGACTGTACACTGAAAAGTCAAACTTTGACTTTTTGGTCAAAATCAAGTGCCAAGGGTCATTTTTCATCAAAATATGTCAAAACATGAAACTTGTTCATCAAGAAACCCATTTTTGCAAATTAGGGTTTAAAGTTGAAAAATTTCATAACTTAGAATTTTTCTAAGTTATGAAATTTTCTTAATTTTTCCTAACTTTGCCTAACATTTTCACCATGATGCATTTGGATTCAAACAAAACTTCCAACATGAAAGTTGTATTCCTCCAAAAAGTATACAAATTTTATTCACAAAGTTTTCCCAAAAGAATCTTGGATCCTAAGTTATGATTTTTGGAACAAAGGCCCGTGAAACTTTTAACTTAGTGAAATTTTGCCCTAGTTTAGGCAGGATTTTGACCTATCTTCATGGCCATTTTTCACATAGTTCCACTTGGAATATAAAATTTCATTTCAAATATGGATTATAGAGCATGTTGCAAGCTTTCCAAAATGTCAAAGAACTCTCCAAACTCATTTGTGGTTAGGGAGAATCGAAGGCTTGAAGTTGGCAAAAACTCATTTTTCATCCATGGCATGTTCATATTGATACAAGTTGCAAATTGAAATCAGTTTGATTTGCACTAGATTACAGGCCTCAAAACTATTCCACACTCAATAATTAAATGCAAATCCATTGGTCTAAGACATTGTTTTGGTCATTAGGGCATTACATACAAGATTAATCCCTAAATGGTAAAAGGTACATTACTATTTTTGCCAAAGTTTGCTTTATGTCAAAACCACAATCCTTGAGCATAGAGCCAAATCTTGTGCAGCAAAGCATATCCACCAACTTGAGGGGCCAAGATCAAAAGAGGCAGGCTGATAGATAGCCTGTACAGGCTTGTATTACATCATTGTGCATTTTGGCTTAAAATACAAGAAACATGTCCAATACACTAGAACTTGAACATCAGCTAAAACTAACTTGTGCAAGCTTTTGAAACAACTTTCTCATATCCCCTTGAGCCAGAAACACAACCCCTTGAGCCCTCAAACCTCACATAGCACAAAATCATCTTCACTTGGCAAAACAGGGCACACCCTGCAGTTTGAGTTCCACAACACAAATTGCTCGTGCATTTTGTCCCAAATTGGTTCAAACATCTTCCCATAACCCATCCAAACTATCCCAACCCTTAAACACTAACTGTAACTCCATTTACAGGGTTTGCCATTTTCAATTTCAGCTTGTGCAGGTTGAGTTCTGTAGGCTTGTTCAAGCACCTTCAAGGCAAGCTAGGAATAGGAGAAGGTCAAGTGAAGTTCAAGCAAGCTCCCAAACATCTCAGGCCTTGTTGAAAAGCTCCACATTGCCATACACGCAGTCAGCTGAAACAGGTTTTTATCAACTTCATATCTCTCTATTCAGGAACATTTAGACTTAGGTTTGTGAATAAGAAATGTAGTATTCATAGCCATGAAGCTGTACATATGCTCAGTTTTCATTTTAATTAAGCATGCTAAGAGAATTTGGTCCATGAACATCCTGGAAAAATTAGGTTAGATTTTAGGGCCAGAGAAATTCTCTCTGGTCTTTGAGAGTTAGGACAAGTTTTTTATATGGTTGAATTCGTCTTGGAAAACCCTACAACTTTGATGTTATGTGTTTTTGCAATAGAGCTCGTATGCAGGTTGTTCATGTTTGTACATAGGCGCGCGAAATTTGAAGAACAGAGGTTGAAGATGAAGTGGCTTGGGCTGGGCTTTGGCCCTCTCACTATTTGCACCCCCTTTTTTGCTGAATACACCCCCCTGGCCCAATTTCTTTATACTTTGATATTTTTTATTTATTTTCATTTTCTGATTTTGATTTTATATTTTCTAAATATAAAAATACCCAAAAATATTTTTTATAAATTTTTACATTTATTTTGTATTTTATTTTATTTTTTCTAACAAGAAAAAAATTTAATTAGTACATATTTGATTTATTGAAAACTTAAAAATAATATATAAATTATACTTTTATTTCATTCTTTATTCTTATTCACACTAAAAAATATTGTTCTAAATATATTTCTATTTTTTGTATATATTTTATTTTATTTTTATTACATAATTAATATAACTAATATATATACATACTTTTATTTTATTTAATAGATACTTTAGAATAAAAACATAAAAATACTATACTTTTATTTTTATTATTATTTATACTTAAAAAATACTTTTCCTAAATATATTTTACTTTTTTGTATATACACTATTTTATTTTATTGTATATAAATAATATAGTCAATATATTTATATTCTTAAAAATTATGGTTTTACCCTTAATAAAAAAAATGATAATCTTTTTATTTATTTATTTCTTTTTACATTAAATATTTTTACATACATAAAAATAAACAAAACTTTTTTTGCATATTCATATTATTTTGTATATTTATTTAATTTGTTTATTTAAATATTGTTCATTTATTATTTATGCCATTTGATTCAATTTGGATGTAATAGTAAAATTAGGGTTTTAATTTCTTGTCAAATAATCCCCATTCAAAAAGTTGTATCCCCTCCCCATAATCATGTTGTAATAGTGGTAGATTTATTTTACGCATTTACGCTTTCAATTGTGCCATGATTAGAGATTAGGGTTTGTATGCAAAAATCCAAAATCAACAAGTAGCTTGACTAATACAAAGACAAAAATGCATGAAAATCAATACACAATACACACTTGCACCCCTAGGGTTATATCCACTTGTTGCCTTAAAAATGGGCCATGTTATGCATGTTCGGTACTTTGGCAAAACAAAAACAAAACAAAATATCATAGTCCATCGATGACGCTATTTTGATTGCCAAAACAAAATGATCTAGTCCCTCGGAAAATTGCTAAAAATACTTAACACAATTGCTATCATGGTCTATACGATGACCCGCGCCTGTCCCGTTTAACATCCTAATACAAGGTTGTTTACCAAATGCAATGGTAAAACAACATTGTCAAAAGGGTTAAAAACATATAGGAAAGATCTTTGAGTAAAATAGGGTAGATAACTCTTAGTTACTTGATCAAAACTTGCAAAACATCCTTGCTATTTTTCAAACACACTTCACAACACAATTCCAAAACAATTTCCCAAATCAAACTTTCAAACATTGAAACCTTTTCAAAAGACAATACACCTTTGTATATATTCAAACAAGAATCATTACAAAGGTTTCCACAACGATGGTCTCTTTTCAAAACATTTTCAAAAACCACACACAAAGCACCATTTCAAACAATTGAAAAGCAAAAGCAAGTGATCTAAACAAGTAACTAAGAGCCCATGGATAACCATGGATGAAAAGGGTGCTTGCACCTTCCCTTTTCATAATCTACTCCCCGAACCCAAGAAAACATCTCAAAGGTCTTTCCTGTGCTTTTTGACCTTTCCTTAGGATAAAATAAAAAGTCGGTGGCAACTCTTGCTAGACCGAAACATTTGCGAACACAAACGCAAAACCTCAAGTCAGTTCTCCCACCGTATCACACCTTACAACTGAATCTTTTGAGGGAAACCTTTCTTCCTCAATCCACAACCCGACCATTCGTTATTTTCGCCAAATGTTGGCAAACACTATATATGGTCGGGAAAACTGCAGCAAAACAAATGGTAAAGAGATGTTTTATCTACAAAGGGCCCTTAACGATCATCAAGTAAACTCTATACTATTTATGCTAGCACTCATGAAAGCCTCTATAGGTACTATTATGTTTGGAGGTTTGATTACCTCTTTGGCTTGCGCAATTGGCCTCGATGACCACCATGATAACTTAAAGCCCCTGCTACCCCATTCTCTTGATCTTTATAGTTCTAGAGCCATGAGATTCTATAGAAACCTACAAGAGGGTGGGTTTCATCTTATGCTTCATAACAACGTCTTCAAAAGTATTATTTTTCCTTAGCCTTCATGCACTGATGTAATAATAAGAGTTAATTGGACATATGATCTTGATGTTCCAGCATACACTGGTCCATCACCTAGGGTAGTTCCATCCAATATGGCAGAGGGAAATTATGATGACTATGAAACGCGGGGTCCCATTTCACCTGCACACACCGCACCATATTTTTCTGACCATGATGCAGGTACCACCTCTAGACATACAGCTCATCCTGGTCCTCAGGATGGGCACTACGCTACGCCATACAGGAAGCAACAAGAAATGATAGCATTCATGAGAGAGTCGCATGCTGAGACACAAAGATCATATCGGAAGATAATAACTGTTCAAATTACACATGCTACTCACACTCAAAACCAGTATACTATTTTGGAAAATATGTCTAGCATCATAAATATTCTGAAAGGCAACCAGAGCTACATTTTAGGTAATATCAGCCTCCTGAGAGAACAACAAGATTCATTAACTATAAGGTTAGAGCAGTTAACCTTAGCAGGAACATCCAAGAGCCAGAGCAGGATGCGCAGAAGAAGGAGTGACAGCCCAAAAGGGCGATACTAGCTTGCACCAGGTTCTTTTACTCTCTTTTTCACCTTAGATCGAAACATTAGGGATAATGTTTGGTTTAAGTGTGGGAGAGGATGTTTTATTTGCTTTCTAGTTTAGATTTATTTCTTTCTAGTTAATCTATTTATTTTCTTTCTTTTCAGTCTGTTATAGAGTCCTTGCATGTGTTGTTGAGTCACTTATGCGTAGTTTCTACTGTCTATTATAATATCCCTGTTTCTTGAGCCATACCAGAAAATTTTTAAACTTTTGATAAACAAAAGAAAGAACAGTGAACAATTCTTTAAAATTGTAGGCTTTTGGACAAATAAAGGATATATTGCAAAGACTTGGGAAAATTCCTAAAACACCAGTATCATTCTAACACCGTAAGTCTCTCGATTTTGGATATCAACTTGCATAATTATTATATCACGACCTTGAGTTATCATCTCTGAATTAGTCTTTTAGTAGTTTATTTTAGCAGTCAACACCATCATAAGCATAGTTTACGCAGGGAAACCGATGAGTATAAGTGAATAATCCTGATGTTGAATAATAAAGCTGAAAATAAGGAATGCATCTTTTAAGTTAAATGACCCTCAATCAGTCACTTAATCCAAAAAGCTATAGAAATTGCAGATATAAACTCAATTTTAGTTGGTTCAGGGGTTTCTGGTATTGAACTGGGTAGGGCGGATTACGGTCGGATCCCCCACAACTGAAATCGGGTAAATAGAAGGGGTATACCACTTAAAAGGTACTACAACCCCATGTTGAAAAGGATTAGAGTCACTAATCGTTCGCCCTGTTATAAGTGTGTACGGATAACATGCTTAATGTGATTGCGCATGAATGAAAAGATATGAAAAAGGAGGGGAGTAAGTTTGGTCTAAGTATAATAATATGATACAAATTAGTTTATATAGGAGAGAGACTTATGACCGCAAAAATCAGAATGTGTTACTAGGATATCGTTATTTTTCGAGTTAGAACCTATTGATGTAACCATGTATGAAGCAGAGTACATAGCCTAGAATAGTTACTATCAGAATCACTGTTTTTCTGACTACACAGGTTTTGCTTGAGGACAAGCAAAGGTTCAAGTGTGGGAGAGTTTGATGACATGAGATTTCACCATTTATTTAACTTAATTTATGCATGTTTTAGATTTATTTTACTTTGCATTTTCTCCTTTTATGTTTATTTTGTTTGCATTTCAGGTTTTTGGTCCTAAACAGGTCACGAGCACAGAAACAAAGCAAAACAGGTGAAAAATGAATAGAAAAGAGCTTTTTTGCACTGATGGTGACCCCCATAGCGTTCACCACAGGGTGGGCATGGGTGGTCCACGTTCTCTAGGTCAAAAGACCAAGTCTTGGCCACTTTGGAAACACAGAGGTCTCCATGGAATGTGATGGTCGCCATGGGTTAAAAATCCCAAAGTCTTACAAGCACGTCTGGCTTGCTCCTCAAGTATCAAAAATCCCTCTAAAATTTTATCCCTCGTTCCCTGGCAATTACGAGAATTTTGTTTTTCCTATTTTCCTATAAATAGGCCCCTAGTTATTTCATTTGGGGTATCCAAGCTTATTACAACACTTAAGCCATATATTTTCCATCTTGTGAGCTTTAACTCTTTACACTGAAGGGTTATTGCATAGTTTGATTGAGTCTGTACTAAGTTTGGAGCTACTCTGTACAAATTTTATTTCCGTACTTTATATCTTTAAAGATTATTGGCTTTTGTTCAAAGTAATCCTCTGCACCAGACAAACGTCTCTTCGGAGCAGATTTTTATTATATTTCGTTATTTACATTCATTGCTTTATTTAGTTTACGTTTTTCTTCTACTTCTTCTACTTTCACACCTTTAATTACGTTGCCCATGTTTCATTCAATTATAAAATTTAATTTCCCCTTACATTATCATGTAAATTTAATTTATTTGGTGTTAAAATGTGAGGACTTTAATCAAACATATTTTTATTATCTGTATAACTACCTTTGGATATGTTTTGGTTTTTAAACAATGTTACTAAGACTTAATTTAATTTGTCTCTACAAAAGTGACACAGTGAAAACACTGGGTAAGATGGATAGTTGTTTGGTACAAACGACTTAAATGGTTAAGTTATTAGTAAATAAATTATGTGAAATCCGTTTTATTAATTAATTAGGAAAGTTTAAGGTTTCCAGCAAGTTGGTTTTAAATCTATTTACGAACGCGCACATTTATAGGTTTAGGATTCTGTTCTTAAGTCAAAGCTTAAGAACCCTTTTTAAATTTATCTTTCCAACCAAAAGTTACTTTTCAATAAAGAAAGGAGTTTAATTTCTTAAAAATAGGTTTATCAGTTTAACACAATAAGCACCGACCATGAGTGACGATGGATGTTATAGATTAGAGGATAAACTCGGTTCTGAGTACGCGAGAGCGACAATTCCCGTTAAATTTATTCTTTTCCAGATAGAAAATATTTCCCCACTGGAAATCCTACTTAGAAATAAATAAGAATATTGTTGATTAACAAAATCTACATTCCGACATTGTTTGCCAATTTATTTATTACTTCTATTTTATTTCAATTCTATTATTCGCCATTATTTATTGTTTTCAAAAACCAATACCTTCTTTTAATTAATCGCGTTAAATAGACATCGTGTTAATTGGTAACAATATATTTGACTATTGGTCTATGTGGTTCGATATCGTTTAAAACTACACAATAGGCTATGCACTTGCAGTTAGATTTTATACTCACGTAAATAGCCGATCAGAAATCCATTTTGGTTATTAATATGGAACCTTATTTTGCATGTAACAAATGTTATTTTGATGATGACAAATGTAGAAATATCATAAAGCTTATTCAGCATAATAAAGATGCTAAAGCAGACCAATATAATGAAATATCACAACATACAATCAATATGATAGAGATGCAATATGATGAGTAAGTTAGAAGAAAAATGAAAGTACACTCAACATAATAAAAGATGCAATCTTTTATAAATTCAACCAAAAGGAGAAATAAAAGAACATTCATCATAGCAAGAGATGCAACATGATGAATAAAAGAGCAGATTAGATGATACTCAACATAACAAAGATGCAAGAGTTGAGATACTCAATAAATGCACTTAAAGGGTTAATGCAAGACATAAGTTTGATAAGAAAGACTCATATAAGGATAAAGGAAATTAAAAGCCTTAGATCATCTCAAATAAAAGGCCAAACATATGGAATACATTAGACACATGCACTAGGTTGATCATCCTAAAATAGCAACTGGGTGAATCAATGTAAGAAAAAGTTCTTTCTTTGTAGAAGTGGTTGAATATAAGCACTCACACACTTAAAACCTTTTTATATAAAAAATTGAAACTAAAATGTCTTGAAGAAATATGTAGGAGTTTCCTAGAAAGAAATGAGAACACTCAAAAGGCCAAAAAATATATTTTGACTGGATTTAATCGATTAGCCCAATCAATTAGGTTGATGCATTTTTCAAGATAAAGGAAATTTGAACGTACCAAATTGATTGGCAACGGCTAAAAAATACTTCTTTCCTATTTTGGATAACTTAGTCGTTACTCTATAATGATTTAATCGATTGTATCAAGCGGTTAGTAACAGTTAAAAATCTTTAAATGATATTTCCTCTTTTGGAAGATTTGAACACTATAAATAGAGGTCTCATTCCACTATATTGTTACACTATGTATTGACACACATTCTCTCTTTCTCTCTCTCTCTCTCTCTCTCTCTCTCTCTCTCTCTCTCTCTCTCTCTCTCTCTCTCTCTCTCTTTCTAATTTTTTCTTTGTCACTTTCTCTTACTAGTTCTTATAACCAAATGTTTTTGTGAGGAAAGTTCTTTTGTGAGGAGAGGTTTATGTATTTCTGGTTGGATAACAATGTATAATGTTCTTCAAGGTTGTTCTTGATACACCTTGATGAACATCAGCCATGTTTAGGGAAAAAATTATGTGGTTCGAAGCTAAACACGTTAAAATCTTTGGTTGGGAATTTGTGTGTGTCATACCCAAAATTTGCTCGCCGTTTATTTCTACAGTCAAAAATATTTTAAACTTTGTTTTTATAATATTATTTGATTTTTATAGATATTCATTCTCAATTCCAATTAAAAATATAATAATTTATTTCAAATTATTTGTATTTTTAAAATAACAAATACTTGAACACCTTTCATATACTTTCAATTGAGTTTATTTACAAATGAGTAACATAGCACAATTGGTAAAGAATGAAGTTTGCAAACATGAGGTGGCGAATTTGAATCTTGTGTGTTGCATTTTTAACATTTTATTATTTCTTTTTTGTTGCTAATTTTCTTTCCATTTGTGGAGATCAAAATTTGGGCTTCTCATTTAGCTTTTGGATAACTTACTACCTAAGCTTGTTTAACCTAATTTGACTCTAAAAATAGGACTATTGTTGTCCTAGTTTCTCATCAAGAATTCCACAATTCACACACGACACACAATTCACCAACAATTTCTCACGATCCACATATTCTCACATATCCATAATTTTGCACTCACTCTTTCATCACTACCTTTTTTATAATTTTATTTTTCAAAGCCTTTTTTAAATTTCCTTAGTTTTTTCCAATGATTGACCTACGAGACCACCATTCTATTTTCAATTTTATCTTCTTTTTTTTATATTTTAATTTATTTACTGTTTAAGCCATATGATGATACATGATGACTCGTTTCTTCAAATTTTCTTATTTGTTATATTTTTTTCTAATTGTTCTAACTATATTGTTATAAATTTACCCTTATTATATTTTTGTTTATTTATTTATATATTGTTATAACAGTTCTTCTCATATTTTCGCTTATTCGTATTTTATTCCAAAATTATTATGATATATTTATAGGCATAAAATTGTATATTATAGATTACATAATTAGATTATGCCTTACAACTTTTATTTTCAGATCATTTACATCCCACCTCACGCACATAAAAACTGCGTAAACACCGAGTTTTCATCGATCCAAAGATCACACACAATACATTCATCAACACACATAAAATTATACAATTATTACACTTGAAAAACCTTGTGTTTTTAGTCACAAAATCCACCCAAAACCATGTTTCTTTCTTCACGTGAATATCACCGCCAACAATCACCATGATGTAAAGACGAGACCAGCCTTGTGCAACACCGTCACCCATCAGATCTCGACACAATCGCACCACAGCAACTCCGAGCAAGCCACAGATATCCCTTCTAACTCATCATCCAGAACCACTGTAGATACCACTTTTCTGTTCATTTTGTTCGTGATTTCGCGTTGCCTTCTATTTTTTGTATGCATTTGAGAAAGGAGAAAGAACAATACAAAGGAATAGAAGAAGTTAGTGTTGCTCTCTCTCTCTCTCTCTCTCTCTCTCTCTCTCTCTCTCTCTCTCTCTCTCTTTGTGTGCATTGATGTACTATTATTGTGGTGTATTTTAAGTTTTTATTTACTCTTAGTCATTTCCACGTGTCAGCATCCTATTGGTCTCGAGTAATGATGGAAAAGTCACTAGAATATCATAGTTTCTTAATTATAAAAGATAATTGTTGTACCCCAAAATTTTCCCTCTCATTTCTCAAAGGATCACCCTGGACTCTCAGGTTTGTTTCCATCCAATTTTAAGCCTTGAATTACAAATTTTCCAAGAAAGTCATTTACAAGGGCAAAATGGTCATTTGCATACAAAAAAGTCAAACTTTGACTTTTGGATAAAAAAATCAAGTTCCAAGAATCATATTTCACCAAGGCATGAAGTTTGTTTCATCAAGAAATTCAAAAGTCAAGATTACTTTGGAAAAGTCAAAATTCTAAATACTTAGAATTTTTCTAAGTGTTTAAGAAATATGATAAATTCAGAACTTCTGATCAGATTATCACCATGATGCAAGCTGATTCTGGAAGAACTTCTGGCACAAAAGTTTTAGATTTCAATGATATCTAAAACATTGCAGAACATAAATTCTCCTAGAAATGCTGGGATTTCAAGTTAAATCCTCAAAGACACGTCCCTGAAACTGAAGCATTCAGCAAATTCTGGACACTTTCAAAATAGATTTTGGTCAGAAATTCTGGGCCAGTTTTCACAAAGGTTCAGTCAGAGTTTGCAAGGGTAATTCAAAGAATGTTATAAAGCGTGTTACAAGCTTCTTAGAAAGTCTGGGAACTCCTTTAGAACATGCTGGAGCAAGGAGATACAAAGATCAGAAGTTAGATGTCTATTCTAAGTTACGTTGAAGCTGAACTTCTGATTCAGAACTAAGCAATGATGCATAATCTTACATTACGGGATTTCTGGTTGGATAAATCTCATTATTATTTAATGCTCACAACCACTTTTGGGTCTTTATCCAAAGGACTTCCCCACGTGTGGCATAGAAGTACCATCATTATCTTGGAAAAAACAACTTTTGCACAAGAATATGCTGGGCCCATGCGTTGCTTTTGCTTTGAGGTTACTTTTCCTTAATTCCCGCTTACGTATCCAGCTTAGGCACGCCTAAGAAACTGCTAACCACCATACCTATTTGAACTTGCTTCAATAACAAGTCAGCGCCTAGCATATGATGGTTGTACCCTTGATCTCTACAAGCTACAATATCCTTGCCCATAAATTGAAAGCCATTTGCAACTGTAAAGTTGTCGAATTTTTGAGAAAGAAAAAGCCTTGAACCCCTGCTAAAATTCCAAGAGTCCAAAACTACAAATACAAAATACAAAAACCTGTTAAATTTTGGTTCTTGCATTCAAACTCCATTTTTTTCCTCAAGTATTTCTTAACCAAAACCATCCATACAGTTTCTGACATACATTTAGAAACCATCCTAACTTCTGTGTTCAGACTGTAACACATTCTCCATCCATATTCACCTCAAGGAAGTCAGAACTTTGCCCATTGGTTGTTCCAGAATTTTTCTAATCATTCATTGCCCAAGTTGAAAGCTTCCAGTCTGCTGAGTACGTGAAGAAGCTGTTCGGAACATCACCAGAGTTCAGAACTAGACTCCAGCTCACAGAGTATTTTCCAGCTGCAAGGTAAGCTTCTGCTGACTCTCATTATATTACTTAGGCATTATCAGATTTGCATGTTCAAAAATACAATGTAGAAATCATGATTCTGATGATGTACGTATTCTGAGGTTTCACGTATTTGTATGCCTAAGTAGGGAGTAAATTAGTTCAGAACTTCTTAAGGAAATTAGGATTAGTAAATTCATGCTTGCTTCTGATTTATAGTTCTGATATCTCTTGTTTCTGAAACATTATGAAACCTGCCATAACTGTGATATGCGCATCTTCTGTTCTGTTGAGAAATGACTAAGTTGCAAATGTTCTGACTAGCATGGAGAGGGAGACTATGCTCTGTCAGTGGCATCAGAACTTCTGAAATCTTCTTTGTTCCCAGCGGACCCAGAACTTCTGATTTTACCTATTTCTACTAATATAATTTCTGGTTTTACAGCATGCCAGAGTCAGAACTTCTGATCTCTTTTAATTCAGCAATGCGCTGATTCTATTTTCTTTTTTTTCCTTATTATTTTTTGCCATCGCTTCTATTTTAACTAATAAAAAACACCAAAAACATTTTACACTTTACATGCTTTATTTTATTTCTTAAAACAAAAATATCAAAAATATTTTCTTAAACAAAACTTATCTCTTTTCTTAAACAAAACAAGTTCATTTTATATTTCATGTACATTCTTATCCATTCAATATGGTTGTAATAGTAACTTAGGACTTAATTTTACTTGCAATCCCCATTTGTAAAATTTGTACACCCCATCCCCCTAATGTTTGTAATAGCGTAGGATATTTACTTTCTGCACTTTTTATTACTTTCATATATTGCTAGTAATTAGGGTGTGTACGGAAATACATGAAATCAACAAATAGAGAACCCTAATCAAGACAAAAATGCATGCAATGAAACACACTTTGCACATATGCACACCTTAGGTTAATCTCACTTGTTGCCTATCGGAAAAAATAGTCATGTCCCTCGAACATGGGCGTTTTAGCAAAGACCCTCGATAAAAGATCGTAGTCCCTCAATGACCCTTGATGTTGCCTTCGGTAAACGATCTAGTCCCTAAACAACATTGCTAAAACATCTATAGGTTGCCTTCTATGACTATACGATGACCCACGCTCGTCCCTTCACATCCAACGATGGGGCTTCTTACCAAAATAATGGTAAGATAGCAACACCTAAAGGAGGAGGAAAAGAACATCTAATACCTTTTGAGTAGGTAGATTCACTCCTAGTTGCTTGCTTGCTCACAACAAAAACATTCTATACACCAACATTCTCACTTTGAAATATTTTTCAAAAGACAACACTTTGTATGCATTCTTATAGAGACGAGAATTATTACGAAGACAGCTTTTCAAAATTACTTTCAAAAAACACATCTCACAAACACCTTTTTTGAACTATCTTCGAAACAAACACTTTGTATGCGTTCTTATAGAAACGAGAATCATTACAAAGTTACATTTTCAAAATACTTTCAAAAAACCCACACCACAAGCACATTCAAACAAAAGCAAGTGATCTAGCAAGTAACTAAGAGCCCATGGAAAACCATGGATGAAAAGGATGCTAATACCTTCCCTTTTCATAATCTAACCCCCGAACTCAAGAAATAATCTCAAAGGTCTTTCCTGTGCTTTTTCACCTTTCCTTTTGGATAAAAGAAAAGTCAGTGGTGACTCTTGCTAACTGCAACATTTGCGATAAAACGCAAACCCCTAATTCAGTTTTTCCACCGTATCACAATAATTAAATAATAATAATAATAGTAATAATAATAATAATAATAATAATAATAATTACAAGAAATCCTTCCTATTTTAATCTTACACCCATTAAGTTAACCAATCCACTCTCTTTTATTTTAGTCATTCTATCTAATTTAGTTAGTTTATTTACTTTAATTAACTTAATTAATTTGATTTTTATTTAGTTCTTTGTCTCTTAATTTTTATTAGAAAAAACTAAAGATCTCAAAACTAACCATGTGTACATAATTCAAAAAATCAAGCAATTTTCACAATTAACTAATTTGAACATTCTACAAATAATAGGATGTCCATCTTCGAGTAATTAAATCGGTCGACACATCGGCTACCGGTTTATTATTCATAAAATCAAACAATTTAAATCCATGCAACTCACCAAATTCACCATCCGTGAGCGACACATGGCTAATATATGCCCACGTGATGAGGAGACTATATCAGACTTCCTCCGCTCTGTATCATACTCACTATCAATCAAACATCAAAATACCTAACCAACATCAAAACCATTTTTCAACTAACATAACAAAAACTACAAGATTATTTTCGAAAAAGTATTAAGGAAAAATACTTTCAAATTAACTGCAAACTACGTCTACAATCACTCAACTTACAACCCAGACAAGGTTCATGGATAATTTCGAAAGAAATTATACACAATCTATAAAATACACCAACCAAACCGTGAACTACAAAATGAGAATATGGTTCCTCTTAAGAGGATACATAGGCATATGATTAAAATCATGGCAAGTACCCCTAATAATAAATTAAAACCCTATTTCTTAAAAAAAAATGCGCTTCTAAACCTAGTATCCTTGTGAACAAGGTAGATGAGAGATGCCTAATACCTTCCCCTCGTCTAGAACCAAGTCAACGGTCTAGAATCTCTGATCTTTTTAGGGTTATTCCTTTATACTCCCTTCCTTAGGATAAAAATTAAGGGTGGTGACTCTGATTTAAAAACCAGTTACAACATTTGGCGACTTTGTTGGGGACTCAACCCTAGGTTTAGAAGCCTTGTCTTTTGGTTTTATGGTTTTTTATTTTTGGGTTTTTATAGTTGTTTATTTAATTATTCATTTATTTTGCTTATTGTATTTTATCATGTTATTATATTTGTGGTGGGATTTAAATTTTGTAAAAGTATTTTCAAAAAATCCCTTAGAAAGAAGGTTCGTCAATTAGCCAAGGGGATACATCAACCCTATGAGTTTATGTGACGACTTCGCCTAGAGTCAGTGGAATTCCGCAAAAGGAATACCTCTCAAAAGACATCCTCTTGGGAAGTAGGACTTTGGAATGACACATATGACTCTTTGTACAACCCTTAAACCAAAATCTCATGACGAGACCTTTCATGACCTAGAGACTAAAGTTTCAGTCTGCAAAGATGCTCCACTTAAGGGAGGCTCTGGTGCCTTTCCCTCTAATGTTATTCATGACACCCTTAAGGAAATAACCTTATGGGGAGGGTAGACTTTCCGTAGGCCAATAATAGGAACCTACCAACTAAGGATACCTTTTACGAATCTCACTACACTCCATAAACCCGCAAGGGTTATCTTTTCTTCCACTACTATCTTTAGGGCTTTCGTCTATGTCATAGTCCCTAACCTGTAGGGATTCCTAGTTGTCTTTCATTGGCTACAATCCTTAAGGGATTCCTGCCTGTCTCAATTTCTGAGACAATATAGGATATCATCGAATCCATGTCTATTATTACCTTTTCCCGTAAGAAATCCCTGCCTGTCTCAACCTCTGAGTCAGTGTAGGATATCATCATGGCTATCATTAAACTTGTATAGGGTACCCCTGCATCTACTATAATACTAAGTCTACATCGCTTTGCATATCCTTAAAACTTTTTGCGTGCCTAAAAGCCAAAAATGTTTTTCACAACCAAGCCTTTTTAATACATTTCCATTTTCATCCATCATCATAAAACTCATATCTCCTCCACTTACAGAAAACTTCCACCCTTATCCAATTGTGGTCTAGCTAGAAAGATTCTCGGTACTCACAATCAAACTCAGAGCACGTCTCAAGAAACCATGGAGGAACTCAGAAGAGGCCAAGAACTGTTGAAGAAGGAGGTCCACCAGTTTAAGACTCAAATGAACTTGATCATGCAATTATTGTTGAGGAGCGAAGCTAAGCCTTCATCACCCCGACCGCAGGCCTATTCAACACCACAGATGCCACCACCATGGGAAGTTCCCCCACCTCAACAGAAACTACGACAACCTTACCAAGAAAAGGGATATGCCCAACAAAGGGGAAGACAAAGATTACCACCAGGGAGATTTGATCCACTTCCCATACCGTACAACCAGCTAATACAATATTTACTCAAGGCATCTTTGGTAGAGTGTAATTCACTGAATCCTCTAAATGGGATACTCCCGCCTAAGTATAATGCAAATTCCAGGTGCGAGTATCATGCCAATGCTCCAAGACATACCCTTGAAAGATGTTGGAGTTTCCGACACAAGGTCCAAGATTTGATCGATAATAAGCAGTTTACTTTTAAAGAAGGGATCCCATTTTTGAACGGTCACCCCTTGCTTTGACAAATCCAAAGACTAAGAAGAATCCCCTAAAGTCATTGGATCAACAAGGGGCTTATCTCTAGATCATTAGGCCTTTATTCTTTCAATTTGCAATTTCCTAGTTGTTAATTTTCATTTTCTATAAATTTGTATCTTTGGATCAGTAATTCTAATAAAATATTCATGCATGTTTTTTTGAAATCGATCCATTCCCCAAATAATCAATGAGTTTCTACTCTTATTTTCTATCTTCCATTGCACAACTTTAACAAACTTCGAAGGAGAATGATGAAAATAGAAAATAATCGAATTTTGCTGACGTATGCTTTTTAATAGTAAGGCTTAGCTGACGATGTAAGGCATTGTTTCACTTCCCAAATAGTGGAGATATAAGGAGATAATCCGTAGTCAACCCCCTCGAGCCAGAAGTCGAAGTTCTTTCTATTTTCTTAAAAAACATTAATCTTAACCAGGGGCAGGGTAGACTTCAATTAATTCAACGATGCATTCAAATCCCAGGAGAACCGAAATGATCTAAGTAAAGGCTCAAGCATATCTCCTTCCTTGATACATCATTGAGGAAACGACCGAAGCAAAATTTCAAGGATATCTCTTTCCTCGACACATCATTGAGAAAAAAATCTAAGCAAAGGTTCGAGTGCATCCTTTTCCCCGCGTTCATCATCCAATATTGACGAATCAACAAAGGCAAAGTCCACGATATCTTCTTCCTCAGTACATCAATCAAGATCGAGGAAACAATAAATATGAAGCCTACAACAATCAACTTGGCAGTCACAAATTTTCAAAATCAAAAGCAAAAAAAGAAATTCAAAAAATGAAAAAAATATCCCGCTAAGTCAAAAAAGAAAAAAAAAAGAAAAAAACATGACTTAGGCAAAAGGTAGGGCATCCCGATGGACCGCAAATCCGAAAGGAATTGGTCCATGCAAAATAAGGGATTAAAAATGAATAAATAGGAGACTAATCTTGTGAATGCCACCTTAGGAATCATCAAGGCTTCTCATCAACACTTGGATCTTATCAATGCTTGGATCTTATCAATGTTTTTCATCAGCACTTGGATCTTTGTCTATGTTTCTCATCATCTGCGCGACTACGAAATTTCTCTCAGAGATTAAACACATTTGTTGCATTATTTGAAATTAAGAATGGAGAGCATCAAGGAGAATGGGGTGGACTAAATAAATTTTGAGCCTTATATCTTTTGTTTTTTTAACCACGAACCATGGCCACGTTACAACCTTTAAAAGTCCTAATTGAATCTAGGTTCACTATGAAAGCATACTCGACGAAATTTGTGTTAAACTGACTCATATGTTTGTTAAAATTATTACTAACCATTTCTCTTCTTCGAATCTCTATCTTTAATCATCCATTTCTTTTCAATAATCAATTTTGATTTCAAGAACTTGCATGTGCATCACATTAGGGTTACTTTTCAAAATATACAATTCTATTTACAAGTCAATACTTAGCATCGAGGAGATTTCAAAAGAAAAGGGATGATCAAAGGAAGCATTTCCAAAAAGCTTCTAACTAGGGGGAAAGCATCTAAGAGGACCCCTATAAACATGGTAAAATTCTAATGAACATAGGAGTATATCACATGAAGATACTATTGCCAAGGGGTGATAAGTCTGAGATCCAATCAACTCAGATCAAATTTCAAAGCAATGTTCAATCAGGGGCATACCTTTCGAAGGGGGCATTCCTTAATCAAGTCCTATCACAACAGGGTATGCCTCAGTTTCCTCATTTCAACAAACTTCTCATGGCCTTGATAATCGGGGGCAACCGTCCAAGATTCAAATGTTTGGGCAGTACATACCAAGTTCATCATACTGCATAAGGTCCAAATTCCCCTTCAAGCAATTTCAAATACAAGCTTTTCAATGCTGTGAATACTTGGGGAAATCTATGAAAAGTTCATAGTGAGGTCTAAGTTTCTTTCTGAGGGTACTTCCTCTAGATCCTAAATATTGGGGGCATATCTTTCAAAATTCAAATGTTAGGGAAAGACAGGCCACAAATAGAAATCTCTCTTCATATTTTCACAATCCTCCAGTGGACCTTTCTCCTACATCATTAATCTTCGAGTTCATAACGTGTATCGGGAAATCATGATAGCATAACACTCAACCATCGTTTGACAAACAACCTTGTCGCATAAGCAAACCTCTACGCTTTAATCATCTACGACCCATCACAGAGACACTATTAAAAAAACCATTTAAGTCATAATCATAAAGCATAAGTTTGCATAAATTATGCATTAGGGCTCTTCTTTCCATAATCAAGTTGTACTTATCATCTCATCCATCTGATGACTTCCAACAGCATAGATCTAACAAAGAGCCCAATTCTTATTGGCACATCAAAATTTTAACATCCATTGACGCATAACCAAGTGATCCATTACATGTATTGGTCAGTCATTATGTGCATTAATGCCTACATCTGCATGCATACATGACATATCATAGACTAAGACTCGGGACCCCGTAAAAATCTAGAGTCAATTTCTAGGGGATTCACTATTATAATCTCTAACACATCTCCGACTATCCCTCTCAGTGAATTTATTGTACATGCGTTTTTCGTCAAACTAAGGCGCAATCAACCTCACATAACCTCATTTATTTGTCCATACGTAAGTAGCCTTATGTAAAAGTTGTGAGCAACCTCACACTTTCCAAATCACCGGATTAATGTCTCTAGGTAACCTTACCAATGTTAGTGACCTTACTATCTGTTTCACCTTTTCAAGCCACCAAGATGACTTTATTCCAGTAGTCCTACTAACGTTAGTGTAAAGCCCAGTTCCCGCCTGTCACATCTTTTCAAAAGCCCAGCCCCTAATTAGCATAGCTTCTCAGAAAAAATAGTTCTTGGCTGATAGCCTTCCTTAAGCATTGGTTCATCAGTTCAAATAACAGGGGAATTGCATTTATCAACCATTGCATAATTACATTATCATGTTAAGCATACATACCATACATCATGCATACATCAAACATAATCATATCAAACATGCATACATGCATTACATTCAAATCATATATGCCCATAAAAAACTGCGGAAAAATATCAAGGCATGACTACCAGCTAAGACGAACTCAAATTCAAATTCAAGCTCAACATTATCCATTCATCTTGCTATATCTACCTCAGTTGAGAATAGATACAACCCTCAAAGGTACCGCTATCAAAATTTCACTAGGCAGCTTACCTACGATCCATATCCATGGCCTAGTCATCACCAGCCTCTGGGCATTATACTTGCGATTATCAAATTCAAACTTTTCAAGTTCAAACATCTCAAAACATTCAAATTTATTTAGTTATCATGTTAATCAAGCCTCTATGGAGAACATATACAACCAACTTTATTAGCAAAAATAATTTGGGATTCATTTCGTCATGATGATAGTCTTGGTTGAGAACAGACACAACTGACTTCATCAGTGAATTTTGGGTTCATTTCTTCATGATGATAGTCTTGGTTGAGGAGAGACACAACTGACTTCATTAGTCAATTTGGGGTTTATTTCTCTATGATGATAGTCTTGGGTGAGGACAGACACAACCAACATCATCACTGAATTTTAGGGTTCATTTCTTCATGTTGATAGCCTTGGTTGAGAACAGACACAACTGGAATCATCAGTGAAACTTTGGTTTCAATCTTCAAACCTAGTATTTTTATGCTAAACATTTACCTCGTTTGAGGATAGACACAACTGGTAAAAATCCGATCTCATCTTTAATTTATGTATCTAAGATTTGATCATAAAAAAATAGCATTTTCTGTGATATAACCCATTGCGCCAGTCTCCATGCAGTGATGTGGGAAATCTACGATTTAACTCATTACATCAGTCTCCATGCAACAATGTTGTTATCAATATTTTTCTGCGATATAACCCATTGCGTTAGTCTCCATGCAGCAATGTGGGAAATCCGCAATACAACTCATTGCGTCAGTCTCCATTCAACGATGTTGTTTCTCCTCCACGATATAACCCATTGCGACAGTCTCTATGCAGCAATGCAGGAAATATATGATATAGCTCATTGCATTTGGCTCTATGCAGCAATGTGCAAAATCTACAATATAACTCATCGCCTCAGTCTTCATGCAGTGATGTATTTATCAAGATTTTTTCAATTATCTATCCCATAGGTTGTGATAGATATGTGAATAAATATGCGTAATCCATTGCATCAGTCTCCATGTAGCAATGTATTATCAAACAATATTTTATTTATCCCCTAGGTTGTGATAAATACACAATTTCCTCCTCTGTGATATAGCTCATTGCGTCAGGCTCTATGCAACAATGTGAGAAATCTAAAATATAACTCATCGCCTAAGTCTCCATGCAACGTTGTAGTTATCAAGTTTTTTTCAATTATCTATCCCCTAGATTGCGATAGATATGCGAATAAATTTGTGTAATCCATTACATCAGTCTCCATGCAGCAATGTATTATCAAACAGTGTTTTATTTATCCCCTAGGTTGTGATAAATACACAGTTTCCTCCTCTATTATATAACCCATTGCGTCAGTCTCCATGCAGTGATGTGGGAAATATGTGATATAACTCATTGCATCAATCTCCATGCAGCGATGTTGTTATCAAACTTTTTCAATAGTCTACCCCCTAGGTTATGATAGATGTGCGAATTGCATGTTTATATTATTCATTATATGGGTTACAATGAATACATGAATTCATCTTCAGATTATTTTCTCTCTCAGTGTTAGTAAACATGACGAAGTCGGCAATATAACTCATTGCGTCAGGCTCCATGCAACAATGTAGTTATCAATCTCTTTTCAAATATTTATCCCCTAGGTTGCGATAGATATGCGAATAAATCTGTGTAATCCATTGCATCAGTCTCCAGGCAGCAATGTGTTATCAGACTTTGTTTTATTCATCCCCGAGGTTGCGATGAATAGAAAAAATCAAATCAAACCAAAACTTACTATATTAGTCTCCAAGCATTAGTAAGTCAACTTTTTCAAAGCTTGTGTTTTTGTAAATATGCAAAAGAATCTACAATCTTTTATATACCGATGAGTTATCTGCAACGTCGTGTCTAAGTTCTAATTAAAACTTCGGTTCAAACGCTAGTAAGATGAGGCATCATGATTTATGCCTACTCTTCACACCCATGGGAATGTTGTACAACGCATCCTTATAAGCTTTCAACTTGTGTTGTTTACCTCCTAGGTCATGGTAAATACGTAAAAAACTACAATCTCTTTTCTAGGTATTGGCGAGTTATCTGCATCATCATATCTAGGTCAAACTTACTCTTCAATCATATCTCTCTATTAAAACTCTGGTAGGATGATACATCGTCATCTTTGCCTATTTATTTATCCAAACTCTGGTAGGATGATACATCATCATCCTTGCATATTTCTTTGGGCTCTGAGGTATGCTATATCAGCGTATCCTTGTTTAATAAATATTGGGTCCAAAATTTAGGGTATTACATTATTTAATAACCCTCCGATATGAATGTGCGAGACCTGCGCTTTCTTGCACCATTCAATCGAAAAGTAATTAAATCGGGGCATATGTCATACCCCAAATTTTCCCGCCCTTTATTTCTACAGTCAAAAATATTTTAATCTTTGTTTTTATAATATTATTTGATTTTTATAGACATTCGTTCTTAAGTCCAGTTAAAAATATAATAATTTATTTCAAATTATTTGTATTTTTAAAATAACAAATATTTGCACACCTTTCATATACTTTCAATTGAGTTTATTTACAAATGAGTAACATAGCACAATTGGTAAAGAATGAAGCTTGCAAATATGAGGTCGCGGGTTCGAATATTATGTGTTGCATTTTTAATATTTTTTTATTTCTTTTTTGTTGCTAATTTTCTTCCCTTTTGTGGAGATCAAACTTTGGGCTTCTCATTGGGCTTTATGATAACTTACTCCCTAAGCTTGTTTAACATGATTTCACTCTATAAATAGGACTATTATTGTCATAGTTTCTCATCAAGAATTCCACAATTCACATACGACACACAATTCACCAACAATTTCTCATGATCCACAAATTCTCACATATCCACAATTTTGCACTCACTCACTCATTTTCATCACTACCTTTTTTACAATTTAATTTTTCAAAGCCATTTTAATTTTCTTTAGTTTTGGCCAATGATTGGCCTACGAGGCCACCCTTCTATTTTCAATTTTATCTTTTTTTATATATTTTAATTTATTTACTGTTTAAGCCATATGATGATACCTGATGGCTCGTTTCTTCAAATTTTCTTATTGTTATATTTTTTTCTAATTGTTCTTACTATATTGTTATAAATTAACTCTTATTATATTTTTGTTTATTTATTTATACATTGTTATAACAGTTCTTCTCATATTATCGTTTATTCATATTTTATTCCAAAATCATTATGATATATTTGCAGGCATAAAATTTTATATTATAGATTACATAATTAGATTATTCCTTAGAACTTTTCTTTTCAGATCATTCACATCCCACCTCACGCACATAAAAACTACGTAAACATCGAGTTTTCATCGATCCAAAGATCACACACAATACATTCATCCACATGAAGGGTGAGAAAACACTTAGAAGGGGGGTTGAATAAGTTTTTTATTTTTCTCGCGCAATACTAATGGAAGGACACATGTATTTTTATCCTGATTCATTTGAAACTCAAACTACTCCAGTCCACCCGCCAAGGTGATTTCGCCTATCTCAACGAGGACTTAATCCACTATAATCAAACTGATTACAAATTCATAACCAAGTTGTTGTGACTAACAATACAATGCACAAGCCAACTGCAAGTGACTAACACCTCTAAGACTCATCTAGTCCTAGCCCTCTTGAGAAATCTTACCCAACTGGTCTCTCAAGGAACACTTACAAAATTATCTCTTAATAGTAGTGAAACATAATGCTTCTAATAAGCTTTATCACAAACTGTGATTTATCACTAAGATTGTTGCTCAATGCTTTAGATCTACCCATTATACAGTATTGGTTTACAAGTATGAAGACAGTGAGCGTAAGATTGTTTCTCGTGGATCAGTAACCTTTCTTTGAAATAAAAGTTCTTCTATATATAGCTTCCAATTCTTGATCATTACTGCCTTGATGAGAGTGCATGCAGTTAATGATGTGTGTAGGCTTGGTCTTTACGTTTCCAATGCTCGTGCGTAGTACACTTGAGTTCGTTAGCTGTCTTAGCATTTAATAACCAACGATACTGTCAGAGCTTGTCTCTGGAAGTTTAATTTTTTACTTGCAGCGTTGCCATTTCAGAGTATACTTTATCTTTTCTTCTATCAGAGTATTCTTCAATTTACGTGTTCATCAGAGTTTGCTTTAATCTTGCATTATCTGATGTTGCTTTCAGCGTGCTTCTTTCAGATCTTTGCTTCAGCTTGTATTATCAGAGGTTTGCTTAGTATTTCTCTTCATCAGAGTTTGCTTTGGAGTGCTTCCTTCTGAGTTTGCTTTAGACTTGCGTAGAATGTTGTTTCTTTCTAAGAAGCATGAGTCAGAACATTATCTGAACTTTAGAGAACACACAAGTCAGAGTATAAAAATATATTTCACAATATTTTATTTCATTGTTATCATTAAAACTCTAAGATATGATTAGTGTTATACCCCAATTTTTCCCCCTAAGATCCCTTCATCATACCATATTGTTTCAATCGCCACAAAATCACATTAGGGCTTTTGGTTCCTCTCCCTATCTTTAACCTTGCTCTTTGAGGAGTCACCAAGCACCTTGACTTGTTTTATTTGGTGATCATGGATATTTTGCTTTGATTTTCTCTCTAAATTAACAAATACAATATTGGTTTGTATCACTTGTTAATAATGTAGGTGAAGGCAATGAGGTTTAGCAAGTTGCATCATGGGTTCATGAGTTTATTTCCATGCCCTAGTCAAAAGCTCGAGAGATCCAAACCTCACCATTGAAGTTGTTTTGAAGTTGGTATGGAAGTAGTTCTGGTGGCCATGAGTCCTCATCATCATCCTCGAAAAATCCTATTCACAAAGGAAGAATATTGGCACAAAAAGTTTGTTCAAATTTGACAAAGTTCCACCAAGCATTCTCTTGATCTAGAAGTTAGGGTTTTGGACTTCAGAGGGGCATATCTTGCTCATCTTTTGGTATTTTTGAGTGATTCCAAAAAAATTCTTCTCTTAAAAGAGTTACCAACAAATCACTTCAAAATTTTCAAGAATTTTTCATGTGGAAGAAACTTGGTGAAGAGGAAAGATTACAAGTCCTCCAGATGAACCCCCAATTTTTCATAATGTGATTTCAAATGATCATAACTTGGTCAATTTTTATCACCTTGAGCCCATTATTTTTTCATGATGATCCTAAGGATGTATACTTCATGCCTTCTTTTATGTGCAAAGTGAAAAAAATGGATGGAAGTTGCCTTAAGAATGCAAAGGATTATAGGTCATTTCATGATTTTTGGCCAACTTCAACAAGTGATAACTTGCTCAATTTTTGGAAATTTTGAGTGGTTCAAATTGCAAAGTGTCATTCAAGAGGTCTACTTCATTCCGTATTTTTTGGTCAAGAGCAAATTCTAAGTGGAAGGCCATGTTTGGATGCAAGAGATTATAGGTCATTTTTAAAGAAGAGTTTGAAATTTTTCTAAGTATGGAAAGTCAACTCTTTTTCTTCAACTTTGAATCCATGTAACTTTCAGCTCAAGCATCCATTTGATTCCATTCTTTTTCCATTTCAAATCTTGTAACCTCATATTTCCAAAGCATTAAGAATTATGCCCTAAGGCCCCTTGAGGTGGAAATGCCATAGATTTGAATTTGGTAGTTTGAAACTGAATTTTGCACAAAGTCAGAATTTTGAAATCCATAATGTGACTTCTAAACACAAGATTTGTGCGTGTTTTTTATTTAAACTTAATTAGCAAACTTTTCAGAAGGGATTAGCACCCTAAAACGCAAGGTTTGGCTGAGTTTTGATGGAAATGAAGTCACACTTTACTCGTGCTCGACCCTTACTCAATTTCCCTCCAAACTTCCTTGTTTCTTCAATTTTCATTCCCATTCACTTCCCTATAAATAGAGGGTCATCCCCCATTCAATTTACCAAGCTTAGAGAGCCAAGAATGCCCTGCCAAAACTTCACATGAACTCACTTTTGTTGAATTCAGTTTTTGAAATTTAAGCTTCCTTTTCCAAAATTATTTGCTTATTCATCATCCTTGAACTTCATACAAACTCTCAAGAACTTAAACCAATCAAAACGACCCATAATCTAAGGTACAGAAGTCCAGTTTCATAGCTTCTTACTTGAACTTCGAAAAGGAAGAATTCTCCACCAATTGGATCCAAATCAAGCACTAATCTGTTCTACTCCTTTGTCTGATTCTAATGATGCTTACAATTTTTAAATCCATTGAGAATTGAGAGAGAAATCTCCAATTGAAGGTGCTCGCTATTTTTCTGTGTTTTGATTCATATCTCTCTCCATACTTTACATAAATTTGACGCGATGGTTGTGTTAGAATCGTCTTGAAGAGACGAGTTCAATGATGCTAGCCAATGATTCTAATTTTTCCATTTGAAGGATCTCACAAAATCCCCATTGCAGGGTGTCTGGAGGTTAAAGACGATGACATGTCTCGTCTCAGCCAATGATAGCGTGCCAAGCGTTTTAATTTCATTGGTTGCCCTTTTTCTGATTACATGTGTGTTTCACTAAGGTCCATATCAAGCACACCGTGTCTGGTTTATTGGATTAGCTTACTAACGTGTTTTCACTTTGATCTGATGGTCCACATCTCTTTGGTTTTATTTTATTTTCTGATTTTATATTTTATTTGATTAAATTTTCAAAAATTCATAACTCTTTTACTTTTTATCCAAAAATTATGAAAAATTCACAAAAAATACTTTGAATTATTTCTGATCTCATGAATATTTTTTTACATTTTTATTTTAACATTTGGTATTTTTTATATTTTTTGTATTATTTGCTTTCTTTTAATTACTTAAAAAAATACTTTCTAACATTTTTTAATTCTGAAAAAATTCATAAATATTATTTTGCATATTTTTGACTTTCCGAAAATTTTATGGAATTTTATATTGAGGTTTACTATTTTTGATCTATTTTATGTTTGTTTTAGCAATTTTAAATGGTTAAAAAATAGTTTCTGACTTTTAAAAATTACTAAAATTTTTATAAAAATATTTGGACCCTTTTCTGATTTTTCTATGGTCTTATTTTTCATTTCTTGATTAATTTGAATATAATTATATTTTCCTCATTATTTTCTAGTTTATTTTAAAAATTTTCATCTTTTAATATATATATATATATATATATATATATATATATATATATATATATATATATATATATATATATATATATATATATATATATATATATATATATATATATATATATATATATATATATATATATATATATATATATATATATATATATATATATATATATATATATATATATATATATATATATATATTAAATATTATATCATTTTGTGAATATTTTCTGGCTGTCTTGGATTGATTTTTTGGTCATGGCTTTATTAACATTATTAGATCCATGGTGTTGAGTTTAACTCCACAAAAATGGATGAATGATTTTAATAATAGTTTGATTAAATATTAATTCAAATGTGGTTTTCTTTTTTACCCTAATTCCTCTTCATCTCATCCCATTCTCCTTGCACTAAATGTTGTTAGAGCATGATCTCTATATCATGTCTCAAAATAAATGGTGCATAAATTGCTATTGACCGGCCTCAAAATAGGCGCGACTTCTATATAAGTCCACTTACGATTGCTTAACATAGCGCTAAATTTTGTCCAGGTTCGAATAAATGTTCATTTGTGGCCCAAACTTATGATTGCAAGCCCAAGTATGTTAATTTGATCTCTTTGATCCAATAACCTTGAGATTCATCGTGTGGAGGCTTTGGTTCTACCAATCCTCTAATGGATCTACAACACCTTTGGTCAACACGGATCACTTAAACATCGTTGATCATTAAATGGTACTTGTGAGAATTCCAAATGGATGATATACTTGACAAAAAGCAAATGCAACTCATTGTGTGGAGGCTTTGGTTCTACCAATCCTCTAATGAGTTCCAAATTCAAGTTTCAAGATGGTCATCCAACTAACCACTAATTATTGACTTGTTTTATTTTATACTTTTATTCTTTTATGCTTTATGCACTATTTACTTTTAGCATTTACATTTCATGTCATTTTCATCTTTGCTCATTTGAGAATTTATTTTCTTGTCATTTTTACCTTGCTAACTTGAGCTTTTCTTTTCCTTTTTTATAAGATACTTAATAACCAACTTAAAACCTATAAACCTCTTAATGGTACTTGGACTATTTGGTTACTATCCTTGGCATTATGGAGCATGGGACTTTTTCTTGGACTTAGGATTAGAAACCTTGGCCTATCTTGTAGACCTTGTGATCTTATCTGATTATTTTATCTGGAGCTCTTGAGGTTTACCTCAAGACATTGGGTTACTTGTTTGTTTTTGTGTGCAGGTTTTGTGATTACATCCTTTGTCTGTAATCTGGAATTCACCCGTATACAGCCGTTACTCTGCCCAATTTTTGTGAAGACTTAATACACATGAAAAGGTCTAGTATCTTTACTTGCTTGGTTTCAATCCAAAGAATGGGAGTTCTATCTTGGCTCATAATGTCAAGTTTTAGCTTCTTGTAGGTTAGATGGTCCTTATCCTTAGCTTTTACCTTATGCTTTAGGATAGTCTCTTCTTCTCCTCCCATTTTCTTTAATTTCAAAAAATCGTCTCCCTCTTTTTTTTAAAACTCTTCTTGTTTCTAAACTTGAACCACTTTCATAATAAACTTGGACTTATGTCCATGCATTTTCAAAAATCATTTTCATAAATAAACTTCAATCAATTTAATAATACTTTGACACTTTTTTGTGAGAAGACTAAAAGTCAATCAATCTCATTTCAAATCATTTTGCCACTTTGGCTTTTACCTTTAAACTTTTCTTAAAAGATTAGGCTCTTGTAAATCCTTGTAGTTATGCAAACAACTATACTTCTACAATATGTAGTGAAGTGAGATATTTTCCTCTTGGGTGTTGAGTGAGGCATTGTTGATTTTAAAATCCAAGCCATATCCTCCACTTTGAGATGATGCAAATTCTCCTTTCTCGTGATTGTGGGTAGTAAGTATGTTTTTCCACACGGACAATGACGATGACGTCTTATCTCATAAAATTAACCAACACACTTGTGTTTCAAATTTTTAAAAGAGGAACTTTGTGTACCCTGATCCCTTATTGCACGAAAGGTGGTACGTAGGCACTAAAGGTTCGCAACCGCGGCGGATGCAAAAAATCATAAAAAATACTTCTTTTCTTACCTCCACCATCTATTTCTATACAACACATTTTCATAGCCAAAATATATAGATTTTACAAAGAGGTTCCTGCGGAGTACCATAGATGTTTAGGGTGCTAATACCTTCCCTTTGCATAACCAACCCCCTTACCTTGAATCTTTCCCCTTTTTTTGGGTTATTCGCTCTTTTCCCATTTCTTTGGAAACAATAAAGCATGGTGGCGATTCTTATTTTGATTTGTATAAAGGCTAGTCATTCCAATGGCTTAGTCTTGAACATTTATACCGCTACAGAAAAATGGCGACTTCACTGGGGACAGATTGACCTCTTGCTGATCCATCCCTAAGTGGGTTAAGCCTATCTTTGTTTATATCTGTATATGTGCTATTGTTGTTTATGTGTTATATTTTGTATATATGTTTGTCTGGATTTTCTTGGTTTTCAGGGTGCTTAGTGATTACTCATAAGTCCTATACCCGGACTTGGGAAAACTTTAAGATAGGACGGGCGGTATAGTCATGTTAACTTTGAGGGAGTAATCCCAAAAAAGGAGGCATGAGATCCCCCACTCAGTGGAGGCCCCTTTGACTATACTGTCATTTACCGAGTAATCGGGAAGACGTACTGCTTTCGACCTGGGAGCCTGCTGAAACTGAGGACTGTAGAATACCAAACCCATCTTGGCCTTTTAGGTGTAGTGTGGAAGCTATGAAGGAGTAATTCAGAAGTAGTTGTCACACGATACTACACTCGGACGAGTATTTCTTGAGAATATTACTAATTACCGAGTTAATCGGGAAGTTGGTAATATCCGAAGGAAGGATGTAGACTCTGGGAACCTCTAGAACCTTGTTCAGCAGGTGATAACTTTTAGACCAACACCTTATGGGTAGTACCTTCGACCTCATGCTCGTGACGTTGAACCTATGACCCCTATATATGTGATCTTGTGTGTGATTGTTGCATCATGCATCCATGCACTCATAAGCATCTTTTGAAGAAAACAATATTTCAAGGGATTTAAAGGTTGACTATTTGTGAACATCTCAGGTACTATTAACCATGGATTCTGGAAAGAGAAAGACCGGGAAATACAGTTTCAAGGATCCCAAGATAGATGTGTTCGTCAGTCTGATTCCAGAGATCGAGTGTTCTGCAGACTTTTGAAAGAAGTATGGATCCATTATTCCTCTCATGAAGCTGAAGATGAAGGAGGGTATCCTCTCGACCTTGGTCCATTTCTATGATCCGGTGTATCACTGCTTTACTTTTCCCGATTATCAGTTGATGCCTACACTGGAGGTGTATTCTTATCTATTGGATTTACCTGTCACCGATCGTGTTCCTTTTACTGGTTTGAAGGGTGAGCCAAAACCACATGAGATTGCTACTTTGATTCATCTGGGGAAGTCTGACGTGGAAGCTCACATGACTACCAAAGGAGGGATTAGAGGATTACCAGCTCAGTTCTTATTGGAGAAAGCTCGTTACTTTGCCAGAATGAAGAGTACGGTTGCTTTTGAGGCCATCTTTGCCTTACTTTCTTATGGATTATTCTTATTTCCTATTGTGGACAAGTTTTTTGACATTAACGCCATTAGGATTTTCATGATTGGAAACCCGATTCCTACACTGTTGGGTGATGCTTATTACTCTGTTCATCTTCGGAGTTCTTATCATGGGGGAATGATTATCTGTTGCACGCCTTTGTTGTACCGGTGGTTCATCTCTCATATGCCTCAGTCTGATGCTTTTTGGGATGTCAAGAAGGAACCTCGTTGGGATCCTAAGATCATGGCACTTACTCACTCAGATATTGATTGTTATCATCGAACTTATCAGGATGTGGAGATTATTGACAGTTGTGGTAGTTTCCCCGATGTACCTCTTCTTGGTACAAAGGGAGGAATTAACTATAACCCTGTTCTTGCACGACGACAGCTTGGTTATCTGATGAGGCATAAACCAAACAATATTCATTTGAGTAGTTTCTTTCTGAAGGAAGGAGAAGACCACATGGAAGCTAGGGAGCTTTGGAGCCATATCTTCAGTGGGTCCGATCGAGAGCCATCCAGTTGAAGATGCCGTATACTCGGGAGACACCCATGCCTGATCTGTTTATGAAGACCACTCCTCCTTTATTAGATGATCTAGAAGAGTTGCAGCTTGCTTTAGTTAGGATGCAACAAGAAAGAGATGCTTGGAAGAACAAGTTCCAGACTTTAGAGAGTTCCTACAAAGCAGACTTGAAGGAGAAAGATGATTTGATCGAGATCCTTGAGAGTCAAGCAGTAGAGTCTATGGAGAGGCAAGGGGATTTATTTTCTCCTAAGCCTCAAACAGGTGTTGATTACTCACTTTCTGCTTCAGATGATTGGAAGGAGGTTGCCATCAGACATGTGGAAGAAAACCAGAGGTTGAGAGCTCAATTTTCCAGGCTCACAGGGAAGCGCCAACGTACAGATTGATCTCTATCAGTTTCTTTCTCTCAGGATTTTTAGATTGTATTTTCATCTTGTATTTGGGATCATTGAAACTTGTAACCCATTTTGAAGTTATTATAATAAAAGTTTTCAGTATTTCAAATGCGTTCTTATTTTGATGTTTGCAATATGTCTATAAACGTTAAATCCCTTGAAATATTAAATGATAAAGTAAAAATAATCATGTGCATTGCATGTCATGCATCATGTTGCACATACTTCTTGCATTTACTGTGCATATCCAGGTGCCTTACCCATCTTTTTACTTCATTCAGCAAGCTGACTCATCACTACAACACTCTGGCTAATTTTAAAAAGAAGATGGACAACTTGGAACAGGAGAATCGCGAGCTACGCGAAGAAGTTTCTGCTTTGAAGGTTGGCTTGGCCAATTTGACTACTCTGATGGAAGCTCTGGTGGTTGCTCAGAATCAGCCACCAAGTGTTCAACCTCAACCAACGAGGGAAAATGTTGAAGTTCATGCTGTTCCTGTATCTACTACTCTGACTGTTGTTCAAAACCTTATGCCTCAGGGTTATCCGTGGGGAATGCCGGAGAATTTAGCACCTTAAGGTTTCAATTTAGGCCCCTAAGATGCTCTAGTGGTTCCAAATGTTGTTACCCCAGCACTTCCTGTGGTGCATACTGTTCCTGCTGCACCTCCTTCGGTGAATTTGGTTCCGATTGTTAATGAAGATGTGTGTCGTCCTTTCCCTCCACCGAGTGAAGACTTGGGTCTTTATGACAGAATGGATGATTTCCAAGAGCAGTTTGATAGAATGAAAAGAGAGATGAAGGCTCTTAGGGGAAAAGAGTTATTTGGGCAGAATGTGAATGAGCTGTGTTTGGTCCCGAATGTTAAAGTTCCTGCTAAGTTCAAGGTCCCGGAGTTTGAGAAGTACAAGGGAAACACTTGCCCTCATGCTCACTTGGTGATGTATGTAAGGAGAATGTCTACCCACACCGATGATCAGCGTTTGCTGATTCACTTTTTCCAGGATAGTCTGACCGGCGTAGCGATAAAATGGTACATGAGTTTAGACAGCACCAACATCCACACCTTTAATGATTTGGGAGAAGCATTTATAAAACAATATAAGTACAATGTGGACATGGCCCTTAACATGACCAGCTTAGAGCCATGGTTCAGAAAGACAGAGAATCGTTCAAAGAGTACGCGCAGAGATGGCGCGAAGTGGATGCACAAGTGATTCCTCCCATGGAGGAGAAGGAAATGACTAAAATTTTTCTGAAGACGTTAAGCGCTTTCTACTACGAAAGAATGGTAGCAAGTGCCCCAAGTGATTTCACAAATATGGTAGGAATAAGTGTCCTCCTAGAAGAGGCAGTAAGAGAAGGCTATTTGACAAAGGGTGAAGGATCCGGAGGTGTGAAAAAGCCAGCTTATGGGTTTACAAAGAAGAAAGAGGGGGATACCAATGCTGTCATACAAGAGAGGAGGGTGAACGCTCCTAGAAGGAATTATCAGTGTCACCAGCAAGTTGCCTCAGTTACTCCTGTTACGAATGTCGCTCCGACTACCGTTGCTTATCAAAGACAGTCCCAACAGGGGAACCAAGGGAATAATCAAAGAAGGGAGAACTATGACCCTATCCCCATGAGTTATGCAGAGCTACTACAAGCATTGATCCAGAAGAAGTTGGTCCAGACCCGACCACCTCCAGCAATACCATCTCCATTGCCTTGGTATTACAAAGCAGACTAGACGTGTGCCTTTCATCAGGGAGCACCAGGGCATAGTGTTGAAAATTGTTATCCTTTGAAGACTGAAGTTCAAAGGTTGGTGAAGTCTGGAATTTTATCTTTCAAAGACATGGGACCTAATGTGAAAGACAATCCTCTGCCCAAACACGGGGGAGTGAGTGCTGTGAATATGGTGGCCGGTTGTCCAGGTGACTTCCGGATTTTTGACATTAATCTGGTTAGAGGGGATTTGGTGAAAATGCATACAGACCTCTGTGAATTCAGTTATTATATGCATGACCATGACGGTTGTGCTATTTGCAGTACAAACATACAGGGTTGCGAGAAGATAAAAGCTGATTTAAAGGAGATGATGGATGAAGGTCTAATTCATATAATCAGGCCTAGGGCAGAGTATGAAGAGGAAGTTAATATGGTTTCTGGATGTCCGGGTGAACTCAGAATTTTTGAAGTAGAGAATTTGAATGAAGATCTCGTACAGTTGCATGCTACCTTCTGCCGTACTGCTGGTCAGGTGGAACACCCATATGGATCTTGCATAGTTTGTTGTCGAGACCCCCGAGGATGTTCTATTGTGAGAGAGGGTGTTCAATTGCTATTAGACAATGGAACTATCAAGATCACAGGTCAGAGAGATGATTATCACGAGGTTGATACGGTTGAAGTTTGTTTGATGGGAGAAGAGTCAGAAGAAGAATATGCCTCCGCGGATGAGTATTTCTCTTCAGATGAAGATTTGTTTGTCGAAATGGTCTTTTGAGGGATGATTGTGTCGAGGAAGGTGTAAATGGCATTGTACCTTGTTTTGGTGCACCCTCTCACCTTGAGGTGGAGTACCATAGCAAACCAGCTGTTACCCCATTGGTAATTAGTCTGCCAGGTCCTGTTCCCTATAAATTAGATAAGGTTGTGCCTTACAAATATAACGCTACAATCTTGGAATATGGGGTGGAAGTTCCCATCCAGCCAATGCCAGATGATGGAAATATAGCTGATAATAGTAGGGTGACCCGTACTGGTCGCGTGTTTGCGCCGGTTATTCTAAGAGACGTTGTTGCTGGAAAGAAAATTGCTGAGAATGATAAGCCGAAGAAGATTGCATGAGAGACTAGTGGATCTACATTGGAGAAAGAAGTGGATGATATCTTGAAGATAATTAAAATGAGCGACTACAAAATTGTAGATCAACTATTGCAGAATCCTTCAAAGATATCCATCTTAGCTTTATTGATGAATTCCTCCGCTCGTAGAGAATCACTGATGAGAGTACTAGATCAACATTTTGTAGAGAATGACATGCCGTTAGATCAATTCAGCAACACAATTGGAAACATTACGTCATGTAACAACTTGAGTTTCTGTGATGATGAGTTACCAGATGAAGGGAGGAATCACAACCTGGCCCTCCACATATCTATGAATTGTAAGAATGATTCGCTATCCAACGTGCTAATTGATAACAGATCCGCGTTGATCGTTATACCAAGAAGTACTCTCATGAAGTTAAAGTATCAGGGAACACCTATGCGCCCGAGTGGCATCATTGTGAAGGCTTTTGATGGGTTGGGGGAATCTATCATCGGTGAAGTGGACTTGCCCATCCATATAGGACCACACTTGTTCTTGATAACTTTCCAGGTAATGGACATTATTCCCGCGTATAGTTGTTTGCTAGGACGGCCATGGATACACGAAGCAGGGACTGTCACTTCAACTCTGCATCAGAAGCTAAAATTTGTGCGTGAAGGGAAGGTAGTGATCATAAATGGGGAGCAGGCGTTGTTGATATCCCATCTATCCTCTTTCAGTATTGTAGAAGCGGATGAGGCTGCTGTTGGAACCCAGTTCCAAGCTCTATCCATTGATAACATAAGGAAGAATGAGAATTATGTGGTTTCCCTGAAGGATGCGCAACAGGTTGTGCGCAATGGTCATAATGTAGTGTGGGGACGACTTGTGGATCCACCCGTGAACAAGAACAGAGCTGGTTTGGGTTTCTCTTCGAGGAATGGCAAAGGCGAGATTTTGAAGTCGAAGTCTTATGTGAACAGTTATCATGACGTTTTCCGCAGAGGAGGCTACCTCCATCCGATTGGTTCTAGAATTAATGTTGTTGAAGAGGATAACGCAGAGTAGGAAGCACCGAATTATGTGATGCATGGAGTCCGAGTTCAGAATTGGGTCACTATTGATATTCCTTCTTGCATACATTATTCAAAGTAATTTGTTTTGCTAATCTGTTTCGTTCTTTTGAAAAGCTTTCACTCTGCCCAAGGTAGAAGTATTAATGTTGTAGGGCTTATCTGTTTGCTATAACTGTTAAGATCATTAATAAAAGTTGTCTTTGCTTCCAAAATTATGTCTTTTATTTTCTGCCCTTTTCTTGGGAAATGGTAAAAAAAACCCTTTCAAAATAAATAATAACTGAAAATTAATCTGCATGATCACTTGTTATATGTGTCAGTTTCTAAAAGCAATCATGAATCACATGTGCAGATTAATTAAAAAACCCGTTGAATACAATGACCCTGCACCCTCTCCCAACTTTGAATGTCCTGTGTTTGGGGCTGAAGAAGAAGATTATGATGAGATTCCAGAAGAGGTCTCACGGTTGCTTGAGTACGAGGAAAATACCATTCAGCCATATAAAGAGCCTTTGGAAGTGGTTAATTTGGGTTCAGAAGAAGATCCGAAGGAGGTCAAGATTGGAGCATCGTTACATCCTGATGTAAAGAGCGGGTTGATTGAGCTATTGAAAGAATATGTGGATATGTTTGCTTGGTCTTATCAAGATATGCCTGGTCTAGATACAGACATTGTCGAGCATCGTTTATCGTTGAAGCCAGAGTGTCCGCCAGTTAAACAAAAGTTGATAAGAACCCACCCGGATATGGAAGTAAAGATCAAAGAGGAGGTCCTAAAGTAGATTAATGCTGGTTTTCTTGTGACATCAGTGTATCCTCAGTGGATTTCCAATATCGTCCCAGTATCGAAAAAAGACGGAAAAGTCCGCATGTGCGTAGATTACAGAGATCTAAATAAAGCTAGTCCAAAAGATGATTTCCCATTGCCTCACATTGACATGATAGTGGATAGCACAACAAAATTCAAGGTATTCTCGTTCATGGACGGATTTTCCGGGTATAATCAAATAAGAATGGCTCCATAGGACATGGAAAAAACAACGTTTATCACACCCCGGGGAACATTCTGTTATAGAGTGATGCCCTTCGGGTTGAAGAACGCTGGTGCAACGTACTAGAGGGCTATGACAACCCTATTCCATGATCTGATGCACAAGGAAATCAAAGTATATGTTGATGATATGATTTCCAAATCCGAAACTGAAGAAGGGCATATAGAAGATTTGTTGAAGTTGTTTCAGCGTTTGAGGAAGTATCGTCTCCGCTTGAATCCAAATAAATGCACCCTCGGAGTTATATCGGGGAAATTATTGGGTTTTATTATTAGCCAGAAAGGAATTAAAGTTTGCCCTGACAAAGTCAAAGCAATTCAATAAATGCCAGCACCAAGAACTGAAAAGCAAGTCAGGGGTTTCCTCGGGCGTTTGAATTATATCTCTAGATTTATTTCCCACATGACTATAATGTGTGAACCGATCTTTAAGTTGTTAAAGAAAGATCAAGGTTGTGTGTGGAAGGATGATTGCCAAAGGGCATTTGAAAGTATTAAAGAGTATCTGCTTGAACCTCCTATCTTGCTCCCTCCCGTAGAAGGAAGACCGTTGATTATGTATCTAACAGTGTTGGATAAATCCATGGGTTATATTCTGGGACAACAGGATAAAATGGGAAAGAAAGAGTTCGCCATTTATTATCTCAGCAAAAAGTTCACTGATTGTGAGTCGCGGTATTCTATGCTAGAAAAAACATGTTGTGCTTTGGCCTGGGCGGCAAAGCATTTGCGGCAGTATATGTTGAATCATACTACTTGGTTGATCTCCAAAATGGATCAAATCAAGTATATTTTTGAAAAGCCTTCTCTTACTAGGAGAATTGCCCGCTGGCAGATGTTGTTATCTGAATATGATATCGAATACCACACTCAAAAGGCCATTAAAAGTAGTGTGTTGGTAGATTACCTTGCTCACCAGCCGGTGGAGGATCATCAATCTGCAGAGTATGAATTCCCCGATGAAGATGTGATGTTCTTAAAAGTGAAAGATTGTGATGAGCCATTGCCCAAGGAGGGTCCCGACCCAGAATCTCGTTGGAGTATGGTATTTGATGGAGCTGTGAATTCTTATGGTAAAGGAATTGGTGTTGTGATTGTTACTCCTCATGGATCGCACATTCCTTTTACTGCAAGGTTAGAATTTGATTGCACTAATAATATGGCAGAATATGAGGCTTGCATCATGGGTCTTGAGGGAGCTATTGATCTCAGAATCAAGATTCTAGATGTTTATGGCGATTTAGCTTTGGTAATAAATCAGATTAAAGGAGAATGGGACACTCTTCACCCTGGCTTGATCCCTTACAAAGATTACGCTAGAAGATTACTACCCTTATTCAATAAAGTTGAATTCCATCACATTCCTAGGGATGAAAATCAAATGGAAGATGCTCTGGCAACTCTGGCTTCCATGTACCAAGTAAATGTTTGGAATGATATACCCCGAATTACAGTTCGATGGCTAGATAGGCCCGCTCATGTGTTTGTGACAGAGGAGGTAGCAGATGAAAAACCTTGGTATTATGATATCAAGCATTTTCTTTAGACTCAGGAATACTCGTTTGGTGCGTCAAAGAAAGATAGAAAGACATTGAGAAGATTGGCAGGCAGTTTCTTCCTCAGTGAAAGTGTGTCATACAAGAGGAATTTTGACATGGTCTTGCTCAGATGTGTGGATAGACACAAAGCAGACATGTTGATGCATGAGATCCATGAAGGTTCATTTAGCACTCATGCTAATGGACATTCGATGGCTAAAAGGATGCTAAGGGCAGGTTATTATTGGTTGACAATGGAATCTGATTGTTACAAGTTTGCAAAGAAGTGCCATAAATGCCAGATTTACGCGGATAAGATCCATGTACCTTCGACACTGCTCAATGTGAGTTCCTCCCCGTGGCCTTTCTCTATATGGGGTATTGACATGATCAGGATGATATAACCCAAAGCTTCAAATGGACACTGTTTCATCTTGGTAGCAATTGACTACTTTACCAAATGGGTAGAGGCTGCTTCATATGCCAATGTTACCAAACAGGTGGTTGTGCGTTTCATCAAAAACAATCTTATATGCCGGTATGGTGTGCCGAGCATAATCATCACTGACAATGGCTCGAATTTGAACAATAAGATGATGACTAAACTGTGCGAAGAATTCAAGATTGTCCATCTCAATTCATCTCCATACAGGCCAAAGATGAATGGGGATGTTGAAGCTGCTAATAAGAATATCAAGAAGATCATCCAGAAAATGGTTGTCACTTATAAGGATTGGCATAAAGTGCTCCCTTTTGCTCTACATGGATATCGAACATTTGTTCTCACTTCAATAGGAGCCACCCCATTTTCTCTAGTTTATAGAATGGAAGTTGTACTCCCAGTCGAGGTAGAGATTCCCTCGTTACGTGTGATAATGGAAGCCAAATTGACATAGGTTTAATGGGTTCAGAACAGGTTTGACCAATTGAATTTGATTGAAGAGAAGAGAATGACAGCTTTATGTCATGGGCAGTTATATCAGAAAATAATGAAGAAAGCATTTGACAAAAAGGTCAAACCTCGTGAATTCAGAGAAGGCGACCTCGTCCTCAGGAAGATCATGTCTTTCAACACTGATTCTAGGGGCAAGTGGACTCCCAATTTCGAAGGCCCGTATGTTGTCAAGAAAGCCTTCTCTAGTGGTGCATTAATTCTTGAAACTATGGATGGCGAGGAGTTCCCACATCCCATGAATGTTGACGCAGTCAAGAAAGACTTTGCCTAAAGAAATAAAAGGAAAGCTCGCTAATTTGAAAACCTGAAAGGGCGGCTTAGGCAAAAAAGGAGCGTCTCGGTAGGCCGAAAACCCGATAGGTTGGTCTAGGCAAAAATTAGAGACATAAACAGAATAAATTTCCCGCTAAGTTGAAAACCTAAAAGGGCAGCTTAGGAAAAAGTTAGGGACTTTCTTGGAAAGTAACTACGTCAGACGAGACTTGATTGTTGAAGCAACAATCTTATCGGATCCTCACCGTACTTCAACAAAAGATGCTGCTCAGGATTTCAAAAGTTGTTAGGGGGGATAGTGGTCATTGTATCTCAATGTATATTTTCCATTATGTATTACCATTTCCCAAACTTTGTAATCATCCATGGAGTCTCGCCATTCACAGACTACCATTCTATTAATGAAATTCGAGCTTTTTCCCAACTTTTTGTGTTCTTATTTTTATTTAGCTTGCAAAGACATAATTTATTACTGATAATAACTGTTAAAGCAAAAGGATTAAAAAGCAAAATTGACTTTTCAAAAAGAAGAGAGATCTTTACAATTTAATTTACTTTGGGATTTGTGATAAAACAATGACAACAAGAATGGTGATCCCAAGAATGAACAAACTCGGGTTGTTTTAAGAAAATTTACTCCCTTCATGAAAGTTTTCTCAAGGCATTTTGCTGGTAGGTGTGCAATCCTTGTGTGTTTCTAAGATAGTTAGAGACGATATCAGTGGGTGCAAGGTACAATATTGGGTTTATGATCTCATTATCCCCAGTCAGATCTTGATTCGTTTTTTGGGGTTTTGCATGGTCAGAAGTTTCCGTCTCAGATTCCCCAGCAAGTTTTCCCTCATATGATGAAAGTTTTTGCATTAACATTGACTTCTTGATTTCCCAGGAAGGTTATCCTAGGGCATCTCTTGTTTGGAATGATTATTCGTGCTGAAAGTTTTCTCCAGGGAGGTAGGCTTGAATCCCCCAATGAAGTTTGGTTGTGTCGGCATCAGTCTGCTTTATTTTTGAGGCTGGTCTCACAATCTCCAGTAGGCATGTTGCTTTTGGAAAATTGTTTTCTCCGATAAAATCGGAAGAAAGATGTTTTATCCCGATATTTTTTTGACTTGGCTACATCCGGATTATGTTTCTCCTCAGTAAAGTTAAGGCATGCAGTGGGTTTGGTTTCCGCAGTTACTTTTACTTTTCTTGGATTGATCTTTTTGGTTGAAGTTTAGCCCATTTGTTGTTAGTACCTGAGGCAGTTTTGTTTGTTTGTACTGATTATGTATCCTTTTACCAGCAAATGCACGAAAGCACTCATACATTCATACATACATCATGCATGACTAAAAACCATTGTTCATTAACATGATGTTCTGACCTTTTCCTGCAGCGCTCTTTGCTTAGTTGAATTTGGATTTCCCTCTTGAGTTTATTTCTCAAAAGATGTATCTGCACTGGCCGTCTTTCTCCAGTTTACTTCTGAATTGGATTTATGGATCTCTGAAATTTTTGAGTTTTGGTTTGAGCATTTATTTTGCACAGGAAGACTTTATCTCCTCAGCAGGAATATCATAGCATGTCCCCGGGAAGTCATATTGCTATTTCCAGAAAGTCATTTCTCTTTGTAAATCCCCTTTGACAATGAGTGGGAGTCTCTTTATTTGAGACAGATTACGTATTACCCTTTCCAAGCAGATTTCCTGGGTTAAAGAAGAATTTGAGACCCATTCTTGGCAAAACACTAGAATCTTGGGGAAACTTGATATATTTTCTCTTTCTACCTTCAGTGAACGTTGGTAGTACATCAGCAGTGAACGTCGGTGTTTCTTATCTTTTTGCTATCTTCAGTGAATGTCGATAGTTCATCGTCAGTGAACGGCGGTGATATGATATATTTTTTCTCTTTCTACCTTCAGTGAACATTGGTAGTACATCGATAGTGAACGTCGATGTTTCTTATCTTTTTGCTATCTTCGGTGAACGTTTATAGTTCATCGTCAGTGAACGGCGGTGATATGATATGTATTTTCTCTTTCTACCTTCAGTGAACGTTGGTAGTACATCGGCAGTGAACGTTGGTGTTTCTTATCTTTTTGCTATCTTCAGTGAACATTGATAGTTCATCGTTAGTGAATGGCGGTGATATGATATATTTTTTCTCTTTCTACCTTCAGTGAATGTTGGTAGTACATCGGCAGTGAACGTCGGTGTTTCTTATCTTTTTGCTGTCTTTAGTGAATGTTGATAGTTCATCGTCAGTGAACGGCGGTGATATGATATATTTTTTCTCTTTCTACCTTCAGTGAACGTTGGTAGTACATTGGCAGTGAACGTCGGTGTTTCTTATCTTTTTGCTATCTTCAGTGAATGTTGATAGTTCATCGTCAGTGAACGGCGGTGATATGATGTATTTTCTTTTTCTACCTTCAGTGAACGTTGGTAGTACATCGGCAGTGAACGTTGATGCTTGTTATTCTCCTCTCTGATTCTTTTCTTGTGGTTTACCAGTGATTTATTTTCCTGGTGGGATTGCTCTTTTGTTTTTACATTTCATGTTGCATCCCTAATGCCACTTTGCTTCTCTTTTGTTCCATTCATATGCATAAACGTCTGCATGGCATCTTAGGGAAACAAACAAGGTTTGTTTTATATTTAAGTGTCTTCAATCCCGTCGACACGAATATTTTTAACCTTCGCATCTCCGGATAGAAGAAACTTAAATAAGGGAAGTTGTTGTACCCCAATTTTTGCCCCTAAGATCCCTTCATCATACCATATTGTTTCAATCACCACAAAATCACATTAGGGCTTTTGGTTCCTCTCCCTATCTTTAACCTTGCTCTTTGAGGACTCACCAAGCACCTTGACTTGTTTTATTTGGTGATCATGGATATTTTGCTTTGATTTTCTCTCTAAATTAACAAATACAATATTGGTTTGTCTCACTTGTTAATAATGAAGGTGAAGGCAATGAGGTTTAGCAAGTTTCATCATGGGTTTATGAGTTTATTTCCATGCCCTAGTCAAAAGCTTGAGAGATACAAACCTCACCATTGAAGTTGTTTTGAAGTTGGTATGGAAGTAGTTCTGGTGGCCATGAGTACTCATCATCATACACAACAAATCCTATTCACAAAGGAAGAATATTGGCACAAAAACTTTGTTCAAACTTGACAAAGTTCCACGAAGCATTCTCTTGATCTAGAAGCTAGGGTTTTGGACTTCAGAGGGGCATATCTTGCTCATCTTTTGGTATTTTTGAGTGATTCCAAAAACATTCTTCTCTTCAAAGAGTTACCAACAAATCACTTCAAAAGTTTCAAGAATTTTTCATGTGGAAGAAACTTGGTGAAGAGGAAAGATTACAAGTCCTCCAGATGAACCCCAAAATTTTCATAATGTGATTTCAAATGATCATAACTTGGTCAATTTTTATCACCTTAAGCCCATTATTTTTTCATGACGATTCTAAGGATGTATACTTCATGCCTTCTTTTATGTGCAAAGTGAAAAAATGGATGGAAGTTGCCTTAAGAATGCAAAAGATTATAGGTCATTTCATGATTCTTGGCCAACTTCAACAAGTCATAACTTGCTCATTTTTTGGCGATTTTGAGTGGTTCAAATTGCAAAGTGTCATTCAAGAGGTCTACTTCATTCCATCTTTTTTGGTTAAGAGAAAATTCTAAGTGGAAGTCCATGTTTAGATGCAAGAGATTATAGGTCATTTTTAAAGAAGAGTTTGAAATTTTTCTAAGTATGGAAAGTCAACTCTTTTTCTTCAACTTTGACTCCATGTAACTTTCAGCTCAAGCATCCATTTGATTCCATTCTTTTTCCATTTCAAATCTTGTAACCTCATCTTTCCAAAGCATCAAGAATTATGCCATAAGGCCCCTTGAGGTGGAAATGCCATAGATTTGAATTTGGTAGTTTGAAACTGAATTTTGCACAAAGTCAGAATTTTGAAATCCATAATGTGACTTCTAAACACAAGATTTGTGCGTGTTTTTGATTTTAACTTAATTAGAAAACTTGTCAGAAGTGATTAGCACCCCAAAATGCAAGGTTTGGCTGAGTTTTGATGGAAATGAAGCCACACTTCACTCGTGCTCGACCCTTACTCAATTTCCCTCCAAACTTCCTTGTTTCTTCAATTTTTCATTCCTATTCACTTCCTTTTAAATATAGGGCCATCCCCCCATTCAATTTACCAAGCTTAGAGAGCCAAGAACACCCTGCCAAAACTTCACACAAACTCACTTTTGTTGAATTCAGTTTTTGAAATTTAAGCTTCCTTTTCAAAAATTCTTTGCGTATTCATCATCCTTGAACTTCATACAAACTCTCCAGCACTTAAACCAATCAAAACGACCCATAATCCAAGCTACAGAAGTCCAGTTTCAGAGCTTCTTACTTCAACTTCGAAAAGGAAGAATTCTCCACCAATTGGATCCAAATCAAGAACTAATATGTTCTACTCCTTTGTCTGATTCTAATGATGCTTACAATTTTTAAATCCATTGAGAATTGAGAGAGAAATCTCAAATTGAAGGTGCTCGCTATTTTTCTGTGTTTTGATTCATATCTCTCTCCATACTTTACATAAATTTGGCGCGATGGTTGTGTTAGAATCGTCTTGAAGAGACGAGTTCAATGATGCTAGCCAAGGATTCTAATTTTTCCATTTGAAGGATCTCACAAAATTCTCATTGCAGGGTGTTTGGAGGTTGAAGACGATGACATGTCTCGTCTTAGCCAATGATAGCGTGCCAAGCGTTTTAATTTCATTGGTTGCCCTTTTTCTGATTACATGTGTGTTTCACTAAGGTCCATATCAAGCACAGCGCGTCTGATCTATTGGATTAGCTTACTAACACGTTTTGACTTTGATCTGATGGTCCACATCTTTTTAGTTTTATTTTATTTGATTAAATTTTCAAAAATTCATAACTCTTTTATTTTTTATCCAAAAATTATGAAAAATTCACAAAAAATACTTTGAATTATTTCTGATCTCATGAATATTTTTTTACATTTTTATTTTAAAATTTGGTATTTTTTATATTTTCTATATTATTTTCTTTCTTTTAATTACTTAAAAAATACTTTCTAACATTTTTTAATTCTGAAAAAATTCATAAATATTATTTTGCATATTTTTGACTTTCTGGAAATTTAAAGGAATTTTATTTTGAGGTTTAATATTTTTGTTCTATTTTATGTTTTTTTTAGAAATTTTAAATAGTTAAAAAATAGTTTGACTTTTAAAAATTACTAAAATTTTTATAAAAATATTTGGACCCATTTCTGATTTTTCTATGGTCTTATTTTTCATTTCTTGATTAATTTGAATATAATTGATATTTTCCTCATTATTTTCTAGTTTATTTTAACATTTTTCATCCTTTAATATATATATATATATATATATATATATATATATATATATATATATATATATATATATATATATATATATATATATATATATATATATATATATATATATATATATATATATATATATATATATATATATATATATATATATATATATATATATATATATATATTAAATATTATATCATTTTGTGAATATTTTCTTGCTGTCTTGGGTTGATTTTTTGGTCATGGCTTTATTAACATCATTGGATCCATGGTGTTGAGTTTAACTCCACAAAAATGGATGAATGATTTTAATAATAGTTTGATTAAATATTAATTCAAATGTGGTTTTTTTTTTTACCCTAATTCCTCTTCATCTCATCCCCTTCTCCTTGCACTAAATGTTGTTGGAGCATGATCCTATATCATGTCTCAAAACAAATGGTGCATAGATTGCTATTGAACGACCTCAAAATAGGTGCGACTTCTATATAAGTCCACTTACGATTGCTTAACATAGCGCTAAATTTTGTCCCGAATCGAATAAATGATCATTCGTGGCCCAAACTTATGATTGCAAGCCCAAGTATGTTAATTTGATCTCTTTGATCCAATAAACTTGAGATTAATTGTGTGAAGGCTTTGGTTCTACCAATCCTTTAGTTGCTTAAACGGTCCTCTAGTTGCTTGTACCTGTCTGCAGCAGGGGGGTACTGTTCATCGTTGTAATCCGTCTCGTTGTCGGAGACTGCAGGACTAGGAGCCCTTTCCCCTTGGGGACTGTCTTTCTCTGCAAAGGAAGTAGCCTGATCAACCTTATTGTGTAGTGTATTCCCAAACCTGCGTCCAGTGTTGAACAGCGCAGTCCTCTTCTTCTTCTTCTTCTTCAAGAGCAGAGCTTTCAACTCTTGTTGACCTTGGGCTAAGCTCATGACCAGCTCTTGAAACTGGGCGTTCTGGGCCTGGAGGGCCTTGATAGCTTGCTCATTGGATGATTAAGGATTCATGATGACTGTTCAAATAAACAGCGAAGAAGATTAAGAAACATGTGGAAAAAGGGTACCTGTTATGCATATGATGCAATGAGATGCGTATGATTTATGTTTTCAAAGACAATCGGGATTCAACTTTGTAGACAAAAAGGAAATACACTTCATTAGATTCAAACTTTAAATTGTTCAACAACTTGCCCTTAGGAATTACAAGAATGAAAAATACTGAAAAGGAAATAAAATCTGTAAAAAGAAACATCCAAAGCCCATCAGTGCTCCCATGGCCTCCTCTTCTCAGTACGGATATAGTCATTCAGGATCCGCTCTTCCTCCAATTGCTTAGTCAGCTTCTGGATCTTTTGTTCCTGTTCGTTGAACTTTTCCCGATAATAATCTCGTTCTTCTTGTAGCTGCGCCCAAGATCTCTTTAGGGTATCAACATCAGTGGGTATCTGAGGAGGGAGGACAGTTGGAGGAAACCCGTCTTCATCAGGAGATTCAAGAATGATAGGCCTGACAGCTTCGTATGGCATACCTAACTTCTGAGCACGGATGCGGACCCATCTGCGATAGGGTTCCATTGGTAGAGAAGTCTTTGGTCCCAACTCATGTGGGTCAGCCTTGTGAATTCTGTCCCATGCCTTAATGAATCCATGGCGCAGTTTGTCACTGCCTGCCTGAAATTCAAAACTGAAGTGAGGAACCAACATCTCATTAGGCCCTACTCTTCTGGCTCTTCCAAACTGACGGAGAGCTAAACATGGATTATAAGAGATTCCCCCCTGGGTACCGATCAATGGAACATTAGGGTATTCTCCGCAACAATCAATAACAGCTACCTCATCCAAACCTCTGAGTGTCCAAATGATGTCATTATCAGTGAGAGACATTAACCTATGAGCCCAACCCTTTCCTTCTTCATTCTTCAGCACGAACTTAGGAAGGTGCGAAATAAACCACCTCACTAACAAAGGAGCACAACACCATGGAGTTCCCCGTCTTCGGGCGGTACGAGCATAGAGTTGTTGTAGGACATCACCCAAAAGAGTGGGTACAGGGTTCCGAGACATGAAGATCCTTATGGCATAAATATTGATAAAGGTATCAGGATTGGGAAACAATACCAGACCATAGATTAAAAGATCCAGAATGTCTTCGTACGCCTTGAAGTCTAAGTCATTCCAGAAACCATTAGCTTTGCCAACCAGAAACTTAACCAAAAAGCCCTTAACTCCACTTCTAATTTCCCAGTTAGCCATTATCTCTTCTTTGGTTAAGGGAAGGACTGCAGCAATCTCTTCAGGCCTAAGAGTCTTCTCCCAACTAGTGAATGGAGTCTGCTCCAAAATAGGGATACCAAGCAAATTAGAGAATTCTTCCAGGGTAGGGACCAGCTGGAAGTCTTGAAAGGTGAAGCAATGATACAGGGGGTCATAGAACTGGGTCAGGACACTCATCAGTTGTTGGTCCCACTTTGAAGTGATCAAACCAAGGAGAGAACCATGCCTCTTGATGAAGGAAGTAGTGTTTGGAATCCTACCAACCAATTCCTTGAGAAAAGTTAGTGGTTGAACAAAGTTGAGCCGAATAATATTCCTACGCACGGGCATCATGAAGTCCTACAAAACAGAGCAAAGATGAAACCCTCTTGTCTTTGAAATGGGTCAGTCCTTATGCAGGATGCATGCAATGGTATGATGGTATGATGCTATGATGAAGCACACCACAAGTATTCACAAAGGCAAGCATGATAAGGCACACAGGTCATACAAGATAACCCTTAGGGTTTAGCCCAGAATGAAGTTTAGGTATTACCCTCTTTTAGTTTCGTTGGTTAAAACCTGTCCTATCAAAAGTAACGGGGTTCTAGAGGATCTCAATATCATTGATGACCCTCAATTGGTCATAACTCCAGCATCGCAATCTTTTCTTGCGGCCAGAACCATCGCGAGAGTTTAGCCTCAATGAGTGTAGCATATTGCTACTGTTCTATGGCCGAGTTGGGTCAATTTAGGGTTCTAAGGTCGGTTGGTGTTTAATGACTCCTTGGAAGACCCATATTCTCCTCGTTGCAACACAAGGGATATCGGTACAGACCAAGGTGTCACACCAATGTAGCCACTGCTTCACCCATGTCGGTCTACGCCGGACAGGTCCCTCACAGATTATACTACCTAAAAGGGTATTCCCCAGATCCGGGTTAGGATCTATGAAACTCCGATTCAAAGCCCACAAATATAAAAGAAAACAAAGCAAACAATTGAAAACAAAGGTGATCTAAGCCCTAAGGTTACTCCACTTTTAATATTTTCCCCAGCAGAGTCGCCAGTTCTGTGATACGGTGGGAGAACTGACTTGAGGTTTTGCGTTTGTTTTCGCAAATGTTTCGGTTGAGCAAGAGTCGCCACCGACTTTTTGTTTTATCCTAAGGAAAGGTTAAAAAGCACAGCAAAAACCTTTGAGATGTTTTCTTGGGTTCGGGGAGTAGATTATAGAAAGGGAAGGTATTAGCACCCTTTCTATCCATGGTTATCCATGGGCTCTTAGTTACTTGCTTAGATCAACTTGCCTTGATTTTCAATTGTTTGAAAAGGTGCTTTCAATTGTTTGAAATGGTGCTTTGTGTGTGGTTTTGAAAATGTTTTGAAAAGAGGCCAATGTGGTGGCAACCTTTGTAATGATCCATGTTGGGATGTATACAAAGGTGTACGTCTTTTGAAAAGTTTTCAATGTTTTTTTGAAAGTTGTTTTGAAAGTGTTGTGAAGTGTGTTTTGAAAAATAGGCAAGTGTTTTTGTTTTGCAAGTTGGCAAGTAACCAAGAGTTATCTACTCCTAAATTTACTCAAAGATCTTTGCTATGTTTTTAACCCTTTTAACAATTTTGTTCCACCATTGTATTTGGTGGATAATCTTGTGTTAGGATGTGAACGGGACGGGCGCGGGTCATCGTATGGACCATGATTACAATGGTGCCAAGTATCTTTGGGCAATTTTCCTTTAAGGGACTTGATCATTTTTTAGGCAACTTTTGAAAGCGTCATCGAGGGACTATGATCATTTGAATTGTTTGGTTTTGCCAAAGATACTCAACATGCAATATGGCCCCTTATTGAAGGCAACAAGTGGAATAACCCTAGGGGGTGCATGTGTGATTGGTGTTGTCCATTTTCATGCTTGTTTATCTTGAATTTAGGTCAAACTATTTTTGGTTAATTTTTGCATGCAAAACCCTAATTCTATCATGGTATAATTAGAAAACTTTTAAATGCGGAATTTAAAGGTCCTAAATTATTACACAATAATCATGGGAAAGGGGGTACAAATGTTCAAATGGGGATGAGACTTCATAGGAGAGTAGTGTCCAATATTTACAACCAAATCGAATTGCGCAAATGTAAATATAAAGATGTATAAGGATAAAGCAATATGTATGTGAAGGTATTTTTGTGTAAGTGTATATTTTATTCACAAATAAAATAAAAATAATTAAAAGAAAGTTAATTTTTGAATATTTTCATGTTTAGGGCGAAAACCCAAATTTTGCTAAATAAGAGGTATTAATTATTTATTATGTATTATATACAATATTTATTAATTATATACAAAAAATAAATAAAAGAGAAGTATATTTGTCAAAAGGTATTTTTAATGTTAAATATTAATAAAAATAAAAATGTATATTTTTGGTATTTTTATCCTAAATATTCTAATAAATATGTAAATATTTATATTATCTACTAAATGTATTAAATATGTATAAAAATAAAATATTTAATATTTACAAAAAAAGTACATTTTTTATAAAATGTTTTCAAAAGGTAAAATAAAATAAAATCAGAAAATAAAAGTGTTTGTATTAATTTTTTTGTATTTTTTAAATAAAAGTATCTATGTTTATTTATTTACATAACTAAATGAAACCAAATAAATATCAAATAAAATGCAAAAAAAATGTGGAAAAATAAATTTAATATTTTTTATGCTTTGACAAAAATAAATAAGTCAGAAACAAAAATCAAAAGTCAGAAATAATGTAAATAAAATGCAATGGGCCAAGGGGGTGCAAATGTAAAAACATGGTGCAAAAAGGAAAAAGAGTCAGGCCCAGCCCAAGAAGACTTTATCTTCAACCTCTGAATAAAAAAAAACAGAGCAACGCGTGCTTCCTGCTATCTCATGATTCCTTGACTTTTAGCACAAACTTATAACATGAAAAATGTCAAGCATCAAGCCACGATTCCATACATATAAAAAACTTAAGTTAACACTCAGAAATGAGAGGGAATTTCTCCATCCCTAATTCTTGACCTAAGTTTTTGTCAATGTTCAGGTCTTAAATTCTCTCAGCATATGCAATATAAATGGAAAGTGAGGATATGGATGGCTTCAGGGACATGAACATGACACTTTTCATTCATAAACTTAAAGCTAACTCTTCCTAGATTGAGAGATAGGAGTCCGTGAACTTACCTGTTCAGCTTGGATCGTGTCTGACAATGGAGGCACTTTCAAGGCAAGGTGAAGACTGGTACAGCTTGCTTGAAGTCCAGGGATGCTATTCCAATGCTTGGTATGCTTTGAAACTTGCTATATCAAGCTACAGAAGTTCACCTACAAAACAGAAAAAGTGAAAATGGTGAAGTTGGTTAGAGGTGTTACAGGTCGTGTCCAATGCTTGGGATAGCTTCAATGGGTGATAGGGAATGCATTGGCAAAGGTTTCAGCCAAAACGCACGAGTGGAAGTGTTTGTGGAAGTCAAGTTGCAGGGATGCCCTGTTTTTGTGCAGTACAATGGTGTTTTTGTGAATGGTGAGGTTTGGAAGGTGTTTTGGTCGTGCCTTAGCTCAGTTATGTTGTTTGGAATGTGTCTAACAATTTTTTCTAAGCTAGTTCTTGCAGCAATGAGAGTTGGATATCAATATGCCAAGTTTCTTCTAATGTAAGTCAAAAATGCCAAGTGCTGTTACAGGCTCCTCTAGGCCCCTCAAATGTGCTGTAAAGCATTGTCTTGATCAGTGGGATATGTCCAATAGCTTGTGTCTAGAAGATATGCATTGTACCTCTTGATTTGCAAACTTGACATAAAGCCATACTTTTCAAAAATGGATAAAGTTCTTTTTCCATTTATGGCTCAATCTTGTATGCAATGGTTAAACACACAAGACAAGGCTTAAACATAAAGGATTGGAATTAAATTTATGAGTGTAAATGATATTAGAGGCCTGTGATGTAGCTTGCATATGCTGAGTTTGAAAATGCACAAGTTATGAACATGCCTTTGGCCATGAATCAAAGTGACTTTTTCTCATATTGCCAAATTCGATTCTCCCTAACCACAAGGTTGTTTGATGAGTTCTTGGACATTTTGGAAAGCTTGGAATGTGTACTACAATCCATCTTTGTAATGCAAATTGAAATTCCGAGTGGAAACATGTGAAAAGTGGCCATGAAGTTGGGAAAAAATCCTGCCTAGAATAGGTCAAAATTTTTCTAAGTTAAGAATGTTTTGCACCCTTGTTCCAAAAATCATAACTTGAGCTACAAGCTTCTTTTGAGGAATCTTTGTGAATCAAAGTTGTAGATTTTGCAATGGACTATAACTTTCATGTTTTGAGTTTTCCTTGAATCCAAATGTATCTTGATGAAAAAATAGGACAAAGTTAGGAAAAAATTAGGGATTTTCATAACAGAAAATTTCTAAGTTATGAAAATTCCTCATTTTAAACCCTAATTTGCAATTTTTGATTTCTTGATGAACAAGTTTCATAATTTGACATGTTTTGATGAAAAATGAATCTTGACACTTGATTTTGACCAAAAAGTCAAAGTTTGACTTTTTAGTATATAGTCAAATTTGGCTCAGTTGACTGGAAAATTCATCTGTCAATCTTGTGCATTTGGGATCTTTGAACTTATTGGACATGTCAAGATAATGCCATTGAGTACTTGAGTCCATATATGAGCTTGGTTTTCCATTGGCTAAGTCAAACAGTCAAAAATTGCCTTTGTGCAGTCAAAACCCTAAAAATGACCATTTTGCCCTTTTGGTGATCTGATCAAATTTCTTGTGGATTTGTGATCCAAACTTGATCAAATGGTCCATATGAGTTCATAATGTTGATGTGGGTCAAAAAATCATGAGGTTTGACTGTCAATTAGCCACAGTTGACTTTTTCCCCAATACAGCTGATTTCTAGGTCAATTGTCCAACTGACTGGGCAAAGGTTGGAATCAAGGCTTGAAACTTGGTATGGATAAACTTGTGAGTCCAAAATGAAGAATGAAAGTCATCTTGGGCCTTTTAGGTCAAAACATCTTTGTGCAAACACAAACCCTAATTTGGGTCAACAGTGCAAGGAGGAATCTTGAGCAGAGCAAAACCCTAACTGGATCTTGAGCTCCAAGGGTCTTGTGGTGAGAAAATGATGAGGAAATGGGAGGGAAAATTTTGGGGTACAACAGTTGCCCCTGTTCAATCTTCTTAGACCTGAAGAGTTAGATTGGCAAGTTTGCCTTTCGCGACTCGAGGGTAAAAGGAGATTGGACACTAGAGTGCCCGGAAATTTGCACTCGTATGCTGGAGTATCAGCAATGTGATGTCGGGAATGGGCTTATAGATGCCATTTGGAGAGATGGTGGATAGGGATATGGGCTTATAGATGCCATCTGAAGACGTGACAGAACCTTGTCGGGAATGGGCTTATAGATGCCATTTGGAAGTGTTGGTCGCGTAAGAGATTCCTTAGCGAGAACTTGTGTATTTTGAGAAAGGAAGATGTTTCCTGGCTTGTTACAGGTGTTAATCTTCATTCTCTTTATGCAGATATGCCCTGGCTGGATACATGTATCGAATCTACAATTAGTTGCTCACAGATGTGCCCTGGCTAGATACAGGAGTCGAATCCGGAACTTCAAAAGGTTGTTTACAGACGTGCCCTGGCTGGATACAGGTATCGAATCTCTAAACTCTTCATGCAGATATGCCCTGGATGGATACAGGTATCGAATCTACAGTTAATCACTCACAGATATGCCCTGGCTAGATACAAGAATCGGATCTGGAATTGGTCGTCTACAGACATGCCCTGGCTGGATGCAGGTATCGAATCTGGAAGTTGTCGCAAACAGATATACCCTGGCTGGATACAGGAATCAAATCTATAATTTGCAAAAGATTGGTAGAGATAGCTTTCCTGGCTGGATACAGGTGTAAACCTCTGACCTGAGAATGAAAGATAATTTCCCGGCCTGTTACAGGGGTTGATCTTCAAACTCTTCATGCAGATATGCCCTGGCTAGATACAGGAATCGAATCTAGAATTGCGATAGTTGATGGTAATCATCTTTGGATTGACTTTTCCTGAAAAGGCAAAACATTAGTTGTATGCAATGTCATGATGTGCATGATGTCATGATGCTCAAAATGAGATAGTGTTGTATGCACTTTATCATGTATGTAAGCAGGATGTATGAAATGTGAAATGTTTATGAATGTATTTTTGTCTAGGAAAATAAATCCTTGACGACTGGCCGGGGAATCAAATCCCGGGCTGATGTTGAAGAGTAGAGTTCTTCGTTTCCGCTGGGGATAATGGTTGCAAGAATAAACCGGTAGGAGAAGATGACTCCGTTGGGGAATAAACTTGTTGGAGAGATTACTCTGAGGGGAATTACTCTGTGGGAAGAGATACTTCGCTGAGGTTTTGATGAGAGCTCTGCTGGGGATTTCAACGATAAACTCCGTTGGGGATTCTGCTGATAAGTTATGTTGGGGAATTTGATGAACTCCGCTGGGGGTAGGAAGAACTTCGCCGAGGATGAGTTTTCCGTGATAATTAGCTGAGGATAACCCAGTTATAAGCTCTTGTGAGAAATAACTTTGAATAAAGTCCGGGAAAGACGTCCGTACTCTGCAGGGGATAAGCTTCCAGAATCTACTGGGGATAAGCTTCAAGACCTGCTGGGAATAATGATTCAACTCTCCTGGGGAAACTTTTCGGACCGTACTGGGGTGTTGGTATTCCGCCGGGGAACAATCTTATATTTAGACTGCCAGGGATGCTTGTTGAGGAACGTCTATACTCCGCTGGGGAATGTTGAGATCTTCTGGGGATACCCAACTTCTTTAAGGCTGACAGTAGACTAACTCTGCCTGGGAAGAGTATTGCTGACTTGCTAGGGGAATATTGTGCCTTTTTCAGGGCTGAGGAGAAACCAACTCTACTTGGGGAAAGTATTGCTGAATCTTGCCTTACTCTGTGGGGAGTTAAGGTGACTTGGTTACGTTCTTCAGCCGAACCTACCTTGGTACCTTGGCAGACAGAGCAACTAGGTTGCTTGGACAATTCTACATTGCCCCTGTTTCTGATGTCACCTGTAATCAGTCCTTTGTTTCGCATGCAACTAACCACGATTAGCAATTAATGTCAAATGCATATATCAAAAATGAACATTGGACGTTCTTCGCAAAACAAAACAGAAAAAGGAAAAACAATGGATAATTTGTCTGAGAAATGTGAACTTGTATTGATTTTGAAATTTTCCTATAAATAGGCGTTTTATGTACAAGAGGCTGACGTCCTAGTAAGAGAACACCGCCGAACAACATAGAGTTTATACAATTTTGAAAAGGAAACAAAACAGCTATGTGAAAAAAAAATCCCACTGGGTTCCAACTCTGCTATCGCCTATATGCCTTCAAGCGTCTCATCACTTTGCTGCTTAGTTGAAGATGAAGCTGATTGATTGATGCCGAAGTCTGAGCCCGATAGTTGATGCGGAATTCTGGATGCAAGGTGATCCAATGAGACATAGTGTTACGCTTTATCCCGAACTTTTTCCTGGACCGCCCTTTCGGGTTTTCAGTCCACCGGGATACCCATTTTTGCCCAAGCCGCCTTTTCAGGTTTTCGACTTGCCGGGTGTACAGATTTTTTTCCATTTCATCCCTTATTTTTGCCCGAACCCTTTTGGTTCGCCGGGAAGCCCTTATTTTTTCCTAGGTGTGTCAACCTAGCGGGTCCTTAGTTCATGCGTAGTATCTTTTTACTATGTCTGCATTGGCGGGGTGAGGAAGGTCGTCACCATCCATGGTAGTTAGAATCATGGCTCCTCCTGAGAAGATATGTTTAACCACAAATGGCCCTTCGTACGTAGGGGTCCATTTGCCCCTGGGATCACTTTGAGGAAGAATGATGCGCTTGATTACCAGGTCTCCGACTTGATACTCTTGTCGTCTGACCTTCTTGTTAAATGCCCTGATCATCCGTTTTTGGTACGTCTGACCATGACAAATAGCAGTGAGCCTCTTTTCGTTAATTAGATTTAATTGATCAAGCCGAGTCTGGATCCAGTCATCTTCGCTCAAGTCTGCATCCTTCATTATCCAGAGAGAGGGTATCTGGACTTCAATAGGCAAGACTGCCTCCATGCCATAGACCAAGGAAAAGGGAGTTGCCCCTGTTGACGTCCGTGTTGAGGTGCGGTACCCATGAAGAGCAAACGGTAACATCTCGTGCCAATCCTTATAGGTCACTGTCATCTTCTGCACAATCTTCTTGATATTCTTATTTGCTGCTTCTACAGCCCCATTCATCTTCGGCCGGTAAGGTGAAGAGTTGTGGTGCTGTATCTTGAATTGCTCGCAGAGCTCAGTGATCATCTTGTTGTTAAGATTGGTACCATTATCCGTAATGATCCTTTCAGGTATACCGTATCGGCAGATCAAGTTGTGCTGAATGAACCGTGCCACGACGCTCTTGGTTACGGTAGCATAGGAAGCTGCTTCAACCCATTTCGTGAAGTAATCAATCACTACCAGGATGAAGCGATGCCCGTTGGATGCCGTAGGTCGGATCTCGCTGATCATATCGATGCCCCACATTGCAAAAGGCCAAGGTGCTGTCAAGACGTTCAGAGGAACCGGAGGAATGTGCACCTTATCAGCATAAATCTGGCATTTATGACAAGTTCGAGAATGTTGATAACAGTCGGCTTCCATTGTGGACCAGAAATATCCTGCCCGAAGGATTTTCTTTGCCATGGTATGTCCACTGGAATGTGTTCCGAATGTACCTTCATGTAGTTCTGCCATGATCTTTTCTGCTTCAGTTTTATCCACACAACGCAGTAAGGTTGAATCATGGTTTCGCTTGTACAAAATGCCGCTGCTGAGGAAGAATTTTGCCACGAACCTTCTCAGAAACTTCTTGTCGTTAACAGATGCACCTTCAGGGTATTCTTGAGCTTCCAAGTACCTCTTCACTTCATGATACCAAGGTTTTTCAGTTACCTCTTCAGCCTCAAGATAACAGCAATATGCAGGTTCATCTAATTTCCAGATAATGATCTGGGGAGCCTCGTTGTCCCATTTGACTTTGAACATAGAAGACATCGTAGCCAACGCGTCCTCCAACTGATTTTCCTCTCTTGGGAAGTGTTCAAAAGTTATTTCCTCGAAATAGGGGATCAACGTCAACACACACTCTTTGTAAGGGATAAGATTTGGGTGTTTTGTATCCCACTCGCCTTTGACCTGATTGATCACGAGAGCGAAATCTCCGAAGACACTCAGAAACTTGATCCTTAAGTCAATTGCAGCTTGAAGACCCATGATGCATGCCTCATACTCTGCCATGTTATTGGTGCAGTTGAAACATAGCCGGGCAGTGAGTGGAGTATGAGTGCCTTTGGGGGATATGATCACAGCGCCGATACCATTACCAAAAGCGTTCGAGGCTCCGTCAAAGTGCATAGACCATCGGGATCCTTCCTCAGGTCCTTCATCCGGTCCAGGTACTTCACGATCAGTTACTACCATGATATCTTTGTCTGGAAATTCAAAGTTCAACGACTAGTAATCGTCCACCGGTTGGTGTGCCAAATGGTCTGCCAATACACTTCCCTTGATTGCTTTTTGAGTCGTGTACTGGATGTCATATTCTGTCAAGATCATTTGCCATCTGGCTATTCTTCCAGACAGAGCAGGCTTTTCGAATATGTACTTGATTGGGTCCATTTTTGAAATCAACAGAGTAGTGTGAGTCAACATATACTGTCTCAGCCGGCGAGCAGCCTATACCAGAGCGCAACAAGTTTTCTCGAGTAGTGAGTATCGGGTCTCACAGTCGGTAAACTTTTTGCTCAAGTAATAAATAGCATGCTCTTTTCGGCCAGACTCGTCATGCTGCCCCAGCGCAAAACCCATTGAATTGTCAAGTACCGTCAAGTATAGTATTAGAGGTCTCCCTTCAACCGGCGGCATAAGAATGGGTGGTTCTTGGAGATACTCTTTGATCTTTATGAAAGCAGCCTTACATTCATCGTTCCAACGTACTACTTGATCCTTCTTCAGTAGCTTGAAGATTGGTTCACAGGTAGCAGTTAGATGTGAGATGAATCGGGCAATGTAATTCAACCGTCCTAGAAAGCCTCTGACTTCTTTCTCTGTCTTGGGAGTTGGCATCTCTTGTATGGCTTTCACTTTGGCAGGGTCCACTTGAATACCTTTGTCGCTCATAATGAAGCCTAGCAATTTTCCAGATCTCACCCCAAAGGTGCATTTGTTCGGGTTCAACCTCAGCTTGTACAACTTCAGAAGGTCGAACAACTTCCGTAGGTGGTCAAGGTGTTCCTCCTCAGTTTGGGACCTTGCAATCATATCGTCGACATACACTTCGATCTCATGGTGGATCATATCATGAAATAAAGCAACCATGGCACGTTGGTAGGTTGCCCCAGCATTTTTCAACCCAAAAGGCATGACCTTGTAGCAAAAGGTGCCCCACTGAGTGACAAAAGTGGTCTTCTCCATGTCTTCAGGAGCCATCTTGATCTGATTATAACCGGAGAAGCCATCCATGAAGGAGAAAACTTTATGCTGAGCAGTGTTGTTAACCAGAACGTCGATATGAGGCAGAGGGAAATCATCCTTAGGGATCTCCCTGTTCAAATCCATGTAATCAACACACATCCGGACCTTACCATCCTTTTTCGGCACTGGAACCACGTTGGCTATCCACTGAGGGTAAGAAGTTACTGCTAGAAACCCGGCATCAAATTGTTTCATAACCTCAGCTTTGATTTTCTCGGACATCTCTGGACGCATACGACGGACCTTTTGTTTTACCGGAGGGCAGTCTTCCTTGGTAGGCAGGTGATGAACCACAATGTCGGTATCCAACCCAGGCATGTCTTCGTAAGACCAAGCAAAGATTTCCATGTAGTCATGCAGCATCTGAATCAACCGTTGTTTCACACTGAGCTCTAAATTGGCACCAATCTTGACTTCCTTTCTGTCTGTCTCAGTACCCAGATTTACCGTTTCCACTGGCTCTTCATGTGGCTGAATGGCCCTCTCTTCCTGGAGTAGCAGTCTTGCAAGTTCACCAGGCACTTCGCAATCATCTTCACCTTCGTCTTCGGCTAAGTTGATCAGATTTTCGAAGTCATAACTGGCAGTAGTAGAGTCGTTACCAGTGAGATCCAGAGTGGATTGGAACCTGTATAAGTGAGTGTGTGTAAATATAGCTGTTTTGCAATATATAATAAAGAAAGAAAAGGAGCGCAAGATTTCGAAATGCAACAAACGTCCAATGTTTTGATTAATGATATATGAAAATGACATACAAAAGCCCTTACAAATGAAGCCACGGTGCCCCGGGTAGGACACCGAGCCATAAAAGTTTCATCATATTGTTTGTTACAAATTGAAAACAAAAGAGTTCATTACTGAGTGACAAAAGTAATAGGTGTAAAGTCTTTGGCAGTCCAGTTGCTTGGTCGGCTGTCGGTTGTTGGGTAGATCCAGCTGTCAAATTCAGATTCCTCCACGTCGTCTTCAATAGCATTCACTCCTGGGTTGGTGATGAACACAGGTGGTCTTCCAATCCTTGCTTTGCGAACAACCCTCTGAGCCTCTGCAGTGAAGCCCAAACCAAACTTGTCAGTCTTCGGAGTAAAGTCAGGGAGTCGGCCCCAGTTTGCGCACTCGCCCTTCTCAATTACAGCCCGGGCATCCTTCAAGGAAGCCATCTTCAAAAGAGGGTCTTCAATCACAGTTTCAGCCGACGCCAATGTACGAGGCACCTCTTCAAAGTGTTGGAATGGGGTCTCAATTAATTCCCCATCCATTTCTATGTACCGGAACGAGTTGAGGTGGCTGACCATATACTTTTCTTCCCCTTGGACTGTAACAATCTTTCCTCTGACTGGGTACTTAAGCTTTTGATGTAGTGTGGATGTCACAGCTCCATCCTTGTAGATCCATGGACGACCCAACAAACAAGATTAGGATGGATGGATGTCCATCACATAGAAAGTAGAATAAAAAACTTGAGAACCAACCCTGATTGGAATGTCAACTTCACCATGCACCATCCTTTTCGAACCGTCAAAGGCTCGGACAACAATGTTACTAGGCTTGAGCTCTAAACCCTCACAATCCAGTCTGTCTAAGGCCTTCTTGGGTAATACATTCAATGAAGAACCGGTGTCTACCAACACATGGGCAAGAGTAGTGCCCCTGCATTCAATAGAGACATGCAGGGCGTCATTATGGTTCTTTCCTTTTACAGTCAGATCAGCGTCAGAGAAGCCCAAACCATTATCGGCAGTCAAGTTGGCCACACAATCAGTAAATTGATCAGCAGATGTTTCTTGCGGCACATGAGCCGTCTTCAGGAAGGAGATCAGGGCCTTGGCATGGGCCTCTGAACACAACAACAGTGATAGCATATAAATTTTTGATGGGGTGTGCCCCAGCTGCTCAACAACATTGAAATCACTTTTCTTGATAATCTTGAGGATCTCCTCCATCTCTTGCTGGGAGGCTTCAACAGTGGTTGTCTTCGGTTCCTCCGTCAGGGCAGGCAAATCAGTAGCAATCCCTTTGCCCCGAGCATCAGAGGACTCGGCAGCAGGGGTAGAAACAGGAACTTGATTAGGAAGTGGAACATGCACACTTGCAGGTGTGATGATAAGGGGTTTCTGAATAGCTGGTGGTGCGATATCTGGCGAAAACAACCTACCACTGCGAGTAATCTTGGCAGGCCCGGTGATGTTACTGACGTCGGTACTTGTATCAAACTCTTGTTTCACTCCCAGCACATAAACATCTGCCCCATAGTGCCATGGGACAGCTTTGTCAGATGTATAAGGGAGAGGCCCCGGAACAGTAATGATGACAGGAGCAATCTTCGGAGTGGACATGATTTTGACAGGCTTCTTTGAAGGAGCCTTAGGAGGTTTATTGAAAATAGTGACAATAGAAACTTCTTCGGCAGGAACAGCAATCTTCTCGAACAAGATTTCTTTGCTATCCATCAGGCTTTGGATACCTGATTTCAGCAAAGGACAACCAAAAGGCGAAACAGCACATAGAATGCAATCTTCACCACATCCCAGAAATAAACCGGCTAGCAACAGATTCCTTTTGACAGTCGATAATGGAGTAACAATCTCTTCCACAGAGGCTACATATCGGTCTTCTTCCACAGCATTCACTCCATGCTGGGGCATGGGAGCGGTCACAATATTGGGCCTCTCGGGCGCCTCAAACTGTATTTCCTTAGCATCAATAAGGTCTTGATTCTTATTCCTCAGAGCCCAGCAATCGTCCGTAGTATGCCCGGGGCTATCAGAGTGGTAAGCGCAACGGGCGTTGGGGTTGTACTTCGGAGAGGCTATGTTCACTACCTTCGGAGCTTCCTTGACAGTTACCAGATTGGTTGATAGTAGTTGCGGCAAAATCTGAGACAGGGTCATACTGAGCCGAGTGTACTGCCTTTTGGGCCTCTCACCCCTTGGTTGGTTGAATTGCTGAGGAGCAGCAGCAGGCTTAGAAATTACCAATGCATTGACAGCTTGGCTTCGTTCCGGTTTAACTTGTCTTCTAGGACCATAAACAACACTAGCTTCCTTCTTGAAAGGCTTCTTCTCAGTACTCGCGGAGGCACCTTTCTGTATCTTCCCTGACTTGATACCAGCTTCTATCCTCTCACCAGTCAAGATCAAATCTATAAACCCAGCAGAAGAATTACCAATCAGATGATTGAAGAATGGACCAGACAGGGTCCCTAGGAACATGTCAACAAGTTCACGGTCAGTCAAAGGAGGCTGCACCCTGCCAGCCAAGTCTCTCCACTTTTGCGCATACTCCTTGAATCCTTCGCCCGTTCCCAGTGACATACCCTGAAGTTAGGTACGCGTGGGAGCGAGGTCAAAATTGTACTGATACTGTCTATAAAATGCCGTAGCCAAGTCCTCCCAGCTTCGGATACTGGCTCCATCTAGTTGATAGAACCATTCGAGTTGAGACCCCGAAAGGCTATCCTGAAAGAAATGGATCCATAGGTTCTTGTCTGCAGTGTAAGGTTGGATCTTCCTTACATATGATATGAGATGCAGCTTAGGACAGAAAGCCCCGTCGTACTTCACAAAGGCAGGCGCCTTGAACTTGTGTGGGATCACCACCCCAGAAGATAAACCTAGATCTCCAAAATCCAACCCCGGCACATTCTGAATCTCCATGGCACTTAAACGGTCCTCTAGTTGCTTGTACCTGTCTACAGCAGGGGGTACTATTCATCATTGTAATCCGTCTCGTTGTCGGAGACTGCAGGACTAGGATCCCTTCCCCCTTGGGGACTGTCTTTCTCTGCAGAGGAAGTAGCCTGATCAGCCTCATTGTGTAGTGTATTCCCAAACCTGCGTCCAGTGTTGAACAGTGCAGTCCTCTTCTTCTTCTTCTTCTTCAAGAGCAGAGCCTTCAACTCTTGTTGACCTTGGGCTAAGCTCATGACCAGCTCTTGAAACTGGGCGTTCTGGGCCTGGAGGGCCTTGATAGCTTGCTCATTGGATGATTAAGGATTCATGATGACTGTTCAAATAAACAGCGAAGAAGATTAAGCAACCTGTGGAAAAAGGGTACCTGTTATGCATATGATGCAATGAGATGCGTATGATTTATGTTTTCAAAGACAATCGGGATTCAACTTTGTAGACAAAAAGGAAATACACTTCATTAGATTCAAACTTTAAATTGTTCAACAACTTGCCCTTAGGCATTACAAGAATGAAAAATACTGAAAAGGAAATAAAAGCTGTAAAAAGAAACATCCAAAGCCCATCAGTGCTCCCATGGCCTCCTCTTCTCTATACGGATATAGTCATTCAGGATCCGCTCTTCCTCTAATTGCTTAGTCAGCTTCTGGATCTTTTGTTCTTGTTCGTTGAACTTTTCCCGATAATAATCCCGTTCTTCTTGTAGCTGCGCCCAAGATCTCTTTAGGGTATCAACATCGGTGGGTATCTGAGGAGGGAGGACAGTTGGAGGAAACCCGTCTTCATCAGGAGATTCAAGAATGATAGGCCTGACAGCTTTGTATGGCATACCTAACTTCTGAGCACGGATGTGGACCCATCTGCGATAGGGTTCCATTGGTAGATAAGTCTTTGGTCCCAACTCATGTGGGTCAGCCTTGTGAATTCTGTCCCAAGCCTTAATGAATCCATGGCGCAGTTTGTCACTGCCTGCCTGAAATTCAAAACTGAAGTGAGGAACCAACATCTCATGAGGCCCTACTCTTCTGGCTCTTCCAAACTGATGGAGAGCTAAACATGGATTATAAGAGATTCCCCCCTGGGTACCGATCAATGGAACATTAGGGTATTCTCCGCAACGATCAATAACAGCTACCTCATCCAAACCTCTGAGTTTCCAAATGATGTCATTATCAGTGAGAGACATTAATCTATGAGCCCAACCCTTTCCTTCTTCATTCTTCAGCACGAACTTAGGAAGGTGCGAAATAAACCACCTCACTAACAAAGGAGCACAACACCATGGAGTTCCCTGTCTTCGGGCGGTACGAGCATAGAGTTGTTGCAGGACATCACCCAAAAGAGTGGGTACAGGGTTCCGAGACATGAAGATCCTTATGGCATAGATATTGATAAAGGTATCAGGATTGGGAAATAATACCAGACCATAGATTAAAAGAGCCAGAATGTCTTCGTACGCCTTGAAGTCTAAGTCATTCCAGAAACCATTAACTTTGCCAACCAGAAACTTAACCAAAAATCCCTTAACTCCACTTCTAATTTCCCAGTTAGCCATTATCTCTTCTTTGGTTAAGGGAAGGACTGCAGCAATCTCTTCAGGCCTAAGAGTCTTCTCCCAACTAGTGAATAGAGTCTGCTCCAAAATAGGGATACCAAGCAAATCATAGAATTCTTCCAGGGTAGGGACCAGCTGGAAGTCTTGAAAGGTGAAGCAATGATACAGGGGGTCATAGAACTGGGTCAGGACACTCATCAGTTGTTGGTCCCACTTTGAAGTGATCAAACCAAGGAGAGAACCATGCCTCTTGATGAAGGAAGTAGTGTTTGGAATCCTACCAACCAATTCCTTGAGCAAAGTTGGTGGTTGAACAAAGTTGAGTCGGATAGTATTCCTACGCACGGGCATCATGATGTCCATCAAAACAGAGCAAAGATGAAACCCTCTTGTCTTTGAAATGGGTCAGTCCTTATGCAGGATGCATGCAATGGTATGATGCTATGATGCTATGATGAAGCACACCACAAGTATTCACAAAGGCAAGCATGATAAGGCACACAGGTCATACAAGATAACCCTTAGGGTTTAGCCCAGAATGAAGTTTAGGTATTACCCTCTTTTAGTTTCGTTGGTTAAAACCTGTCCTATCAAAAGTAACGGGGTTCTAGCGGATCTCAATATCATTGATGACCCTCAATTGGTCATAACTCCAGCATCGCAATCTTTTCTTGCGGCCAAAACCATCGCGAGAGTTTAGCCTCAATGAGTGTAGCATATTGCTACTGTTCTATGGCCGAGTTGGGTCAATTTAGGGTTCTAAGGTCGGTTGGTGTTTAATGACTCCTTGGAAGACCCATATTCTCCTCGTTGCAACACAAGGGATATCGGTACAGACCAAGGTGTCACACCAACGTAGCCACTGCTTCACCCATGTCGGTCTACGCCGGACAGGTCCCTCACAGATTATGCTACCTAAAAGGGTATTCCCCCGATCCGGGTTAGGATCTATGAAACTCCGATGCAAAGCCCACAAATATAAAAGAAAACAAAGCAAACAATTGAAAACAAAGGTGATCTAAGCCCTAAGGTTACTCCACTTTTAATATTTTCCCCAGCAGAGTCGCCAGTTCTGTGATACGGTGGGAGAACTGACTTGAGGTTTTGCGTTTGTTTTCGCAAATGTTTCGGTTGAGCAAGAGTCGCCACCGACTTTTTGTTTTATCCTAAGGAAAGGTTAAAAAGCACAGCAAAAACCTTTGAGATGTTTTCTTGGGTTCGGGGAGTAGATTATAGAAAGGGAAGGTATTAGCACCCTTTCTATCCATGGTTATCCATGGGCTCTTAGTTACTTGCTTAGATCAACTTGCCTTGATTTTCAATTGTTTGAAAAGGTGCTTTCAATTGTTTGAAATGGTGCTTTGTGTGTGGTTTTGAAAATGTTTTGAAAAGAGGCCAATGTGGTGGCAACCTTTGTAATGATCCATGTTGGGATGTATACAAAGGTGTACGTCTTTTGAAAAGTTTTCAATGTTTTTTTGAAAGTTGTTTTGAAAGTGTTGTGAAGTGTGTTTTGAAAAATAGGCAAGTGTTTTTGTTTTGCAAGTTGGCAAGTAACCAAGAGTTATCTACTCCTAAATTTACTCAAAGATCTTTGCTATGTTTTTAACCCTTTTAACAATTTTGTTCCACCATTGTATTTGGTGGACAATCTTGTGTTAGGATGTGAACGGGACGGGCGCGGGTCATCGTATGGACCATGATTACAATGGTGCCAAGTATCTTTGGGCAATTTTCCTTTAAGGGACTTGATCATTTTTTAGGCAACTTTTGAAAGCGTCATCGAGGGACTATGATCATTTGAATTGTTTGGTTTTGCCAAAGATACTCAACATGCAATATGGCCCCTTATTTAAGGCAACAAGTGGAATAACCCTAGGGGGTGCATGTGTGATTGGTGTTGTCCATTTTCATGCTTGTTTATCTTGAATTTAGGTCAAACTATTTTTGGTTAATTTTTGCATGCAAAACCCTAATTCTATCATGGTATAATTAGAAAACTTTTAAATGCGGAATTTAAAGGTCCTAAATTATTACACAATAATCATGGGAAAGGGGGTACAAATGTTCAAATGGGGATGAGACTTCATAGGAGAGTAGTGTCCAATATTTACAACCAAATCGAATTGCGCAAATGTAAATATAAAGATGTATAAGGATAAAGCAATATGTATGTGAAGGTATTTTTGTGTAAGTGTATATTTTATTCACAAATAAAATAAAAATAATTAAAAGAAAGTTAATTTTTGAATATTTTCATGTTTAGGGCGAAAACCCTAATTTTGCTAAATAAGAGGTATTAATTATTTATTATGTATTATATACAATATTTATTAATTATATACAAAAAATAAATAAAAGAGAAGTATATTTGTCAAAAGGTATTTTTAATGTTAAATATTAATAAAAATAAAAATGTATATTTTTGGTATTTTTATCCTAAATATTCTAATAAATATGTAAATATTTATATTATCTACTAAATGTATTAAATATGTATAAAAATAAAATATTTAATATTTACAAAAAAAGTACATTTTTTATAAAATGTTTTCAAAAGGTAAAATAAAATAAAATCAGAAAATAAAAGTGTTTGTATTATTTTTTTTGTATTTTTTAAATAAAAGTATCTATGTTTATTTATTTACATAACTAAATGAAACCAAATAAATATCAAATAAAATGCAAAAAAAAAATGTGGAAAAATAAATTTAATATTTTTTATGCTTTGACAAAAATAAATAAGTCAGAAACAAAAATCAAAAGTCAGAAATAATGAAAATAAAATGCAATGGGCCAAGGGGGTGCAAATGTAAAAACATGGTGCAAAAAGGAAAAAGAGTCAGGCCCAGCCCAAGAAGACTTTGTCTTCAACCTCTGAATAAAAAAAAACAGAGCAACGCGTGCTTCCTGCTATCTCATGATTCCTTGACTTTTAGCACAAACTTATAACATGAAAAATGTCAAGCATCAAGCCACGATTCCATACATATAAAAAACTTAAGTTAACTCTCAGAAATGAGAGGGAATTTGTCCATACCTAATTCTTGACCTAAGTTTTTGTCAATGTTCAGGTCTTAAATTCTCTCAGCATATGCAATATAAATGGAAAGTGAGGATATGGATGGCTTCAGGGACATGAACATGACACTTTTCATTCATAAACTTAAAGCTAACTCTTCCTAGATTGAGAGATAGGAGTCCATGAACTTACCTGTTCAGCTTGGATCGTGTCTGACAATGGAGGCACTTTTAAGGCAAGGTGAAGACTGGTACATCTTGCTTGAAGTCCAGGGATGCTATTCCAATGCTTGGTATGCTTTGAAACTTGCTATATCAAGCTACAGAAGTTCACCTGCAAAACAGAAAAAGTGAAAATGGTGAAGTTGGTTAGAGGTGTTACAAGTCGTGTCCAATGCTTGGGATAGCTTCAATGGGTGATAGGGAATGTATTGGCAAAGGTTTCAGCCAAAACGCACGAGTGGAAGTGTTTGTGGAAGTCAAGTTGCAGGGATGCCCTGTTTTTGTGCAGTACAATGGTGTTTTTATAAATGGTGAGGTTTGGAAGGTGTTTTGGTCGTGCCTTAGCTCAGTTATATTGTTTGGAATGTGTCTAACAAGTTTGTCTAAGCTAGTTCTTGCAAAGTCAAAAATGCCAAGTGCTGTTACAGGCTCCTCTAGGCCCCTCAAATGTGCTTCAAAGCTTTGTCTTGATCAGTGGGATATGTCCAATAGCTTGTGTCTAGAAGATATGCATTGTACCTCTTGATTTGCAAACATGACATAAAGCCATACTTTTCAAAAATGGATAAAGTGCTTTTTCCATTTATGGCTCAATCTTGTATGCAATGGTTAAACACACAAGACAAGGCTTAAACACAAAGGATTGGCATTAAATTTATGAGTGTAAATGATATTAGAGGCCTGTGATGTAGCTTGCATATGCTGAGTTTGAAAATGCACAAGTTATGAACATGCCTTTGGCCATGAATCAAAGTGACTTTTGCTCATATTGCCAAATTCGATTCTCCCTAACCACAAGGTTGTTTGATGAGTTCTTTGACATTTTGGAAAGCTTGTAATGTGTACTACAATCCATATTTGTAATGCAAATTGAAATTCCAAGTGGAAACATGTGAAAAGTGGCCATGAAGTTGGGCAAAAATCCTGCCTAGAATAGGTCAAAATTTTTCTAAGTTAAGAATGTTTTGCACCCTTGTTCCACTACTCATAACTTGAGCTACAAGCTTCTTTTGAGGAAACTTTGTGAATCAAAGTTGTAGATTTTGCAATGGACTATAACTTTCATGTTTTGAGTTTTCCTTGAATCCAAATGTATCTTGATGAAAAAATGGGACAAAGTTAAGAAAAAATTAGGGATTTTCATAACTTAGAAAATTTCTAAGTTATGAAAATCCTTCATTTTAAACCCTAATTTACAATTTTTGATTTCTTGATGAACAAGTTTCATAATTTGACATGTTTTGATGAAAAATGAATCTTGACACTTGGTTTTGACCAAAAAGTCAAAGTTTGACTTTTCAGTATAGAGTCAAATTTGGCTCAGTTGACTGGAAAATTCATCTGTCAATCTTGTGCATTTGGGATCTTTGAACTTGTTGGACATGTCAAGATAATGCCATTGAGTCCTTGAGTCCATATATGAGCTTGGTTTGCCATTGGCTAAGTCAAACAGTCAAAAATTGCCTTTGTGCAGTCAAAACCCTAAAAATGACCATTTTGCCCTTTTGGTGATCTAATCAAATTTCTTGTGGATTTGTGATCCAAACTTGATAAAATGGTCCATATGAGTTCATAATGTTGATGTGGGTCAAAAATCATGAGGTTTGACTGTTAATTGGCCACAGTTGACTTTTTCCCCAATATAGCTGATTTTTAGGTCAACTGTCCAACTGACTGGGCAAAGGTTGGAATCAAGGCTTGAAACTTGGTATGGATAAACTTGTGAGTCCAAAATGAAGCATGAAAGTCATCTTGGGCCTTTTAGGTCAAAACATCTTTGTACAAACACAAACCCTAATTTGGGTCAACAATGCAAGGAGGAATCTTGAGCAGAGCAAAACCCTAACTGGATCTTGAGCTCCAAGGGTCTTGTGGTGAGAAAATGTTGAGGAAATGGGAGGGCAAATTTTGGGGTACAACAAACTTTAATCAATTTAATAATACTTTGACACTTTTTTGTGAGAAGACTAAAAGTCAATCAATCTCATTTCAAATCATTTTGCCACTTTGCCTTTTACCTTTAAACTTTTCTTAAAAGACTAGGCTCTTGTCAATCCTTGTAGTGATGCAAATAACTATACTTCTACAATATATAGTGAAGTGATATATTTTCCACTTGGGTGTTGAGTGAGGCATTGTAGATTTTAAAATCCAAGCCATATCCTCCACTTTGAGATGATGCAAATTCTCCTTTCTCATGATTGTGGGTAGTAAGTATGTTTTTCCACACGGACAATGACGATGATATTTTATCTCATAAAATTAACCAACACACTTGTGTTTCAAATTTTTAAAAGAGGAACTACGTGTACCCTGATCCCCTATTGCACGAAAGGTGGTACGTAGGCACTAAAGGTCCGCAACCGCGGCGGGTGCAAAAAATCATAAAAAATACTTCTTTTCTTACCTCCACCATCTATTTTTATACAACACATTTTCATAGCCAAAATATACAGATTTTACAAAGAGGTTCCTGCGGAGTACCGTAGATGTTTAGGGTGCTAATACCTTCCCTTTGCATAACCAACCCCCTTACCTTGAATCTTTCCCCCTTTTTTTGGGTTATTCTCTCTTTTCCCATTCCTTTGGAAAAAATAAAGCGTGGTGGCGACTCTTATTTTGATTTGTATAAAGGCTAGTCAATCCAATGGCTTAGTCTTGAACATTTCTACCGCTACAATTAGAACCAAACTTTGTTCTAACAATCTCCCTCTTTTTGATGATGACAAAACAATTAGATTTTGAAGAAAAAAATTTGTGCAAGTGTGAGAGTCTCCCCCTGAGATAGATAATCTCCCCCTGAGATTGATATTTCTTCTTCTGAAAAATTAATTAAAGAGTTTAAGAGCATAAGGGAAACTTAATGAGATTTTGCTCTTCAGAGCTTTGAGATGTTTTTCTTTCAGAGTTCTTTTAGCAGTTCTTTTCCAGATGATGTTCAAAGCATGGTCTTTTAGAGTCTTGAGGTACCTGCATATCTCTTAAACAGAACAAAGCTTTGTATTTTGTTAGAAATGTTTGAGACTTAGTCCCATAACTGTTATCATGTATCTGATCAAAATCTTATTTTCTCCCCCTTCTTGTCATAATCAAAAAGTAAAAAAAAAAAAAGAGATTCAAAATATTTGTATATTGAAGATTCAAAGGAAAAAAGAGTTACAAAACAAAAAACAACAGGGAAACTAAAACAATTAAAACTTGGATTGACGAGAGACAAGAGAAAGAAGAAGATCCAACGGCCTAGAGGAAGAAACAACATTTTTTGACTTAAAAGAAGGTTTTGAAAATTTTCCTTTTTGACATGCTTCACAAAGAGCTTCTGATTTGAACTTCAGATTAGGAAGTCCGCTGAACAGATTGAGTTTGTTAATTTGAGATATTCTTCTCATGCTAACATGACCCAATCTTCTGTGCCAGACCCATTGCTCATCGCTAACATACATAAGGAATTTTATATTTTGAGATTTAAGATCAGAAAGATTAGTTTTATAGATGTTGTTCTTTCTCTTGCCAGTAAAAAGGATTGATCCATCTTTTTGACTAACATCTCTACAGGATTTTTGATTAAATATTATGTCATAACCGTTGTCACTTAATTGACTTATGGACAACAAGTTATGCGCTAATTCTTTTACCAACAGAACATTAGTTATAGAAGGAAGGTTACCATTTCCAATGGTTCCAGAACTAATAATCTTTCCTTTTTTATTTCCTCCAAATTTGACATCTCCTCATGATTTAAGTTCCATACTTTGGAACATAGACTTTCTTCCCGTCATATCTCGCGAGCATCCAGAGTCCAAGTATGACTGGTGTTTCAACTGAGCTGTTAAGGACATCTGCAACATAGATTATTTTCTCCTTAGGTACCCATTTCTTTTTGGGTCCTTTTTGGTTAGAGTTTCTAAAGTTCAGGTTGAACTTTGATTTTGCATAAGAATTTTTAGAATGAGAAGTGTATTTAATATCATGTGTGTGCCCAAAACTAAATTGTTTGTGTAGTGGTTTATATGTGATAACCATTTCCTCAACAGGCTTAGGTTTATATATTTCTTTCCCTTTGGGAGCTTTATATCCAATGTTTCTTCTGTCATTTCCACTAACACCATAGATCATTGAAGCCATTCTGCTTCTATTTATGCTTTTAGCAAGAAACTTTTGAAAACTAGAGTCATATTCTTTAAGAATATCTTTTGAACTTGAAGCAGAATCTGAAATAGGGATATTTTGAAATTTTTGAACTTCCTCTTTGAGTTTAAAATTGTTTTCTTTAAGTTCAGAGTTTTCTATTTTAAGTTTCTAAACATCAGATGCAAGATTCTTTTTGAGTTTCTTGTATTTGATTTTGAGTTTACTATAGTTTTCAAGAAGTTCAGATAAGCTTTCAGCAAGTTCAGTTCTAGAAAATTCAGAGAATACCTCTTTTGGTTCTGAATTAGAGTCTAAGTCATCATCATTCGTAGTGGTAGCCATAAACGCTAGATTAGTGTGTTCATCTTCTGAGTCAGATTCAACTTCAAAAGATTCTGAATCATCCCAGGTGGTCATCATGCCTTTCTTTCTTCCAAACTTTTTCTTTGGTCTTTCTCTTTGCAGTTTAGGACAATCACTTCTGCAGTGTCCTGGTTCTTTACATTCATAGAAAACTATATCTCTCCTGCTTGACTTCTTATGTCTAGAAGATTCTGGTTTATCTTCTGACCTCTTGTAGTTTTTGAACTTCTTTTGTCTGTGCTTCCACATCTGGTTGATCCTTCTGGAGAGCAGAGATAACTCATCTTCTTCTGATGCAGAATCTTCAGAGTTTCCTTCTTCTGCCTGAAAAGTGTTAGTTTCACATTTTTTAATAGATTTAAGGGCGAAAGACTTACCTTTCTTCTGAGGCTCATGTTCATCAAGTTCTATCTCGTGACTCCTTAAAGCACTGATAATTTCTTCAATGGATACATCATTCAAATCTTTTGACACTTTGAATGCAGTAACCATAGGTGCCCATCTTCTGGGTAAACTTTTGATAATTTTCTTAACATGCTCTGCCTTGGTGTATCCTTTGTTCAGAACTCTCAGGCTAGCAATCAGAGTTTGGAATCTCGAGAACATAACTTCAATAGACTCATTTTCTTCCATTTTGAAGGCTTCATATTTCAGGATGAGATCTAGAGCTTTTGTATATTTTACTTGAGCATTTACTTCATGATTCATTTTGAGAGACTCAAACATGTCATGTGTTGTATCTCTGTTAGTGATTTTCTCATATTTAGTTTTTGAGATAGCGTTCAGAAAGATGTTTCTGGCTCTGTGGTGATTCCTTAAATCTAACTTCTGTTGTTTTATCCATGTTCTTTCTGTCAATCTTGTTTCCGTCTTTGTCTTCTGGATGAGTGTACCCATCTAGGACCAAATCCCATAGATCAACATCATGACATAGAAAGAAACTTTCTAGTCTATCCTTCTAGTATTCAAAATCTTCTCCATCAAACACAGGAGGTTTGGTGCAGTTGTTGTTGTTTTGTTCAGTTGCCATAGTGTTTTCCTTCTGGATCTTTTTCTGACACTGTTAGGTGTTTGCACCCAGAACTAGAGCTCTGATGCCAATTGAAGGGTGAGAAAACACTTAGAAGGGGGGGGGGGGGGGGGGGGGGGGGGGGGGGGGGGGGGGGGGGGGGGGGGTGGGGTGGGTTGAATAAGTTTATTCTTTTTTCTCCGCGCAATACTAATGGAAGGACACAAGTATTTTTATTCCTGGTTCATTTGAAACTCAAACTACTCCAGTCCACCCGCCAAGGTTATTTCGCCTCTCTCAACGAGGACTTAACCCACTATAATCAAACTGATTACAAATGCACAACCAAACTGTTGTGACTAACAATATAATGCACAAGCCAACTGCAAGTGACTAACACCTCTAAGACTCAACTAGTCCTAGCCTTCTTGAGAAATCTGACCCAATTGGTCTCTCAAGAAACACTTACAAAATTATCTCTTAATAATAGTGAAACTGAATGCTTCTAATAAGCTTTATCACAAATTGTGATTTATCACTAAGATTGTTGCTCAATGCTTTAGATCTACCCACTATACAATATTGGTTTACAAGTATGAAGACAGTGAGCGTAAGATTTTTTTCTCGTGGATCAGTAACCTTTCTTTGAAATAAAAGGTCTTCTATATATAGCTTCCAATTCTTGATCGTTACTGCCTTGATGAGAGTGCATGCATTTAATGATGCGTGTAGGCTTGGTCTTTACGTTTCCAATGCTCGTGCGTAGTACACTTGAGTGTGTTAGCCGTATTAGCATTTAATAACCAACGGTACTGTCAGGTCTTGTCTCTAGAAGTTTAAGTGTTTTCTTGTAGCGTTGCCATTTCAGAGTATACTTTATCTTTTCTTCTATCATAGTATTCTTCAATTTATTTGTTCATCAGAGTTTGCTTTAATCTTGCATTATCAGATGTTGCTTTCAGCGTGCTTCTTTCAGATCTTTGCTTCAGCTTGCTTTATCGAGGTTCGCTTAGTATTGCTCTTCATCAGAGTTTGCTTTGGAGTGCTTCCTTTTGAGTTTGCTTTAGACTTGCATAGAATGCTGTTTCTTTCTAAGATACATGAGTCAGAACATTATCTGAACTTTAGAGAACACACAAGTCAGAGTATAAAAATATATTTCACAATATTTTATTTCATTGTTATCATCAAAACTCTAAGATATGATTAGAATCAAACTTTGTTCTAACACCACACACATAAAATTATACAATTCTTACACTTGAAAACCTTGTTTTTTTAGTCACAAAACCATGTTTCTTTCTTCACGTGAATATCACCACCAACAATTACCATGATGCAAAGACGCGGCCAGCCTCGTGCAACACTGTCACTCGTCATATCTCTACACAATCGCACCGCACCAACTCCGAGCAAGCCGTCGACATCTCTTCTGACTCATCATCTAGAACCACTGTAGGTACCGCTTTTCTGTTTATTCTGTTTGTGATTTCGCAATGCCTTGTGTTGTTTTGTTTGTATTTGAGATAGGAGAAAGAACAATACAAAAGAAAATAAGAAGTTAGTGTTGCTCTCTCTCTCTCTCTCTCTCTCTCTCTCTCTCTCTCTCTCTCTCTCTCTCTCTCTCTCTCTCTCTCTCTCTCTCTCTCTCTCTCTCTCTCTCCTCTCTCTCTCTCTCTCTCTCTCTCTCTCTCTCTCTCTCTCTCTCTCTCTCTCTCTCTTTTTGTGCATTGATGTACTATTATTGTGGTGTATTTTTTGTTTTTATTTAGTATTAATCATTGCCACTTGTCAGCATCCTATTGGTCATGAGTAATGGTGGAAAAGTCACTAGAATCTCATAGTTCTTAATTATAAAAGAAAATGAAATAATAATAATAATAATAATAATAATAATAATAATAATAATAATAATAATTACAAGAAATCCTTCCTATTTTAATCTTACACCCATTAAGTTAACCAATCCACTCTCTTTTATTTTAGTCATTCTATCTAATTTAGTAAGTTTATTTACTTTAATTAACTTAATTAATTTTATTTTTATTTAGTTCTTTTTCTCTTAATTGTTATTGGAAAATACTAAAGATCGCAAAATTAACCATGTGTACATATTTAAAAAAATCAAGCAATTTTCACAATTAACTAATTCAAACATTCTATAAATAATAGGATATCCATCTTCGAGTAATTAAATCGGTTGACACATCGTCTACCGGTTTATTATTCACAAAATCAAACAATTGAACTCCATGCAACTCACCAAATTTACCATCTACAAATGACACGTGGCCAATATTTGGCCACATGATTGGGATACTATATCAAACTTCCTCTTCTCTGTATCATACTCACTACCAAACAAACATCAAAACAGCTAACCAATGTCAAACAATTTTTCAACTAACATAACAGAAACTACAAGATTATTTTTGAAAAAGGATTAAGGAGAAATACTTTTAAATTAACTGGGAACTGCGTCTACGATCACTCAACTTACAACCCAGACAAGGTTCATGGGAAATTTTAAAAGCAATTCTATGCAATCCATAAAAAACATCAACCAAACCATGAACTACAAAATAGGACTCTGATTTCTCTTAAGAGGATACGTAGGCATACGATTAAAATCACAGGGAGTTCCCCTAATAATAAATTAAAACCCTATTTCTTGAAAAAAACACTTCTAAACCTAGTATCCTTGTTATGATACGGTGGCAGAACCGACTGTTTTTACTGGTTTGCGTTTTGCGTTTTTTGTTCGCAAAATGTCGCGGTAAGCAAGAGTCGCCATCGACTTTTATTTTATCCAATCGGGAAAAGGAAAAAGAATAGAAAAAACCTTTTTCGAGAATGTTTCTGAGTACGGGGGGTAGATTATAGAAAGGGAAGGTGTTAGCACCCTTTCTATCCGTAGTTATCTACGGGCTCTTAGGTACTTGCTCATTTTTCAAATTTCTCGTGTGTGTTTGTCTTGAAAATGTTTTACTTTATGATAACCATCGTATCAGTCCTTAAGGATGTGACGAATTTTGTTTTGAAAATTTGTTTCGAAAGGTGTTTGTGTGAAAAGTTTTCATTGAGCAAGTACTTAAGATTCTACGGACTCGAAAAAAGATTGTTTGTTCTCGTTTCCTTTAGACAATGCTATCCTACTATTAAGGAGTATGTAGCACCATCGTTGGAGTTGTAAGGGACATTCGAAATGGATAAGTACAATCACTAAAGCAACAGTTAGAAAACTTTAGTAGTAACCCTAGAGTCTTAAGATCTTTTCGGGGTAACATTTCCGAGGCAACATTCAAATGGGACAATTTGATCTTTTTAGACTGGAGGGAAACCACTGAAATCTCCTATGCTTAATGATTGTTTACTGAAGGCAACCGAAGTGAGGTAAACCCTAGGAGTGAATATGTGCATATGAATTGTTTCAGTCATTTAATCTTTGCACATTAGGTGATCTACCGTTTTAATTTCAAGTAATTCTTTCCATACAATCCTATTAGCATACATCTAGACAGTTAAATATTTGCAGGAATTTGAAAGTGCGGGAAAAATAAACCTAGCTATTACAAGGCTTCGGGGATAGGGATTAATTACATAACAAAAGAATCAGGGATTAAAGCAGTAAATAAAACCCTGGTTTAACTATTATAAACCATTGGCAGTTACAAAAATAATAAAACAAATTAAAATGCGCGCGGAAAATTAAATGCGAGGAGAAATTGAAAAAATAACCTAAACCCTAATTGAAAGAAAAAAAGATTTTTGTACATTTTTTATTGGAGAAAACAATGAAGTTGCAATTTAAATAAAACCCTAATTTCTAATTGCTTTTTAATTATGAAAAAGTATTTAAGTTAACCTAATTAATTAAAATAAATGTTTTAATGAAAAAATGATTTTTGTGTATTTTTAAAGAAAATTAATTAAATTATGTACAATTCAAATCCTAAGTCTAATTATTTTTAATTATAAAAAGAGATTAAATTTCCCTAAGTTAATTAAACTAAATTAATTAAAAAATAAAATATTTTTATTAAAAAAGATTTTTGAAGTTTGTTGTGATTTTTTTATTTAACAAAGAAAATGATTTTTGTGTTAATTAATTAAAACAAATAAAGGAAATTAATTAAAGAAATTAAAAAAAGAAATAGAAAGAAAATGCAACTGGGCCTGTATGCTAGCAAATGGGGGGTGTCAATCTGAATTTTTTAGGACCAAAATGCTTCAAGCCCGGTCAACATTTGGTGCCTTGTAGCGTTGACTTTAGGGCGTATCATAGTCCCTCACTGCTGGAGCATTGGATCTGATAGCATGCTTGATCAAGTGACTGGACGCAAGGATGTACAGTGGACACCAGGATGAGAGATGCGTGGGATCTGTTGAAATAAAATAACATAAAGGGAATGTTGGGACCTGGTATCGAACCCAGGTCCTTATGCTCAATACCAATGCCTCGTTGCCAGCTGTGCTACGCGTTTTAGTTGTTAGTATAAGGAAAACAAAATATAATGTAAAGAAAACAAATCCCTGATTCCCAAGCACACGAAATTTTAAATGAGCAAATGGCTGGCTGACACCTAACCTTCTTCTACCTTTCTTCGTCGCCTTAGATACTTGTACCCTTTACCTACGGACAAAGGTCTGTGGCTACAAACCTGTAAAACTCAAAAATCCACAAAACGCAAGATAAATGAAATCTAACTATATAGATCAACTCGTTTTGATCTTGTGATCATCATGGTACCCTTCTTTTTACCCAATTTAACTTGTAGAACAAACCCCTAAACTGCACACACAAACCCTAACAATGGCAAAGGCACATATAGGCTTCAAAAATGCAATTAAATTATTCAGTTAGCTTGCAAACACGATGAGGATCACAAATATATAACTTAAACATACTAATGATGCAAGAAATACAGTAATCGATTTTGAAATGAAGGCAAATTGTATGAATGCTAGGGGGATATTATGGGTGTGAGAATGCGTGCCACTGATCGTATTAGCTTCTGGGAAGGTCCAAGAAACGATTGGAAGCGTTGGAATGGCTTGACTTGATCTCTAAGTTAAAAAACGATCCATCACTTTTTGTCACTTTTTTTGAGTTTTGTTTGTTGTTTTCACGACTGCCAAACTTTATGCCATGCTTTGTTCTTGTCCAATATATATCTAGGAATGCATTAGGGTTACAAACTTGGATTGAACCTTTGCAATTATGAGATATTTGATTTGATTTTCATGTTACATATAAACTTTCTATTTTGAGCCAAATCATCCCTTTCTTGTACCAATTATGCTTGATTCGTTTTGGCCTTGATAACTCAACATATTTTGTTTGCCAACCTGTCCAAAAACCAAATCAAATCATATCTTTCCTATTATTCATCAATTATTTGATTTAATTCAATTTTTAATTAATAAAAAATAAAAATGAATTGAAAAATGAAGCAAATAATGTCTGGGTGAATATTTGTGTCGTGGACCACATTATAAGTGACGTGCAAGCATAAAAAGTTAGGCCCATTTAGCAAAAAATGCATTTTTTAGCACATTTGACTTTTGACAATTTTGCAAAAAGGGTCAACTTTGACGAAGCATATCTCCTCCAATTTTAACCCTAGAGAGGTGTTCTTGGACTTTTTAGGAAGCTTAGGATGTCCCCTAAGAAACCCTTTTTGTCTCATCTCAATTGAGTCTTCCATGTTCATGTAAGAAGCTTTGGCCCAAAAGGTGTTTTTGTTGACTTTTCAAAAGGACCCATAAGGTAGAAATTCATATCTTTTTATGAGTGCATATTTTGAACTTGTGGGATGAAGATGAGTTGCAGGGAATTGAATTCTCTACAAAATGAGCCTTGGGTGGAAAATTTCTGATGAAGCATGTGGAAGTTATGCTTGGTCAAAGTTTGGTTGACTTTTCCTAAGAAACCCTAATTTATCAACTTTTGGGTTTTGATGCATTAGGAGCATTCCTTGGGGAATCATGATCAACCCTTGATCAAATGATGAAATTCACTTCAAAATGTTAATGTTAACCAAAAATCTTGAAGTTTTACTGTATGTGGGTCACAATTGACTTTTGACCTAATACAGTCGATTCTCAAGCATTTGAGCAGTTGACTGAGCAAACTTCTTGTGCAAGGCATGAAACTTGACATGAAGGGTTTTGAGATCATATTAGGACCATGGAGAGCATATGATATCTTTGTAGTTCACCTTTCTTGATGAGAATGGAAACCCTAATTTGAGACACACTGCCTTAGGAGAGAGTTTGTATGGTCAACTCTTGGGAAAACTTGAGAAAATTGAGGATCTCAATGGAAATGTATTGAGTAAAATGAGAGGTAAAATTTTGGGGTACAACAACTGCCCCTGTTCAATCTTCTTAAACCTGAGGATGTAGATTGGCTTGTCTGCCTTTCGTGATCTGAAGGTGGAAGATGATTGAACACTAGAGTGCCTAGAAATTTGCACTCGCATGAAGTGGCACTTGATTTGTGATGTCGGGAATGGGCTTTATAGATGCCATTCGGAAGTTGATGATAGAAGATTGTCGGAGATAGGCTTAAAGATGCCATCCTGGGTGTGACGGAGAATCGTCGAAGATGGGCTTGAAGATGCCATCTGGAGGATGTTGATTTCCTGAGACATTCCTTCGATGAGAGTTCCTGTTACTGTTGTCAATGAGGTATCTGCTGAGGAACGTTGGTATCTGTCTTGGGAGGAATAGAATTTTTAGGAGCTTCAGTTGTCCATTACTCTACTGGGGAAATAACTTCGACTTGAGGAAGCGGAAGTGAACTGCATATCTGGTCAGGGTATATGTTGCATTGCGACTTACTGGGGAAATGCGAAACCAATCATGTTTGATCAGGTCCCGGTCTTACAGTGTTGTGGACTACTGTCTGGAGATAAGAGAGGAGGAACCTGGATAGTAAGGTTATGACAAGGAACCTGGATAGTATGGTTACTTCGATATGAAAGCCTGGATAGTAGGGCTGTGAGAAGGAACCTGGATAGTAGGGTTACTTCGATATGAAAGCCTGGATAGTAGGGATGTGAGAAGGAACCTGGATAGTAGCGTTACTTCGATATGAAATCTGGGATAGTAGGGTTGTGAGAAGGAACCTGGGTCGTAGGGTTACTTGGATATGAAATCCTGAATAGTAGGGTTGTGAGAAGGAACCTAGATAGTAGGGTCACTTCGATATGAAAGCTTGGATAGTAGGGTTGTGAGAAGGAACCTGGGTCGTAGGATTACTTTGATATGAAAGCCTGGATAGTAGGGCTGTGAGAAGGAACCTGGGTAGTAGGGTTACTTCGATATGAAAGCATGGATAGTAGGGCTGTGAGAAGGAACTTGGATAGTAGGGTTACTTCGATATGAAAGCTTGGATAGTAGAGCTGTGAGAAGGAACCTGGGTCATAGGGTTACTTTGATATGAAAGCCTGGATAGTAGGGCTGTGAGAAGGAACCTGGATCGTAGGTTTACATTGATATGAAAGCCTGGATAGTAGGGCTGTGAGAAGGAACCTGGGTCGTAGGGTTGCTCCGATATGAAAGCCTGGATAGTAGGGTTGTGAGAAGGAACCTGGATAGTAGGGTTTCTTCGATATGAAAGCCTGGATAGTAGGGCTGTGAGAAGGAACCTGGGTAGTAAGGTTACTTCGATATCAAAGCTTGGATAGTAGGGCTGTGAGTGGGAACCTGGATAGTAAGGTTACTTCGATATGAAAGCCTGGATAGTAGGGTTGTGAGAAGGAACCTGGATAGTAGGGTTACTTCGATATGAAATCCTTGATAGTAAGGCTGTGACAAGGAACCTGGATAGTAAGGTTACTTCGATATGAAAGCCTGGATAGTAGGGCTATGAGAAGGAACCTGGATAGTAGGGTTACTTCGATATAAAAGCCTGGATATTAGGGCTATGAGAAGAAACCTGGGTCGTAGGGTTACTTCGAGATGAAATCCTGGATAGTAGGGTTGTGAGAAGGAACCTGGATAGTAGGGTTACTTCGAAGCGATAGTGTAGATTAGTTGACTCGTTTAGTTTCGGGAACCGAGTTTCTGTTATTCGTCTGTAGATGTGATCTGTATAACTACTGGTTTTGTCGAAGCTAATCATCTTTTCCTGAAAAGATATCAGGGTTAGTTATCTGCGATGCATGACATGCAGGGTGAGATGATGTTCTAAAAAATAAATGAGATTATACTGAGTATGACATGTATGCGTATGTCATGATGTATGTTCATGAAATGTTTCCGGGGTATGCTCGCGTCTGGAGGTTGCTGGAGGTTTGAAAATATTATGTCGGGACGAGATGCTGGAGAATAACTCTGCGGGGACCAAACTTAGGGGGAGGAGATACTCTGTTGGTAGACCCGCTGATCTGGAGGAATAAACTTAGCTGGGGATGAAATTTCGTTGCTGGAGATGATGAGCTCTGTCAAAGATTGAGCTTCTGTATCTGGAGAAATAAACTCCGCTTGGGGGATGAAATTTACTGACTCGCCCGCGATTATGAACCTCGGCTGGGGATAGTTACGTCCTGTTTCGGGAAAGCTGACATCAATGCCTTTGGATACTTTTACTTTGTGGGGAGTGTATGTACCAATAATTATGTTCCCAAGCTGGCTCTATCCCGGTACCTGCTAGGCAGAGTAACTGTTGGGTTTGGCACTTCTTGTTTTTGCCCCTGTTTCTGGAATTACGAGTAATTGTCTTTTGTTTCTTATGTAAATATTTATGAGCAGCAATCATTTTCAAATGCATATATCAAAAATAAATCATTGGACATTCTTGCAAAATAAAACAGAAAAAGAAACGAATTGAAGTTTTTTTTTGTCAAAGTGACTTGTATTGATTTTTTGAAGTTGGCTTGTAATAGGCGTTTTTTGTACAAAGAGGCTAATGCGCTAGTAAGAGAACGCCGTTGAAAGAAATTACAATTTGTGTAAAATAAAGAAAAACAGCTATGTGAAACAACCCCATTGGGTTCCAACTCTGCTATCGCCTTTATATCTTTAAGCGTCTCATCACTTTGCTACTTAGTTGAAGGTAGATCAGATTGGTTGGCACCGTCCGAGCTTGATAGTCGATACCGAAGTCTGGTCACAAGATGATCCAATGAGACATAGTGATACGCTTCGATCCCTAATTTTTGCCTGGACCGCCCTTTCGGGTTTTCAGTCCACCGGGATACCCTTTTTTTCCCAAGCCGCCCTTTCGGGTTTTCGACTTGCCGGGTGTACAAATGTTTTTCATTTTCATCCCTTACTTTTTCCCGAACCCTTTTGGTTCACCAGGAAGCCCTTATTTTAGCCTAGGCCAATCGACCTAGGGGGTATGCATTGACAGGGTGAGGAAGGTCGTCACCGTCCATGGGGGTTAGAATCATAGCTCCTCCCGAGAAAACGTTCTTAACCACAAATGACCCTTCGTACGTGGGGGTCCATTTTCCCCTGGGATCATCTTGCGGCAGTATGATGCGTTTGATCACTAGATACCTTACTTGATATTCTTGACGCCTGAATTTCTTGTTAAAGGCCTTGATCATTAGCTTTTGATACGTTTGACCATGGCAGATAGCAGTAAGTCTCTTTTCATCAATTAGATTCAGCTGATCAAGTCGGGTTTGGATCCAGTCGTCTTCGTTCAAACCTGCATCCTTCATAATCCTGAGAGAAGGTATCTGGACTTCGATGGGTAGGACTGCCTTCATGCCATATACCAGATAGTAGGGTGTTGCCCCTGTCGACGTCCATGTTGAGGCACGGTACCCATGAAGAGCGAATGGTAACATCTCATGCCAGTCTTTATATGTCACCGTCATCTTCTGTACAATCCTTTTGATGTTCTTGTTAGCTGCTTCAACAACGTCGTTCATCTTCGGTCGGTAGGGAGAAGAATTATGGTGCTGTATCTTGAACTGTTTACAGAGCTCGGTGATCATCGTGTTGTTGAGATTCGTACCATTGTTAGTAATAATTCTCTCTGGCACACCGTATCGACATATCATATTATGTCGGATAAACCGCACCACAATGTTCTTGGTCACTGTAGCAAAAGAGGCTTCCTCAACCCACTTCGTGAAGTAATCAATGGATACCAAAATGAAGCGATGTCCATTGGAAGCAGTGGGCCTGATTTCTCCGATCATGTCGATGCCCCACATTGCAAAGGGCCACGGAGCTGTCAAAACATTTAAGGGGACCAGAGGCACATGCACCTTATCAGCATAGATTTGGCACTTATGATAAGTTCGAGAGTGCTGATAACAATCAGCTTCCATAGTGGACCAGTAGTATCCTGCTCGTAGGATCTTTTTAGCCATGGTATGTCCACTAGAATGGGTTCCGAAGGTGCCTTTATGTAGATCTGTCATGATCCTCTCTGCTTCGCTCTTGTCTACACATCGTAGCAGTGTGGAGTTATGGTTGCGTTTATAGAGGATTCCATTACTGAGGAAGAACTTTGCAGTGAATCTTCTCTGAAATTTCTTATCATTGACAGATGCCCCTTCGGGATACTCCTGAGCCTTGAGATACCTTTTAACTTCTGAAACCAGGGTTTGTCTGCCACTTCTTCGGTATCGATTTCACAGCAGTGTGCTGGTTCATCCTACCTATCAATGGTGATTTGGGGAGCTTCATTGTCCCACCTAACTTTGAACATAGAAGACATGGTAGCTAGCGCGTCTACTAACTAGTTCTCCTCTTGTGGGAAATGTTTAAAAGTCACCTCCTCAAAGTGTGGGAGCAATGTCAGTACATATTCTTTGTAAGGAATAAGGTTTGGCTGCTTCGTATCCCACCCGCCTTTGATCTGACTTATCACCAGAGTGGAATCCCCGAATACACTTAAGAACTTAATCCTCAGGTCAATAGCATCTCGAAGACCCATGATACATGCTCCATACTCCGCCATGTTGTTGGTGCTGTTGAAACATAATCGGGCGGTGAACGGAGTATGACATCCCTCGGGAGATATGATTACAACGCTAATTCCGTTACCCAACGTGTTTGAGGCTCCATCAAAATACATAGACCATCGGGATCCCTCCTCGGGTCCTTCATCCAGTCTAGGTTCTTCGTAGTCAGTCACCAACATAATATTCTCATCCGGGAACTCGAAATTCATGGACTGGTAGTCATCCACGGCCTGATGAGCCAAATGATCAGCCAATATACTCCCCTTTATTGCTTTTTGGGTTGTGTATTGTATGTCATACTCAATTAATATCATTTTCCACCTTGCTATCCTTTTGGAGAGAGCGGGCTTCTCGAAAATATACTTGATCGGATCCATCTTTGATATCAACAAAGTAGTGTGAGTCAGCATATACTGTCTCAGTCGATGAGCAGCCCATGCTAAAGCGCAACAAGTTTTCTCGACCAATGAGTATCGTGTCTCACAGTCGGTAAATTTTTTGCTAAGGTAATATATGGCGTGCTCTTTTCGACCAGACTCGTCATGCTGCCCCAGCACACACCCCATTGAATTGTCTAGCACTGTCAAGTATAATATCAAAGGTCTTCCTTCAACTGGAGGCATCAGAATTAGTGGTTCTTGAAGGTATTCCTTGATTCTTTCGAAAGCGGTCTGGAATTCATCATTCCACTTTACCACTTGATCTTTCTTCAAAAGCTTGAAGATTGGATCACAAGTAGCAGTCAGATGTGAAATGAACCTGGCGATGTAATTCAGATGTCCCGGGAAACCCCTAACTTCCTTCTTTGTACGGGGAGCCGGCATCTCTTGTATGGCCTTTACCTTCGCAGGGTCTACCTGAATACCCTTCTCACTGACAATAAAACCCAAAAGTTTACCAGATCTTACCCCGAAGGTGCACTTGTTCAGATTCAACCTCAGCTTGTATGTCTTCAACCTGTCGAACAGTTTTTGTAAATGATCAAGGTGCTCTTCCTCAATCTGAGACCTGGCTATCATGTCATCAACATAAACTTCGATCTAATGATGAATCATATCATGGAATAAAGCGACCATGGCGCGCTGATAGGTTGCCCCGACATTGTTCAACCCAAAAGGCATCACCTTATAACAGAAGGTGCCCCACTGTGTAATGAAGGTTATATTCTCCATGTCTTCAGGAGCCATCTTGATCTGGTTGTAGCTAGAGAAACTGTCCATGAAGGAGAAGATTTTGTGTTGCATGGTGTTGTCGAACAGAACGTCAATGTGAGAAAGAGGGAAGTCATCCTTGGGGCTTGCCCTGTTCATATATCTGTAATCCACACACATCCGTACCTTACCGTCCTTCTTAGGTACCGAAACGACATTAGCAACCCACTGTGGATATGAAGTGACAGCTAAGAACCCTGCGTCGAACTGTTTCATAACCTCTGTCTTGATCTTCTCTGACATTTTAGGGCGCATACGGTGGACCTTCTGTTTAATCGGAGGACAGTCTTCTTTAGTCGGCAGGCGATGTACCACAATATCAGTGTCCAAACCAGGCATGTCCTCATAGGACCAGGCGAAGATCTCAACATACTCGTGCAACATCTGTATCAACCTATGTTTGACGCTAAGCTGCAAATTCGCACCTATTTTAACCTCTTTTCTGTCTTTCTCAGTACCCAAGTTCACTGTCTCAACCGGCTCTTCATGAGGCTGTATGGTCCTTTCTTCCTGTTGAAATAGTCTAGCAAGTTCTCCAGGCACTTCACAATCATCCTCACCTTCGTCCTCGGCTTGGTTGATCGAATTTTCGAAGTCATAACTGGCAATAGCATAGCTGCTATCAATGGGATCCAGAGTGGATATGGATCTGCAGTACGATACGTGAGTGTGTGTAAGAGAATAGTTGTTTTGATAATAGTGAAAAACAGAAAAGAAAAACAGAGAGCGCAAAATTTGTATGCAAGAGAACGTCGAATGCTTTATTAATGATATATGAAATGACAAATAATAGCCCTCACAAGCAAAGCCAATGTGCCTCGGGAAAGACACTAGGCCGTAGAGTTTTAAATTGTTTATTACAAAACTAAAAACAAGTAAGTCAATTACTGCGGAATAAAAGAAACAGGTATAAAGTCCCTAGTCATCCAGTTACTCGGTCCACCATTGGCTGTTGGGTAGATCCAGTTGTCGATGTCTGAGTCTTCTTCGCTGTCTTCAATGGCGTTAATTCCCTGATTGCTGATGTGTAGGGGAGGTCTTCCAGTCCGAGCGCGTCTAACAACCCTTTGAGCCCCTGTAGTAAAGCCCAAACCAAATTTGTTAGTTTTCTGAGTGAAATCAGGGAGCTGACCCCAATTGGCACACCCACCTTCTTCAACCACGGCCCTGGCGTCCTTGAGAGAAGCAATCTTCAAAGGAGGTTTGTTGGTAGTAGTTTCAGTTGATGCTAAGATTTGAGGGACCTCTTCGAAGTTATGGCAAGGAGTTTCTATGAATTCCCCATCCATCTCTATGTAGCGGAAGGAATTGAGGTGACTCACCATATACTCCTCTTCACCCCGCACAGTGACAATCTTCCCTTTTACCGGATACTTCAGCATTTGGTGGAGTGTGGAAGTGACTTCCCCAACCTCGTGGATCCAAGGACGACCCAGCAAACAAGAATATGACGGTCTGATATCCATCACATAGAAAGTGGACCCAAAAGTCTGAGAACCCACTTTGACAGGGATTTCCATCTCCCCGTGCACCATTCTCTTAGATCCGTCAAAAGCCCTTATCACAATGTTACTAGGCTTTAGTGTTAAACCCTCACAATCCAACCGATCCAACGCCTTCTTCGGTAGAATATTCAGCGAAGACCCAATATCTACCAGCACATGAGCCATATTGGTGCCCCTGCATTCAATCGAGACATGCAGGGAATCATTATGCTTCCTTCCCTTTGGTGTCAAGTCTGCATCTGAAAAACCCAGCCCATTATCAGCAGTTAGGCTGGCCACACAATCTTTGAACTAATCAGCTGAAGTTTCCTGCGGCACATGCACAGTCTTGAGGAATGCAATCAAAGCCTTCACATGGGCTTCAGAACACAACATCAAAGACAACATGGATATATTCGATGGGGTCTGCCCCAACTGCTCTACCACATTATAGTCGCTCTTCTTAATGATTTTCAGTATTTCTTCCATTTCTTGCTTAGAGGCTTCCACAACAATTTTCTTAGGCGCCTCCGTCCGGGCAGGCTCACCTATAATTTCTTTGCCGCGGGTATCAGATGATTCGCCAACAGGGGTAATAACTGGAGTAAGAACATGAGCAATAGTTGATGTATTAGCAGGAGTAATAGATGGAATGACAATAGGCTTGTTGACAGTTTTAGGGGAAATCTTGGGAGAGAAGACCCTTCCACTTTAGGTGATTTTGATGGTTCCGACAATATTACCAATATCAGGATCAACCTCTTCATCTTTCAAATCTTGTTTGATGCCATGATAGTACATATCGGCACCATAATGCCGGGTGACAGCTTTGTCCGAGACATACGAGACAGGACCAAGAACAGTGATTATCAGCGGAGCAATTCTTGGAGCAGATGTAATCCTAACATGTCTTCTCGAGGAGACCTTGGAAGGATTGGAGGAAATGGTTATAATGGCGATGTCTTCAATTGGAACAACAGGAACCATAGTTTTCTCAAACAAAATTTCTTTGCTATCTATCAGGCGTCGAACACCTAATTTCAACAAACGGAAACCAGAGGGTAGAAACGAACACATGTGGAAACCTTCACCATAACCCGGAAATAAACTGGCCAACGGAAAATTCTTCTTGACATTCATGAGAGGAGTAGAAACTTTATCAACAGAGGTAACAAACAAATCAGTGTCAACAACATTAACTCCACGACCGTGTTTAGGCATGGGAGAAGTTATGACATTTGGCTTTTCCAGAGCATCAAAATCTATTTCCTTGGCTTCAATCAAGTCTTGTACTTTGTTCCTCAGAGCCCAGTAGTCATTTGTATCGTGGCCAGGACTCTCAGAGTGATAGGCACATCGGGCATTTGGATCATATCGGGGGGATGTAGTATTTGGATTCTTGGGAGCCTCTTTCAAGGTTGCCAAGTTGGATCTCAGCAGATGAGGTAGAACTTCAGCCAATATCATGTTGATTCGGGTAAACAGTCATTGTGGTCTTTCCACCCTTTGTTGATTGTTGCATTGTGGAGCAACTGCAGGCCTATGTATCATTACGACACTTACTGTCTGACGATGTTCAACCCTGTTTTGGCCCCTCGGGCTATAGATGGCACTGGCTTCCTTCTTACCAGCAAAATGCTTCTTTACCAAACTCGAAGAGGCATCCTTTTGTATCTTTCCGCTTCGAATCCCAACTTCTACTCTTTCTCCAGTTAGAATCAGCTCGGTGAAGCCAACTGACGAGTTGTCGATCAAATGATTGAAAAATGGACCAGATAGCGTCCCCAGAAACATATCAACCAACTCCCTATCAGACAACGGGGGTTGAACTCTCCCAGCCAAGTCTCTCCATTTTTGTGCATAATCTTTAAAGCCTTCACTTTCACCCGTGGACATACTCTGGAGTTGAGTATGAGTAGGAGCAAGGTCGGCATTGTACTGATACTGCTTGTAGAAAGCAACAGCCAGATCTTCCCAGTTTCGGATATTTGTTCCCTCTAGCTGGTAGAACCATTCAAGCTGAGACCCTGACAGACTATCTTGAAAGAAATGAACCCACATATTTCTATCAGCAGTGTGGGGCTGGATCTTTCTGACATAAGAACAGAGATGGAGTTTTAGGCAGGACACCCCATCATACTTAGCAAAAACTGGAGCTTTGAACTTCTGCGGGATGACTACTCCCGACACCAATCTCAATTCTTCGAAATCTAGTCCAGGTATCCTCTGAACTTCCATGGCACTCAGACGGTCTTCCAATTGTTTATATCTATCCTCAGCAGGAGGATATTGCTCATCATTATAATCGGTATCATTGTCAGAAACTGCGGGACTAGGGTCCTTCTCTTCTTCCTGATTCTCCCCTTCCTTGGATGAAGAGGTCAGATCGACTTGTCGCTTCAACCGCTCTCCAAACCTTCTGCCCATATTCAGAATGCCGACATCCTTCTTCTTTTTCTTTTTCTCTTTCAGGATGAGGTCTTTCAGATCCTACTTCCCTTTTGCCAGACTTATGAACATTTGTTGGAACTGGGCGTTTTGTGCCTGAAGGTCCTTGATGCTTTGTTCGGAATACATTTCTGTGTGAGATAAACAACGAAGAAGATGAGAAACCTATAATGGTACCTGTACATGCAATGCTATGAATGGGATGCGCATGCAATGATTTTAAAGACTTCGGGAAATTTAAATTTGCAAACCAAAATAAACAAAGATTTTATTAGCTGAATTTGAAGGTTCAAAATGCCTTCTAGGCGTTACAATTAAAAATAAATCTAAAACTAGAAAAGAAATCAAAATTCCCATGGATGCTTTCTCTTTGTGCCGAGATAGTCATTAAATCATTTTTCCTCATGGAGTTGCTTTGTGAGCTCTAAAACCTTCCTCTCCTGAGCATGGAACTGATCCCTGTAAGTATCTCGCTCCTTCATCATCTGAATCCAAGACCTCTGTAATTCTCCAAGATCAGTGGGCATGTAAGGATAGAGAACCGTGTAAGGAATATCCTCTTCCATAGTAGGTTCCACAATCACTGGTAAAACGGCCACATAGGGCATCATAAGCTTCTGGGCACGAGCTCGTACCCATTGGAGGTAAGGTTCCATAGGAATGGAAATTTTTGGCCCCAAAATCTTGATGCCATATCTGTTTACCATGCCTCAAGCTCGTATGAACCTCCGGCGATACTCGTGAGCATCATCCTCATAGTTGAATATAATGCCCTCGATAAGTAACTTATGGGGACCATCCCTTCGAGTGTAACCAAATTGTCACAGAGCTAAACAAGGATTTTAGGTTTTACCCCCTCTAATACCAAGCAATGGGACATTAGGGCACTCCCTGCAGCGGTCAATAATAGTTGTGTTTTCCATAGCTCGAGAACACCAAAGAATATCCGTATGAGTGAGTGACATTATCCTTTGTGACCAAACCAAACCTTCTTCATTCTTCAGTATGGACTTAGGGAGGTGAGAAATAAACCTCCTCGACAGCAACGGCATGCAGCACATAAGAATCCCTCTTCTCTTCGTGGTATGAGTATGGAGAGTGTGAAAAATATCTTCGAGCAATGTTGGCACAGGGTTGCGAGAGAGGAAGATCTTGATAGCATTCACATCTACGAATGAGTCCGGATTAGGGAATAGGACTAACCCATAGATTAGAAGAGCCAAGACCTCCTCAAAAGCCTGAAAATCCATATCATCCCAAAACAGTTGGGCCTTGTCTATCAGAAACTTAGCTAGGAAACCCTTTGACTCTGCTTCTTGTTTCCCAATTAGATACCACATCGGCCCGTTTTAGATGCAAAGCTGAGGCAATGACTTCTGGCTTAGGAAATTCTTCTAGACCTATGAAGGGTAACTGTTCAAGAATGGGTATATCCAACAGCTGAGAGAATTCTTCCAAGGTAGGCACCAACTGATAGTTTGGAAAGGTGAAGCAGTGGTCTTTAGGATCAAAGAACTGGAAAAGTACACTCATCATCTTTTCATCAAAGTTTGAAGTAATCAGGTTGAGAAGTCGACCATGTCTCTTAGTGAATGCAGAAGTTTCAGAAACCCTTGATGCTAGGTCTTTGAGTTGGGAAGGTATCTTCACAAAGCTGATTCGGATAGTGTTTCTACGAACGAAAGCCATGATCTGAAAAACAAAACAAAGATAAATTCCCTTGGTCTTTGAAATGGTTAGTGCAATAAGAATGGATGCTATGTTATGATGCATGATGTTATGAGAAAACACAGGTATAGCAAGCACAGCCAAATAACACAAAGTCCTTAGGTTTAAGACCTGCATGAGGTTAAAGGTATTACCCTCTTGAAGTTTAGTTAGTTTCAAACCTGTCTTAAAAAGTAACCGGGTTCTAGAGGATCTCAATATCACTGACCATCCTTTATCGGGCATTGTCTCAGCTCAAGCAATCTTTTCTTGTAGCCAAAATATCCCGAAAGTCTGATCTCAATGAGTGTAGCATCGAGTATCAACCAATCCTCAGCTCTACACCGTGGCCGGCTATCTCACTACTTTCTAATGGCCAATTTTGTTCAACTAAGGTTCTAAGGTCCGTTAGTGCTTCACGACACCAAGCGGCGGCCCCGATTCTCCTTGTTTCCCCACGAAGGATACCGGTACCAACCAAAGTGCCACACCAACACAACCATCGCTTAAACCATATCGATCTACGCCGTACAGTCTCCGTAATGTATTGTTGTTTACCTAATGAGTGCCCCCAGATCCGTGTGTAGGATCTATAGTAACCCCAAATAAACCCTTAAAAGTAAAGCAATCAAGATAATTAAGAGAAGCAATTTAATGACCTAGATCCTAAGGTTTACCCCACTTATATATTTCCCAAACAGAGTCGCCATTTCTGTGATACGGTGGCAGAACCGACTGTTTTTACTGGTTTGTGTTTTTCGTTTTTTGTTTGCAAAATGTCGCGGTAAGCAAGAGTTTCCACCGACTTTTATTTTATCCAATCAGGAAAAGGAAAAAGAACAGAAAAACCTTTTTCGAGAATGTTTCTGAGAACGGGGGGTAGATTATAGAAAGGGAGGTGTTAGAACCCTTTCTATCTGTAGTTATCTACGGGCTCTTAGGTACTTGCTCATTTTTCAAATTGCTTGCGTGTGTTTGTCTTGAAAATGTTTTACTTCGTGATAACCATCGTATCAGTCCTCAAGGATGTGACGAAGTTTGTTTTGAAAATTTGTTTTGAAAGGTGTTTGCTTGAAAAGTTTTCATTGAGCAAGTACTTAAGATTCTACCTACTCGAAAAAAGATTGTTTGTTCTCGTTTCCTTTAGACAGCACTATCCTACTATTAAGGAGTAGGTAGCACCGTCATTGGAGTTGTAAGGGACATTCGAAAGGGACAAGTACAATCACTAAAGCAATAGTTAGAAAACTTTAGTATTAACCCTAGAGTCTTAAGATCTTTTCGGGGAAACATTTCCGAGGCAACATTCGAATGGGACAATTTGATCTTTTTAGACTGGAGGGCAACCACTAAAATCTCCTATGCTTAATGATTGTCTACCGAAGGCAACCGAAGTGAGGTAAACCCTAGGAGTGAATATGTGCATATGAATTGTTTCAGTCATTTAATCTTTGCACATTAGGTGATCTACCGTTTTAATTTCAAGTAATTCTTGCCATACAATCCTATTAGCATACATCTAGACAGTTAAATATTTGCAGGAATTTGAAAGTGCGGGAAAATAAACCTAGCTATTACAAGGCTTCGGGGATGGGGATTAATTACATAACCAAAGAATCGAGGATTAAAGCAGTAAATAAAACCCTAGTTTAACTATTACAGACCATTGTCAGTTACAAAAATAATAAAACAAATTAAAATACGTGCGGCAAATTAAATGCGAGGAGAAATTGAAAAAATAACCTAAACCCTAATTGAAAGAAAAAAAAGATTTTTGTACATTTTTATTGGAGAAAACAATGAAGTTGCAATTTAAATAAAACCCTAATTTCTAATTTCTTTTTAATTATGAAAAAGTATTTAAGTTAAACTAATTAATTAAAATAAATGTTTTAATGAAAATGATTTTTTTGTGTATTTTTAAAGAAAATTAATTAAATTATGTACAATTCAAATCCTAAGTCTAATTATTTTTAATTATAAAAAGAGATTAAATTGCCCTAAGCTAATTAAACGAAATTAATTAAAAAATAAAATATTTTTATTAAAAAAGATTTGTGTAGTTTGTTGTGATTTTTTGATTTAACAAAGAAAATGATTTTTGTGTTAATTAATTAAAACAAATAAAGGAAATTAATTAAAGAAATTAAAAAAAGAAATATAAAGAAAATACAATTGGGCCTATATGCTAACAAGGGGGCGGTGCCGATCTGAATTTTTTAGGCCCAAAACGCTTCAAGCCCGGTCAGCATTTGGTGCCTTGTAGCGTTGACTTAAGGGTGTATCATAGTCCCTCACTGCTGGAGCGTTGGATCTGATAGCATGCTTGATCAAGCGACTGGACGCAAGGATGTATCGTGGACACCAGGATGAGAGATGCGTGGGATCTGTTGAAAGAAAATAACATAAAGGGAATGCTGGGACCTGGGATCGAACCCAGGTCCTTATGCTCAATACCAATGCCTCGTTGCCAGTTGCGCTACGCGTTTTAGTTATTAGTATAAGGAAAACGAAATATAATGTAAAGAAAACAAATCCCTGATTCCCAAGCGCGCGGAATTTCAAATAAGCAAATGGCCGGCTGACACCTAACCTTCTTCTACCTTTCTCCGTCGCCTTCGGTACTTGTACCCTTTACCTACGGACAAAGGTCTGTCGCTACAAACCTGTAAAACTCAAAAATCCACAAAACGCAAGATAAATGAAATCTAACTATATAGATCAACTCGTTTTGATCTTGTGATCATCATGGTACCCTTCTTTTTGCCCAATTTAACCTGTAGAACAAACCCCTAAACTGCACACCCAAACCCTAACAATGGAAAAGGCACATATAGGCTTCAAAAATGAAATTAAATTATTCATTTAGCTTGCAAACATGATGAGGATCACAAATATATAACTTAAACATGCTAATGATGCAAGAAATACAGTAATCGATTTTGAAATGAAGGGCAAACCGTATGAATTCTAGGGGAGATTCTGGGCATGAGAATGTGTGTCACTGATTGTATTAGCTTCTGGGAAGGTCCAAGAAACGATTGGAAGCATTGGAATTGCTTGACTTGATCTCTGAGTTCAAAAACGATGCATCAATTTTTGTCACTTTTTTTGAATTTTGTTTCGTGTTTTCACGACTGCCAAACTTTATGCCATGCTTTGTTCTTGTCCAATATATATCTAGGAATGCATTAGGGTTACAAACTTGGATTGAATCTTTGCAATTATGAGATATTTGATTTTCATGCTACATATAAACTTGATATTTTGAGCCAAATCATCCCTTTCTTGTACCAATTATGCTTGATTCGTTTTGGCCTTGATAATTCAGCATATTTTGATTGTCAACCTGTCCAAAAACCAAATCAAATCATATCTTTGCTATTATTCATCAATTATTTGATTTAATTCAATTTTTAATTAATAAAAAATCAAAATAAATTGAAAAATGAAGCAAATAATGTGTGGGTGAATATTTGAGTCGTGGACCACATTATAAGTGAGGTGCAAGCATAAAAAGTTAGGCTCATTTAGAAAAAAATGCATTTTTGAGCACATTTGACTTTTGGCAATTTTGCAAAAAGGGTCAACTTTGACAAGGCATATATCCTCCAATTTTAACCCTAGAGAGGTGTTCTTGGTCTTTTTAGGAATCTTAGGATGTCCCCTAATCAACCCTTTTGGTCTCATCTCAATTGAGTCTTCCATGTTCATGTAAGAATCTTTGACCCAAAAGGTGTTTTTGTTGACTTTTCAAAAGGACCCATAATGTAGAAATACATATCTTTTTATGAGTGCATATTTTGAACTTGTGGGATGAATATGAGTTGCAGGGTATTGCATTCTCTTCAAAATGAGCCTTGGGTGGGAAATTTCCGATGAAGCATGTGGAAGTTATGCTTGGTAAAAGTTTGGTTGACTTTTCCTAAGAAACCCTAATTTAACAACTTTTGGGTTTTGATGAATTTGGAGCATTCCTTTGGTAATCATGATCAAACCTTGATAAAATGATGAAATTCACTTCAAAATGTTAATGTTAACCAAAAATCTTGAAGTTTGACTGTATGTGGGTCACAATTGACTTTTGACCTAACATAGTCGATTCTCAAGCATCTGAGCAGTTGACTGAGCAAACTTCTTGTGCAAGGCATGAAACTTGACATGGATGGTCTTGAGATCATATTAGGACCATGGAGAGCATATGATATCTTTGGAGTTCACCTTTCTTGATGAGAATGGAAACCCTAATTTGAGACACACTGCCTTAGGAGAGAGTTTGTTTGGTCAACTCTTGGGCAAACTTGAGCAAATTGAGGATCTCAATGGACATGTATTGAGTAAAATGAGAGGGCAAATTTTGGGGTACAAGACTTGTGAACAAGGTAGGTGAGTGGTGCCTAACACCTTCCCCTCGTCTAGAACCGAGTCAACGATCTAGAATCTCTGAACTTTTTAGGGTTATTCCTTTATACTCCCTTCCTTAGGATAAAATTTAAGGGTGGCGACTCTAATTTAAAAACCAGTTACAATAGTATTATTAGGTTCCCATAATCTATATAGTTTGAAGTTTATCAATTTTGTTGATATTCCCTTAAGACTATTATAAAAGTCTTCTTTATTCAAAGATTAAAGATCAATAATATTGATGAACTCACCATTAGGTTCATGGTTAGCCCTTTATAAAACCATAGGTTAGTTGATCAGCCTGTTAAAATCACGAGAGGCTAATGGTTATCCTATTAAACCATATTGAGGTCTAATATTTTTATTATAGAGAAGTGATGGTACTTTAATCTACAGTTGGAAGAGGAGCTTGGCCACTTTTTTCTCAACAATGGAGAAGACATAAACTCTTATATATTTCGTCTTGTATTATCATGGTTGTAGGACAACCAATATTTCCATGTATAAGGGGGTGTTGTACCCCAAAAGTTTCCCTCTTATGTTTCAAAACTTTAGGGCTTGTGCTTCATCATCATACATACATTTGCAAAGCATTGATTCAATTGCGTGGGATCAAAGATTTATGATACTTGAGTGTGCATCACTCAAAGAAGAAGATAATTGACTTTTATGAGATAGAAGATTGAAGTCTCATCATCATTAGAATCATCTAAATACCCAAGATCTTATTGTTCAAAGGTTTCTCAAGATTCATCAAAGGAATTAGGGTTTGGAGGATTGATCTCAATCTCCTAACTTTTGGCTCTAAGCTAGGGTTTTGGTCAAAATCAACTTGTGGTTGACTTTTTGAGCAAAACATGATTCCATGGTATTATAATTTCTTTAAGACATCTATGTGTATCTTATTAATCATCAAAATTCATCAGAAGATTCAAATGTGATAGAGGAAGTTGAGAATTGATTGCACTGAGCAAAAGTCAACAGTCCAGGTGAAAAGTTAACATTTTGGATTTATGGTCAAAAGAGATCATTTTGAGTCAACATTCATGAAATCAATATATTTGGTCAAGAAATTTCAAGAGAAATTACAAAATTTCCAAATTTGAAGAAATTAGGGTTTTGAGAAAAATTCTAAGTGTGGAAAAGTCATGTTCATCTTATCATCTTGCCAACTCCATATCTCTATCCACAATGATCATGAATTTGCAAGCTGATGATCAAGAAAAAGATAAAATATCCTACTACAAGTTTGTATAAGGATTGAAATTTAAAAGGTCCATGGATAAAAAGTTATTTGATCAAGAAGTGGCGTGTTCATTCAACTTTGATTCTCAACACTTTAAGAATTTTTTTGAAGTATTTGATCAGGATCATCTTCATGACTTGTAAGCCAATTCTCTTTGTGATTCAGGCTTTATTTTGATTTGAAATAAACACCAAAGTTATATATCAAGTTTCTACCTTTTTCCAATGCTTCAATAGATTCCTCATTTGGTCCATCATGCTTCAAGATATGATCATACAAAGTCAATAAATTAAGTGGATATTGACCATAAATTAGAAAACTTTTCTAAGTGTTTGATCAGGTCAAAGGTACCATCTTCCATGGGTATTTTCTTGGTGTTCTAAACTTCTTCTCAACATGCAATCAACATGAAACTTGTTCATCTTCCTTCCCTCTTTCTTCTGAGCACATGTTTGCGATTTTTGGTGCAAGAGTCATAAAGTTATGGTCTTGATAAAGAGGCAAGAAAAACACGGGCTCCATTTTGTGCGACATTATTATTTTGGCCAACTTTTGAATTATAAGTCATTTCCACTTAGTTTTGATATTCTCTTTGTTTCAAATCACACGCATATCATCCATGTTCTTGCCTAAATTCCTAAACCACCCAAAAAGCATGCATGCACCTTGTTGTACCCTAAATTTCGTCCCTAATTTTTTTAGTTGCACTTTCATATCATATTTTTTCATTTAGTCACAATCATTAATAAATAGCTTCATTCATCACATTTGCATCATTTAATCATGTTTAAGTTAACCAAAAGTCAGTTTAAATCGACATTTGCATCATTCTGTAGTTGAAAAATATTTGACATTTCACTTCATGAATTTTTATCTCTTTACTTGTTTCTTGCATTGCCCCAAATTGTTTATATGTCGATAATAAAAATATTTTGGTTTTATAGATAGACTGTTAAAAGCGATTCGACACTATGCAGAAAATTAGCGAGAAATATATTTCAAGTTTTCACCTTTTACCGATCATTTTATGAATATGCGTTTTGCGTAGATTATGACAGTATGCTCGCTTTATTTTTTCAGTACTGTTTGAAGTCTCGTTTTTAACCGCAAACGTGTTCTCAGCCTGATATTTTTATTCTCATTTTATTTCAATTTTTGACTTTTTGAATATATTTTATTTAATCTTTGTGACATGTAGTTTATTTTAATGCGTTCATTTTTTTTTTCAAATAAATTTTCGTCCTTTTTTTTTATCGTTTTTAGTCATTTTAAGTATTTATTTTTTATTCAGAAAAAATTATTTTAATTTGAGTTATTTTTTACACTTTTAGGTTTTTATTTCATTTTTTTCATTTAAGGGCGTTTTTGTCATAAAAAAATATTGATTATACTTTGTTTTTTTCCTATTGGTTGATAGTAGTAATTGCGGATTGAAACAGGAAAAATGGATGAATGGATTAGATTAAATTTGAAAATCACAATTTTCTCATAATTTGTTCTATTTAAAGAGCCTAATTCCTTACTAATTTCACACAACAAAAAAGCATCAGCAGTAACCCATCTACTCCTTAACTTTCTATTCCTCTCTTCCCAATACAGTAATGCATAGCCCCTTCTTCAAATTGCCTGCTACTTCCCCATCCTCCTCTCAACTAGCTTCATCATCTCCATTTAAACCTTCAATTACCGTCTCAATTCAATTCCTCACTTCGTTTCCCCACTGTCACCCCTTCATCATTCCATCAAACACCCTTACATCACCGCGAGATCCTCAACACCAACGACCAATCGCCCTTCATCCATCTTTTACCCTTCAATTCCTTGCAAAACATCATCTTGATAAATCATTCATCTTCCTCCATTTTCCATCAATTTTGTCCCACATCACCATCCCAGTTTCCACTCAATCTCACCTCCGCCTTTGTTTACTTTTCAATGCACAACATAATCACCTTGTTTCTCTAATTTCCGCTCTTCAATTTCATCAAACAACAACCAAGCAGCTCCCCAGCGAACTCCCGTCACCGATTCAATCACATCATCACTGAGCCACCACCTTTCATCTTCACTGCAACCCTCTCCATCAATTTCCACCTTCTCCGCTTGAACCAACCTACAGTCCACATTCACCGAACCACAATAGAAACCTTCATTCGCTCGCCATTTACTTCATCTTCATCTCACCTCAGCCACTGTTACCCAGCAATACGCCCTCCCTCTTAAAACAGTAGCAGTAAGCTCAACATCAACATCAATTGACCAACTCCATTTATTCCACAAATGCACAACAACCCCTTCCGCTCACTTCTGCATATCTCTCTCCCTCCGTCAATGTTACTTCGGTGTTGTTGTCGCCTTTCCACTGATTCTGCAGCCAGCAAATCCGCGATTCACTTTTTTTTCCGTTTCGATTTGACGTCTCTGTTTCTGATTTCAACCGTTTAGGTAATTCTCGATGCTTCTTCTGATGAGTGTTATGCTGTGAAATTGTATGATATTTGGTTTGATTGAGCAGTTTGATTGCGGTAGCTGTATGCCAATAATTCTGTAATATACTTTTGTGCTCAAAATTTAAGTTAACTATTTTGTTGTGATAAGATTAAAAAAAGAGAGAAGAAAACAGTTGTTGTGTTTTGTTATTTTGAGCCAATTTGAGTAAGGATAATTGCAGATTTTTAGTTCTTGTGCATTAATTTCGCACGATAAGATCGCAATGACAGTACCATGATGATTTGGGATTAAATATTAGTGGATTTCTTGATTCTAATGTTTGTGTCAAGCTTGTGTGAGATTTCAATGTCGAATTTGTGATACTATCGTTGATTAGTCTATGTTGAGTTAATGTGATTGATTGTTGAATGTTACTTTTGTCTGAGTTCTTATTTGGTTAGGGACAACATGTTATTTGACATAACTTGAAGGTTTGCGGTGGTATTTTGTTGTTTACTTCAATTGGAATTCAAAGGTTTAACTCGTGGGTAGTGTCGTTTTATCTTCGAGTTTGAACTTGATTGTTTGAGGTAAATTCTATGGAGCATTTTTGGATGGTATAACTGCTGCCCGGATTTGGTATGATTGGGTTTAATTTGAATTGAAATCAATTTTTCATGTTTGAAGTTAGAATTGAATATTGGCATGAGTTCTTTGTTTTTTTGTTTCATTTGTGAATTAAGAATCATGATAATTTTTTTAGTCCATTTTGAATTCAATTTCTCATGTTGCAACGTGAACTCTTGATTCTTATTTTTCGTTGTGATTGAAATAGCGGTTGCTTTTGATACACTTGAAACAATGTATGCCATGCCAATTTTTGCTTGTGTAAATATTTATTTGTTCATGTGCATTCATGTGATTTCATTTCTATTAATTATTTTGTGATTTCTAACATAGATACTAATTGTTGCAATTTCCTTCATTTTATTTTTATACCGCTTATGCTACTAACGAGTTTGTTTATTGTGAAGGTTTCCGAAAATCATTTCAAGTATCCATTCTCACATAGCGCATCCATAATTCCTACACTTCTCCCTTTACCTCTTTATTGTATTTCACTATTTTGATTTAATATTTGGTACTGTAAATATATACTTCTACATAATATTTTTGACTGTATATTTTATTCATTTGTAAATAAATTCAGTTTATGTAAATATTATTTTCATCGCGTTGCGATTTTAATTTTAATTCAAATTAACTTCTGAAAATTGTACGAATGCGCATATGTTTTCTCGTGCTGTTAGTTTTGTCTGTATATTTCATGTGATGCAGGGAATCTTATATCGTGAGCTTTATCCATGCTTTCTTCAACTATGATTTATTTTCACGTGTTGTGATTCATTGCGCTTTATTCGTTGCTCGGAGTATAATCTTACATCTGGTTTTTTGATGTTGTCAGCTTGTAATTTATTTTCACTTGAGGTTTGGTATACTCTTAGCTTATTTTTCAGTCTGGGGCTTTTAAACCCAAAGGGATGGGAATACAGTATTGACTTCATCATGTCAAGTACTGGTTTCTTATTCGGTCGGATTCTCTTTACCTTATCTGTTACCCTCTTGTACATAGGACACTCTTTTCTCCCATTCTTTAATTTTCAAAATCATCTCATCTTTTTCAAAATCTTCTTTGTGGATAAACTCGAACCGCTTTCATAATAAACCTTGACTTTGTTGAGTGACTTTTCTTTTAAAACTTCTTTTCTTTAAAAAAACTTCAACTCATTTAATCATACTTTGACATCTTTCAAAATTAACAAAAACACTTCAACTCATTCAAACTTTTTTATGCTCTCGAGAACCTCTTACCTTCAAAACTTTTTTACAAGATGAGATATGATTCATTGATAGTCGATCAGTATTCTTCTATCCCCATGGTTATAAAGGTGTTAACTTTTCCACTTAAGTACTAGAGACATTCTGCAACCCTCACTCTTGCTGACGCAGGGTCCATCTTTCCCACACCTTGTGGGTGTTAGTCGAGATTTCTCTCCTAACAATGACGACTTGTCTCTTCATTTAAAATCAATCAACAGACAAGTATTTTCTAGCCGAACTATGATGATCTGACTTTCCCATTGCACGAGGGAGTATGTAGGCACTAAGTCTTACGATCCAAGTGATCCTTTACAAATACTCATTCATTCTTTTCCTTTAGCAAGTAAGCCTTTACAAAACATCATTTTAAAAGAAACCAAACAAAGTGGATCTTGCAGAGTACTGTAGATGCTTAGGGTGCTAATACATTTCCTTTGCATAACCGACCCCCGTACCTCGATCTCTGATCTTTTACTTCACTATGGGTGTTGTTCGCTTTTTTCCCATTTCCCTTTGGAAACAATAAAGTGCGGTGGCGACTTCATTATGTTGAGATGTGTCAATTGATGGCTTAATCTCAAATATTTACCGCTACATTTCTTTTCCTATCATTACTGTCGTAATTTTGTTCTCTCTTAGTTCTGATTTGCGCGTGCGACACACCTCATGACACCAAGTTACCAAAGATGACTAAAGTGGGAAAGTTGTACAACTTCTCCACTCCATCACATGATCTCAGCCTTACACACTCATTTCCCGCTTCCATTCACTCACCTAAACACACAAAAACTCACCCCAGCAAAGGATAAAACGCATCACACCTCACTCTTATCCATTTCACTTTTCAGTTTTCCAAAACTTGGATAACAAACTTTGTTAACCATAGTAAGCCTTTAACCACACCTAAACCTTATATATAAGCCTCTCTTCACTCTCAAATGAAGGCAATGATGCCTCTTGTGAAGGAAAGTAAGATCTGAAGAAACCATCCTCACAAGCTCTTTCATCTTCAAAACTCTCGTCCCTCTCAATTTTCTCTAGTTCTCTTGTTTTATTAATCATCTTTGAATATTATAGAAGGATTACCAATCATTTTCTAAAGCATTTGAAGCCTTAAAAGGTGCAACAGACACCTGATTTGTTTGGTAATTTCATAAACTCATATCTACCTTATTTTAGATCTAGAATCCATGAAAATAGGATCATTCATCTTGCATCGGAAGTCCTATTAATATAGGCATTGGTTTATACTTGAAAAACTTAAAATACTTGTGATTTGGATTTTTCGTGTTTTACTTTTTGTTGAATTTTCATGAGGTTAGAGGTTCAATAAATAAAAAAGGAGGCCAAATTCTTGATCCTCGTGAAATTTTAAGTGTGATAGTGGTGTTTGTTTTTTATTTCTGAACTGTTTTATGTTTGCTCCTACGAGGTTGGCCGGAGAAGACGATCGGAGCCTTGGCTCTGGCATCTGTGTACAAGTTTGAATGTTTGACTGGCTTGTGTGGCATTTTGGTTGGCTCGCGTGCGTCCTCATTTTCCACATCGTTTACTTCTTTTTTTTAATAATGATAAATGGAATAATAGATGTTATTTGTACTGGGCCATGCACATCTTTGATTTCCACACCATCCTATTTTGAGCCCAAGCGCGTTTTTACACCATTTCCAGTTGTTTAAACCTTTTTAGTTTCACACCCCCTCCCTTTATTTGATTATTTATTTTTGTTCTATTATTCTAAAAAATTAATAAAAATTTATTTTATCTTATTTTATGTCTTAACTAATTTTCCATATTTTTAATTTTTATTTTCCTCTTATTTTTCTATTTTAGTTAGAAGTAATTATGAAAGGTTTATTAGATGACTTATACTCCTGACTACGATTTGTGTTTGATTCCTTTTGAACATGCTCATGAGGCAGTCTTTTGGAAACTTTTAGAAACATAAATTCTTAGGGTTTGAGTGATTATTTTAGGTCATATTGTGTTAAATTGATACATGTTTGATTTATTTTTGAGAGCCTCAAATGCATGATTGTTTGTTGAGATGATTGCCTGTGTTTGATGGTTATTTGATTGGATATTTAACAACTCTTTTAGGAACCTTAGGACAATTAATTTTTGTTTTATTCCATGTTGTTTTGATTCCATCTCATTTTTATTTTTAGGTCTCCTAATTGGTATTTTTGAAAGACTTGATGCATGCCTAATTGCTTAGATGATAGCTAGCATGAATGTTTGATTTAGGAAATGCACTTGTGCAACCATTTAGGGTTTTTTCCTCACTTGTTCTTGAGTTACTTTCCATGAGGTAGAGCCCTAGTTCTCATGTTCATTTGATCATTTAAATGATTTGAATTAACAATACCTCTTGGTGATGTTTTAAAGTGATGATTGTCTAACTTGTGACCTAAGTTTTGAACATTGAATTGTGTGAATTCTTATTGATACTTGAAAGATTTATGTAAAGTGAATATAATTCCTTTTTGTTGTACCCAAAAATTTTCCCTCTCACTTATCAAGAATTTCCTCACAAGATCTCTTTGACTCAAGACTGGATTAGGGTTTGACCAGCTCAAGACACCTACTCAAGCACTGATGACCAAAATTAAGGTTTGAGTTTGCACAAGTATTCTTGGACTATCAATGCTTCATATTAATTTCAAACATCATTATGAACCCCTAAGATTACTCATGACAAGTTTCAAGCCTTGAACCCCATTTTTGATCAGTCAATTGGACATTTGACCTAAAAATCAGTTATATTAGGGAAAAGTCAACCATGGCCAATTTACAGTCAAACTTCTTAATTTTTTATCAACATCAACATTTTTAGACTCATATGTATCACTTGATCAAGTTTGGATTACAATTCCTCAAGAAATTTGATCAAATCATCAAAAGGGAAAAATGGTCAAAATTAGGGTTTTAACTAAGGAAGGGCAATTTCTGATTTTTGACCTAGCAAATGACCAATTTATTTGAAGCATGATTTCAAGGGTTCATTTGTATCATCTTGACCTAATTACATGGTTCAAAATATTGCAAATCCATTTGATAAACAGATGAAATTTGCAGTCAATTGATCAAAATCAATTGTATACTGAAAAGTCAAATTTTGACTTTTTGGTCAAAGTCAAGTGCAAGGATCATAATTCATCAAAACATGTCAAAATATGAAACTTGTTCATCAAGGATTCAGAGATTGAAGATTTGATTTTAAAATTTGAATTTTTCTTAACTTAGAAATTTTTCTAAGTATAGAAAATTTCTTATTTTTTCTCAACTTTAGGCCAATTTTCCACCATGCTACAAGATGATTCAAAGAAAGTTCCTAACATGAAAGTTTTAGATCTCCATGCAATCTATAAATTTGCTTCACACATTTTTCCCTAAAGATTCTTGGATCTCAAGATATAATTTTATGAACACATGCCCATGAACTAAAATAACTTAGTGAAATTTTGCCCTAATTTAGACAGGTTTTTGACCCAACTTCATGGCAATTTTTCACCTAGTTCCATGGGGAATATTGAAATGAATTTCAAAGATGAGTTATAGATCACATTGCAAGATTTCCAAAATGTCTAAGAACTCCTTGATATCATTTTTGAGTAGGGAGAATCGAAGAGATGAAGTTGGCAATTTCTCACTTTGAATTCAAGCCATTTCATGAAGAACAAATTTCAAATCTGAACCTATGCTGCCTAATCCATGCTTTACAGGTCCCAAACTTGTTTCTTACTCCACAATTTAATGCTTACTCAGTTGACAAAGCTTAAATCCAAGCCCTAGAGTCATTATCCAAGTTGTAATTCCATAAATGGCACAAAGTTGCCATTGCCATTTTGGAAAAGCTTCACTTTTTGCAACTTTCCAATTCTTGAGCATTGGACCTGTCTTCTATGCACACACAAGTACTACAGACCTAAGGAAACTTGTATGGAGCTCATACCAACTCCAAGAAATCCAGTATAAGCAGGTAGAGAGTTGTCCCTTCACTTTTCTTCAAAAGCAAGAAAGTGTGCAAAAAGCCTAGGATTGAAAAATCTGTTGAAGAGCTGACTTGAAACCTTTTCCATACTAATACACAAACATATTACAGTTGAGAGCACGATTGAAGAAGGCCTAGAACACTCCAAAACTCCATATCACCAAAAAACTGTCAAAACTTGTAGTTTGTGTCCAAGCATAGCAATCCATCAATTTGCTCGTGCGTTTCAAGTTTCAATCATCCAAACACTTTACCTACTTCATATCTAAGTGATCCAGACCATCATCCTTGCATTGTAACTCCTTCTCCTTCATCTGCCATTTTTGATTTCCAAGTTTGCAGGTTGACTTGGATAGAGAGTTTCAGACACTTTCAAAGCAAGTTAAGGGTTGGAACACACTCAGGGAGGTTCAAGCAAGCTAAAGCAACCTTCAGGACTTCCTAAATCTCACTCAAACTCCATTCATGATCTCAGCTGAAAGAGGTAAGAATCCTAACTTCTATCTCTTCATACAGGCATCCATTAGACACAATTTGTGAAATAAAAATGTAGATATCATAATGCTGAAGCTAACCATATGCATAGATTTCATTTCTGATCATTGTGTATAGAGAATTTTGAAGTTCAAATTCCTGTAAAAATTAGGTTTAAAATTAGGGCTTTCAAAATTTGTTTTAATATTTGCTTTATAGTTTCCATAAGTTACATGGTTAGAATCGTGGGACAAAATTCTATAACATTTATGTTATCAATTTCAATTTTTGTTGAGAGATGAGAAAGTTACAGAGCTTTTGGCCAGCTTGAGGAAGAAGATGAAGTACAGGGCGAGGAAGTTGTTTGTGTTATATTTTTGTTGTTTCATATAAATCAACGGATGTACAGCCACCCCAGTGGCAAGGTAGCGCGCTGGTAAGGCCCAGGTCGTGGGTTCGAACCTTGGCGCTACCTTTTGTTTTTCCATTTTCATATTTTTGTTGTTTTGCAGGATGAGCTTCAACATTGGGCCTAGCGTTTTTTTCTAACATAACACCACCTGATTTCTCAGGATACCCCCTGGCCCAACTATTTTCATATAATTTATTTATTTGTTTTATTTTCATTTTTTATTTATTAAATATTTTCTTAAATACATAAAATCATGAAAAATATATAAAATATGACAATTTTGCATTTTGTTTATTTTTAATTTTTTTTATTTTCACATGAAAAAAATATTTTTTTATTAAACTATATATTAATTATTTCTTTCTTAAGTAAATTTGTAAATATAATAGATTTAGGTTATATATATATATATATATATATATATATATATATATATATATATATATATATATATATATATATATATATATATATATATATATATATATATATATATATATATAGTTGTAAATATTTATTTTAACATATAAAAACTAGATATTTTTTTTAAAATATTATTTATTATTTTTAATACAAAAAATAATACATAAGAACTTTATTTTCTTTTAAACTAGAAATTAGGGTTAACTTTATTTTTTTCAAGAATTAATTTCTTTTCTTTAAGTTTATTAGATTTAAGTCAAAACCCTTTTCACATAAAAAAACAAAACAAAAATCCTTTTCTTTGCATATATATATATATATATATATATATATATATATATATATATATATATATATATATATATATATATATATATATATATATATATATATATATATATATATATATATATATATATATATATATATATATATATATATATATATATATATATATATATATATATATATATATATATATATATATATATATATATATATATATATATATATATATATATATATATATATATATATATATATATATATATATATATATCATTGCATATTTTATTTAAAAATTGTATATTGTTTATTCCAATATTTGTACAAATTCGATTTGGTTGTAATAGCTTAATTAGATTTATATTATTGCAAACACCCATTCATAAATTGTATTCTCCTCTCCCATAAAAATGTTGTAATAGCGTAGTGATCTTTAAATTATGCAATTTACCGCTTTTACATGCCATGCTAGTAATTAGGGTTTGAATGACAAGATAAAAACAAATCAAATAGAAAACCCTAATCCAAGACAAAATTAAAGCATGAAAATAACACACTTGCACACAAGCATCCTTATGGTTTCTCTACTTGGTTGCCTTGTACAAAAATGGCCATATTACGCATGCGAAGTATCTTGGCAAAACAAACAAATATAAGATCATAGTCCCTCGATGACGCTATTCAAAGTTGCCTTACAAAATGATCATGGTCCCTCAAAAATGCTAAGATACTTTGCAATATTGCTAATCGTGGTTATACGATGACCCACGCCTGTCCCGTTTACATCCAAAGATAGGGTTGCTTACCAAATCAATGGTAAGACAACAATGTCAAAGGAATAGAAAATGCACAAGAAAGACATTTGAGTAGGTAGATTACTTCTAGTTACTTGCTCTATTTCCTAACAACTATCCTTGCTATTTTCAAAATAAACACACACATTTCCAAACATTTTGCAAACATTGAAAACATTTTCAAAAAGACAAACATCTTTGTATACATTCTTACGAACGAGAATCGTTATAAAGATTTCCTAAACGAATGACCTCTTTTACAAAATACTTGCAAAACCGCACCAAACACATTTTCAAACAACAAAAGCAAGTGATCTAGCAAGTAACTAAGAGCCCATGGAAAACCATGGATGAAAAGGGTTCCAATACCTTCCCTTTTCATAATTTACCCCCTGAACTCAAGAAACAATATCAAAGGTCTTTCATGTGCTTTTTCACCTTTCCTTTTGGATAAAAGAAAAGTCGGTGGCGACACTTGCTAACTGCAACATTTATGATAAAATGCAAAACCCTCAAGTCAGTTCTCCCACCATATCACAGAACTGGCAACTCTACTGGGGAATTTTATAAAAGTGGGGTTAACTTAGGGCTATATCACATTTATTTGCTTACATTGTTTGATTTGTTTTCTTTACATTATGGTTCTTTGTTTAGGTTTGAAATCCTCTACCCAGATTTGGGATGCATTATAGGTAAATAGCAATATGTTGTGGAAATTGTGCGCGGTATATCAACACGGTCTAAGCAATAGCTATATTAGTGTGACATATTTGTGGGTACCTGTAGCCTTTGAGTCAATCAAAGAGAATACGGGGCCGCTGAGTGATGTCATGAAGGACTAATGAACTTCTAGAACCCTTTACTTGACCAACTTGGCCTTTAGGATGTAGTGAGATGACCGGCTTTGGTGCAGTCCGAAGTTGGTAGATACTCGATACTACACTCATTGAGGGTTGGTTTCTTGGGATATTTCGGTCGCTGTTAAAGAGGCTTGAGCTGAAACAATGATCAAGGAACTAATCCAATGATATTGAGCTCCTTAGAACCTGGTTACTATTACTAGGACATGTTTCAGCCAACTAAATGTCAAGAGGGTACTTACCTATAAAACCCCACGCAAGCCTAAACTAAGATCTTGTTTGTTTTTCTTGTATATACATACTTGTGCATAACATCATGGATATCATGAACATCATATAAATCACTAACCATTTCAAGGATTTTGGAGATTCATCTTTGTTCTTGTTTTGTAGGATATGGATTCACTCCGCAGGAAAACTATCCAAGTCAACCTTGTAAGAATTCCTCCACAACTCAATGAGCTAGTTTCAAGGATCCCTAAGAACTCTCTATTCACCGAGAGGCATGGTCGTCTACTCAACTTGGTCACCTCCAACACAAATGAGGATATGATGAAGGTGCTCTTCCAGTTCTTTGATCCTTTGCACCATTGCTTCATGTTTCCCGACTATCAGTTTGTGCCTACTTTGGAAGAATTCTCTCAACTCTTGAGGATTCCCATCCTCAATTAACTACCTTTCAACGGTACGGAAAGAGACCCAAATCCAGAAGAGATTGCTCAAGATCTGCACTTGCACTCATCTGATGTCACAACTCATTGGGAAACTAGAAGTGGTGTCAAAGGCTTCTTAGCAAAGTTTCTGTTTGAGAAATCCCAAAGCTGTTGGAATTCCTTAGACTTGCAAGCTTTTGAGGAAATTGTGGCTCTTCTTATCTATGGGATGGTCTTATTCCCCAATCCTGACCAACTCATAGATGTGAGTTCCGTCAAAATCTTTATGTCACGCAATCCGGTGCCTACATTGCTAGGTGATATCCTACACTCTTTTCACACTCGCACAATGAGGAAAAAAGGTGTCCTTATGTGTTGCACTCCTCTCCTGGAAAGATGGTTTATTTCTCATCTTCCCTAATCAGTCTTAAAGAATGAGCAAGGATTAAGGTGGTCACAAAGGTTAATGACGCTCAAACATTCAGATATTCATTGGTGCTCCCGATCCAAAGAGAATGTTATCATTGTTGACCGTTGTGGGGAATTCCCTAATGTACCTCTACTTGTAATTAGGGGAGGCATCACCTACAACCCATGTTTAGCTTTAAGACAGTTTGGTTATGCTCGAAGGGATGGCCCGCATGAGATGCTGATTCAAGGCTTGGTATTCGACTATGACAACGACGATCAAGGTCTTCGCCAGAGATTCATCCGAGCTTGGAGGATGCTAAACAAGGTGGATAGCAAGACTTTGGGACACAAGAATTCCATCCATCTTGAGCCTTACCTCAAGTGGGTACGAACCCGCGCTCAAAGTCTTATGATGCCTTATCCTTCAATTCTTCCGGTGATCATCGAGCCTGTTAAGGAAGGAGAAGTTCCATACACTATCCTAAATCCTGACATACCCACATCTCTTGAAGACCTACAAAGGGATTGGATACAACTCAAAGGAGAGCGAGATAGTTTTGAAGCCCAATTCTACGCAAGCGAGAAGAAGGTTTTGGAACTCACTAGGCTACTTCATGAGGAGAAGACTCTAAATGCCTACATTGCACCAAAGAGGATGTGCACTACTTTTTTATCTTAGAGTGTTGTATTATTTTTCCCAAGGGGCATTGATGTACTCAAACTCTATCTTATTAATATAACGTGTGTTTCTTTTTGTCTAAAACGAACTTGAATCTTTAAAAATCCTTAAAAACATTACATATGCACATATCATTCATCATAACATAAATAGGTCTTTTGCAACGAGTTCCCTCATCTCTCTACTGTTTATTTCAGTAAGATGGATCTTGAACAGACAGTCAAGGATATTCAAGTTCAAAACACGCAGTTTCAACAGTTACTCATGACCCTAGCCAAGGGGCAAGAAGAGTTAAAGACTCTGTTAGCTGAAGAAAGAAAGAAGAAAACAAAGAAGGCCACTGGGGTTTTGAACATGGGGAGAAGGTTTCAAGGACAGACTAGAAGAACCTTGAATTTTGCAACCACTTCCGGGGAAGGAGAAGGGAAAGGAAAAGAAACAACGGTTTTGTCAGAATCTGAAGAGGAGGAAGAAGAGGAAGACTACTCCGAGGAACAGTATCCTCCAGCAGATGATAAGTACAGACATCTTGAAGAGCGTTTGAGCGCTATGGAAATACAAAAGGTGCCAGGTCTAGACTTTGAAGAATTGGGACTAGTATCGGGAATTGTGATCCCACCGAAGTTCAAAGTGTCGTTGTTTGCAAAATATGATAGGGTGTTATGTCCTAAGATGCACCTCTGATCATATGTGAGAAAGATCCAGCCGCACTCCACCGATAAAGACCTGTGGGTGCCTTTTTTCCAAGATAGCCTATCTGGAACACAGCTCGATTGGTTTTACCAATTAGAAAGTACCAACATCAATAACTGGGAAGATCTCTTCGCATCTTTCTATAAGCAATATCAATATAATGCTGATTTAGCGCCTACCCGTACTCAACTTCAGAGTATGGCTATGGCTTCAAATGAGGGTTTCAAGGATTAGGCACAAAAATGGAGAGATCTAGCTGGGAGAGTAAAACCCCCTCTGTCTGAAAGGGAGTTGGTGGATATGTTCTTAGGCACTCTATCAGGCCCTTTCTTCAACCATCTGATTGGAAGCTCATCCGTAGGATTTACTGAGTTAATACTAACAAGAGAGAGGGTGGAAGCTGGCATAAAAAGTGGAACGATTCAGAAGGATTCATCTGCCTCTACAGCTGTGAGTAAGCCTTTCACTGGGAAGAAGGAGGTATTTGCTGTTTATCCACAAAGGAACCAAGAGAGAGCTGAACGCCGACCAATGGTAGGAGCTGTTATAATTCCAAAGCCTACATATGATCAACCAAGAAGTAATCAACCAAGGGTGGAAAGGAAAGTCCGACAATTCACCATAATCAATATGACTCTATCCCAGGTTTTACCGCACCTTCTGAAATCCAATTTGGTAACTTTATAAGAATCTCCAAAGAACCCCAACACAACGTCCCCTCATTATCACCCAAATGCCAGATGCGCATATCATTCCGAAAGTCTGGGTCATGACACTAACAACTGTTGGGCCCTGAAAAACAAAATTCAAGACCTTATAGATGCAAAAGAGATTGAGTTTGATGCACCCGAGAAGCCAAACGTCATTTTTGCTTCTATGCTTAGGCATGGTCACAACACCAATGCAATATAAGAAGATTTATTTGTTACCACAGTTGATGAACTCTTGACTCCACTCCCAATCATTAAGATAAACTTGTTGAAAGCCGGTGTATTCCCGGGTTGTAATAAAGACTGCCATCTCTGCTTATCCTCACCAACTGTTTGCCCTTTGTTGAAAACAGGCATTCAACGTTTGATAGACAACAAAGAGATTCTGTTTGAAAGTACTCCCGTTTTACCTGTTCCTGTTAAAGACGTTTCAATCATCACCATCTCCGCCAATTCTTCTAGGGTCCCCAAAAGACCCGTTAGGATTACATAGGTTACAAAAACTACTCCTCTTATAATCACAATGCATGGGCCAGTCCCGTATGAATCAGACAAAACTGTGCCATGGAATTACGGTGGAGACATCTACTACCATGGCATCAAATAAGATGGGTTGGCCTCCGAAGAAATAAACTCCGAAGAAGAAGACTATGACATTAGCAATATTGCTGGAACCAGTAAGATTACCCGAAGCGGTAGAATCTTCTCTCCAGAAATTTCCCCCCCAAAGGCATTTATTGGACCCGTGGTTGCTCCAAAGGTTACCTCCGTACCAATAATCATATCTGCAAGTGCTCCTATTGACGAAGACGACACAACCCCTGCTGTTATCCCTACCAACACTCCTACTGCTGAAACTCGAGGAAAAAGTATTCAAGAAGAGCCTGTCCAGATGAAGGCTTAACCACTGACTATCCCTGAAACCTCCAAGAAGGAAATGGAGGAGATCTGAGAATAATAAAGAATAGCGACTACGACATAGTTGAACAGTTGGGGCAAACTCCCTCCAAAATATCCATGTTGGCATTGTTACTGTGCTCCGAGGCACATGTGAAAGCCCTGGTGAAGTTTCTGAAGACAGACCATGTGCCTCAAGAGACGTCTGCTGACCAATTTCAAGATTGTGTGGCCAGTTTGACGGTGGATAATGGCCTAGGCTTCTCAGATGCTGATCTGACACCAAGGGGAAGAAAGCACAATGAGGCATTACATGTCTCTATGGAATATAGAGGAACAACTATGGCCCATGTCTTGGTGGACACTGGTTCATCTTTGAATGTTTTACCGAAGAAAGCTCTCGACAGACTAGATTGCGAAGGACTAACGTTGAAACCCAGTAACATAGTCGTGAGGGCATTTGATGGCTCAAAGAGGATGGTGCACTGGGAAGTGGATATCCCCATAAAGGTTGGGACTCAAACTTTCAACTCAACCTTCTATGTAATGGACATCCACCCCTCTTACTCCTGTCTGCTAGGACGGCCGTGGATCCATAATGATGTCACTGTCACCTCTACACTGCACCAGATGCTGAAATATCCGGTCCATGGAAAGATTATCATAGCCCACAGAGAGGAAGAGTATATGATTAGCCACCTCAATTCTTTCTGGTATGTAGAATAGGACGACGAGTTCATTGAAACTCCTTTTCAACATTTCGAAGAAGTCTCTCAAGAGGTAGCAGTAACCAAGACGGTGTCCCAGATCCCCAAGATCACAAGACCTCCGCTTCGGATGTCATCTCTGAAGGATGCCAAGGAAGTAGTAGAGGAGGGTAGATGCACCATCTGGGGGCAACTTTCGGATATTCCGTACAAATCTGACAAGTTTGGCTTAGGGTTTACTTCAAGTGCTTAGAAGGTTGTGCGCCGTTCCCGTGCTGGAGGGCCACCCTTGAAGATTAGCAACCGAGAGGTCAATGCAGTGGAAGATGGTGAATAGGATTGCAGTTTGGAGGATTGGATATTTCCTACTGTCAACGGAGGACTTCGCAATTGGGAAGCCAGAGTCTTTGTCCCAATAACTTTCATCCCTCAGTAATTTATCTTTACATTTCTGTTGGACTTGTAATATTCACAAACAATTCGCACATTTAAAACCTTGTGTCTTGCCCGAGGCACAATGGTCCATTTGTAAGGGTTTTTTATTTCATCTTCATATGACATTCAATGAATCATGGACGTTTTTCACATACAAACTTTTTGTGCTCATTGTTTTTCTTTTACATTTTATTTTTAAGAATGGCTATACCCTTACACACACCCACACTCACAAATGCAGGTACCCCTCCATTCCGGATCCCATGGGTAACGATACTGCTATGGCCTTTTGTGACTATGAGGATCTAATCTACCAAGCCAAAGACGAAGGTGGGGAAGATTATGAAGTACTAGGGGAACTGGCCAGACTACTACAACAAGATGAAAGAGCTATTCAACCTCATGAGGAACTGGTGGATACAATCAACTTGGGTACCGAGGAGGATAAAAAAGAAATCAAGGTGGGTGCCAATCTAGAGCCGAGTGTCAAGGAGCGTCTGATTCAGCTGTTGCATGATTATGTTGAGATCTTTGCCTGGTCATATGAAGACATGTCAGGACTTGATGCAGACATCGTGGTACATCGTCTGCCAACAAGAGAAGATTGTCCACCAGTAAAACAAAAATTCCACCGCATGAGACCTGACATGTCAGAGAAGATCAAAGCGGAATTCATGAAACAATTCAATATCGAATTCTTGGTTGTCACTTCCTATCCCCAATGGGTTGCCAACATTGTTCCCGTGCCTAAAAAGGACGGCAAAGTACGAATGTGCGTGGACTATAGAGATTTGAATAGGGCCAACCCTAAATATGATTTTCCACTTCCCCATATAGATATCCTGGTTGACAATACGACCCAGCACAAAGTGTTTTCCTTCATGGAAGGATTTTCAGGTTACAACCAAATCAAAATGGCACCTGAAGACATGGAGAAAACAACATTTGTCACACAGTGGGGCACATTCTGCTACAAAGTGATGCCATTCGGACTGAAGAATGCTGGGGCAACCTATCAGCGTGCCATGGTAGCTTTCTTTCATGACATGATACATCATGAAGTAGAGGTCTACGGAGACGATATGATAGCCCGATCACAAATCGAAGAAGAGAACCTTGATCACTTGCAAAAGTTGTTTGAGAGGTTGAAGAAGTATAAACTAAGGTTGAACCGAAACAAGTGCATATTCGGAGTACGATCCAGTAAACTTTTAGGTTTTGTCGTCAGTAACAAAGGTATTGAAGTCGATCCTGCCAAAGTTAAGGCGATACAAGAAATTCCTGCTCCTCGTACTGAGAAGGAAGTCAGAGGATTCTTGGGGCGCCTAAACTATATTTCCAGATTCATTTATCAACTAACAGCTACTTGTGAGCCAATCTTCAAACTATTGAAGAAAGATCAAGTAGTCAGATGGAATGATGAATGCCAAATTGCTTTTGACAAGATCAAAGAGTACTTACAAGAGCATCCTGTTTTGATGCCACCAGTCGAGGGAAGACCATTGATCATGTATCTGACCGTTTTAGAGAACTCAATGGGGTGTGTATTGGGGCAGCATGACGAGTCTGGCCGAAAAGAGCTCGTTATTTACTACCTGAGCAAAAAGTTTACCGACTGTGAAACCAGATATTCACTGGTCGAGAAAACTTGCTGCGCTCTGGCATGGACTGCTCGCTGGCTAAGATAGTATATGCTGACTCATACTACTTTGTTAATATCTAAGATGAATCTGATAAAGTACATCTTCGAAAAGCCTGCTCTATCTGGGAGGATAGCTATATGGAAGATGATCCTAACAGAATATGACATACAATATACTACCCAGAAAGCTATAAAGGGCAGTGTGCCAGATGATCATCTTGCTCATCAAGCTGTAGAAGATTATCAGTCCATGAAGTTTGAATTCTCGGATGAAGACATCATGACATTAGACAACTGTGAAGGAATCAGGCCATACGACAGACCTGAACAAGGATCCCGGTGGACCCTGTTCTTTGATGGGGCATCCAATGCAATTGGTAATGGTATCGGCGCTGTACTCATATCTCCAGAAGGGTGTCATACTCCCTTTACTGCCAGACTTTGCTTTAATTGTACAAACAACATGGCGGAGTACGAAGCATGCATCTTTGGTCTCAGAGCTGCCATAGACTTGGGAATCAAATCTTTAGATGTATTCGGAGATTCAGCTTTGGTCATCAGTCAGATCAAAGGGGAATGAGACACTAAGCACCCAAATCTTATCCCTTACAAAGAACATATCTTGACATTGCTACCACATTTTGAGAAGATTACCTTCGAGCATTTCTCGCGAGAAGAAAATCAGCTAGCAGACGCTCTAGCCACAATGTCATCTATGTTTAAACTTAATTGGGATAACGAGGCTCCCCAGATCGCCATCGAACAAATGGATGAACCAACACACTGTCACGAGATTAATACTAAAGAGATAATGGACCGCCCTTGGTTTCATGAAGTCAAGAGATATCTCGAGGCTCAAGAATATCCAGAAGGAGCTTCAATCAATGATAAGAAGTTCTTAAGGAGATTTTATGCTAAGTTCTTCCTTAGTAATGGCATCTTCTATAAACGCAATCATGACTCCATTCTGCTTCAGTGTGTGGATAAGATTGAGGCGGAAAAGATCATGGATGAATTACATGAAGGTACTTTTGACACTCACTCCAGTGGGCATATGATGGCGAAGAAAATCCTACGAGAAGGCTATTATTGGTCTACCATGGAAGCAGATTGCTATCAACACTCTCGGACCTGTCATAAGTGTCAAATTTATGCTGACAAGGTACACGTACCTCCGGTTCCTCTGAATGTCTTGACGGCTCCTTGGCCCTTCTCTATGTGGGGAATTGATATGATTGGAGAGATCAAACCTACAGCCTCCAATGGACACCGTTTCATCTTAGTGGCCATTGACTATTTTACAAAGTGGGTCGAAGCAGCTTCCTTCGCATCCGTTACCAAGAATGTTGTTGCCCGCTTCATCAGGAAAAATCTTATTAGCCGGTACGGTATCCCAGAAAGGATCATCACTGACAATGGTACACATATTAACAACACTATAATCACCGCTTTGTGTGAGCATTTCAAGATTCAGCATCACAATTCTTCCCCCTATCGGCCAAAGATGAATGGTGATGTCGAAGCTGCTAATAAAAACATTAAAAATATCATACAAAAGATGATAGTCACATACAAGGACTGTCAAGAGATGCTACCATTCGCTCTCCACGGGTACCGTACCACGGCTCACACATCAACTGGGGCGACACCCTATTCTTTGGTATATGGCATGGAAGCTGTTTTTCCAATTGAGGTCCAAATCTCATCTCTGAGGATTATGAAGGATGCAGGTTTGAATGAAGACGATTGGATCCAAACTCGACTTGATTAACTGAACTTAATTGATGAAAAGAGACTTACTGCTGTTTTCCATGGTCAACTGTATCAAAAACGGATGATCAAGGCCTTCAACAAGAAAGTCAGATGCCAAGTATATCAAGTTGGGGATCTAGTGATCAAACGTATCATCTTGCCACAAAGTGATCCCAGGGGCAAATGGACTCCTACCTATGAAGGATCGTTTGTAATCAAGAACATATTCTCTGGTGGGGCGATGATCTTGACCACCATGGACGGCGACGACCTGCCTCACCCTGCGAACATGGACATAGTCAAAAGATACTACGCATAAGAGACCCGCTAGGTTGACACACCTAGGCAAAACAAGAGCATCCCGATGAACCAAAAAGGTTCGGGCAAAAATTAGGGATAAAATTAAAAAAAATTGTACACCCGGTAAGTTGAAAACCTGAAAGGGCGACTTGGGTAAAAAAGGGTTTCCCAGTGGACTGAAAACCCGAAAGGGCGGTCCAGGAAAAAGTTAGGGAATTAAAGCGTATGACTATGTCTCGTCGGATTAATTTACGGACAACCTTTGATTTCCACGGACAAACTCGGAATTCCTGATCAATTCAATCATCTTCGGATGAAGCAACAAATAGACAAAATGCTCAGAGATACAAAGGCTATAGCAGAATGGGAACCCCATGCGATTATTACACATAACTATCTTTCTTTGTATAAATTTTTCTTGTTTTTATGGCACCATTCTCTTACTAGAATGATCTCCTCCTTTGTACAAAATATTTATTCAAAGTCAATACAAAGATACCCTTTTGAAAGTGCAAAAAACTATTTGTCTTTTCTTTACGATTGTGTTTTGTTTGCAAAAACGTCCAATGATTCATTGATGAACATATGCATTTGAACATAATTACTGTTTACAAATAAACAAAATAAGAAAGACAATTACTTATAGGTTGGAAGGACAGGAAAACGTCTCTAGGCTATTCCATAAGTAATCCCCGCAGTATCCCCAGGGGAACAAATTTCAATTTATTAATCCCCAGTGGAAATCGTCAAATTTCTCAAGATTCCCCAATCAAATCTTACAAGCAGTACATGGCAATGCCCTCACAACAGATTTTACTTCTCTCAACAAGAGTTCGTCGGTACTTCAACTTCAAGACATGAAAATTCAATTTATCCTCGGCAGCATTCGAGGATTTATTTTCCTCAATCAAACAGCAATACAGCAAATCAGCTTACATGCGCATACATTACATCCACATATCATAAACATTGATAAAGCAAATACATTGCATCATACATTTCATGCAACATAACTTTGTATTTTAGCTAACATTTCACCCTTTTCAGGATAAGATTGACAACTACCATTAACAATATGCAATCATGACACAGTATGAATACGCTCCAGACACGGATGCCATTCTGATACTCATTCAGATTTCAAGGTCAGATACAGTTCGGATACGCTCCAGACACGGATGCCATTCTGATACTCATTCAGATTTCAAGTTCAGATACAGTTTGGATACGCTCTAGAGATGGATGCCATTCTGATACTCATTCAGATTTCAAGTTCAGATACAGTTCGGATACGCTCCAGACACGGATGCCATTCTGATACTCATTCAGATTTCAAGTTCAGATACAATTTGGATACGCTCCAGACACGGATGCTATTCTGATACTCACTCAGATTTCAAGTTCAGATACATTACTGATACGCTCCAGACACTGATGCCATTATGATACTCACTTGTATTTCAAGTTCAGATACAGTACAGATACGCTCCAGACACGGATGCCATTCTGATACTCATCCAAATAAAACATTTTAGATACAGTACAGATAAGCTCCAGACACGGATGCCATTTAGATACTCATTCAAAGTTCAAATCCAGATACAGTTCAGATACGCTCTAGACACAAACGCCATTCTGATACTCATTCTTTAAACTTACAACTTACAATTCAACAAACATTCTTGGATGGTATCTAACAAGCCCATCTCCAACAAGATTCTATCACTTCTCCAAATGGCATCTTTAATCCCATTCCCTCAACTACACATCGTCGAGTGCAAATTTATGGGCACTCTAGTGTCCAATCATCTTTCACCTTCGAGTCACGAATGGAAAAACTCGCCAATCTAAATCTTCGTGTTTAAGAAGATTGAACAGGGGCAGTTGTTGTATCCTAAAATTTGCCCTCTCATTTATCAAGAATTTCCTTACAAGATCTCTTTGACTCAAGACTGGATTAGGGTTTGACCAGATCAAGACACCTCCTCATGCACTGATGACCAAAATTAGGGTTTGAGTTTGCACAAGGATTCTTCGACTATCAATACGTAATATGACTTTTAAAAATCATTATGAACCCCTAATATTACTCATGACAAGTTTCAAGCCTTGGACCCCATTTTTGATCAGTCAATTGGACAGTTGACCTAAAAAACAGTTGTATTAGGGAAAAGTCAACCATGGCCAATTTACAGTCAAACTTCTTAATTTTTTATCAACATCAACATTTTTAGACTCATATATATAACTTGATCAATTTTGGATTACAATTCCTCAACAAATTTGATCAAATCATCAAAAGGGCAAAATGGTCAAAATTAGGGTTTAACTGAGGAAGGGCAATTTCTGATTTTTGACCTAGCAAATGACCAATTGATTTGAAGCATGATTTCAAGGGTTCATTTGTATCATATTGACCTAATTACATGGTTTAAAATATTGCAAATCCATTTGATAAACAGATGAAATTTGCAGTCAACTGATCAAAATCAATTGTATACTGAAAAGTCAAATTTTGACTTTTTGGTCAAAATCAAATGCCAAAGATCATAATTCATCAAAACATGTCAAAATGTGAAACTTGTACATCAAGGAATCAGAGATTGAAGATTTGATTTTAAAATTTGAATTTTTCTTAACTTAGAAATTTTTCTAAGTATAGAAAATTTCTTATTTTTTATCAACTTTAGGCCAATTTTCCACCATGCTACAAGATGATTCAAAGAAAGTTCCCAACATGAAAGTTGTAGATCTCCATTAAATATATAATTTTTCTTCACACATTTTTCCCTAAAGATGCTTGGATCTCAATATATAATTTTATGAACACATGCCCATGAACTAAAATAACTTAGTGAAATTTTGCCCTAATTTAGGCAGGTTTTTGACCCAACTTCATGGCAATTTTTCACCTAGTTCCAAGGGGAATCTTGAAATGCATTTCAAAGATGAGTTATAGAGAACATTGCAAGATTTCCAAAATGTCCAAGAACTCCTCGAGATCATTTTTTAGTAGGGAGAATCAAAGAGATAAAGTTGGCAATTTCTCACTTTGAATTCAAGCCATTTCATGAAGAACAAATTTCAAATCTGAACCTATGCTGCCTAATCCATGCTTTACAGGTCCCAAACTTGTTTCTTACTCCATAATTTAATTCTTACTCAGTTGACAAAGCTTTAATCCAAGCCCTAGAGTCATTATCCAAGTTGTAATTCCATATATGGCACAAAGTTGCCATTGCCATTTTGGAAAAGCTTCACTTTTTGCAACTTTCCAATTCTTGAGCATTGGACATGTCTTCTCTGCACACACAAGTACTACAGACCTAAGGCAACTTGTATAGAGCTCATACCAACTCCAAGCAAGCTAGTACAAGCAGGTAGAGAGTTGTCCCTTCACTTTGCTTCAAAAGCAAGAAAGTGTGCAAAAAGCCTAGGATTGAAAAATCTGTTGAAGAGCTGACTTGAAACCTTTTCCATACTAATACACAAACATATTACAGTTGAGAGCACAATTAAAGAAGGCCTGAAACACTCCAAAACTCCATATCACCAAAAAACTGTCAAAACTTGTAGTTTGTGTCCAAGCATAGCAATCCATCAATTTGCTCGTGCGTTTCATGTTTCAATCATCCAAACACTTTACCTACTTCATATCTATGTGATCCAGACCATCATCCTTGCACTGTAACTCCTTCTCCTTCATCTGCCATTTTTGTTTTCCAAGTTTGCAAGTTGACTTGGATAGAGAGTTTCAGAAACTTTCAAAGCAAGTTAAGGGTTGGAACACACTCAGGGAGGTTCAAGCAAGCTAAAGCAACCTTCTGGACTTCCTAAATCTCACTCAAACTCCATTCACGATCTTAGCTGAAAGAGGTAAGAATCCCAACTTCTATCTCTTCATATAGGCATCCATTGGCCATGATTTGTGAAATAAAAATGTAGATATCATAATGCTGAAGCTAACCATATGCATAGATTTCATTTCTGATCATTGTGTACAGAAATTTTGAAGTTCAAATTCCTGTAAAAATTAGGTTTAAAATTAGGGCTTTCAAATTCGTTTTAATATTTGCTTTATAGTTTCCATAAGTTACATGGTTAGAATCGTGGGACGAAATGCTATAACATTCATGTTATCAATTTCCATTTTTGTTGAGAAATGAGAAAGTTACAGAGCTTCTGGCCAACTTGAGGAAGAAGATGAAGTACAGGGCGAGGAAGTTTTTTGTGTTATATTTTTGTTGTTTCATATAAATCAACGGATGTACAGCCACCCCAATGGCAAGGTATCGTGCTGGTAAGGCCCAGGTCATGGGTTCGAACCTTGGCGCTACCTTTTGTTTTTCCATACTTTTCCATTTTAATTTTTTGCTATTTTGCAGGATGGGCTTCAACATTGGGCCTAGCGTTTTTTTTCTAACATAACACCACCCGATTTCTCAGGATACCCCCTGGCCTAACTATTTTCACATATTTTATTTATTTGTTTTATTTTCATTTTTTGTTTATTCAATATTTTCTTAAATACATAAAATCATGAAAAATATATAAAATATGACAATTTTGCATTTTGTTTTTTTTTTATTTTTTATTTTCACATGAAAAAAATATTTTTTTATTAAACTATATATAAATTATTTCTTTCTTAAGTAAAATTGTAAATATAATAGATTTAGTTTAACTATTTTATACTTTTATATATATATATATATATATATATATATATATATATATATATATATATATATATATATATATATATATATATATATATATATATATATATATATATATATATATATATATATATATATACTTGTAAATATTTATTTTAACATATAAAAACTAGATTATTTTTTTTAAATATTATTTATTATTTTTAATACAAAAAATACACAAAAAATAATACATAAGAACTTTATTTTCTTTTAAACTAGAAATTAGGGTTAACTTTGTTTTTTTCAAGAATTAATTTCTTTTCTTTAAGTTTATTAAATTTAAGTCAAAACCCTTTTCACATAAAAAACAAAACAAAAATCCTTTTCTTTGCATATATATATATATATATATATATATATATATATATATATATATATATATATATATATATATATATATATATATATATATATATATATATATATATATATATATATATATATATATATATATATATATATATATATATATATATATATATATATATATATATATATATATATATATATATATATATATATATATATATATATATATATATATATATATATATATATATATATATATATATATATATATATATATATATATATATATATATATATATATATATATATATATCATTACATATTTTATTTAAATATTGTATGATGTTTATTCCAATATTTGTACAAATTCGATGTGGTTGTAATAGCTTAATTAGATTTATATTATTGCAAATCCACATTCATAATTTGTATTCCCCCCTTCCATAAAAATGTTGTAATAGCGTAGTGATCTTTAAATTACACAATTTATCGCTTTTACATGCCATGCTAGTAATTACGGTTTGAATGGCAAGATAAAAACAAATCAAATAGAAAACCCTAATCCAAGACAAAATCAAAGCATGAAAATAACACACTTGCACTCAAGCATCCTTAGGGTTTCTCCACTTGGTTGCCTTGTACAAAAATGGCCATATTACGCATGCGAAGTATCTTGGCAAAACAAACAAATATAAGATCATAGTCCCTCGATGACGCTATTCAAATTTGCCTTACAAAATGATCTTGGTCCCTCAAAAATGCTAAGATACTTTGCAATATTGCTAATCATGGTTATACGATGACCCACCTTTGTCCCGTTTACATCCAAATATAGGGTTGCTTACCAAATCAATGGTAAGACTACAATGTCAAAGGAATAGAAAATGCACAAGAAAGACATTTGAGTAGGTAGATTACTTCTAGTTACTTGCTCTATTTCCAAACAACTATCCTTGCTATTTTCAAAATAAACACACACATTTCCAAACATTTTGCAAACACTGAAAACATTTTCAAAAAGACAAACATCTTTGTATACATTCTTACGAACGAGAATCATTACAAAGATTTCCTAAACGAATGGCCTCTTTTACAAAATACTTGCAAAACCACACCAAACACATTTTCAAACAACAAAAGCAAGTGATCTAGCAAGTAACTAAGAGCCCATGGAAAACCATGGATGAAAAGGGTGATAATACCTTCCCTTTTCATAATATACCCCCCGAACTCAAGAAACAATCTCAAAGGTCTTTCCTGTGCTTTTTCACCTTTCCTTTTGGGTAAAAGAAAAGTAGGTGGCGACTCTTGCTAACCGCAACATTTGCGATAAAACGCAAAACCCTCAAGTCAGTTATCCCACCGTATCACACTTTTCTTATGACTTGTTTGGTCTTAATACCTTAATCTCTTTTTTATTTGATCCTTTGGTTATCATAATGTTGATGATTCTTTTAGTTGATGCAATAGAGTTTGATTGTTTTTTGTTTAACTTATTCTTGTGCATGATACTTGATGTTTGGGAGCCATGATAGATGATGAATATTTGATGTATGCTTCTGACTTATATTACCTCAATGCCCTATCACATGTTTACTTGATCATTTGTTTGCTATGGATAAATGATTCATTTTGAGGATGATATTGATTGATGAAATACCTAATTCCTTGATCATTGGTTTGAATGTGATGTTTATTTGAATCTCTTGCAACCATGAGGTATGTTTTGAATTGAATTCTTGCCTAAGTTATGCATTATCATGTTTCCATGTTCTCATCTCATTTCCTTGATCCTTGTTGCTTCACTTCTTAGGAACTAGTGATTTACATTTGTGTGGTTCTTTAGCCTATTCGTTTGATCATTGTGTGATCTTTCTCCAATCCTTGAGACATGTTTACTTGAACTCTTTGAGGTGTGGTTACTGATTTATATATGTCTTTTTTTACTTGACTCATCTTTCCTTTGTATGCTACATGTTGATGTTTGTTTGACACCTCAAGTCATGTTTACTTATGCATTAGTTGTTTACTTGTGTATGGGTTTTAAGATCTCTAATGTTAAAACCATTTGAGCATGACCTTTAGGGGATTTTCATGTGTGTATAATTGTTTACTTTGACACATATTTTTTATTTGTTAATGACATGAAGCATGCTTAGAGGTTAACATTTTTTGCTTGCTATTTGTTAATGATTGTTGATTCTACTGGGTCTGTGATTTTATGGTTGGTAACAATTTTGGTAAAACAAGTAGTTGAAAAAAAATTGATCAAAACATGTTTTATTTGGAAAACATGTATTGAAGCCTAATTTTGAAACAAGATGTCATAAGATCTTGTCCAGCTGGTACAGCTGAGTCAACAGGTACCTTATTTGATAAATGTTTATGTTAGAACAAGATTTGGTTATGCAATTTTATCTCCGATTTTTGATGATAACAAAGAGTATGTTTGTATGAACAATTTTGGTACTCTAATGTTTATTATTTTGAGTATTTAAAAAACAGGTTATGTTTTTGATGAAAGGCGCTGCCAAGACATTAGAAGAGACCAACTTTTACTTATGCGGTACACAAGTTCTGATGAACAGTAGAAAAACGCTTCAGAAGGTTCTGAAGATGTGACTTTGATACACGTCCAAGAAACCAAGTTCTAAAGATCTGAAAACAGAAGTTCTGACTGAAGTCTAGATGCTGAAGAATTATGTTTTTGAAGATAAAGGATTCTCAAAACCAAGTGCTGAAGATTCTAAAGACAAGGTTTTGAAGACTCTAAAGACTTGAAGTTATGATAACCCAATGTTTGACAAAGGGTTCTGAAGACCAAGTGCTAAAGATTATAAAGACGAAGTTCCTGAAGACTCTAAAGACTTGAAGTTATGATGACCCAAGTTCTATTCTCTTACTTCTAACTCATGCTCATCTGAAGCCTCTGAAGTCTAGAAGATAAGAAGGTAATGTTGCACATAGTACATGGTACAACCAAAAGATTTCATTCCACTACCATGAAGGACGAACGCGTTGTACGATCTTGTCCTCCACTATGATTCAAGTTGCCAACTTTCTGGAAGTTCCATAAATACCCTCCAATGGATATATCATTTTATTGGATATATAAAGACTTGAAGACTAAATGAATGACTGCTAATTCACGTTCTTACAAGACTATTCGTAGCCTTCCTATTTCTTAAAGTCTAAATATTTGAAATACTATTTACTAATCCGCTTTTTTAGAAGCATATCTTTTGTAAACAAACCTTGTTCAAATTGTTGTTTTATTGTGCCTTAAGGGACCGGTGGGTCAAAATCCTTGAGAAATCTAAGATTAGTGTGTCTTAAAGGTTGTAACGTTAGTCACTTTCAATTTGCTTGTGCATTGTAATAATCTGTTTGATTATTGGATTAAGACCTTGTTTAGAAAGACAAAATCACCTTGGCTGGTGGACTAGACTAGCTTGGTAGTTTTCAAGTGAACTAGTATAAACATACCTTTTTCTTTATTTCTTGCATCTTATCTTTATTATCAATAAGTGAAGAAAATCTTTTTCAGTTAAAAGGCATAGTTTCAAAGAAATGTTTTTTATTTTAAAACCCAATTCAAAACCCCCCTTTCTTATGTTTTTCACACCTTCCGTTGGTATCAGTGCTCCGGTTCTGAGTGATAAAAAGTTTGAATTTTTATCAACACCTAACAATGTTCAATACCGATCTAGACCATGTGAAAAACAATTGCTAACAACAATATTGTCACTATTGATAATAAGGATAATGATAGAGATAATTATAGTGTTAAACCTCCTATGTTCGATGGAGAAAAGTTTGACTATTGGAAGGACATAATTGAAAGTTATTTTCTATGATATGACTTGGATCGATTGGATTTGGTAGTTGATGGCTACACTCACCCAGTAGATGATAAATGTATAAATATTGCTAGAAGTACAATGACAGATGCTCAGAAAAATATTAACATAAACCACTACAAAGAGAGAACAATTTTGCTATGTACTATTTCCTACAATGAGTTTGAGAAGATCACAAACAGAGAGACTGCAAAGTACATTTTTTATTCTCTTCAGATGAATAAAAAATGCAACACTCAAGTTAAGGACACAAAGGCTCTGGACATAATCTAGAAATATGAAGCCTTTTGATCTTACTGGTTGACCAGAACCTGCCTTACCGATTGATCAGAACCTGCAAATGGGCTGAAGAATGACGTCTAGTTTGCTGGAAAATTGAGGAGAAATGGGAGTTATACCTGCAAGGCACTCGGACGATCAAGTAATAATTGGTGCAAAGAGATACAAGTAAGATATTAGGGTTTAAGGTTTGAATTTTGGATACTTGGCCCTCACATATGTGAGGGTTTATATAATGCCTCCGACGCTTGGCCATTGGTCCCTATTTTTAGGCCTAGATATGCGGGTCCACAAAAATAGGTAACTTCCTGGACTCGGTCAAAATGGAAAGGTGTGCTCGTAACTAGTCGTTGGTTTAGAGGAGAAGGCAGATTACGGAAGATGTTCGTTCTGGATGTTTCCTGGTTGCGCGTGTAACACGGTGGGAGAACTGACTTGGGTGTTTTGCGTTTGACTGAAATTATGCGGATAGCAAGAGTCGCCACCGACTTTTCTTTTATCCAAAAGGAAAGGTTGAAAAGAACAGGAAAGACCTTTCGAGATTATTTCTTGAATTCGGGGGGTAGGTTATGAAAAGGGAAGGCATTAGCACCCTTTTCATCCATAGTTATCTACGGGCTCTTAGTTGCTTGCTAGATCACTTGCTTTTGTTTGAAAATGTGTTTGTGATGTGTGTTTTTGAAAGTATTTTGAAAAGGTGTCTTTGTAATGGTTCTCGTCTCTATAAGAACACATACAACGTGTTTTGTCTTTTGAAAAATGTTTCAATATGAAGTTATGGGTGTAAAATGCTTTTGTTGTGGGCAAGCGAGCAACTAGGAGTAACATACCTACTCAAAAGGTCTTAAATGTTCTTTTCCTCCTCCTTTAGATGTTGCTATCTTACCATTGATTTGGTAAGAAACCCCATCGTTGGATGTGAAGGGACGGGTGTGGGACGTTTGTATAGTTATAGAAAGAAACTTATGGGATGTTTTAGCAATATTGTTTAGGGACTAGAACGTTTACCAAAGGCAACATCGAGGGACTACGATCTTTTATCGAGGGTCTTTGCTAAAACGCCCATGTTTGAGGGACATGACTATTTTCCGAAAGGCAACAAAGTGGGATTACCCTAAGGGTGCTAGTGTTCCAGTGTGTTTGATTTACATGCATTTAGTCTTGATTAGGGTTATCTATTTGTTGATTTCATGTCTTGCCATACAAAACCTAATTACTAACATTTATATTTGAAAGCGATAAACTGAGGGAAATGTAAAGTTCTATGCTATTACATCATCTCAGGGATGGGGGTACATAAATACAAGTGGGGATTTGCAAGAATTTTAATCCTAATCATCTATTACAACCATATTGAATTATACAATATAAGAAAAAATAAAAAGGAAAGGACTTGTTTTGAAAATTGATTTTTTGTCTTAATAAATTAAAAGGAAAATAATTATTTAATGAAAGAAAATATTTTTTGATGTCCTTTTATATTAACAAAAATAAAAAGAAAAAAGGAAAAACAATGAGAGATAGGATTAGCATGTTGCTGGAAGCAAAACAAAGGGGATCCGTAGTTCTGATGCCAGGCGCGTTGTGGTTCAGAATGAAACGTCAGAGATGATCAGAAGTTCTGGGTTGATGCCATTGGAATCCTGAAAGAAAAGTTAGAGGGAAACAACAGAAGTTCTAGGTTGTGTTTAGACAGTGAGCAAAAAGTTGAAAGTTATGTGTTGTGTTAAACAATGAGTGAAAATCATAAGTTCTGTGTTGTGTTAAATAGTGAGTGAAAATCAGAAGTTCTGTGTGTGTTAAAAAGTGACTAAAATCAAAAGTTTTGTGCGTGTTAAAAACAGTGAGGAGATCTCAGAAGCTCTATGTTATGCTAAAACAATGGCAAAGAAAAAACCCAGAATTTATGTGTTACACTTGAACTCTTTCCTTACATCAATCAGCTCATCAGCAACTTAATCATTTCTTAACAACGGAAAAATCAGAAAGATAAAAGCACAACAGTTCATAGAAGTTCAAATCCTAATTCTGAGCCTAGATTTCTTCAAGAAGTTCTTATCCACACTTTTTTCTACTTATGAAATGATATGGACATCATTAATACTATGATATTTACATATTTAATGATGTTCTGAATGAAAAGATTCAAATTCAGAAAAACTTACCTTGAATCTGGAACGTGTGTTTGGGGCTTGAGCTGCTGCCTTCAGATGTTCTGGAGTCATCAAGAGCAACGAAACATAAACTGTTATGTTCTTTGATTCAAAGGGAAGAACAAAGGTTTTGGTTTTGTTTAGGAATTCAGGGTTCAAGAATGTTATACTGTTTTCTTTTCTCTCTTTGATAATTCTCTCTTTCCAAAAGCCATCCCTTTGAAAGTGTGATGGAGTAACTTATTTATAGGTGAGTTTGCTGTGGTTTTTGGGGGGGAAAATGGGATTTAAACCTTTTTGGAATACTGTTCCATTTCTTTTTAATCACAGCTTTTATATGCTAATTTGGAGCAAATATGGGGTTTGAGAAAGTGCAGGTGTGGACTGGATCAGCAGCTGGTTGCAGGACTGTGCTACAGCAGGGCATCAGACTGCTTAAACAAGGTTTTGGGATTTGTTGATGTTATGATCACAGAAGACCAGAAACGTAGCCTCCATATGTTGAAGGGTCATGTTATGACCAGAGAATATTGCTTCCATATGTTCTGATTGAAGGGTAATATTCTGAGCCATCTTTGCAAATTCTGATTGCACTTGCGTGGAGGCTGGCCTAGAAGTTCTGAAGTATCATATTCTCTTAAAACTTAGAAAATTTTCTAAATGTTTAGAAATTTGATTTTTCAAGGCAATTTCTGACTTTTGATTTTGATGAATTAATTTCATGTCTTGATGAAATATAATTGTTGGAACTTAATTTTGATCAAAAATTCAGAGTTTGACTTTTCAGTGTGTTTTTAACCATTTTTCCCTTTTGAATTACTTTCTTGGAAAATTGTAATCCATGACTTGAAACTTGATAGAAGCAAACCTGAGGGTCCATGATGATCCTCTGAGAAATGAGAGGGAAAATTTTTGGGTACAACAACTGCCCTTGTGCAATCTTCTTAAACCTGAAGAGTTAGATTGGCGGATATGCCATATGTGACTTGAAGGTAGAAGATGATTGAACACTAGAGTGCCCAGAAATTTACACTTGATGATATTGTGGTTGAGGTGTAAGGAATGGGCTTAAAATATGCCATTTGGAGAAATTATGGAGAGTTGTCGGAAATCGGCTTATAGATGCCATTCGTAGGTGATTGTTGACAGAAATTAGACCGATTCTAAACTTGACTTCAATTGGGGAAAGAATCAGAATAAACCTTAGGCCGATTTAAAACTGAACCCGGAAGAAATCTTGAATAATATTTGTTGTACCCCAAAATTTTCCTTCTCACTTATTTATAATTTTCTCACAAGATCTCCTTGGGCTCAAGACTGCACTAGAGCTTGATCAACTCAAGACACCTCCTTATGCACTGATGACCAAAATTAGGGTTTGAGTTTGCACAAGGATTTTTGAAATTTCTATGCCCCATACGATTTTCATGGATCATTATGGACCCCAATTTTACTCATGTCAAGTTTCAAGCCTTAAATCACATTTTTGATCAGTCAATTAAGCAGTTGACCTCAAAACCAACTGTATTGGGGGAAAAGTCAACTATGGTCAATTTACAGTCAAACTTCATGATTTTTGATCCACATCAACATTTTAAACTCATATGTATCATTTGATCAAGTTTGGACCACAACTCCTCAAGAAATTTGATCAAATCTCCAAAAGGGCAAAATAGTCAAAATTAGGGTTTTGACTGGGAAAGGGCAATTTTTGATTTTTGACCTAGCAACTGGTAAATTGGTTTAAGGCATGATCTCAAGATTCCAATTGCATAATTTTTACCTAATTACATGGTTCAAAACATTGCAAGTCCATTGGATTGACAAATGATTTTTTTTAGTCTAATGATCAAAAGTCAACTGTATACTGAAAAGTCAAACTTTGACCTTTTGGTCAAATTCAAGTGCCCAAGATCATAATTCATCAAAACATGTCAAAATATGAAACTTATTCATCAAGAAATCAAAAGGTCAAGATTTCATTTTGAAAAGTTAAAATTTCTAAACTTAGAAATTTTTCCAAGTGTTTAAAATATCATGTTTTTTCATAACTTTGAGAAAAAATTTCACCATGATGCAAGATGATTTAAGAGAAACTTCCAACATGAAATTTGTAGATCTCCATGAAATCTACAACTTTGCCTTACACAACTCCTTCCAAAAATGCTTGGATCTCAAGTAATAATTTTATGAATATGTGGTCATGAAACTAAACACTTAGTGAAATTTTGCCCTAATTTGGTCAGGATTTTGACCCAACTTCATGGCACTTTTTCATATAGTTCCAATAGGAATCTTCAAAAGCAATTCAAATATTGGTTGTAGAACACATTGCAAGCTTTCCAAAATATCCAAGAGCTCCTTGAGATCATTCTTGAGTAAGGAGAATCAAAGAGATTAAGTTAGGGTTTCATCACTTAATTACAAGTCATTTTTTGATGAACGCATGAACCAAATTTATGCTAGGCTGCATAATCTTTTCTCTGCAGGCCTCAAACTTGTTTGTCACTCTATAATTAAATGTTTACACGGCTGTTATGGCTTTGATCCAAGCAATTGAGCTATTATCCAAGTTGCATTTATATTAATGGCACAAAGTTAACATTGTCATTCTTGTAAAGCAAGCTTTTTGCATAAAGTCCATTCTTGAGCCTCTAACTTGTTCCCTCTGATCACACTCAATCCACAAAGTCAGAAGCAAGCTTGTTTAAAGCATAACTACTCTATGAACCAAGTACAAGGCATGGAAACTTGTTTTGTCAAAAAAATCACATGTTGAACTTAAACATGTAAATTTGAATTCTGATCAACTTGAACACTCCAAACTTGTTGCTTATAAATAGTCACTATTTGTGAGCTAAGGGACGAGTTTTAGCACCCTGAAACACTCCTAAATTCCCTCTAGCCAGAAATTGCATAAAAAACTCCATTGATATTCTGACCTTAAACTTGTATCTCTCATTTCCCTCGTGCGTTTTCCCTCAAATTCATTCCTAAAGCTTCCTTACATGAAATACAACTCATCCCCATCCTTATTCCAGAACTGTAACACCATTTACCACAACCTCCATAACCAAAAAACAGAGTATGCAACTTGACTTCTCCGGGCCATTTCAGCCACTCTCAACTCAAGTAAACCATTGCATTAGCTTCCTAGGACCTCAAGGAAGCTAACTTGATCATCACCATCACTTGAAACAAGCTCAAACTCAAAACACAATTTCCAGTTTTGAGGTAAGTTTTTTCAACTTGGAACTCTTCATACAGGCATCATCAATAGTTTATTTATGAACAAAACACATAGATATCATTTCCCTGAAGCTAACCATGTCCATAATTTCCATTAATTTTGCTTGAGCTTAGAGAATTTTGAAACTGAAATTTATGAGATTTTTAGGGTTCAGATTAGGGCCATTAAAATTCATGCTTATCTTTGATCTATAGTTTTAATAATTTACATTTCTGAAATCGTGAGAAAAATTGCTACAAGTTCCATGTTTACAGTTTTCATTTTTGATGAGAAATGAGCAAGTTACAGTTGGTCTGGCTGGAGGTTGAAGATGAAGTCATTAGGGTGCATTTTGCCTTGTATATTTATTGTTTTACTTATGTTAACGGATGTATAGCCACCCCAGTGGTAGAAGCGTGCGCCTGTAACCTTTGGGACCTGGGTTCGAGCCCCAGTGGTACCCTTTTGCATTTTTTTTACACATTTTGGTATTTCTGGCTTTTTTTGAGCGTTTGGGCCTTATTGGGCTTGTTTTTTTTTTTTTGTTTTTTTTTTCTGACTAACCCCCTTGCAGGCTGTTTACACCCCTAACCTAATTTATTTTATTTTCTTATTTTTAATTTATTTGTTTTTTTTTCTTAATTATTTTTTTCACTAATATAAAATAATCATAAAAATACTAAAAATGATAGATTTATATTTTGATTTAGTTATTTTATTTTTCTCATAAAAAATATTTTTGTAACTACACTTCATTTATTTTTTACAAACTACCTTGTAAATTTAATAATTAATTAGGTTAATATTTATTTTTCTTTTACACCTATTAAAATATATTTATTTATATATAAAAAAGATACCAAAATATTTTATGATGCTATAAATTTCTTTAAGACAAAAATACAAAAAAAAAATACTTTTTCTAAACTTATTTTCTTTTGATTAATTAATAGAATTAGGGTTTTATTTAAAAAAATTTCTTAAACAAATTCTTTTTATTAATTATTTTTCTTTAAATTAATTATATTAAGACAAAATCCTTTTTTCTAAAAAATCAAACAAGACCCATTTTCTTTATATTTTGAATTTTTGTACACTTATTCATTTTGAACATTACTTATTTTAATTCCTTGTACATTAATACCCATTCAATTTGGTTGTAATAGATTAAATAGGTTTACATTCTTGCAATCCACATTCAATTTGTACACAAGCAAATATTGTAATAGCGTAGTAACTTTAAAATTCCGCAATTTATCGCTTTTATATACAAATGCTAGTAATTAGGGTTTGTATGGAAAGACTAAAATCAACACTTAGAAACCCCTAATTCAAGACAAAAACAAGCATGAAAACAATACGTTTGCACACAAGCACCCCTAGGGTTATTCCACTCGGTTGCGTTATACAAAATGGACATATTACGCATGTGAGGTATCTTAGAAAAGAAAAAAAAGCAAATACAAGATCATAGTCCCTCGATGACGCTATCTAAGTTTCCTTTCAAATGATCTTAGTCCCTAAAAGAGAATTCTAAGATACCTTGCAACATTGCTAATCATGGTTATGTGATGACCCACACCCGTCCCGTTTACATCCAAAGATAGGGTTACTTACCAAATCAATGGTAAGATAACAATGTCAAAGGAAAAGAAAAATGAACAAGAAAGACTTTTTGAGTAGGTAGAATGCTCCTAATTACTTGCTCCATTTCAAAAAAAATATCCTTGCTATTTTCAAAACAAACACCTACACTTTCAAAACATCTTACAAACTTGAAAACATTTTCAAAAGATCAAAAATCTTTGTATACATTCTTACGAACGAGAATGATTACAAAGATTTCCTAAACAATGGCCTCTTTACAAAATACTTTCAAAAAACCACACAAAGCATAATTTCAAACAAAAATAAAGTTATCTAGCAAGTAACTAAAAGCCCATGGAAAACCATGGATGAAAAGAGTGCTAATACCTTCCCTTTTCATAATCTACCCCTCTAACTCAAGAAATAATCTCAAAGGTCTTTCTTGTGCCTTTTCACCTTTCCTTTTGGATAAAAGAAAAGTCGGTGGCGACTCTTGTTAACCACAACATTAGCGATAAAACGCAAAACCCTCAATTCAGTTCTCCCATCGTATCACAATCTATAACTGGGAAGAATCAGGATATATCTTTGGAGCGATTCATCTAAACCAGAGAAAATATCTGCAGGAAAGAATCAGGATAAACCATTGAGGGGTTTTAAATTGAATCAGCAGGGGTCTGGAGAAGAATCAGAATAAATCTTGGAGCGATTTATCTGAACCAGAGGAGATGTCTGCGGGAAAGAATCAGGATAAACTATTGATAGGTTTAAACTGAACCAACAGGGGTCTGGAGAAGAATCAAAATAAATCTTGGAGGGATTTATCTGAACCAGAGAAAGCGTCTACTGGGGAAGAATCAGGATAAACCATTAAGAGATTTAAACTGAAACAGCAGGGTTCTGGAGAAGAATCAGAATAAATCTTGGAGAGATTTATCTGAACCATAGAAAGCTACTGGAGAAGAATCAAGATAAACTGTTGAGAGATTTAAACTGAACCAGCAGAGGTCTGGAAAAGAATCAGAATAAATCTTGGAGCAATTTATCTGAACCAGAGAAGATGTCTGCAGGAATGAATCGGGATAAACCGTTGAGAGGTTTAAACTGAACCAGCAGGGTTCTGGAGAAGAATTAGAATAAATCTTGGAGCGATTCATCTGAACCAAAGGAGATGTCTGTGGGAAAGAATCAGGATAAACTGTTGAGAGGTTTAAACTGAACCAACAGGGGTCTGGAGAAGAATCAGAATAAATCTTGTAGCAACTTATCTTAACCAGAGAAGATGTTTGCGAGAATTAATTGTCATGTAGATAGTCACCCCGTCCTATTTCAGGAATTGATCTATAATTGATTTGATCATAGATATTTGCCTTGTCTTGTTGAAAATTTGAGGATAATGTTCTATTGATTGTTCTTTCCTGAAAAAGGTAAAGATTTAGTTGTATGTGATGCCATGATGTATGAAATTCATAGTGCAATGAGATTGCGATGTATGAATTTGTGTCATTTATGTTTATGATGTATGGATGTGATGTATGTTCATGTAAGTTGTTCTGCTGCAGTGTTGTTGGATTAGGGAAAATAAATCCCTGACTGCTGTTGGGGATGAGGAGTGTAAGCCTTCATATTTTGTTGAAGTTGAAGTGTTGATGGATGGGTTTCCATGATTAGAGAAATAAAATCCGTTGGGGAAGAGAAATGTCGTGCGTTGCTTGTGGGATTTATGAAATCCTGCTGGGAAATCATGAAAAGTTGAGTGCCCTTCGTTGGGGAAGAGAAATTTCGTGAGTTGCCTGTGGGCTTTATGAAATCCTGCTGGGAAATCATGAAAAGTTGAGTGCCCTTTGCTGGGGAATCTCTGAGGTGGTGACTGGAAGTTTTGCTCTGTCAGAGATATGAAGGCAAAAGGCACCATTAGACTACATGTTGGGTATATGACAAAGATCTTGTAACAAGATGTTCTTGCTTCTACCCTGCTAGAGAAAGTACCTGTAGAGGTTTTGTGGAATGGCTCATAGATGTTTTCCTTTTTCTTAAAGCCATTAGTAATTATCTTTTTGTTTAGTTTTCCTTTTACGCATTCATTTATAAACAGTAATTACATTCAAATGCATATGTTCAAAATTAAATACTGGGCATTTTTTGCAAACAAAACAGAAATAGTAAAAGAGAGACAAATACTTTTGCACTTTCAAAGGAATATCCTTGTATTAATATAATAAGTTTCCTGTACAAAGAGACAAGCATCCTAGTAAGAGGATGTCGTCGTAAAAATGAAAACTGATACAAAGAAAAGATAGCTATGTGAAATAATCACACGGGGTTCCCACTCTGCTATAGCCTTCATGTCTTTGAGCATCTCATCCACTTATTGCTTTGTCCGAAGTTGATTAGATTGATTAGACCCATTTGAGTTTGACGATTGAAGTTGAAGATTGGCTGTAAGGTGATCCAACGAGACATACCCATACACTTCAAATCCCTAATTTTTCCTGGACCGCCCTTTCGGGTTTTCAGTCCACCGGGATACCCTTTTTTGCCCATTCCGCCTTTTCGGGTTTTCAGCTTGCCGGGTGTACAGGTTTTTTTGTTTTTATCCCTAATTTTTGCCCGAACTCTTTTGGTTCACCGGGATGCCCTAATTTTTGCCTATGCCAGTCGACCTAGCGGGTCTTTGTTTATGCATAACATCTTTTAACTATGTCCGTGTTTACAGCGTATGGAAAGGTCGTCGCCGTCCATAGTAGTTAAGATCATTGCCCCACTAGAAAATAGATTTTTTATCACAAACGGTCCTTCGTATATAGGAGTCCATTTTCCCCTAGGATCACCTTGTGGAAGTATGATACGTTTGATTACCAGGTTACCAACCCGATATACCTGACGTCTGACTTTCTTGTTAAAAGCTTTAATCATACGTTTTTGGTACATCTAGCCATGGAAGACAGTCGCAAGCCTCTTCTCATCAATCAAGTTCAGCTGGTCAAGTCGAGTTTGAATCCATTCATCTTCGTTCAACCCCACATCCTTTATGATTCTCAGAGAAGGTAATTGGACTTCAATTGGTAGGACAACTTGCATGCCGTATACCAAAGAGAAAGGAGTAGCCCCTGTTGATGTGCGCACCGTGGTACGGTAACCGTGGAGAGCAAATGGTAACATCTCGTGTCAGTCCTTGTAGGTCACTGTCATTTTTTGTATGATATTTTTGATGTTTTTATTAGCGGCTTCTACGGCGCCATTCATCTTCGACCGGTGAGGAGAAGAGTTATGATGCTGGATCTTGAATTGCGCGCATAGTGCATGATATTAGTATTGTTGATATTGGTACCATTATCTGTAATGATTCTTTCCAAAATACCATACCGACATATAATATTTTGTTTGATGAATTAGGACACAACGTTCTTGGTGACATAAGCGAAGGAAGCTGCCTTAACCCACTTTGTGAAGTAATCAATGGCAACCAAGATGAAGCGGTGTCCATTAGAAGCTGTAGGTTTGATTTCTCCACAATCATGTCAATGCCCCACATTGCGAATGGCCAAGGAGCAGTCAGGATTTTTAGAGGAACTGGAGGCACATGTATCTTGTTAGCATAGATCTTACACTTGTGACAGGTTCGTGAATGCTGATGACAATCTGCTTCCATGGTGGCCCAGTAGTATCCTGCCCGTAGGATCTTTTTAGCCATCGTGTGCCCACTAGAATGGGTGCCAAAAGTGCCTTCGTTTAAATCAACTATGATCTTGTCTGCCTCACTCTTGTCTATGCACCGAAGCAAAGTAGAGTCGTGGTTGTGCTTGTAGAGAATCCCATTATTGAGGAAGAACTTAGCAGAGAATCTTCTTCGAAATTTCTTGTCATTGACTGAAGCTCCTTCCGGATACTCTCAGGTCTCGAGATATCTCTTAATTTCATGGAACCAAGGCTGGTCCACTACTTCATCAGTATCGATCTCGTGACAAAAAGCTGGTTCGTCCATTCTCCCGATGGTGATCTGAGGAGCCTCATTATCTCACCTGATTTTGAACATGGATGACATAGTGTCTAGCGTGTCTGCTAGTTGATTTTCCTCTCGTGGAAAATGCTCAAAGGTGATTTCCTCAAATAGTGGGATTAATGTCAACACATGTTCTTTTTAAGGGGTGAGATTAAGGGTGCTTTTTGTCTCATTCTCCTTTGATCTGACTGATGACTAAGGCTGAATCTCCAAATACACTTAAGGACTTGAGTCCCAAATCTATGGCAGCTTTGAGACCCATAATACACGCTTCATATTCCTCCATATTATTGGTACATTTGAAACACAATCTAGCAGTGAAGGGAGTATGGCATCCTTCAGGGGATATGATCACAGCTCCTATGCCGTTGCCGAGTGCGTTGGAAGCTCAGTCAAAAACCAAGGTCCATCGGGATCCTTGTTCAGGTCCGTCATATGGTCTGATTTCTTCACAACTGTTTACCAACATGATATCTTCATCGGGAAATTCGAAATTCATGGATTGATAGTCATTCATAGCCTGATGAGCCAAGTGATCGGCTAGCACACTTCCCTTTATTGCTTTCTGGGTAGTGTACTGAATATTGTATTCGGTCAGGACCATCTGCCATCTTGCTATTCTTCTAGAGAGGACGGGCTTCTCGAATATGTATTTAATTGGATCCATATTGGATATCAACAAGGTAGTATGGGTCAACATATACTGTCTTAGACAGCGAGCAGCCCATGCCAGAACGCATCAAGTTTTCTCAAGCAGTGAATATATGGTTTCACAGTCGGTAAACTTTTTGCTCAGGTAGTATATTGCACGCTCTTTTTGGCCAGACTCGTCATGTTGCCCCAGTACATACCCCATTGAATTTTCCAAGACAGTTAGATACATGATCAAAGGTCATCCCTCTACTGGAGGCATCAAAACAGGAGGCTCTTGAAGGTATTTTTTGATCTTGTCAAAAATAGCCTGGCAGTCGTCGTTCCATTCCACCACTTGATCTTTCTTCAGTAATTTGAAGATTGGTTCACAAATAGCGGTTAGGTGAGAAATGAACCTGGAGATGTAGTTTAGTCGTCCTAAGAATCCCATGACTTCCTTCTCAGTGCGAGGAGTAGGCATTTCTTGTATTGCTTTTACCTTTGCAAGGTCCATTTTGATACCTTTTCCACTGACGATGAAGCCTAAGAGTTTACCGGACCTCACTCCAAAAGTGCATTTATTCGGGTTCAGCCTTAGTTTGTATCTCTTCATTCTTTCAAACAGTTTCTGCAGATAGTCAAGGTGTTCCTTTTCAGTTTTATATCTGGCTATCATGTCATCCACATAGACCTCTATTTCGTGATGGATCATGTCATGAAACAAAGCTACCATGGCACGCTGATAGGTTGCCCCAACGTTCTTCAACCCGAATGGCATAACCTTGTAACAGAATGTGCCTCACTGTGTGACGAAGGTCGTTTTCTCCATGTCCTCGGGTGCCATTTTGATCTGGTTGTACCCGGAGAAACCATCCATGAAGGAAAATACTTTATGTTATGTGGTGTTGTCCCCCATAATATCGATGTGGGGAAGCGGGAATTTATCCTTGGGGCTTGCCCTATTCAAGTCTCTGTAGTCCACACACATACGTACCTTACTGTCCTTTTTAGGCACTGGAACAACATTGGTGACCAATTGTGGATAGGATGTGACAGCTAATAATCCGGTGTTGAACTGCTTCATGACTTTAGTCTTGATTTTCTCTAACATTTCTGGTCGCATGCGACGGACTTTCTATTTTACCGGAGGGAAGTTTTCTTTTGTTGGCAGACGATGGACCAAGATGCCAGTGTCGAGTCCTGGCATGTCTTCGTATGACATGGCAAAGACCTCAACATAGTCATGTAGTAACTGAGTTAAGCGCTTCTTGACACTAGGCTCCAGGTTGGCACCTACCTTGACTTCTTTCTTGTCCTCTTCAGTACCTAAATTAATTGTTTCCACTGACTCTTCATGGGGTTGTATGATCCTTTATTCTTGTTACAATAACTAGGCTAATTCTCCTGGTACCTCATAATCTTCCTCACCTTCGTCTTCGGCTTGGTAGATTGGATTTTCAAAGTTATGATAGGCCATAGAAGAATCGTTACCCATGGGATCCTGAGTGGATGTGGATTTGCATTTTGATACGTGAGTGCGTGTAAGAGGATAGCTATCTTTGAAAAAAATGGGAAAGGTTAAAAAAAGGAAAACAATGAGCATAAAATTTGCATGCAAAAATGTCCATGATTTATTGATGACATATGAAGATGAAGTAACAACCCTCACAAATGGATCGTTGTGCCTCGGGTAAGACACAAGGTTTTAAGGTCTAAATTGTTTCATTATTATAAATCTGAAAAAAATTGAAAGACAATTACTCTTGAAGAAAAGTAATAGGGACAAATTCTTTGGCTTCCTAGTTGTTGAGTCCTCCGCTGACGGTTGGAAAAATCCACTCATCCAGGTCACAACTGTTATCATTGTCTTCGACTATGTTGACTCCATGATTGTTGATACGTAAAGGTGGCCCCCTGCGCGAGTTCCTCGAACAACCCTTTATGCTTCCGAGGTGAAACCCAAACCAAATTTGTTGGTCTTGTAAGGAATATCCGGAAGTTGACCCCAGATAGTGCATCCACCTTCTTCGATCACTGCTCTAGCATCTTTCAGAGAGGCCATTTTCAATGGCGGTCTGGTAATTTTTGGAGTCTTGGTAGTAATCTTGGCTGCCGCAACTATTTGTGGGACCTCCCCAAAATGCTGACATGGAGTTTCAATGAACTCACCATCCATTTCCACGTACCTGAAAGAGTTCAGGTGGATGACCATATATTCCTCCTCCCCATGGACAGTGATGATTTTCCCTTGATTGGGTATTTCAACATCTGATGTAATGTACAGGTGACGGCACCGGCACCATGAATCCAAGGTCGGCCCAATAAACAGGAATAGGAAGGGCGAATATCCATCACACAGAAAGTTGAATCAAAGGTCTGAGTTCCAACCTTTATAGGGATGTCAACCTCTTCGTGCACCGTCCTCTTAGAACAATCAAAGGCCCTCACTACAATGTTGCTAGACTTTAAAGTGAGTCCCTCACAGTCTATCCGGTCAAGCGCATTTTTGGGCAAAACATTCAACGATGAGCCCGTATCCACCAGAACATGGGCTAGCGTAGTTCCCCTGCACTCAATGGAAATGTGCAAGGCATCATTGTGTTTCCTTCCTTTGGGAGTCAAGTCGGTGTCAGAAAAGCCCAATCTGTTACCAACAGTTAGACTGGCCACACAATTTTCAAATTGGTTAATGGAAGTCTCTTGGGGAACATGGGCGGTCTTTAGAAACTTTACCAAGGCTTTGGCATGGGCCTCAGAACACAAGAGTAAGGCCAACATTGATATTTTTGAGGGGGTTTGCCCCAACTGTTCCACGTCGCTGTAGTCACTTTTCTTGATTATTCTTAGTATCTCTTTTATCTCCTTTATAGAAGCTTCAGGAATATCCTCTGGATGCGCCTTCGTCTGGACAGGCTCAGATAAAACCTCCTTGTCCCTTGTCTTGGTCGCAGGAATAACAGTAGGATTGTCAACAGGAGTATTACTGGGAATGCTGGTAGGAGCGGTAGCGGGAATAATTATAGGAGTAGCAATGGTCTTTGGAGAGATCTCAAGTGAGAATATCCTTCCATTTCCTGTTATCTTACTGGTCCCTACGATATTGACTCTGTCAGGATCAGTGTCTTTCTCAGCTTTGTCTTGGATAGCCAACAAATCTTGCTTGATGCTATAGTAATAGACGTCAGCCCCATAGTTCCAGGGAACAACTTTATTTGAAGAAGACTTTGGACCAGATGTAATCCTGACGGGTCTTTTGGTGGAGACCCTGGGAGGATTGTCAGAAATGGTGATTATTGAGACATCTTCGCATGAATTTCTGATAAGAGGAACTTTTTCAAACAGGATTTCTTTGTTAGCCATCAGGCGATGGACGCCCATCTTTAGTAACGAACAACCATTGGGTAGAGACACACATGATTGACAACTTTCATCACAGCCCGGGAACAGACCGACTTTCAATAGATTTTGCTTAATAGTCAAAAGAGGAGTAGTTAAATCATCCACAGAAGAAATAAAACACTCATCATCAACAACATTGACACCTTGACCGTGTTTGGGAATTGGCGCCTGTTGTACCCCAAAATTTTCCCTCTCATTTTATCAACATTTCTCATCACAAGGCTCTTTGGACCCAAGATCAAGCTAGGGTTTGCTCTGCTCAAGACATCTCCTTGCACTGATGACCTAAATTAGGGTTTGAGTTTGCACAAGGATTTTTGGACCTTCAATGCTAAAATTGACTTTCTTACTTCATATTGGACTCATAAGTTTGTCCATACCAAGTTTCAAGCCTTGAATCAAATTTTTGCCCAATCAATTGGACAGTTGACCTAGAAATCAGTTGTATTGGGGAAAAAGTCAATTGTGGCCAATTTACAGTCAAACCTCATGAATTTTGACCCACATCAACATTATGAACTCATATGAACCATTTTATCAAGTTTGGACCACAACTCCACAAGAAATTTGATCAGATCACCAAAAGGGAAAAATGGTCATTTTTAGGGTTTTGACCTAGCCAATGGCAAATTAGGTTCAACCATGGAATCAAGGACTCAATGACATCATCTTGACTTATTCCACAAGTTCAAAAGATCTCAAATGCATGGGATTGACAAATGAATTTTTCAGTCAACTGATCAAGATTTGACTGTACACTGAAAAGTCAAACTTTGACTTTTTGGTCAAAACCAAGAGTCAAGGGTCATTTTTCATCAAGATGTGTCAAAATATGAAACTTTTTCATCAAGAAACCCAAATTTGCAAAATAGGGTTTGAAATTGAAAATTTTCATAACTTAGAATTTTTCTAAGTTATGAAATTTTCTTATTTTTTCCTAACTTTGCCCAACACTTTCACCATGATGCAAATGGATTCAAATAAAACCTCAACCATGAAATTTGTAGTCCTCCACAAAGTATATAACTTTTATTCACAAAGTTTTCTCAAAAGAAGCTTGGATCTCAAGTTATGAGTTTTGGAACAAGGGTCCCTAAAACTTTTAACTTAGTGAAATTTTGCCCTAGTTTAAGCAGGATTTTGACCTATCTTCTTGGCCATTTTTCACATAGTTCCACTTGGAATATCAAGATGAATTTTAAATATGGATTATAGATCATGTTGTAATATTTCCAAATTGTCCAAGAACTCCTCAAACACATTTATGGTTAGGGAGAATCGAAGGCTTAAAGTTGGCAAAAACTCACTTTTCATCCATGGCACATTCATGTTCACACAAGTTGCATTTTCAAGTCAGCATGCCTTACACTAGTTTACAGGACTTTAAACCACATCACACTCCATAATTAAATGCAAATCCATCAGTCTAAGCTTTTGTTTTGGTCATTTGGACATTGTACACAAAATTAAGCCCTAAGTAGAAAAGGCAAATTTCCATTTTTGCTTAAATCATGCTTTATGTCAAAACTGATTTCTTGAGCATTGATCCAAATATTTTGCAGCTAATCAAATCCACAAGTTGGAGGGGCCAAGGGTAAGAGATGCAAGCATAAGGATAGCCTGTACATGCCTGTTCCAATGACTTCCACATTCTTACTTCAAAAACAAGAAACTTGTCCAAAACCTTAAATTTTGAAAACCAGCCAATACCAACTTATGCAAACAGTTTGAACATCTTTCTCACACCCCTTTGAGCTAGAAACACGATTGCTTGAGCCTCTAAACACCCCATATCCAGAAATCACATTCCTTTGGCAAAATAGGGCAGGTTCTGCAACTTGAGTTCCATAGCTCATTTGGCTCGTGCGTTTTGCCCCAAGTTGCTTCAAACACCTTCCATTCAACTCACCCAAGCTATCTCAAACCTCAAACACCAACTGTAACTCCATTTACAGTGTTCACCATTTTCATTTTGAGCTTGTGCAGGTTGAGTTCTATAGGTTGATTCAATGACATTCAAGGCAAGCTAGCTATTAGAAAAGGTCAAGTGAAGTTCAAGCAAGCTCCCAAACATCTCAAGCCTTGTTGAAAAGCTCTACATTTCCCTACACGAAGTCAGCTGAAACAGGTTTTTCTCAACTTCCTATCTCTCTATTTAGGAACATTTAGCCTTAGGTTTGTGAATAAGAAATGTAGTATTCATTGCCATGAAGCTGTACATATGCTCAGTTTTCATTTATATTAGGGTCAGAGAAATTCATGAACATGCTGAAAAAACTAGGTCAGATTTTAGGGCCAGAGAAATTCTCTCTGGTCTTTGAGAGTTAAGACAAGACGTTTATATGGTTGGAATCGTCTTGAAACTCTCTACAAGTTTAATGTTATGTGTTTTTGCAATAGTGCTCGTATGCAGGATGTTCATGTAGGATAACAGGCGCGCGCGTTTTTTCAAAATCTGGAGGTTGAAGATGAAGTGGTGGGCTGGGCTTGGCCTGGCTCACTCTTGACACACCCTCTTTTCCTTTTTGCACCCCCTGGCCCAATTTCTTGTATTTTTATATTTTTGCATTTTTGTTTTCATTTCTGATTTTATTTATTTATTCCCAAATATAAAAAATGCTCAAAAATATTTTCATAATTTTTTCACATTTATTTTGCATTTTATTTTTATTTTTCTAACCTAAAAAAACAATTTAAATACTTTTATCTTATTTATTTAAACTTGAAAATAATATGTAAATTATATTTTTATTTTTATTTCTTATTTTTATTCACACTGAAAATATTATTATAAATATAATTTATTTTTGTACATATTTTATTTTATATTATATATATTTAATATAATTAATATACATATATATACATATATACTTTTATTTTATTAAATACTTTAGAATAAAAATATAAAATATTACATTTTTACTTTTATTATTATTTATACTAAAAAAATACTTTTTCAAAGTATATTTTATTTTGTATATATTAATATATTTTATTGTATATAAATAATATAATGTATTTATTTTCTTAAAGAAATTAGGGTTTTATCCTTTAAACTAATAAAAATAAATCTTTTTATTTATTTCTTTATTTTCCATATTAAATATTTTTACATGCATAAGTAAACAAAAAAAAAACCTTTTTGCATAATTCATATTAATTAATATATTTATTTATTTTGTTTATTTAAATATTGTTCATTTATTACTTATGCATTTGAATTCAATTTGGATGTAATAGTAAATTAGGGTTTATATTTCTTGTCAAATACATTCAAAAATTGTACCCCCATCCCCATAATCTTGTTGTAATGGCTTAGACTTTTAAATTCTCGCACTTTACGCTTTCAATTATGCCATGATTAGAGAATTAGGGTTTGTATGCAAAAATCAAAATCAACAAATAGCTTGACCTAATTAAAGACAAATATGCATGAAAATCAAGCACAATACACATTTGCACCCCTAGGGTTACAATCCACTTGTTGCCTTCAAAAATGGGCCATGATATGCATGTTGGGTACTTTGGCAAAACAAAAACAAAACAAAAGATCATAGTCCCTCGATGACGCTATCTTGGTTGCCTAAACAAAATGATCAAGTCCCTCAAAAATTTGCCAAAAATACTTGACACAATTGCTATCATGGTCTATACGATGACCCGCGCCTGTCCCGTTTAACATCCTAACACAAGGTTGTTCACCAAATGCAATGGTGAAATAACACTGTCAAAAAGGTTAAAAACATTAGGAAATATCTTTGAGTAAATTAAGGTAGATAGCTCTTAGTTACTTGATCAAAAGCTTGTAAAACATCCTTGCTATTTTCAAACATACCTCACAACACAATTTCAAAACATTTCCCAAATCAAACTTTCAAATATTGAAATCTTTTCAAAAGACAAAAACATCTTTGTATACATTCAAACAAGAATCATTACAAAGGTTGCCACAATGATGGCCTCTTTTCAAAACATCTTTCAAAACCACACACAAAGCTCCATTTCAAAAAATTGAAAAGCAAAAGCAAGTGATCTAAACAAGTAACTAAGAGCCCATGGATAACCATGGATGAAAAGGGTGCTTGCACCTTCCCTTTTCATAATCTACTCCCCGAACCCAAGAAAACATCTCAAAGGTCTTTCCTGTGCTTTTTGACCTTTCCTTAGGATAAAATAAAAAGTCAGTGGCGACTCTTGCTAAACTGAAACATTTGCGAACATAAATGCAAAATCCCAAGTCAGTTCTCCCACCGTATCACAGAACTGGCGACTCTGCTGAGGAAAACTTTAAAAGTGGAGTAACCTTAGGGTTTAGGTCACCTTTGCATGCTTATCTTGATTGCTTTGATTGCTTTACATTTGGTTCTCTTGTTTGGGTATAAATCCTCCACCCAGATTTTTGGGAAACATTCATAGGTAAATAGCAATACATTGTGGAAACTGTGCGGGGTATACCGAATGGTTGAAGCAATAGCTATATTAGTGCGACGTATTTGTGGGTACCGGTAGCCTTTGAGTCAATCAAAGAGAATATGGGGCCGCTGAGTGATATCATGAAGCACTAATGAACTCTTAGAACCTTACTTGACCATCTTGGCCTTTTTTAGGGGTAGTGAGATGACCGGCTTTGGTACAGTCCGAAGTTGGTAGATACTCGATGCTACACTCATTGAGGGTTGTTTTATTGGAATATTTCGGTCGCCAGTTAAGTGGCCAAACTGAAACAATGAACACATAAAATAATCCAGTGATATTGAGCTCCTTAGAACCCGGTTACTATTTATAGGACAGGTTGAGCCAACTAACTTCAAGAGGGTACTTACCCATGAAACCCCATGCAAGCCTGAAACTAGGATCTTGTGTGACTTGTTTGTACATATGCTTGTGCATACATCATGAACATCATAAAGCATCATATGCATCCACTAACCATTTCAATGGTTTGGATCTTCATCTTTGTTCTTGTTTTGTAGGTCATGGAATCTCTTTGCAGGAAAACAATTCAAGTCAACCTTGTGAGAATCCCTCATTAACTCAAGGAGCTTACTTCCAAGATTCCAGAGAATTCTCTCTTCAGTGAAAGACATGGTAGAATTCTCAACTTGGTCAACTCCAACGTTGAAGAAGACATGGTGAAAGTTCTCTTCCAGTTCTTTGACCCCCTACACCACTGTTTCACATTCCCTGATTACCAGCTAGTACCTGCTTTGGAGGAATTTTCTCAACTCCTGAGGATTCCTATTCTCCATTAACTACCCTACAACGGTACGGAAAGAGAACCAAATCCTGAAGATGTTACTCAAGCCTTACACTTGCAACCATCTGATATCAAAGGTCACTGGGAAACCAGAAGTGGTGTCAAGGGTTTCTTGGCAAAGTTTCTGTTTGAGAAGGCACAAGATTGCTGGAATTCTCTAGATCTACAAGCCTTTGAGGAGATTGTAGCACTTCTCATCTATGGGTTGGTCTTGTTCCCAAACCCTGATCAGCTTATAGATGTGAATGTTGTCAAGATTTTCATATCTCGGAATCCTGTGCCTACATTTCTTGGGGACATCCTACACTCATTTTACACACGAACAGTGAAGAAAAGGGGCATTCTCATGTGTTGTACTCCTGGTCCAGCAAGGTGGTTTATTTCTCACCTTCCCCAATCCGTTTTGAAGAATGAGCAGGGTTTAAGGTGGTCACAACGGTTGATGACCCTCACACATTCTGATGTTCGTTGGTGTTCTCGGTCCAGAGAAAATGTCATCATCATTGATCGTTGTGGAGAGTTCCCTAATGTCCCACTACTTGGCATTAGGGGAGGAATTACCTACAACCCCTGTTTAGCTTTAAGGCGGTTTGGATATGCCCGGAGAGATGGTCCTCATGATATGCTGATTCCTGACTTGGTTTTTGACTTCGACAGTGACTCTCAAGGACTTCGACAAAGGTTTATCAGAGCTTGGAGGATTCCTAATAAAATGGATAGTAAGACATTGGGGCACAAGAATTCCATCCCCCTTGAGCCTTACCTCAAGTGGGTACGAACCTGCGCCCAGAGTCTTATGATGTCATACCCTCACATTCTCCCCGTGATCAAAGAACCTGTTATGGAAGGAGAGGTTCCATACACCCTCCTACATCCTGACATGCCAACATCATTGGAAGAATTACAAAAGAGTTGGATACAACTCAAAGAAGAACAAAATACTTTTGAAGCCAGCTTCTATGCCAGTGAGAAGAAGGTTTTGGAACTTACCAACCGACTTCATGAGGAGGAAACTCTTAACACTTACATCGCGCCAAAGAGGATGCACAATGTCTTTTTACATTAAGAATTTTGTAATATTTTGCTCATGGGGCATTTATGTACTAACAAATTTCTTCTTAATATGACGTGTGTTCTTTTTGTTTACAACAAATTTGAATTTCTGAATCCTTGAATGCATTACATGAATAACATATCATTCATCATATGCATAAACAGGTCTTCACACCAGGTTTCCTTATCTTTTTGTTGTTTATTTCAGCAAGATGGATTTAGAGCAGACGGTTAAAGATCTGCAAGCACAGAATTCACAATTCCAACAACTCCTCATGACCTTAGCAAAGGGTCAAGAGGATCTTAAAGAATTGTTAGAGAAAGAGAAGGAACCAGAAAGGAAGAAAAAGAAAAGAGTTGGGGTAGCCACTATGGGAAGGAGATTTGAGCATCGGGCTAAGAGAGTTCTGGAATTTCCCTCGACGTCTGATGAAGGGGTTTGTAAGGGAAAAGGAATTGCAATGCCTTCTGAATCTGAAGCTGAAGAAGAAGAAGAGGAAGAGGATGAAGATTACTCCGAACAGCAATACCCTCCGGCGGATGATAAGTATAAAAATCTTGAGGATCAGTTGGCAGCCATGGAGTTGCAAAGGGTACCTGGGCTAGATTTCGAAGAACTAGGGTTGGTCGCTGGGATCGTCATTCCTCCCAAGTTCAAAGTACTTATATTTGCTAAGTATGACGGTTTGTCCTGTCCAAAGATGCATCTGAGATCCTACGTTAGAAAAATCCAACCCCACTCTTCTGATAAGGATCTATGGGTCCATGTTTTTCAAGATAGCTTGTCGGGTACACAATTGGACTGGTTCTATCAACTTGAGAGATCTGATGTTCATAACTGGGAAGATTTGGCTGCTGCTTTCTACCAACAATACTAATGCAACGCATATTTAACGCCAACTCGTACTCAACTACAGAGTATGGTATGGCCTCTAATGAGGGATTTAAGGAGTATGCCCAGAAGTGGAGGGATTTGGCTAGAAGGGTGCAGCCACCATTGTCAGATAGAGAGCTGGTTGACATGTTTTTAGGGACCCTGTCAGGTCCATTCTTCAATCACTTGATCGGGAGCTCATCTGCAGGGTTCACCGAATTAATTCTGACTGGTGAAAGGGTCGAAGCTGGCATTAAAAGTGGTAAAATTCAGAAGGATGCCTCCGCTTCCACTGCTATTAAGAAGACCTTCCCAGCCAAGAAGGAAGTTTCTGCTGTTCACACCCAGAGAAACCAAGGGAGAATAGAGCGCCGACCAATGGTGGGGGCTGTGATGATCCAAAACTCCTCAGTCGATCAACCTTGCAACAATCAACCGAGAGCTAATCAACAAAGGGTAGAAAGGCCACAATGACAATTCACCCGAATCAATATGACACCGGCTCAAGTCCTCCCTCATCTGTTAAAGTTGAACCTTACCAACTTGAAAGAAGCGCCGAAAAACCCCAATACCTCTTCTTCTTATTATCATTCCAATGCAAAATGTGCATACCACTCGGACAGTGTAGGGCATGATACCAACAACTGTTGGGCTCTTAAAAACAAGATCCAAGATTTGATAGATGCCAAGGAAGTAGAGTTTGATGCTCCCGAAAAACCCAACGTGATATCCACTCCTATGCCAAAACATGGTCATAATGTCCATGCCGTTATGGAAGATCTTCATGTTACCGCTGTTAATAAATTAATGACTCCGCTACCAATGATTAAAGTGAATTTGTTAAAGGTCGGGATATTCCCAGGCTGTGAAAAAGACTGTTACTTCTGTTCAACCATGCAATCCGACTTCCCAATGTTGAAATCAGGCATCCAACGCCTGATGGATACCCAAGAGATCCTCTTTCAGAAAACTCCTGTTGCTACTATCACTCATGTTACTCCTGTTACCTTTGTTACTCCAATCAATGACATTGCTATAATAACCATCTCCGGCGATCTTTCCAAGACCTGCAAAAGGCCTGTTAAGATTATGCCTGATCCTAAGTTTGTACCGCTGAAAATTACCATGTCGGGGCCTATCTCGTATAAATCTAACAAGACGATACCATGGAATTATGGAGGAGAGATCTTCTACCATGGTATCAAGCAGATCGAATCAGCCGAAGAGAATTCCGAGGAAGAAACCCCTGATGTAGGGAATATTACGGGAACAAGCAAGATAACTCGTAGCGGAAGGATCTTCTCTCCAGAGATTGCTCCTCCACGGGCAGTCTTCGGACCCTCAAGAGTTTTTGTGCCTGTCAAGCCATCTGTGCAAAGTCCGGTAACTGAAGAATTTGATGCTCCCGAAGCTAGACCCTCTGTTGTTACTACCAATAAAGGTAAGGGGATCCAAGAAGCGCCTGTCAGGACGAAGGCTCAGACTTTGGTTATCCCCGAGACCACCCAAAAAGAGATGGAAGAAATCTTAAAGATAATCAAGTAGAGCGACTACGATGTCGTAGAGAAGCTAGGGCAGACCCCTTCAAAAATCTCCATGCTGGCTCTCTTACTCTGCTCTGAGGCTCATGCCAAATCCTTGATCAAATTCCTGAACACGGCACACATGCCTCAAGAAACTTCTGCGGACCAGTTTCAAGAGTGTGTGGCTAGCCTTACAGCCAATAATGGTCTTGGCTTTTCTGATGTTGATTTGACGTCTAAGGGAAGAAAGCATAACGATGCGCTGCATGTCTCAGTAGAGTGCAGGGGGGCCACACTTTCCCATGTTCTGGTTGACACCGGTTCATCTTTAAATGTTCTACCAAAGAAGGTGTTGGACAGAATGGACTGTGAAGGTTTAACCCTAAAGCCCAGTAACATCATTGTTAGAGCTTTCGACGGTTCTAAGAGGATGGTTCACGGAGAAGTGGACATTCCAATCAAAGTGGGTACAGAAATTTTCAACTCTACTTTTTATGTGATGGACATCCGTTCTTCATATTCATGCTTGTTGGGAAGGCCATGGATCCACAACGCTGGGGAAGTCACTTCTTCTCTACATCAAATGCTAAAGTATCTGGTCCAGGGTAAGATCATAATGGTTCATGGTGAGGAGAAGTATATGATAAGTCACCTTAGCTCTTTCTGTTATGTGGAGTTAGATGGTGAATTCATAGAAACACCTTTCCAACACTTTGAAGAGGTTTCTCCTAAAGTCGCAGTAGCAAAGACAATGACTGATGTGCCTATCATTTCCAAGCATGTGTCTCGGATGGCATCCCTTAAAGATGAGGAGGCTGTAATCAAAGAAGGAAGAAGTACAGTGTAGGGGCAACTGCCAGATTTTCCTCACAAGACAGACAAGTTCGAATTGGGTTTCACTACCGTTGGCAAGAAAGTTGTGCGTCGGTCCCGGGCTGGAGGACCACCCTTAAAAATCACTCACCATGGAATTCATGCCTTAGAATATGATGATGATGAAGAAGACAACTTTGAAGATTGGATCTTTCCAACCATTGAAGGAGGATTAAGCAACTGGGAGGCGAAAGACTTTGTTCCCATCACTTTCATCAATCAGTAATTTATCTTTGAACAATTTCCTGTTTGGTCTGTAATAATTAAACAATTCGTACACTCTTTTCACCTTATGCCTTACCCGGGGCATATAGGTCCATTTGTAAGGGTTTTGATTCTTCGTTTTCATATGCCATTTTTAATGAATCATGGACGTTTTCATCTATAAACTGTTGTGTTCATTTTCTTTCCTTTTACATTTTATTTTGTTTAAGGATGGCTATCCCTTACATACACCCACACTCACAAAATGCAAGTACCCATCCACTCCGGACTCCATGGGTGACTATTCTGCTTTGGCCTTCGGTGATTCTGAAGATTTGGTCAATCATGTCGAGTACGAAGGTGATGAAGACTGTGAAGTGCCTGGAGAGTTAGCTAGACTTTTGCAACAAGAAGAGAGGGCTATTCTGCCCTATGAAGAGTTGTTGGAGACTATCAGTTTGGGAACAGAGGAAGACAAGAAAGAGGTTAAAGTGGGTGCCAAATGTCAAAAAGCGTTTAGTTCAGTTTTTGAATGAATATGTTGAGATATTTTCCTGGTCCTACGAAGACATGTCGGGACTGGATATAGATATTGTGGTTCACCGGCTCCCTACAAGAGAAGACTGTCCACCAATCAAACAAAAAGTCCGTCGAATGAGGCCCGACATGTCTGAAAAGATCAAGGCCGAAGTGATGAAGCAGTTCAATGCTGGCTTTCTAGTTGTTAATTCATATCCCCAATGGGTTGCTAACATTGTGCCCGTGCCTAAGAAGAACGACAAAGTCAGAATATGTGTGGACTATAGGGACTTAAATAGGGCTAGCCCCAAAGATGATTTTCCACTACCACACATTGACATCTTGGTTGACAACACAGCTCAACACAAGGTATTTTCCTTCATGGATAGATTCTCGGGATACAACCAGATCAAAATGGCCGCCGAAGACATGGAGAAGACTACTTTTGTTACGCAGTGGGGTACCTTCTTCTATAAAGTGATGCCATTCGGACTGAAGAATGCCGGGGCAACCTATCAGCGAGCCATGGTAGCTTTGTTTCATGACATGATACATCATGAAATTGAAGTCTACGTAGATGACATGATAGCCCGTTCACAAACAGAAGAAGAACACCTTGACCATCTGCAGAAGCTGTTTGTCAGGTTAAAGGAATATAAGCTCAGACTGAACCCTAGCAAGTGCACTTTCGGAGTCAGGTCCGGTAAACTTTTGGGATTCATCGTTAGTAACAAAGGCATCGAGGTTGATCCTGCTAAAGTCAAAGCTATACAAGAAATGCCTACCCCCCACACTGAAAAGGAGGTTAGAGGTTTCTTGGGACGCTTAAACTATATTGCAAGGTTCATCTCTCACCTAACATCTACCTGTGAGCCAATCTTCAAGCTGTTGAAGAAAGATCAGGTAGTTGAATGGAACAATGATTATCAAGTTTCTTTTGATAAGATCCAGGAGTATTTGCTGGAGCCTTCTATCTTGATGCCACCCGTCGAAGGAAGGCCTTTAATCATGTATCTGACTGTTTTGGATAATTCAATGGGGTGCGTACTGGGCCAACATGACGAGTCTGGCCGAAAAGAGCATGCTATTTATTACCTTAGCAAAAAGTTTACCGACTGTGAGACTCGCTACTCACTGCTCGAGAAAACTTGCTGCGCTTTGGTATGGGCTGCTCGCTGGCTAAGGCAGTATATGTTGACACATACCACTTTGCTGATTTCTAAAATGGATCTGATTAAGTACATCTTCGAGAAGCCTGCTTTATCGGGAAGAATCGCTAGATGGAAAATGATCCTGACAGAGTATGATATCCAGTACACAACCCAAAAAGCTATAAAGAGGAATGTACTACCTGACCATCTAGCTCATCAAGCCGTCGAAGATTACCAATCTATGAGGTTCGACTTCCCCGACGAGGACATTGTGACTTTGGACAACATTGAAGGTAACGGACCGTATGACAGACCTGAACAAGGATCCCGATGGACCCTGTACTTTGATGGTGCTTCAAATGCACTTGGCAAAGGTATCGGCATGGTACTTATATCTCCAGAAGGTTGCCATATGCCTTTCACTACTAGACTCTGCTTCAGCTACACCAACAACATGGCCGAGTATGAAGCTTGTATCTTTGGTCTCAAGGCTGCTATTGACTTGGGAATCAAATCTCTGATTGTATTTGGGGACTCAGCTTTGGTTATCAGTCAAATCAAAGGAGAGTGGGACACTAAACATCCTAATCTTATCCCATACAAAGAACATGTCTTGACATTGTTGCCTCATTTCGAGCAGATTGCCTTTGAGCACTTCCCGCGAGAAGAAAATCAGCTAGCAGATGCTCTGGCTACAATGTCTTCCATGTTTAAACTCAACTGGGATAATAAGGCTCCCCAAATCACCATCGAGCGAATGGACGAACCTGCGCACTGTCATGAGATTAATACCGAAGAAGTAGTGGAACAACCCTGGTTTCATGAAATCAAAAGGTATCTCCAGACTCGAGAATACCCTGAAGGAGCTTCCGTCAATGACAAAAAGTTCTTAAGGAGATTTGCTGCCAAGTTCTTCCTGAGCAATGGTATCTTATATAAGCGCGGCCATGATTGTGTTCTACTTCGTTGTGTGGACAAGGTTGAAGCAGAGTTGACCATGACCGAAATACATAGTGGCACATTTGGCACCCACTTGAGCGGACATATGATGGCTAAGAAGATTCTAAGGGCAGGCTACTACTGGTCTACTATGGAAGCTGATTGTCATCAACATTCCCGTACTTGTCACAAATGCCAAGTTTATGCTAACAAAGTACATATTCCTCCAGTTCCTCTCAACGTTCTAACAGCTCCTTGGCCATTCACGATGTGGGGAATCGACATGATTGGAGAGATCAAGCCTACGACATCCAATGGACATCGCTTCATCTTGGTGGCTATTGATTATTTTACCAAGTGGGTTGAAGCGGCTTCCTTTGCCTCCGTTACAAAGAATGTGGTTTCCCGCTTCATTAAGTAGAACCTCATATGCCGGTATGGTATCCCTGACAGGATCATCACGGACAACGGTACAAATTTGAACAACACTGTGATCACCGCTCTGTGCGAGCAGTTCAAGATTCAACATCACAATTCATCTCCCTATCAGCCAAAGTTGAACGGTGTTGTTGAAGCCACGAATAAAAATATCAAGAAGATCATTCAAAAGATGACAGTCACCTACAAGGACTGACATGAGATGTTACCGTTTGCTCTGCATGGATATCGTACCACGACGCGTACTTCAACTAGGGCAACCCCCTTTTCTTTGGTATATGGCATGGAGGCTGTTTTACCTATGGAAGTTCAGATTCCTTCCTTGAGGATTATGAAGGATGTTTGTTTAAATGAAGACGATTGGATTCAGACCCGGCTTGATCAACTTAATATGATCGATGAGAAGCGACTTACTGCTGTTTGTCATGGTCAGACGTATCAAAAACGAATGATCAAGGCTTTCAACAAGAAAGTCAGGCGTCAGGTATATCAAGTCAGAGATCTTGTAATCAAGCGGATCATCTTGCCGCAAAGTGATCCCAGGGGCAAGTGGACTCCTACTTACGAAGGACCATTTGTGATCAAGAACATCTTTTCTGGTGGGGCTATGATTCTGACCACCATGGACGGCGACGAACTGCCGCACCCTGTGAACGCAGACATAGTCAAAAGATACTACGCATAAATGACCCGACAAGTTGAAAACCCGAAAGGGCGACTTGGGAAAAAATGGGCATCCCAGTGAATCGAAAACCCGAAAGGGCGGTTCAGGCAAAAATTAGGGATAAATAAAAAATTTGTACACACGGCAAGTTGAAAACCTGAAAGGGCGATTTGGGCAAAAAAGGGTTTCCCGGTGGATCGAAAACGCGAAAGGGCAGTCCAGGCAAAAGTTAGGGAATTAAAGCGTATGACTATGTCTCGTCGGATCACTTTAAGGACAATCTCTTTACGACCAATACTCCAAGCTTCTGATCAATCCAATCATCCGCGGACGAAGCAACGAATGGACAAGATACTCAGAGTTGTGAAGGCTATAGCAGAATATAAACCCCATGGAATTGTTGCACATATCCATCTTTCTTTGTATAAAATGTTTCTCAATTTTTCGACAACATTCTCTTACTAGGATGTCTGTCTCCTTTGTACAAAGATACTTATAAAAGTTAATACAAAGATACTTCAAAGTGCAGAAATTTGCTTGCCTTTCCTTTCCTTTTACACTTATGTTTTATTTGAAAACGTCCAATGGTTTGTTAAATGAGCATATGCATTTGAATATAATCACTGCTTACGAATAAAACAAAATAAGAAAGGATAATTACTGATAGGTCGAAAGTATAGGAAAACGTCTTTAGGCTATTCCAGAAGAAATCCCCTACAGTATGTCACTCAGATCCTCAACAGAGCTAAAACCCTGAAATGCATATCCCCGACGGAGTTAAGTTTCAAAATTCCCATCAGAATTAAGTTTCTAAAAACTCCTGATCCCCAGCGGAGCCAGAATACTCTAAACTTTTTTCCCAGCGGAGTCCAAAACTTCAAATCTTAAACCCCGGTGGAATACTATCCAACTTCCCCCGATTCCCAGCGGAGTTTTCCACAAAAACAAGAATCCCCGGTAGATTGGCATACAAACCAAGCTCCTGATTTCCACGGCGGAATAAGTATTCTTCCCAGAGTTATTCCCAGCAGAACGAATTTTTCTTCTCTTTTCTCCAGTTGGGGCCTCCCAGGTTTTAATTCCCCGGTAGAGATCGTCAGAGTTACCCTCATTCTTCCCCAGAAAGTCATGAAGGATTCTCACATCCCCACAGAAGTTGTCAAAGTTTTGATAATCCCCGCAGGTTGCCAAGGATTTTCTATCCCCAACAGTAGTCAGCAATGATTTCTCATCTTCAACAATAAAATATTTTTGGAATCCCCAACATCGGTCAAGGATTTACTTTCCCCGACAGCAGGCAAAGATTTCATTATCTCCAGCTATCAAGGATTTATTTTCCTCAGCAAGACAGCTAATCAGCTTATATGCACATCCATTACATTCATATATCAAGAACGTTTATAGAACACATTTTATTGCATCATACATGGCATGCAACATAACTTTGTGTTCTAGCTAACATTTTACCCTTTCAGGATAAGATTAAAAAGCTATCTTTAACAAATATTCAAAGAGCCAAGATACAGTATGGATACACCCCAGACACAGCGGTTATTCTATTACTCATTTAGACTTCAGCAATCATATACAGACTAGATACGCTCCAGACACGGAAGCCATTCTATTTCTCATTCAGATTCAACTATCAACTTCAAGTTCAGATGCACTCCAAACACATAAGTCATTCTGTCACTTATCCAGATCCCAGTTACAGTACGGATACACTCCAGACATGGAAGTCATTCTGCTACTCATACAGATCTCAAAATCAAGATACAATCCAGACACGCACCATACACGGTTGCCATTCTGTCACTCATTCGGAATTTATCCCCAGCCTAGAGATGCTCCATACACAGATGTCTCTCTGTCACCCATTCAGAATTCGGATACAATACAGATACAATTCAGACATGGCAGTCATTCTGATATCCGTTCAAGAATCAAATACTGTTACAACTTGGATACGCTCCAGACACGGACGCCATTCCTTTGCTCGTACGAATCCAATCTCCAGATACAACTCAGATACGTTCCAGACACGGATACCATTATGATGTTCATTCTACTGATTTTCAACCAACAATCTTGGATGGCATCTTTAAGCCCATCTCCAGCAAGATTCTACCATTTCCAAATGGCATCTTTAAGCCCATTCCCTCACCTACATTTTGACGAGTGCAAATTTACGGGCACTCTAGTGTCCAATCCTCTTTTACCTTCGAGTCATGAAAGGCAAACTTGCCAATCTAACTCTTCAGGTTCAAGAAGATTGAACAGGGGCAATTGTTGTACCCAAAAATTTGCCCTCTCATTTTATCAACATTTCTCATCACAAGGCTCTTGGGACCCAAGATCAAGCTAGGGTTTGCTCTGCTTAAGACATCTCCTTGCACTGATGACCTAAATTAGGTTTTGAGTTTGCACAAGGATTTTTGGACCTTCAATGCTCAAATTTACTTTCATACTTCATATTGGACTCATAAGTTTGTCCATACCAAGTTTTAAGCCTTGAATAAAATTTTTGCCCAATCAATTGGACAATTGACCTAGAAATCAGGTGTATTGGGGAAAAAGTCAACTGTGGCCAATTTACAGTCAAACCTCATGAATTTTGACCCAAATCAACATTATGAACTCCTATGAACCATTTGATCAAGTTTGGACCACAACTCCACAAGAAATTTGATCAGATCACCAAAAGGGCAAAATGGTCATTTTTAGGGTTTTGACTATACAAAGGCAATTTCTTATTTTTGACCTAGCCAATGGAAAATTAGGTTCAACCATGGACTCAAGGACTCAATGACATCATCTTCACTTATTCCACAAGTTCAAAAGATCTCAAATGCATGGGATTGACAGATGAATTTTTCAGTCAACTGATCAAAATTTGACTGTACACTGAAAAGTCAAACTTTGACTTTTTTGTCAAAACCAAGAGCCAAGGGTCATTTTTCATCAAGATGTGTCAAAATATGAAACGTGTTCATCAAGAAACCCAAATTTGCAAATTAGGGTTTGAAATTGAAAAATTTCATAACTTAGAATTTTTCTAAGTTATGAAATTTTCATATTTTTTCCTAACTTTGCCCAACATTTTCACCATGATGCAAATGGATTCAAACAAAACCTCCAACATGAAAGTTTTATTCCTCCACAAAGTTTACAACTTCTATTCACAAAGTTTTCTCAAAAGAAGCTTGGATCTCAAGTTATGATTTTTGGAACAAGGGTCCCTAAAACTTTTAACTTAGTGAAATTTTGCCCTAGTTTAGGCAGAATTTTGACCTATCTTCTTGGCCATTTTTCACATAGTTCCACTTGGAATCTCAAGTTGAATTTCAAATATGGATTATAGAGCATGTTGCAAGCTTTCGAAATTGTTCAAGAACTCCTCAAACACATTTATGGTTAGGGAGAATCGAAGTCTTGAAGTTGGCAAAAACTCACTTTTCATCCATGGCATATTCATGTTCACACAAGTTGCATTTTCAAGTCAGCATGCCTTACACTAGTTTACAGGCCTCTAAACCACATCACACTCCATAATTAAATGCAAATCCATCAGTCTAATATTTTGTTTTGGTCATTTGGACATTGTACACAAAATTAAGCCCTAAGTAGAAAAAGGCAAATTTCCAATTTTGCTTAAATCATGCTTTATGTCAAAACTGATTTCTTGAGCATTGATCCAAATCTTTTGCAGCTAATCAAATCCACAAGTTGGATGGGCCAAGGGCAAGAGATGCAATCATAAGGATAGCCTGTACGGGCCTGTTCCAATGACTTCCACATTCTTACTTCAAAAACAAGAAACTTGTCCAAAACCTTAAATTTTGAAAACCAGCCAATACCAACTTATGCAAACAGTTTGAACATCTATCTCACACCCCTTTAAGCTAGAAACACGATTGCTTGAGCCTCTAAACACCCCATAGCCAAAAATCACATTCCTTTGGTAAAACAGGGCAGGTTCTGCAACTTGAGTTCCATAGCTCATTTGGCTCGTGGGTTTTGCCCCAAGTTGCTTCAAACACCTTCCATTCAACTCACTCAAGCTATCCAAAACCTCAAACACCAACTGTAACTCCATTTATAGTGTTCACCATTTTCATTTTGAGCTTGTGCAGGTTGAGTTCTATAGGTTGATTCAAGGACATTCAAGGCAAGCTAGCTATTGGAAAAGGTCAAGTAAAGTTCAAGAAAGCTCCCAGACATCTCAAGCCTTGTTGAAAAGCTCTACATTTCCCTACACGAAGTCAGCTGAAACAGGTTTTTCCCAACCTCCTATCTCTTTATTTAGGAACATTTAGCCTTAGGTTTATGAATAAGAAATGTAGTATTCATTGCCATGAAGCTGTACATATGCTCAATTTTCATTTATATTAAGTGTGCTAAGAGAATTTCATCCATGAACATGCTGAAAAAACTAGGTCAGATTTTAGGGCCAGAGAAATTCTCTCTGGTCTTTGAGAGTTTAGACAAGTTGTTTATATGGTTGGAATCGTCTTGAAATTCTCTACAAGTTTGATGTTATGTGTTTTTACAATAGAGCTCGTATGCAGGATGTTCATGTTGGATAACAGGCGCGCGCATTTTTTCAAAATCTGGAGGTTGAAGATGAAGTGGTGGGCTGGGCTTGGCCTGGCTCACTCTTGACACCCCCTCTTTTCCTTTTTGCACCCCCTGGCCCAATTTCTTGTATTTTTATATTTTTGCATTTTTGTTTTCATTTCTGATTTTATTTATTTATTCCCAAATATAAAAAAATGCTCAAAAATATTTTCATGATTTTTTCACATTTATTTTGCATTTTATTTTTATTTTTCTAACCTAAAAAAACAATTTAAATACTTTTATCTTATTTATTTAAACTTGAAAATAATATGTAAATTATATTTTTATTTTTATTTCTTATTTTTATTCACACTGAAAATATTATTATAAATATAATTTATTTTTGTACATATTTTATTTTATATTATATATATTTAATATAATTAATATATATATATATACATATATACTTTTATTTTATTAAATACTTTAGAATAAAAATATAAAATATAAAATATTACATTTTTACTTTTATTATTATTTATACTAAAAAAGTACTTTTTCTAAGTATATTTTATTTTGTATATATTAATATATTTTATTGTATATAAATAATATAATGTATTTATTTTCTTAAAGAAATTAGGGTTTTATCCTTTAAACTAATAAAAATAAATCTTTTTATTTATTTCTTTATTTTCCATATTATATATTTTTACATGCATAAGTAAACAAAAAAAAAACCTTTTTGCATAATTTATATTAATTGATATATTTACTTATTTTGTTTATTTAAATATTGTTCATTTATTACTTATGCATTTGAATTCAATTTGGATGTAATAGTAAATTAGGGTTTATATTTCTTGTCAAATACTCCCCATTCAAAAATTGTACCCCCATCCCCATAATCATGTTGTAATAGCTTAGACTTTTAAATTCTCGCACTTTACGCTTTCAATTATGCCATGATTAGAGAATTAGGGTTTGTATGCAAAAATCAAAATCAACAAATAGCTTGACCTAATTAAAGACAAATATGAATGAAAATCAAGCACAATACACACTTGCACCCCTAGGGTTACAATCCACTTGTTGCCTTCAAAAATGGGCCATGATATGCATGTTGGGTACTTTGGCAAAACAAAAACAAAACAAAAGATCATAGTCCCTCGATGACGCTATCTTGGTTGCCTAAACAAAATGATCAAGTCCCTCAAAATTTTTCCAAAAATACTTGACACAATTGCTATCATGGTCTATACGATGACCCGCGCCTGTCCCATTTAACATCCTAACACAAGGTTGTTCACCAAATGCAATGGTGAAATAACACTGTCAAAAGGGTTAAAAACATTAGGAAAGATCTTTGAGTAAATTAGGGTAGATAGCTCTTAGTTACTTGATCAAAAGCTTGTAAAACATCCTTGCTATTTTCAAACACACCTCACAACACAATTTCAAAACATTTCCCAAATCAAACTTTCAAACATTGAAATCTTTTCAAAAGACAAAAACATCTTTGTATACATTCAAACAAGAATCATTACAAAGTTTGCCACAATGATGGCCTCTTTTTAAAACATCTTTCAAAACCACACACAAAGCACCATTTCAAACAATTGAAAAGCAAAAGCAAGTGATCTAAACAAGTAACTAAGAGCCCATGGATAACCATGGATGAAAAGGGTGCTTTCACCTTCCCTTTTAATAATCTACTCCCCGAACCCAAGAAAACATCCCAAAGGTATTTCCTGTGCTTTTTGACCTTTCCTTAGGATAAAATAAAAAGTCGGTGGCGACTCTTGCCAAACCGAAACATTTGCAAACACAAACGCAAAATCCCAAGTCAGTTCTCCCACCGTATCACAGCTCCGTTATCACATTAGGTGTTTATGGGGGATCAAACTCAATCTCTTTCGCCTCGATAAGGTCTTGTATCTTATTCTTCAAGGCCCAACAATCGTTTGTGTCATGTCCTGGGCTTTAAGAATGATAGGCACATCGAGCATTCAGGTTGTAGCGAGGAGAAGCTGTATTGGGGTTCTTGGGAGCTTCTTTTAGGGTCACCAGGTTGGACTTCAAAAGATGTGACAGAACTTGGGACAAGGTCATATTGATTTGGGTGAATCGTCTCATGGGCGCCGCTGGCTTGTGTTGATAATTTATTTGCTGATTTGGTGCAGGATTAAAAATTATAACAACCTCTACCGTCGGGTGATGTTCAGTTTTGTTTTGATTCCTATGGTCGTATGCAACACTGGCCTCCTTCTTTTTGGTAAAGGGTTTCTTCATTGTGCTCGAGGATGCATCTCTTTGGATTTTGCCACTTTTTATACCCGCTTCTACCCGTTCACCAGTCATGATTAATTTGGTAAATCCAGCTGAGGAGCTTCCGATCAGGTGGTTGAAGAATGGACCAGATAGTGTGCCTAAGAATATATCCACAAATTCTCTGTCAGATATAGTGGGTTGGACTTTTCCCGCGAGATCCTGCCATTTTTTAGCATAGGCTTTGAAACCTTCACTTGTACTCATAGACATGCCTTACAGCCGTGTCCGAGTAGGAGCTAAGTCAGCATTATACTGGTATTGTTTGTAAAAAGCGGCAGCCAAATCTTCCCAATTGCGAAATTGGTCCCTTCTAACTAATAGAACCAATCCATATTTAGTATGGGGTTGAATTTTCCTATCCGCAGTATGGGGTTGAATTTTCCTAACATACGACCTTAAATGCAACTTTGGACAAGAGACACCGTCATATTTAGTGAAAGTGGGGACCTTAAATTTCTGTGGGATGACAACCCCTGAGACAAGTCCTAGCTCTTCAAAATCTAATCCAGGTACCCTCTGGATCTCCATAGCATTGAGGCGATCCTCCAACTTCTTGTATTTATCGTCAGCTAGAGGATACTGCTCTTCAGAATAATCAACCTCTTCTTCTTCCGACTCTGGATGGTCATTTACTTCCTTGTTTTTCCCCTATTGATTATCCCCTTCACCCAATGATGTTGCGAAGTCTAGAGTCCGTCTGGATGGTCCTTTGAACCTTCTTCCCAGATTCAAAACACCGGTTGATTTCTTCGCTTTCTTCTTCTTCTCTTTGATCAGCAAAGTTTTAAAATCCTCTTGTCCTTTTTCCAGAGTCAAGAACATTTGTTGGAATTGAGCGTTCTGCGCTTGGAGATCCTTTACTGTCTGTTCAATATCCATCTCACTGAAATAAATAGTAGAAAGATAAGGAGACCTATTGTAAGAAACTTGTTCATGTTATGATGAATGAAGATGCATATGCAAATAATTTCAAGGAAATTGAAGATTTAAATTTGCTTTAGACAAAAAGGGAACACACGTTGCATTAATAAATCCAAGTTTGAGTACATCATGCCTTTTTGGGCTTACAATGAAAAAAATAAAATACAAAAACTCCTAAGACAAAAAGGTTGAACGCATCCTCTTTGGCGTGATGTAGGCGTTCAGACTCCGCTCTTCATGAAGCTGCTTGGTGAGTTCCAGAACTTTCTTCTCACTGGCATAGAATCAGGCCTCAAAAGTGTCTCATTCTTCCTTTAGCTGAACCCAATCTCTTTTCAAGTCTTTGAGAGAGGTAGGCTTGTTGGGATGAAGGATAGTGTACGGGACATCTCCTTCAACAACATGTTCTATGATAATAGGGAGGGTATAAGGGTAAGGCATTACAAGACTCTGAGCACGAGCTCGCACCCACCTAAGGTAATGTTCAAGGGAAATGGAATTATTGTGTCCCAATGTCCTACTATCCACCTTGTTTACCATCCTCCAAGCTCGTATAAACCTCTGACAGTAGCCTTAATCGTCGCTTTCGTAGTCGAACACCACACCTTGGATGAGCGCGTCATGAGGACCATCTCTTCGGGCATACCCGAACTGTCGTAGAGCCAAGAAAGGGTTGTGAGTAATACCTCCCCTAATGCCAAGTAGAGGGACATTAGGGAATTCCCCATAACGGTCGATGATAGTAATATCCTCCAAGGACCAAGAACACCAGTGGATATCCGAATGTTTGAGTGACATCAGCCTATTAGACCACCTCAAGCCTTGCTCGTTTTTCACAACGGATCGGGGAAGATGCGAAACAAACCATTTAGCCAACAGAGGAGTACAACACATAAGGGTTCCTCTTCTCTTCATGGTGCGAGAGTGGAGAGAATGCAAGACGTCTCCCAACAAAGTAGGCACTGGATTATGAGATAAAAAGATTTTGACAGCATTCACATCTACAAGTTGGTCAGGATTTGGAAATAGTACCAGCCCATAGATGAGAAGAAGCAAAATTTATTTGAAAACTCGTAAATCCAGATTGTTCCAACAATCTTGAGCTTTTTCCAATAAGAATTTGGCTAAGAACCCTTTTACACCACTTCTTGTTTCCCAATTATCCGTGATGTCAGATTGTTGCAAGTACAAAGCTCGGGCAACCTTTTCAGGGCTTGGATTCCTTTCAGTACCGTTGAAAGGTAGTTGATAGAGAATAGGAATCACTAAAAGTTGAGATAACTCTTCCATAGTTGGTACAAGCTGGTAGTCGGGATAGGTGAATCAATGGTGCAACGAGTCAAAGAATTGGAAAATCACTTTCACCATATCTTCATCAAAGCTTGAGGTGACCAAGTTGAGAAGTCGTCCATGTCTTTTGGTGAACGGAGAATTCTCAGGGACCTTTGATGCTAACTCTTTGAGCCGAAAAGGTACTCGTACAAGGTTGACTTGGATCGTGTTCCTGTGAGTGGGAGTCATATCCTACAAAACAGAACAAAGATGAATCTCAAAATCCTTGAAATGGTTAGTCTAAAATTCTATGGTATGATGTCATGATGTTATGTATAAGCATATGCCTAAGTTAAATCAAACAAATCCTTGGGTTTAGGCTTGCATGAGGTTTTATAGGTAAGTACCCTCTTGAAGTTTACTTGGTTCAACCTGTCCTAGAAAGTAACGGGTTCTAGGGGATCTCAATATCACTGATCTTTCTTCATCGGACATTGTTTCAGCGCAAGCGTCTTTGATGGCGACCGAAATATCCCGAAAGTTCTATCTCAATGAGTGTAGTATCGAGTATCAACTAACTTCGGACTGCACCAAAGTCGGATACCTCACTACTTCCTAATGGCCAAGTTGGTCAAGTAAGGTTCTAAAGTCAGTTAGTGCTTCATGACACCACACAGCGGCCCCGTATTCTCCTTGACTACTCAAGTGCTACCGGTACCAACAAATGTTCACACTAACATAGCTATTACTTAGACCATATCGGTATACCCCGCACTATTTCCATAACTTATTGCTACTTACCTAAAAAGGTGCCCTAGATCCGGGTAGAGGATCGAAACAAACCCAAACAAGGAACCATAATATAAATCAAACAAATCAAACAATGAAAAGCAATTAAAAGTGATCTATCCCTAAGGTAACCCCACTTTTAAGATAACTCCCCAGCAGAGTCGTCAGTTCTGTAACACAGTGGGAGAACTGACTTGGGTGTTTTGTGTTTGACCGCAATTGTGCGGATAGTAAGAGTTGCCACCGAATTTTCTTTTATCCAAAAGGAAAGGTTGAAAAGAATAGGAAAGACCTTTAGAGATTATTTCTTGAGTTCGGGGGGTAGGTTATGAAAAGGGAAGGTATTAGCACCCTTTTCATCCGTAGTTATCTATGGGCTCTTAGTTGCTTACTAGATCACTTGCTTTTGTTTGAAAATGTGTTTGTGATGTGTGTTTGTGATGTGTGTTTTTGAAAGTATTTTGAAAATGTGTATTTTTAATGGTTCTCATCTCTATAAGAACACGCGTACAAAGTGTTTTGTCTTTTGAAAAATGTTTCAAAGTGAAGTTGTGGGTGTAAAATGTTTTTGTTGTGAGCAAGCGAGCAACTAGGAGTAACCTACCTACTCAAAAGGTCTTAAATGTTCTTTTCCTCCTCCTATAGATGTTGCTATCTTACCATTGATTTGGTAAGAAACCCCATCATTGGATGTGAAAGGACGGGCGTGGGACGTTTGTATAGTCATAGAAAGCAACTTATGGGACATTTTAGCAATATCGTTTAGGGATTAGATCGTTTACTGAAGGCAACATCAAGGGACTACGATCTTTTATTGAGGTTCTTTGCTAAAATGCCCATGTTTGAGGGACATGACTATTTTCTGAAAGGCAACAAAGCAGGATTACCCTAAGGGTGCTAGTGTGAAAGTGTGTTTGATTTACATGCATTTAAACTTGATTAGGGTTATCTATTTGTTGATTTCATGTCTTGCCATACAAAACCTAATTACTAGCATTTATATTTGAAAGCGATAAATTGCGAGAAATATAAATTTCTACGCTATTACATTATCTCAGGGATGTGGGTACATAATTACAAATGGGGATTTTCAAGAATTTAAATCCTAATCATCTATCACAACCATATTGAATTATACAATATAAGAATAAAGAAAAAGGAAAGGACTTGTTTTGAAAATTGATTTTTTGTCTTAATAAATTAAAATGGAAATAATTATTTAATAAAAGAAAATATTTTTTGATGTCCTTTTATATTAACAAAAATAAAAGAGAAAAAGGAAAAATAATGAGATATAGGATCAGCATGTTACTGAAAGCAAAACAAAGGGGATCAGAAGTTCTGATGCTAGGCGCGTTGTGGTTTAGAATGAAACATCAAAGATGATCAAGATTTTTGGGTTGATGTCATTGGGATCCTGAAAGAAACATTAGAGGGAAACAACAGAAGTTCTGGGTTGTGTTTAGGCAGTGAGCAAAAAGTTGGAAGTTTTGTGTTGTGTTAAACAGTGAGTGAAAATCAGAAGTTCGGTGTTGTGTTAAATAGTGAGTGAAAATCAGAAGTTCTGTGCGTGTTAAAAAGTGACTGAAATCAGAAGTTTTGTGCGTGTTAAAAAAAGTGAGGAGAGCTCGGAAGCTCTATGTTGTGCTAAAATAGTGGGAAAGAAAAAACCCATAATTTCCGTGTTACACTTCAACTCTTTCCTTACATCAATTAGCTCATCGACAACTTAATCAGTTCTTAACAACAGCAAAATCAGAAAGATAAAAGCATAACAGTTCATAGAAGTTCTAATCCTAATTCTGAGCCTAGATTTATTCAAGAAGTTCTTATCCACCGTTTTTTATGCTTATGCAATGATATAGACATCATCAATACTATGATATTTACGTATTTAATGATGTTCTGAATGAAAAGATTCAAAGTCAGAAAGACTTACCTTGAATCTGGAACGTGTGTTTGGGGCTTGAGTTGTTTCCTTCAGATGTTCTGATGTCAGCAAGAGCAACGAAACAGAAACTGTTATGTTCTTTGATTCAAAGGGAATAACAAAGGTTTTGGTTTTGTTTAGGAATTCAGTGTTCACACATGGTTTACTATTTTCTTTTCTCTCTTTGATAATTCTCTCTTTCCAAAAGCCATCCCTTTGAAAGTGTGGTGGAGCAACTTATTTATAGGTGAGTTTTTTGTGTTTTTTTGGGGGGAAAACAAATTCGATTTAAACCTTTTTAGCATACTGTTCCATTGCTTTTTAATCACAACTTTTGTATGCTAATTTGGTGCAAATATGGGGTTTGAGAAAGTGCAGGCGTGGACTGGATCAGTAGCTGGTTGCAGGACTGTACTACAGCAGGGCAGTAGGCTGCTTAAATGAGGTTTTGGGATTTGGTGATGTTATGATCATAGAAGACCAGGAACGTAGCCTCCATATGCTGAAGGGTCATGTTCTGACTGAAGAATATTGCTTCCATATGATCTGATTGAAGGGTCATATTCTGAACTGTTTTTGCAAATTCTAATTGCACTTGCGTGGAGGCTGGCCCATAAGTTTTGAAGTATCATATTCTCTTAACACTTAGAAACTTTTCTAAATGTTTAGAAAATTGATTTTTCAAGGTAATTTATGACTTTTTATTTTGATGAATTAATTTCATGTCTTGATGAAATATAATTGTTGGAACTTTATTTTGATCAAAAAGTAAGAGTTTGAATTTTCAGTGTGTTTTTTACCATTTTGCCCTTGTGAATGAGTTCTTGGAAAATTGTAATCCAAGACTTGAAACTTGATAGAAGAAAACCTGAGGGTCCAGGGTGATCCTCTGAGAAATGAGAGGGCAAATTTTTAGGTACAACAGCGTGCTTGACTCGTGTCGGGCTGACGAGGAGATAACTGTTTACTGGGTCAGGCATGTGTGTCAGGAATCGCTGGTCGCGCGTCCAAGCGCATGGTCGACCAGGATGTTGAGCCGCTGTTATTGGGTCGTGCCAATGGTAGAAGCGAATTGGGCCAATTTTAGTCATTAAGCAAGTCCAGAACAGGAGCTCACCAAGTCGTTGCTTCTAGGCACAAGAGTGATTACTTAGAGTTAGCCCACGAAACATGGGTGCTTCTTGTTCGATTTCGTGCGAGGAGTATAAGTGATGCTCATTGTGTTCGCCTTGCGGTGAGAGGAACGATTGAGCGGTTTTAAGGAGCTGCCGTGTTTCGAGGGGCGATTTCGTGCGAGGAGCCTAAAAAATTGCTCGGTGGTCGTTTTCCGGAGAGAGGAATAGTTGTTTGCAATCTGGAGAGATTGTGTGCCACGCTTATATCGAGCCACATGATGTCACAGAGGCGTGATGATGGCTAGCCTAGGGACTAGGACGTAATAATCATGCCTTATAATGTTCCCTAGGCGCGTGCCCGCCCATGTGCTGGCAATTTCGGTCTATAAAAGGAGGGGAAGAAGCTTCATTTTCACTTTTCGCTTGCTCTTCTTCTGCTTGTTCCCACTGTCTTCTGCTCGATTTCATTGATCTCCTGTTTGACTTCATCGATTTCCAATGTTTTTGCTTGTTTTGCCGCTTGCCATCGCATGTTCCATTGTTCTCTTATTTGATTCGATAATTTTATCGATTCCCCTTGTTTTTGTGGATTTAACTTCTGTTATAGCTTAGATTTCGAAGTTTTCCTCCTAGAAGTGCATGCGATTAGGGTTTAAGGTAACTTATCGTTTAGAAATCCTGGTGGAGAGTTGGTTGGTGACAGTAGTTTCGCCATGAGAGATTGTCAACGATGTCGTGTGTTTCCCTTGGAAGTTTCAGAATCTTGGTGGTGTTTGATAAATGTAGGTCATTTTTCCCGGGGATTTGGGCATTTTCTGTTATTTTCATCCTGCTTTCTGGGTGAGCCTAGCTCATTTAGTCAGGGAGAACGACGACTGTCTAATTATTGTTAAGTGAGGGCTCTGGTCGGACATAGGGTCCTCGTTCCTTGGTGATATTTCACTTGATTAGTGGTGGAAGGGTGGATTTTGCTTAGATGTCGAACTCACTTTTATTCTCTAATTTTCAGGTACAATGGCTAATAATGCTGATGATGAGTTTCTGAACGAGCCTAGCGATTTTTCTCAAAGTTCCACCGAGAGCACATCTAGCAAGATGAGTACCTCAGGAGCGTAAGAGTCTGAGTCGGGCTCATTGGATCCGGGATCACTTGGGCAATAAGCCTCCGAGGAAGACGTAGAGATGGCTCATGTTTGCTGAGCTGGTCCAAGTGTGCCCGTGGTCGAGGGGGATCCCTTAGCTTGGGTCGCACCGAGCCCATAGAAGTATGTTTCTCATTTCATCTAGTATCCCGATGATATCTTTAAATTGGTGGATCTAGAGATGGATTGTGAGGGCGCCAAGGAATAGTGGTCAATATACATCCCCGAGAAGAAAAGTCAGATCTTCTCTTTGTTTGAAGCCCAAAGATTTCCCATGTATGATATCTCGTTCAGGGAGATGGGTTTTAAACTTCCTTTCTCGAATATCAGGTGGAGGTCTTTAGGCATCTTTGTCTTGCTCCATCTCAGATGCACCTGAATTCGATTGCCTTCTTGTGGGCTTTCGAGATCGTGTGTGACTATCTTGGTATCAGGCCATTGTTCCTCTATTCTTCCATTGTTTTCATCTTAAAAGGCAAACATTTGGTGCTCATTACGGGTGGTTCTCTTTGAAGCAGGAGAATGGAAAATTGTTCTAGGCGTATTTGGAATCTGTCAGTTTCTTCAAGGAAAAGTACATGCTTATTCAGCCCACCTCGGAGAGGGCACTATTGAATGTCTTTAGGGTTTCTCCAGTGTATGACGAGGACGGGGCCCCTATCTTGAACTAGTAGGGGAAGAACATCAATAAGATGGTGCCCAAGTTCCATTTCCACTAGACCAAGAAGAACTGTGATAATGGGACAAAGGTTTATGTCTGGAAGAAGGGTCAGCTCGGTCTTGAGGACCAGGCTAGTTTTAACTGCCTATCTAAATTTGTTGTAGGGGTCCATCCTATCTAGTGTGTGGGAAGAGGAGGGAAACCAGTCATCAACAAGGATGGGAAGGTGGTTTACGACATTGGTTTGATACGTGTCAAGGAGCTCCTCGGGAGTGAGGATCCCCTGGCGTGTCTGGGTAGTTATTTTATGATCTTATTTTCTTTGTATGCATGACATATTGTTTCTTGTTTGCTGATCATAAGTTGTTGTTTCCTCACAGATAAGATGAATCCTGCTCAAGAGTTTTTGGCTAAGACGACCACCTTAAACCTGAAGAAGGCACAAAAGGGTGCTTAGTCCTCTCCGTCCTACACGGGGATGACTCCTATGTCGGGCTCAGGTGCTTCGTTAACGGGACCAGCATCTGGGGCTCTCTCCCCTTTGCAGGTGACTTCAAGGCTTAAAAGGCAGCACAACGAGGGCACCATGGACCTGGCGGGGGAAAGGAGAAGGAGAGATATAAGCTACCTCATTACTTTCATAACAGGGCTTTCTTCAAAGGCTCTTCCTTGTATCTCTTTTAGGGCGAGTCCCTTTTTCTCGAGGAGTCTAATCGTTCGACCAAGCGGGTTGCATTGGCTTAGGATGCTGGGGACATTATGAGGGTCTTGGATATGGTTGTTACGAACACTGAGGGAGGCTCCTCTCAAGAAGTCGAGATGAGAAAGTTACGGCCTAAGCTGGCCAACACTGAGAAGGGGTGCGCCGAAGAGGGGGCTGCTCGAAAGTTGGCAGAGGAGTGCCTAGAGAAATTGACCAAGGAGAATAAGGCAGTGTTGCTCGAGAAGAAAGCTTCTAATGAACAGGTGGCATCCCTAACGACCAAAGCTGCTCCTGCCAAGGATGAGCTAGAAGAAGCTCAAGGTTTAAAGATCCGCGCATAACTGGTTGCTCGACTTCAAGTGGCGATGGATGATACTTTGGCCGTTGCTCAGGGGAGTTTTGATAATGCAATGAAGCAACTTTGGGTCCTAAATCCCGAGGTCAAGCTCAATACGACCGGGATGAGACTCCATTACTATGTGGCTGACGGGAAGATTGTGGTCCCCGAATATCTCAAGAGTGTGGGGTACACTTCGGTTGGAGAGCCATTTCATTAAGAGCCCATCACTAAGGAGGAACCCCAGCCCGATAATTGATTGTCTTTATCTCTACTCTGTTTCGACATGTGTTCTATTTTGATGTAATTTGTTTAGTGAGTGTCATACCCCAAATTTGTCATACCTTTTACTTTTGTTTGGCTTAGGCTTTTTCATATCATCTGCATACATTCTACTAGATTCATCTGCACAGTGCACATTCATGCATAAAACATATTTGTTCAAAAGAATTAGTGATTGTGCAAGCTAGGGTTTTTTAGTAGTTGGAGGCTTCTACATTCAATACAGTTGATTTCTCTGTTACGAGGCCAACTCTCATTCAAATTCTTCAAACCATGGATTAGGGTTTATTTATATATTGTTTGTCAAGAGACTAGGGTTTTGGATCCCTGTTTATTATGAAATGTTTCTTTCATCTGCTTCAAAGACAACTCAAGATGAAGTGTATGTCTTCCTTCATGCTTAGGTTTTCTACATTGCTTCATTTGAAATCATGTTGAATTAGGGTTTTGATGGCAATATACTTCTTCATCCAATACGCATCTAAGGCAAGAGGAACAAGGTTTTAGCCATGGTGTTTTAGGTTGTTAATTTATCAACTTCCGTTCATCAAAGATATTCTTATGTGCTTCAAATGTTATCTTCGTCTTCAATATGCATTCAAAGCGTTTGTCATTTTGTTGCTCTTCCAGTCAAGGCATCATTTCTCTCTCAAGTCTTTATTGCACATAGTGCGAGTTGTTGTTAAGATGGAAGTTAAGTTTCCATTAAGAATTGAAGATATGATTTGGAAAGTATTCATTGAAGTTTCTTAATGCACAAGTATCATAAGGATTTCTTGGAATTCAAGGTGCAGGTGAAAGTTATGATCAAGTTTCTAATTCGTTATTTAACATGAATCGAGACAAAGATACAAGAATCAACTCAAGCATGTAAGAGTAGAAGTTCATGTGGATTTAAGTTATCAAAGGTTTGTCAAAAGTTTATACAAGATGGGAAAGATTGTTCATGACTGAATTCTTGAGAGGGAACATTCAAAGAGGAAGATCTCAAGTTTGGATTAAAATTAAAGGAAGCTTTATTTGAATTTAAGGTTGTTGGATCACAAGACATAGCCATATTCATACAATAAAGTCATACACAAGTTTTGCTTACAAAGTGTGCTAAAGATACATTTAAGAAAATAACAGGTTACATTCCAATTCCTAAGGCTATTCTACAAGATCTTCATCTTCTTCAAGAGAATTCCAAGCTTCTTTCTAGCCACGGCCTCTTCATCTTTCAACCTTGCTTTGCCTTGCCTCTTTCACCTTCCATCAATCCTAACATGAAAAGAAAAACAAGCAAGAAAATTGGTTAGTTCATTGAAATGTAAACAAAAAGTGTCAAGCAATTTTTCTTCTAATTCCATCATTAGGGTTTGTGTTTAGAATCAGATTTTAGGGATGTGAGTTCAATCATACTTACGAGCAACAAAAACCTCATACACTTGATTCATAATAAATCAGAATTTTGATTCAATCATGGGATTATTTCTCCTATTTTGCAAATCACAAAAGTTTGACTTTGGTTCACAAAAAAGAGATTCAAAAAAACAATTTTACTGCAGTAACAAAGTCAACAAATAAATATTGCCAACAATCTTCTTTGTAGAAAAACAGAGCCAGCCTAAACAGTCCCAAAAATGAGACAAACTGTCCAAACATAACAAGCCAAAAAACTTATCCAAACTATCAAAAACCTGTCCAAACATTAAGTGTCAAAATATTTGTACATTAACAGCCAAAAAACTGTCCAAATTGTTCAAACATAACAAGCCAAAAAAAGTGTGCAAACTATCAAAAACTTGTCGCAAACTTGCACCAAACTAGAAAGCCATAAGCTGCATCAAAAGGCATCAAAAACAGGGTAACCAATTTGTTCAAAATCATGTTATTGTTTCTCCCCAAAATCCTTTTCCATTGGATATATAACAGACACAAAAAATATACAGCAGGGGACGGTTTTGAACCATAAAAATAGCAGCAACTCAAACAAACAAAAAAACTACCAACCACAAAAACTGTTAGCATCAACCAGAGGACGATTTTGAACCATAAGGCAATAACCGCAAAGTTGTCAAACAAATTTACAAACCCTAACTCATTCATCATGTTCCATAAAAACCCTTCAGAGCTCAACAAAACAAAACAACAATAACCAAAGAAAACCGCAACAATCACCAAATAATAGCAACCAAAGAAAAAATTATTCATCATTTTTGCAGAAGCCAAAGATACAGAAAGAAAATAACCAAAACCCTAACAGAGTCATCATCATTATCCTCACAGCAAAACACAGAAAAAAGCCAAAACCCTAAGCATCATTGTTGTATCCCAAAATCTGCCCTCTCATTTCTCAAAAGATCATCCTGGACCCTCAGGTTTGCTTCCATCCAATTTCAAGCCTTGAATTACAAATTTTCCAAATAAAAGTCATTCATAAGGGTAAAATGGTCATTTGCATACTGAAAAGTCAAACTTTGAATTTTGGATCAAAATCAAGTTTCAAGGATCATATTTCGTCAAGACAGGTTGAAATATGAAGTTTGTTTCATCAAGAAATTCAAAAGTCAAAATTACTTTGGAAAAGTCAAAATTCTAAATACTTAGAATTTTTCTAAGTGTTTAAGAAATATGACAAGCTTAGAACTTCTGGTCAGATTATCACCATGATGCAAGATGATTCTGGATTAACTTCTAACACAAGAGTTATGGATCTCAATGAGATATCAAACACTGCAGAATAAAACTTCTCCTAGAAATGTTGGGATTTCAAGCTACAAATCTTTGAAGATACGTCCATGAATCTGAAGCTTCCAGCAAAATTCTGAACCTTTCCAAAACAGGATTTGGTTAGAACTTCTGGGCCAATTTTCACATAGGTTCAGTCAGAAGTTGCAAGAGCAATTCAAAGAGGATTTACAAAGCGTGTTACAAGCTTTTGGAAAAGTCTGAGAGCTCCTTCATAACATGCTGGAGCTAAAAGATACAAACATCAGAATTGGATGTCTATTCTAGTTACCTTGAAGCTGAACTTCTGATCCAGAATTAAGCAACGATGCAGAATCTCACATTGCAGGATTTCTGGTTTGATAAATCTCATCATCATTTAATGCCCACAACCACTTTTGAGTCGTTATTCAAAGGATTTCTCCACGTGTGGCATAGAAGTACCTTTAGTGTCTTGGAAAAGAAAACTTTTGTACAAGAGTGTGATGGGCCCATGCATTACTTTTGCTTTTGATGTTACCTTTCCTTAATTCCTGCTTACAAATCCAGCTTAGGCGCTGCTAAAGCTGCTGACCACCATACTTAATTCAAGAACAAGGTAGCACCCTAGCATGTGATGGTTGTACCATTGATCTCTCCAAGCTACAAGATATTTGCCTATAAATTGAAAACCATTGGCAACTGTAAAGAGGTCGAAAATTTGAGAAAGAAAAAGCCTTGAACTCCTGCTAAAATTCCAAGAGTCCAAAACTGCAAACAAAAATACAAAACCTACTGTAACACACTCTCCATCCATATCCACCTCAAAGAAGTCAGAACTTCGCCCCTTGGTTGTTCCAGAATTTTCTAATCATTCATATCCTAAGTTGAAAGCTTCCAGCCTGCTGAGCACGTAAAGAAGCTGTTCAGAACATCACCAGCGTTCAGAACCAGACTCCAGCTCACAAAGTATTTTCCAGCTGCAAGGTAAGCTTCTGCTGATTCTCATCATATTACTTAGGCATTTTCAGATTTGCATGTTCAAAAATACAATGTAGACATCATGATTATGATGTTGTACATATTCTGAGGTTTCACGTATTTGTATGCCTAAGTAGGGAGTAAATTAGTTCAGAACTCCTTAAGGAAACCAGGTTTAGCAGATACATGCTTGTTTCTTATTTACAGTCTTGACATTTTTTATGTTTCTGAAACCATGATGGAAGCCTACCATAATTGCTATGTTTGTGTTTTCTTTTTTGTTGAGAAATGACCAAGTTGCAGATGTTCTTATTAACATGATGAAAGAGTTGGAGTTTATCATCAGAACTTCCAAACTCTCTCAACAACCAGAAACTCCAGCTTTTTCAGCAATATTAGCATTTCTAGGCTGCCAGCGACATCAGAACTTCTAGAATCTCTTTTGTTCCTAGCGGATCCAGAACTTCTGACCCACCCATTTTTCTGCTAACATGTTATTTATGTTTTAGCAGAACGCCAGAGTCAGAACTTCTGATCTCTTTTATTTTAGCAGTGCGCTAATTCTATTTTCTTTCTCCTTACTATTTTTTCCGTCACTTTCATTTTCATTAATCAAAAAAATCAAAAACAGTTTACATTTTACATGCCTTATTTTATTCCTTACATCAAAAAAGATAAAAAATATTTTCTTAAACTAATTCATTTAATGCAAATAAAACAAGTTCATTTTTACATTCTTATACATCATTCTATATGGTTATAATAGATAATTAGGACTTTAATTTCTTGCAATCCCCGTTTATACTCTGTACACCCTCTCCCACAAGTATTGTAAAAGCGTAGTAACTTTAAATTCCGCAATTTATCACTCTATATATAACATGCTAGTAATTAGGGTTTGTATGGAAAGAATAAAACCAATCAATTAGAAAACCCTAATCAAGGACAAAATCAAGCATGAAAATAATACACTTGCACACAAGCCCCTTAGGGTAAATCCACTTGGTTTCCTTTACAAAATGGCCATACTACGCATCTGAGGTATCTTAGAAAAAACAAGCAAAATATGAGATCATATTACCTCGATGACGCGATCTAAGTTGCCTTTCAAAAGATCTTAGTCCCTAAAAGAGAATTCTAATATACCTTGCAACATTTCTAATCATGGTTATATGATGACCCATGCCCGCCCCGTTTACATCCAAAGATAGGGTTACTTACCAAATCAATGGTAAGATAACAATATCAAAGGAAAGAGGAAATGAATATGAAAGACATTTGAGTAAGTAGGATGCTCCTAATACTTGCTCAATTTCAAAACAAAACTCCTTTCTATTTTCAAAATAAACACCTACACTTTCAAACATCTTACAAAGCTTGAAAGCATTTTCAAAAGATCAAACATCTTTGTATACATCCTTACAAACAAGGATCATTACAAAGATTTCCTAAACAATGGCCTCTTTACAAAATACTTTCAAAAAACCGCACAAAGCACAAATTTCAAACAAAAGCAAGTGATCTAGAAAGTAACTAAGAGCCCATGGAAAACCATGGATGAAAAGGGTGATAATACCTTCCCTTTTCATAATCTTTCCCCCGAACTCAAGAAATAATCTCAAAGGTCTTTCCTATTCTTTTTCACCTTTCCTTTTGGATAAAAGAAAAGTCGATGGCGAATCTTGCTAACCGCAACATTTGCGATGAAACGCAAAACACCCAAGTCAGTTCTCCCACCGTATCACAGAACTGGCGACTCTGCTGGGGATAATTCTAAAAGTGGGGTTACCTTAGGGTTAGATCACATTTACTTGCCTTCATTTGTTTGACTTGTATGCTTTACATTATGGTTCTTTGTTTGGGTTTGAAACTTTTACCCGGATTTGGGATACATTATAGGTAAGTAGCAATATGTTATGGAAATTGTGTGGGGTATACCGACATGGTCTAAGAAATAGCTATGTTAGTGCGACAAATTTGTGGGTACCGGTAGCCTTTGAGTTAATCAAAGAGAATATGGGGCCGCTGAGTAATGTCATGAAGCACTAATGAACTTCTAGAACCTTTACTTGACCAACTTGGCCTTTAGGATGTAGTGAGATGACCGGCTTTGGTGCAGTCCGAAGTTTGTAGATACTCGATACTACACTCATTGAGGTTTGGTTTCTTGGGATATTTTGGTCGCCATTAAAGAGGCTTGTGCTGAGACAATGCTCAAGGAAACAAACCAGTGATATTGAGCTCCTTAGAACCCAGATACTATTGCTAGGACAGGTCGAGCCAACTAAACTTCAAGAGGGTACTTACCTATAAAACTCCATACAAGACTAAACCTAAGGATTTGTTTGCTTTGTTTGTATATACATACTTGTACATAACATCATGAATATCATAACAGTATACTCATCCACTCACCATTTCAAGGATCTTGGGATTTATCTTTGTTCTGTTTTGTAGGATATGGATCCTCTTCGCAAGAAAACTATTCAAGTCAACCTTGTAAGGATCCCTCCACAACTTAAAGAGCTAGCTTCAAGGATTCCTAAAAACTCTCCGTTCACCGAGAGGCATGGTCTCCTACTCAACTTGGTCACCTCCAACACAGATGAGGACATGATGAATATGCTCTTTCAGTTCTTTGATCATTTACACCATTGCTTCACATTTCCCGATTATCAACTTGTGCCTACTTTGGAAGAATTCTCCCGACTCTTGAGGATTCCCATTCTCAATCAACTACCTTTCAACGGTACAGAAAGAGACCCAAAGCCAGAAGATATTGCTCAAGCTCTACACTTGCACTCATCTGATGTCACAACTCATTGGGAAACAAGGAGTGGTGTCAAGGGATTCCTAGCAAAGTTCTTGTTCAAGAAAGCCCAAAACTGTTGGAATTCCTTGGATCTGCAAGCTTTTGAGGAAATTGTGGCTCTCCTCATCTATGGAATGATTTTGTTTCCAAATCCTGACTAACTCATAGATGTGAACGCCGTCAAAATCTTCATATCATGCAACCTGGTGCCTACTTTTCTAGGAGACATCCTACACTCTTTTCACACTCACACAATGAGGAAAAGAGGTGTTATTATATGTTGCACTCTGTAATACCCCAAATTTGTCCTACCCTTCTACTCTTATCAGGTTTATGCATTGTCGCGCTTTTCTCATGTACATAACTCCATTAGGTCATTTAACATTGCATACATTCGCTAACAACATAATTTGGCATGGAATCAGTGATATGATGGAATTAGGGTTTCTATGGCTTTGATGGTCCTCATATTCACTCAGGCTTGAATCAGTTGGTTTCCCAGTAACTTTGGTTTATGGAACTAGGGTTTGGATTCTTAATTATTGTGAACTTCTCCCATCAAGCTATAAGGTTTTCATCCTCGTCAAGGGCAGCATCACTAGGGTTTCACTAAAGGTTTAAGTGAAGACTATGTGAACTAAGGTCTAAGTTCAAAGTCATCTTGAATATCTTCTTCAGGGGTCCAAGACATCGTTATTCTAGTGCTCATATAGTCGGGACATGGTACAAGATGTGGATTGTAATCAAGGCGTCACTCTTTCAAATTTATTATTGCTTGACACGTAAATTTTGTTTAGATCGGAAAATTGAGTTGAATTAGGAATTCGCTGAAGTTGTAGTATGATTAGAATTCATTCATTAATATTTGAAGTGGATTTGGAGAAAATCAAAGTTCTTAAATATTTATGTGGATTTTCTTAGAATAAAAAGGCATGTATCAAACTCATTTGTTTCATCCAACAATCAAAGTGTCATCCAAATAGTCATTCAAGAACTCATTAAAGATTCAAGTCTCTTCGTGATTACCTTGCAAAAATTTTGGGTTCACGCCATGATTGTTTGAATTCATACAAAGGCGTCTAAAGGAAATATTGAAGGTAAGGTGTGATCGGTGGATCTGAAACTGACTGTTTAACGCTGGTTCGCGAAATGTCACGGTAAACAAGAGTCGCCACCGTCTTTTATTTTCTCCAAATGGAAAGGACAAAAGCACAGAAAAATTCCTTATAGAGATTGCTCTCGGTTCGGGAGGTAGATTTATAGAAAGGGAAGGTGTTAGCACCCTTTCTATCCATGGTTATCCATGGGCTCTTAGATACCTGCTCATTTTTGTTTTCAAAATGGTTTGTTTGCTTTTCAACTGTGGGTTTAAAAAAAGTTTCTTTGAAAATTTCAGTTCGACTCTTGTATCAGTCCTCAAGAGTGTTTGAAAAGTTGCTTTCGAAAGCTTTTTGAAAAGTGTCGGTGTGAAAAGTATTCTTTGATTTGTTTTGAAATTAGAGCAAGTATCTACGAGTTCTCTACCTACCCTAAGGAATTCGTCTGTGTAAATGTCCTTGAAGTAGTGCCATCCCACCATTGAGAGGTAGGTAGCACCACCATTGGAGGTGTTCGGGTCAATTCGAAGGTTTGGGACATGGTGATCACCTGAGCAATAGGAAGACACCTTAGAAGCTACCCTCATGCCATGTTCATGGACATGAGGACTTACTAAAACATCCTCTACTCGACGACCACCTTTCGAGGGGCAAGGCAACAGTGAGACGTACCCTAGGGGTGGTGTGTGATTTGTGTGTCATTTTCAGATATTTTTTCTTGTTCATGCATTGGTGATCTACGCGTTGCTTTTATTTTTTTGGCATTCATTCTTTCATGTGAGTTATTAACAATTAAAAGATGCGGAATTAAAAGTCATACGCTATTACAAAGGCGCGGGTCTACATCGCCAAATTAATCCAAGACCCGATTTGAAATAAAATAAAGTGCGAAAGATAAATACCCTAATTGATCTATTACATAGCTTTGGGAGAATTACATGAAATTTACAAAAAGGAAATAAAATAAGTGCGCGAAATAGAATTATGAACGAATGCGAGGGCGTTGGACCCTTTTAAAGAAATTAAATTACAATTAATAAATTAATTAAGTTAAAATAAAAAAGAAAGAATTTTTGGAGTTTTTGTATTTATGGAGTTTAATGAGAATTAATGGAATTAAAACCTAATTCTAAATTATTTTTAATTTATTAAAAAAACGTTTAAGTTTGTACCCTAATTTTAATTAATTATTTACTTGGCCATTTATTTACAAAATAATTAATATTTAATAATGATAAAAGAAAAGAAAAAAGATAAAAGTATAAAACCCTAATTCTACATTTTTTAGTTTATTGCAAAAATATTAGAATTAAACCTAGAATTAAAAAAAAACTAAATTAATTAATAAAGTTTATTTACAAAATAATATTAAATAAAATATATTTTTATTTTGTGACTTTCTGATTTTTTGGTTATTTTTTATGTTAAATAAAAAAAATTAATTTAAAGAGTTAAACTAAAACTAATTAAAACAAATAAAATAGAAAAATATAAAGAGAATGAAAAAGAAAACCAATGGGGGGTGTTGACCCCAATTTGGAGGTGTTGTTAGAATGGTTTGGCCTATTAGATGGAGGCCCTTTTTGACTTCTCAGGCTGGCGTGTGGAATGTTTGACTGACGCCTATGGTAGACAGCTGGTGATGACCCTTGGATTGGAATTGCTTGGGCATGTGGCAGGCTTAGAGGTGAAGCTGCATGGTAGACCTTTGAAGAGAGGGAGTACCTGAACAGGTTATAAGAAAAAGCATAGGGAAATATGGGGACCTGGGGATCGAACCCAGGTCCCAAGGCTTTCCAACAATGCTTTCCACCAACCGAGCTGCGTGTTCATTCATAAATATAATGAGATAAAATTATTATATGTGAAAAACGCACGCTTATTGGTAGAAACGAAAAAACGCGCTAAAGCATTTGAATGATCCAACCAGGCTATGACAACTCATCTTCTTCCTCGTTTGTGCGTTTTGCCCTGAAAAAGAAACATCAAGTAGCGGGGGTTTTGAACCCCCACTAAGTGGTAAACGTAAAAATAGCGAATAGCCCCTGGTTGCTCATAAATTGAGCGCGACCTATGGATTGAGTTCGTGTGAAGCTTCTGGTTCTAATGGCCCTGGTCTCGTGTCTCAATTTTTCCAGAACAAGGAAGCCCCAAATTTACAGTTCTGAAACCCTAGCAAGCTTCAATGGTGGATTCACATATCGGGCATGAAAACTCAATTAAAGTATACCATTAGTTTCAGGAAGTGCATATTAGTACAAAACGATCATTAAAATGTATGAACATGGCATATAAATCAAAGCATGAATATGGGAAAATTTAAGAACAGGACGACATCGTGTTACCAATTCCTGGCGTTAGAAGCAGTGGTTTTGATCCAGAAACGTTTCTTGAGGCCTTAGCAAGCTATTGGAATCAATATTTTGCCTTCAAACCAACTCTAATGCAGTTTTCAGTTTTGACTTTTTTTTCAAAAATGGCAAAGTGTGTTCTTAGGTTTGGGCGCAGCTTCAAAGTTATGAGCATTAGGTTTTGCATCTGTATATGTATGCCAATGGATTCGGGTTAAAATTTGAGTCCAAAAACCCTTGTAATCATGAATCAAATATTTGATTTTAATGGCATATTTTTTCAATCTTTTTCATGTCTTTTGGTACCAATCATGGCCAAATCTTTACTTTTTTGATGTGCACGAGATCTTGAGGTTTTGATGAGTGATTATACTGCATAAAAAGATTCAAACACATTTGTTTAGTATTTCTTTCATATTTTATTTAATTAAATGAATTAATGGTGATTAAAAATTCAAATAAATAATAAAAAATGATGAAATAAATCCCCTTTGGGCCAAATGGTCGTGCATAGCCTTTGGATGATGATTCTTGGAAGAGATTGTGGCCCATTAGCAATTTTAAGGCATTTGAAGCAAAGTTGACTTTTCAAAATTCCCAAAAATTTCCCAACTTCCACAAGGCATATCTTGCTCAATTTTTAAGCTTTGATCATGTTCTTGGACATTTTGGAAAGGTCTTGAAGTCCTCTAACCAATTCCTTTGGTCCCATGTCATTTTGATTTACCAATCTCAAGTTATGGTCTTTGACTTAAAGTCCCTTTTTGTTGACTTTTAAAAATGACCTATAATGTTGAAATTGATAACTTTTTGTGAGAGCATTTCTTGGACTTGAAGTGTGAAGAGGAGTTGTAGGAAATGTCTTTCTCTTCAAAATGAGCTTTGGATGGAATTTTTCTGATGAACCATGTGGAAGTTATGCCTTGGTCAAGTTACAGTTGACTTTTTCAACTGTCCAAATATGGAAACTTTTGCATCTTGAGACTTTTTGAGCCATGCCTTGAGAATCATGATCAAGAATTGATCAAATGATGTTTGTGACTTCAAAATAAGATGTTTACCAAAAATTTGAACTTTTGACTATCAAATGACCATTTTGCCCCTGCAGTTGACTGTAGGGCAATTAGGGTTTTTGACTGTGCAATTTTGTGCTGTAAGTCTTGAAACTTGGTATGAGGATGATTGACCATGTTTATAGGCATGTGGGACTTGATTGGACCCTTGGAAACTTCAACTTCTTTTCCAGAACCAAAACCCTAGTTTTTGACTGTTAGGAGGCTCTTGAACTGTGCAACCCTTGGGGAGATTTTGAAGCATGCTCTTTGTAAATCTTGAAGAATATGGGAGGGAAAATTTTGGGGTACAACAGAAGGGAATTTGGAAGTTCAAAATCAATTTGAAAGTTCAAGGTTACAAATGAATTACATCATCCAATTTTCAAGTTACAATTCATTAAGGCTTCCATTTATTCAAGTTCCAAAATACATTACAAGTCATTCATAAGATTTTACATGGAAATTTAGTCCTAAGACTAATATTCTAAATCAATGTAAATCCAAACAAATGGTGCATAAACCCAAAATGGTTCCAACATCAACATCAACTCCATCGTTGTACTAAATGCTGCACTACATTTACAAGAACGAATCCAATCACCATCATACCATCCACCTACCAACTGAACTGGGCACCATACCAGGCCTGCATCAAACACTAACCAGTTATAAGTTTGCTTCAAGCCAATCCTGCATCAATATATTTGAAAACAAATCGTCTAAGTTATAATCCTACACAATATTCACGACAAAAAGAAATTAGAAAGGGAAGGAGGCAGTCATATAAGAGCAGACTGTACTGTAACCAAGCCATGACAGAAAAAAACAGAAAACAGAAATAAACTGCTTCCTAATTACCAACATGCAACCTAACCAATTCCTAACAGATTCTTAACAAACCTCTAACCAACCAAGTGTCAAACACACTCCCTAACCATTTTCTAAACAGCCCTGCACAATAACAAACTACAAACAGATTTATAACAGATCCGAACTAACTTAAAAAACTTATAACCACTCTATAACCAACTCTCATCTCACCATTGATCGACCAATTTAATCCTTCCAAATATACGGCCTAGATTCACTCTACTCTCAACTGATTCCTTCACTCAACTAACTCTAACAGAATCATAACAGAAGGAGAAGAGGGAGGATATAACAGAAAAACACAGAAGGAAACTTCGGAGAAAAAAACTCAACAAAATTAGGCTCAATCCCACCATCTGTTTCTCTAACCTATTTTCAATCAGGGGTTGAGATTCATTCTAATATTTAACCAACTCTTACAAATTCAACAAGCTATAAGAGCATCATAACAGAATTAAGGAGAGAGGCACAAAAAAGGATAATAGAAAATTTCAGACTCACCTTTTAACTCTCTCAGCAATCTCTCTCCTTCTCCCCTATCTTCATCTTCACACACCTTTAGTCTTCCTCAATCTCAACCTTCAAACTCCATCACTCTCCAATCTTCGTCAACCTTCATTTTTTCTCAAAATCTCTCTTCTCATTCCATCACCTTTATCAACCTTCCTTCTCTGCAACACCTACACCACCAAACTTCATGAATCACCATCGATCTTCATCGCACTTTACATCTTTAATCATCATCGTCAGCAACCTTCAATAGGTGCAACTGTCGTTCTTCATCATCATCCTCAATCTGCTTCAGTAACGATTAACAACAACAACATCAATTCGCGATTAACAACGACATCACGAAATAGCAATCAAAGAGAAGAAAGAATAGATGAAGAGCAGAAAACAGGAATACATGCTTACTTGATTTGATTCATCAACGTTTCAGCATGCTTGAGACGATCTATTAAGACGGAGAGCGCTATTGTAGTAGCGATGAGGGTTCGATGGTTAGGAGTGAACGACAATGGAGGTTTGGTTTGTTGGATCCGCTGCGAGTATGATTGAAGGAGAAAACTGTTAGACGACTAAAAATGGGAAAAAGAAGACGAACGCAGAGGAGAAGTGAGCAAGGGTGATGATGTTTCTATCACCTTTGTGAGTGTTGAAGTCGTGGTGATGAATAAAGAAGAAGATGAAGCGAGATGCAAAAGCACACGACGATGTGATAAAAGGAAGATGACAAACTGAGATGGGAAGCTTCAAAGACTAAGGGATTTAGTCACACGCTGTTTGCAAGCAAGCGGGAAGATCTCTATTGTTCACAAAAGGATGAAAAGTCACATGTGAACCCTAGCCTAAACATGAGCATCATCGTTTTGTTCTTTTTAATTTTCCTTTAATTTTTATTATTTCTTTAAAATAATAAATGATGAGATAAATATGTTGAAAAGTGAGATAAGGTGATGATGTACCGGAATGGACCTAGAGGACTCAGGATAGATCACGGGCATACATTCTCACTAGGCCCATCACCAATTTTTTGGTAGCTCTTGGATTTTGAGCAGAAAAAAGGATTATTGGATCATTCCTACATGGGCTTAATGCTTCATTTTGTTTGCTATACAGTGCCATTATATGCAGTTTACACCCCCTGACTCTTCTAACTTCTTTTTATTTTAGCTTTTTCTTCTAGTTTAATCTTTTCTTTTAATTGATTATAAAAATGATATAAAAATATTATAATATTTTAGAATTCTTTAGGACCTCTTTTTAGAATTTTCATTAGATTTTTCTATTATTTTCATGTTTAATAATCATTTTCATTGCCATTTTTTAGCTAAGATTTAGTGATGGTAGTGAGGCAATCTTCTGTGATGTGGAATGCTTGGAGATTAGTTCGTTTGATCACTCATGCGGAGAAACTTCTGTAGAGTTTTCTTATCACTTGCATGGCTTTGAAGAGGCAATGGACCTTCTCCGTTCGGTATCATCGCGACCTCATTTGGTTCCTCATTTTCGCACTTTATTGCTTCCTAGATATCATGAGAAGTAGGAAATAAAGAGCGTGCGCTCGAAGTCGTTGTTTAAAGACCTGTAGCAGGCATTCCACACTTAATTTTCTATATGTGTTGTGCTTGTGTTTGTTTACTTTCTTGTTGATCGATGAGTCACTCAATTTAGCAATTGAGATCACGACTTCACTCTCAGTGCATGCTCCCTATAGGGTTTTATCGCTTTCCTTTTTTTCTTGCCGATCGATGAGTCACTCAATTTAGAAATTGAGATCACGACTTCACTCTCATTGCATGTTCCCTATAGGATAGTTTTGTTAGACTTTCCTTCAACATGCTAACCTAGGCAGGATCTCTTTACGTGTGCTCTGTTGGCTGGCTTGCTTACTTTATCCTTGTATATACCATGATTCCTTAGGATGCGCTTGCTCCGTTTAGACGTAAGTTAGACCTTAGGTTGTAATCCATGCATGCTAACAGTAGGTAGAAACTTCCCATTTCATCCTCGACATAGGACAACCATTGTATGATAACATTAGGTTAGAGATAGGCTAGTCTCCCATAGACTCTTTTCTGTCCCCTTTTTCATGTGCATTCAAAACAAAAACTTCTCTTCTTAGCAAATCAAAAACATGCTAATCATAGTTAAACCCTTTTTCAAGGTAATAAAACAAAAACCAATTCAAACCTTTTGTGTGCTCGAGCACATTTTCTCTAAAACCCTTTTTAGGTAAGGACATGATTAGTTTACTTCTGTGCCAACGCATAAGTCTCCAAAGGTCGAGCTGCGGCAGAAGGAAGAATTAACATTGTCCATAAAAAACACAAAACAAACAAAAACATATGAACCGAACTACGGTAGCTATGATTCCTCAAAAAGGATACGTAGGCATTGGGGTAGGGCCCAGGCGAGCACAATTTTATTTTTCGTACATTCTTTTCCCTTTTCGTTTGCATGCATTTTCCCTTCAGTAGTATAGTAAACAGTAAGCATAGATTAAACACACCCATAAGATAGACAACAAGAGTGGATACCGTAGAGTACTACGGACGCGTGGGGTGCTAATACCTTCCCCTCGCGTAACAGACTCCCTTACCCAATCTCTCAGTCGCAAGACCGTGACTTCTCCCTTCTCAGGTTTTCTCGATGTTTACCTTTCCCTGCATATGGGATAAAAGACGTTCGATGACGACTTCATTGTTTTGATGATTTTCAGCCGGTTGTTTCAGCTGGTGACTTCACTGGGGATAGGTCGACCAAATGCTGGTCCATCCCGGAGTCGCTCCTAGCTCTTGCTTTCTTTCATTTGGGTGTTTATCTTTACGCTTTCAGTTTATTCATTCATTTTGTATATACTTGAGCATACATATGCATTGCATTTTACTGTCTTCCATATACCACGGTTGTACTGGATCTGCTTCTTATTGGGTGGGTGCTAATATGAGGTAAAAGGCCCAATACCTTGGCCAGAGTTGTATACCATAGGACCCTAGGAATAGAGTGGAACATGAATGGCTAGTTGACTTAGGTCTCACTATCGCCGCCATGTCGTCCATGCTTAGATGAGGTACAAATGAGGGGCTATCGTTTTCACATAGGTGATACGACAATAGTTTTTCAGGAGTACCCTCGATTCTGAGTTACCATTGCCTTACCCTGACCTAGTTTTCACCCGTGAGCGGGGAGGGAATTCTTATTACAGGTACAGATGGTGACTATGTTTAGATGGTTATTCATGCTCGGATGGTGACTACGCCTAGACGATGATTATTGGTTCTAATGATTATGTTCTGGATTTCTGTTGATGACCTTATTCAGATGCTATATCCTGTTGGTGACCGTATGGTTCTCAGATTTATTTTCTGAGTTCCTGACTTGTTTACTTGGAGGTTTATTCAAGCCTTCAATCTTGGTATTCCCAGCATATTCTGAAATGCTCAACAACATTTGATGTTCTAGAAGCCTTAATCCCATGCTACTTAGATCTACATGGTGCTTGGTTCTTATATATGCAGAAGCTATGCTGAACCTTTGACCTGATGATACTCATATGATTCCGAACAGTGCAACAATCATATTCAGAAATGATGGAACCTTGATCTCATGCCTTTGCATACATAACATGGTTAACCGCATGCTTAACATACATTGTGATACGGTGGGAGAACTGACTATGGTTTTGCGTTTGTTTTCGCAAATGTTTCGGTTGAGCAAGAGTCGCCACCGACTTTTTATTTTATCCTAAGGAAAGGTTTAAAAAGCACAGCAAAAACCTTTGAGATTTTTCTTGGGTTCGGGGAGTAGATTATAGAAAGGGAAGGTATTAGCACCCTTTCTATCCATGGTTATCCATGGGCTCTTAGGTACTTGCTTAGATCAACTTGCCTTGGTTTTCAATTGTTTGAAATGGTGCTTTGTGTGTGGTTTTGAAAAGGTTTTGAAAAAGATGCCTTGTATAGGCTACCCTTGTAACAATTCTTTACTCGAATGTTTTACAAAAGGTGTTTGTCTTTTTGAAAAGATGTTTCAAGGTATTTTTTTTGAAAGTTTGTTTTGAAAGTGTTTGTGAAGTGTGATTTGAAAATAGGCAAGTGTTTTCTTTGCAAATTGACAAGTACCTAAGAGTTATCTATCCTAAAGTTTTTTCAAAGATTCTTGTTATGTTTTAAACCTTTTTTGACAATTTTGTTCCACCATTGCATTTGGTGGACAATATTGTATTAGGAGGTGAAGGGGACGGGCGTGGGTCATCGTTTAGACCATAATCGCAATAGTGCCAAGTATCTTTGAACAATTTTCTTTAAGGGACTTGATCATTTGTTTAGGCAACATTTTGAGGGACTATGATCAATTGATATGTTTGTTTTGCCCAAAGAAACCTAACATGCAATATGGCCCAATCATTTGAAGGCAACAAAGTGGAATACCCTAGGGGTGCAAGTGTGATATGTGTTGTTCATTTTCATGCTTTTTTTGTCTTGTATTAGGTCAAAAACTACTTTTGTTCTTTTTGTCCGCATACAAACCCTAATTCTAGCATGGCATATTTAGAAAGCATTAAAGTGCGAAATTTAAATTCCTACACTATTACAACACAATAATATGGGGAGGGGGTACAAATGTTCAAATGGGGGTTATTTAGACAAGAAATTAAACCTAGCTATTACATCATTTTCTTTGAATATTTACAATACAAATAATTGCATAATTAAATGGAAATGAAATAAATATGCAAAATGTAAAAAGAATTTTTATGTGCATGAAAAAAAGTATTATTTATGTAAAATAAAAAGAGAAATAAAAAGGCATTATTTTTTGGAGTATTTTCATATTTAGGGCAAAACCCTAATTTTAATCAAAAGGGTATTAATTATTTAATATATATAATATTTACTATTTACATACAAAAATAAAATAAAATATAGTATATTTATAAAAATGTATTTTTAGTGTTAAATATTAATAAAAATAAAAATATGTATATTTTTGGTATTTTGCCCTAAGTGTACTAATATATATATATATATATATATATATATATATATATATATATATATATATATATATATATATATATATATATATATATATATATATATATATATATATATATATATATATATATATATATATATATATATATATATATATATATATATATATATATATATATATATATATATATATATATATATATATATATATATATATATATATATATATATATATATATATATATATATATATATATATATATATATATATATATATATATATATATATATATATATATATGTATGTATATTTATATTATTTACAAAATATATTAAATATGCACAAAATAATAATATTTAATTTTATAAAAAAAATTATTTTTTATACAAAATGTTTCAAAAGGGGAAAATGAAATAAAAATCAGAAATACAATCTGTTTACATTATTAATAATATTTCTAAATAATAGTATATATATATATATTTATGTATAATAGTATATATAAACAAATAAATACTTAAAAAATGCAAAAATGGTGTAAAAATGATTTTTCAGGTTTTAGACATTATTAGAAAAAAATAAATGAGTCAAAATGAAAAAAGAAAAATAAAAAAAAACATTAAATCAAGCAAATGGGCTCAGGGGGGTATGAATCAAAAAGTATGGTGTAAGAAGCAAAACAAAAGCTGGCCCAGCCCATGAGGCACCTTCTTCAACCTCTGAACAACATTATTCAAAAAAACGCGCGCCCTGTTCTTCCATCCAAACATCCTGATTCCTGGCTTATTAATGAAAACTCATAACATAAAAAATGTTCAGCATCAAGAGACGAATCCAACCATATGCAGAACTTGATCTAACTCTCTAAGATGAGAGAGAATTTCTTCTCCCCCAAATCCTGACCTAGATTTTCTGCCATTTTCAAACCTTAAATTCTCACAGCTCAGGCAAAAGAAATGAAAAGTAAAAGCATGTACAGGTTCAGTGGCATGAGTAGAACATTGCTTATTCACAAACTTAGAGCTAATGATGCCTAATAAGAGAGATAGAAGTTCACCAAAATACATGTTCAGTGGAAGTTCTATCTGGCAATGGGGGAGCTTTCAGTGCAAGATAATGGTTGGTATAGCTTCCTTGAGGTGTGGTGATGTTGTTCCAATATTTACTTTGCCTTGAGACACCTTGAATTGAGCTGTAGAACTTCAACTGCAAAATGAAAAAGTGAAAATGGTGGAACTTGTTAGAGGAATTACAGGTCGTGTTTCAAGTCAGGGTTAGCTTGCATAGATGCTAGGGAATGTGTGTGAACTGGTTTGAGCAAGAAAGCTTGAGAGAAATGGGAGATGGCACTCAAACTGCAGGCCTTGCCCTGTTCTTGCAGTTTGAAGGTGATTCTGGGATTAGGAGTGTATGAGGGTTGTTAGGGTCGTGTACTAGCTTGGTTGGGATGTCTTGGATCTGTTTTTACAAGTTTGCTTAAGTGTTTGCAAGCTGGTATGAGAGTTTTTTCACAAAATGCCAAGTTACTTACACTTTAAGCAACAAATGCCCAAGTTGTGTTCTAGGTCAGTAGAGGCCCCCTAATGTGCTGCATAATCTCTCCTTGATCAGAGTGTTTTGCTCATAATCTTGTGCCAATTAGATTTCATTTATACTTATGGATTTGCATCATGACATAAAGTGAAACTTTTGCAAAAATGGATATAATGCTTTATCTATAAATGGATTAATCTTCTAGGCAATGCTTGAACACACAAAACATGGTCTTGGCACAAAGGTTTGGCATTAAATTTATGAGTGTAATTGAGATAAAAGGCCTGTAATCAAGTGGCATGCTGAGTTTTGAAAATGCATAGTGTTATGAACATGTAACTTGGCCTAATCAAAAGTGAGTTTTTGCTACATTGTGAAATTCGATTCTCTCTAACCATGAGGTTGTTTGAGAAGTTCTTGGACATTTTGAAAATCTTGGAATGTGTACTACAATCCATATTTGAAATGCAAATTGAAATTCCAAGTGGAAGTGTATGGAAAATGGCCTTGAAGTTGGGTAGAAAACCTTGTCAAACTAGGTTAAAATTTCACTAAGTTAAGAATGGTTTAGTGCCCTTATTCAAAAATTTGTAACTTGAGATACATGCCTCATTTGGGAAAACTTTGTGAATCAAAGTTGTAGATTATGCAACAAGCTACAACTTTCATGTTTTGACTTTTGTTTGAATCCAAATGGATCCTGGTGGGAAAGTGGGGCAAAGTTGGGAAAAAATTAGGGTTTTTCATAACTTAGAAAAATTCTAAGTTATGAAAAATTCTAATTTCTAACACTAATTTGCATTTTATGATTTCTTGGTGAACAAGTTTCATGATTTGGCATGTTTTGATGAAAAATGAATCTTGACTCTTGATTTTGACCAAAAAGTCAAAGTTTGACTTTTCAGTATACAGTCAAAATTGATCAATTGACTGGGAAATTCAACTGTCAATTTTGTGCATTTGGGATCTTTTGAACTTGTTGAGCATGTCAAGATAAATCCATGGGGTCCTTGAGTCCATAAGTGAACTTGGTTTGCCATTGGCTAGGTCAAACAGTCAAAAATTGCCTTTGTGCAGTCAAAACCCTAAAAATGACCATTTTGCCCTTTTGGTGATCTGATCAAATTTCTTGTGGAATTGTGATCCAAACTTGATCAAATGGTTCATAGGAGTTCATAATGTTGATGTGGGTCAATTTTCATGAGGTTTGACTGTCAATTGGCCACAGTTGACTTTTTCCCCAATACAGCTGATTTCTAGGTCAACTGTCCAATTGACTGGGCAAAACTTGGAATCAAGACTTGAAACTTGGTATGATTAAACTTGGGAGTCCAATATGAAGCATGAAAGTCATCTTAGGCATTTTAGGTCAAAACATCTTTGTGCAAGCACAAACCCTAATTTGGGTCAACCGTAAAATGTTTTCAGAAATCTTGAAGTTGAATAAGCAATAGAGCAGCATCCGTTGTTGGGAAGCGTCCGTAAACTGTTTTCAGAAGTTGCATCTGAACAAGTGATAGATTAACATCCGTTGTTGGGAAGAATCCATAGACTGTTTTCAGAAGTCTTGAGAAGAAACTGAACAAGCGATAGGTTAACATCCGTTACTTGGAGAACCCGTAAACTGTTTTCAGAAATCTTGAAGTTGAATAAGCAATAGAGCAGCATCCGGTGTTGGGAAGCGTCCGTAAACTGTTTTCAAAAGGTTACATTACAAGTGATAGATTAACATCCGTTGTTGGGAAGAATACATAGACTGTTTTTAGAAGTCTTGAGGTTGAATAAGCAATAGAGCAGCATCCGTTGTTGGGAAGCGTCCGTAAACTGTTTTCAAAAGGTTGCATCTGAACAAGTGATAGATTAACATCCGTTGTTGGGAAGAATCCATAGACTGTTTTCAGAAGTCTTGAGGTTGAATAAGCAATAGAGCAGCATCCGTTGTTGGGAAGCGTCCGTAAACTGTTTTCAAAAGGTTGCATCTGAACAAGTGATAGATTAACATCCGTTGTTGGGAAGAATCCATAGACTGTTTTCAGAAGTCTTGAGAAGAAACTGAACAAGCGATAGGTTAACATCCGTTACTTGGAGAACCCGTAAACTGTTTTCAGAAGTCTTGAAGCTTGAGGAGGAACCGATGTAGGGTTGCCTGATGATGAATCCGTGCAAAACTGCATCTGAAACTGTTAATGATAACTTTTGTTCTTATCCTGAAAAGGACAAAATGATAGCTAAACACAAAATTATGTTGCATGAAATGTATGATGCAATATATGTTATATCAATGTTTATGATATGAATGTAACGAATGCGCATGTAAGCTGATGAGCTGTCTTGCTTGGGACAGATGAATCCTGGATGGCTGAAGATAAAAGCATCCTGACTGCTGCCGGGAAGAACAATTCCTTGGCTATTGCTGGGGAACAAGGAGCTTGGGTTGTATACCAAGCCTCTGGTGAATTCCTGATGACTTCTACTGGTGAGTACCAATCTAGTAGGCTCATGCTGGGGATGCAAGACTGAGAATCTTCAGTTTAGAGGGAAGCATCTCTGGCGACTTTACTGAGGAACTCAAGATTTGTTCTCCTAAAACTCCGTAGGGAGAAGGTTCATTAGTCTGGCTCCGCTGGGGATATTGAAACTTAAATTCTGAGGGAAATTGAATTCCTAAGGACCTTCTGGCTGGGGAATTGCAAAGATAAATTATTGTTGGGGAATTTTGATGAACTCCGCTGGGGATAGGAAGAATTTTGGCGAGTGCGATCTTCCGTGGTTGTTAGCTGAGGATAACCCAGTTATAAGGCCTTGTGAGGAATGACTTTGAATAAAACTCGGGAGAGACGTCCGTACTCTGCAGGGGATAAGCTTCAAGACTTGCTAGGGATATGGATTCCAAATCTCCCGGGGGTTTCCTTTAAAAGGGTATCGGGTTATCCAACTGTACCTTCGACCTATCAGTAATCCTCTTTCTTGATAAGGAAATGATTGTGTTCAAATGCATATTCCTATTTAACAAAACATTGGACGTATCTCAAAATAAAACAAACAGTGCAAGAGAAAAGAAAAGGAAATGACACAAATTTCTGGGAAAAGAATTTGTATTGATTTTCTATGAGTATATTTGTACAAAGGAGACAATCATCCTAGTAAGAGGATTTTGTCGTAAATATTGAAAGATTTATACAAAATAAAGATGGCTATGTGAAATAATTCCATGGGATTCCATTCCGCTATAGCTTCCACAACTCTGAATGTCTGTTCATTCACTGCTTCGCTTGACGATGACTGGATTGATCAGAAGCCTGGAACCGGTTGGTGAAGAGATTGTCTTTGAAGTGATTCGACGAGACATAGTCATACGCTTTAATTCCCTAACTTTTGCCTGAATCGCCCTTTCGAGTTTTCGATCCACCGGGAAACCCTTTTTTACCCAAGCCGCCCTTTCGGGTTTTCAACTTGCCGGGTGTACGGATTTTTTTTGTTTTTATCCCTAATTTTTGCCTGAACCGCCCTTTCGGGTTTTCGATCCACCGGGATGCCCATTTTTGCCCAAGCCGCCCTTTCGGGTTTTCGACTTGTCGGGTCATTTTATGCGTAGTATCTTTTGACTATGTCTGCGTTCGCAGGGTGCGGCAAATCGTCGCCGTCCATGGTGGTCAGAATCATTGCCCCACCAGAAAATATGCTCTTGATCACAAATGGTCCTTCATATGTAGGAGTCCATTTACCCCTGGGATCACTTTGCGGTAAGATAATCCGCTTGATTACGAGATCTCCGACTTGATACACTTGACGTCTGACTTTCTTATTGAAGGCCTTGATCATCCGCTTTTGATACGTCTGACCATGGCATATAGCAGCAAGTCGCTTTTCGTCGATCAGATTGAGTTGATCAAGTCGGGTCTGCATCCAATCATCTTCATTCAAACCTGCATCCTTCATAATCCTTAGAGAAGGGATCTGGACTTCCATAGGCAAAATAGCTTCCATGCCATAAACCAAAGAAAATGGGGTTGCCCCAGTTGAAGTACGTGTCGTCGTACGGTATCCATGTAGAGCAAACGGTAACATCTCATGCCAGTCTTTGTAAGTGACTGTCATTTTCTGAATGATCTTCTTAATGTTTTTGTTCGCAGCTTCAACATCACCGTTCATCTTCGGCCGATAGGGAGATGAATTGTGATGATAAATCTTGAACTGTTCGCACAAAGCAGTGATCATTGTGTTATTCAGATTTGTACCGTTGTATGTGATGATCCTGTCTGGAACACCATACCGACATATGAGATTTTGCTTGATAAAGCGGGAAACCACATTTTTAGTAACAGAGGCGAAGGAAGCTGCTTCGACCCATTTGGTGAAATAGTCAATGGCAACCAGGATGAAGCGATGTCCGTTGGTAGCCGTGGGCTTGATCTCTCCAATCATATCAATGCCCCACATTGCAAAGGGCCACGGAGCAGTCAGGACGTTGAGAGGGACCTGAGGGATATGAACTTTGTCAGCATAAACTTGGCATTTGTGGCAAGTACGGGAATGCTGATGGCAGTCAGCTTCCATGGTAGACCAATAATAGCCTGCCCTTAGGATCTTCTTAGCCATTGTATGCCCGCTCAAGTGAGTGCCAAATGTGCCGCTGTGTATATCAGTCATGATCAACTCTGCTTCAGCTTTGTCTACACATCGGAGTAATACACAATCATGGCTTCGTTTGTAAAGTATTTCGTTGCTCAGGAAGAACTTAGCAGCAAATTTCCTTAAGAACTTCTTGTCATTTACAGAAGCTCCTTCGGGATAATCTCTAGTCTCGAGATACCTTTTGATTTCATGGAACCAGGGTTGTTCCACTACTTCCTCGGTATTAATCTCGTGACAATACGCAGGTTCATCCATTCGCTCGATGGTGATTTGGGGAGCCTCGTTATCCCAGTTGAGTTTAAACATGGAGGACATTGTGGCCAGAGCATCTGCTAGCTGATTTTCTTCTCGCGGGAAATGCTCGAAGGTAATTTGCTCGAAATGCGGCAACAATGTCAGGACATGTTCTTTGTATGGAATAAGGTTAGGATGTTTGGTATCCCACTCTCCTTTGATTTGACTGATAACCAAAGCTGAGTCCCCAAATACGATCAAAGATATGATCCCCAAGTCTATAGCAGCCTTAAGACCAAAGATGCAAGCTTCGTATTCAGCCATGTTGTTTGTGCAGCTGAAGCAAAGTCGGGCCGTGAAAGGTGTGTGACAACCTTCCGGAGAAATGAGTACCGCGCCAATACCATTTCCAAGTGCATTTGAAGCACCATCAAAGTACAGGGTCCATCGGGATCCCTTTTCGGGTCCGTCATACGGTCTGCTACCTTCAATGTTGTCCAAGTTCATGATGTCCTCGTCCGGGAAGTCTAATATCATGGGTTGATAATCTTCGATAGCCTGATGAGCCAGATGGTCAGCTAGTACACTCCCTTTTATAGCTTTTTGGGTGGTGTACTGAATGTCATACTCGGTTAAGATCATTTGCCATCTAGCTATCCTCCCAGATAAAGCGGGCTTTTCGAAGATATACTTGATAGGATCCATTTTGGAAATCAACAAGGTAGTATGAGTCAACATATACTGTCTTAGTCGGCGAGCAGCCCATACCAAAACGCAGCAAGTTTTCTCGAGCAGTGAATAGCGAGTTTCACAGTCGGTAAACTTTTTGCTAAGGTAATAAATAGCATGCTCTTTTCGACCAGACTCGTCATGCTGGCCCAACACACACCCCATTGAGTTATCCAAGACGGTCAAATACATGATCAATGGTCTTCCTTCGACGGGTGGTATCAAAATAGGAGGTTATAGCAAATACTCCTTGATTCTATCAAAAGCGGCTTGACAATCGTCGTTCCATTCGACTACCTGATCTTTTTTCAAGAGTTTGAAAATCGGCTCACAGGTAGAAGTCAGATGCGAGATGAATCTGGCAATATAGTTTAAGCGCCCCAAGAATCCTCTAACTTCCTTCTCAGTACGGGGAGCAGGCATCTCTTGTATTGCTTTTACTTTTGCGGGATCAACTTCAATGCCTTTGTTGCTTACAATGAATCCCAAGAGTTTACCAGACCTAACTCCAAAAGTGCATTTACTTGGATTCAGCTTGAGCTTATATTCTTTTAATCTGGCAAACAGCTTCTCCAGATGTTCAAGGTGCTCTTCCTCTGTTTGTGACCGAGCTATCATGTCGTCTACGTAAACTTCAATCTCATGATGTATCATATTATGAAATAAGGCTACCATGGCGCGTTGATAAGTTGCCCCTGCGTTCTTCAGCCCGAACGGCATCACCTTGTAACAGAAAGTACCCCATTGTGTGACGAAAGTAGTTTTCTCCATGTCCTCGGGGGCCATTTTGATTTGATTGTAGCCCGAGAATCCATCCATGAAGGAAAACACTTTGTGCTGAGCTGTATTGTCGATTAAAATGTCAATGTGAGGTAGCAGGAAATCATCTTTGGGGCTGGCCCTATTCAAATCCCGGTAGTCCACACACATCCTGACTTTGCCATCTTTCTTAGGTACTGGCACAATGTTAGCGACCCATTGAGGATAGGACGTAACAGCTAGAAAGCCAACATCGAATTGCTTCATTACTTCTGCTTTGATCTTTTCGGACATGTCAGGCCTTATTCGGCGAACTTTTTGCTTGATTGGTGGACAGTCTTCTCTTGTGGGAGACGGTGAACCACGATGTCTGTGTCTAAACCCGGCATGTCTTCATAAGACCAAGCGAAGATTTCAACATACTCATTCAACAACTGTATCAGGCTTTCCTTGACATTCGGTTTCAAATTGGCACCCACTTGCACCTCCTTCCGGTCTTCCTCGGTCCCTAAGTTGACAGTTTCTAATGGCTCTTCATGCGGTAAGATGGCCCTTTCCTCTTGTTGAAGAAGTCTGGCTAGTTCCCCGGGTACTTCACAACCTTCGTCATCTTCATACTCGGCTAGATTGACCAGATCTTCAGAGTTATTGAAAGATATAGCAGAATAGTCACCCATGGAATCCGGAGTGGACGGGTACCTGCATTTGTGAGTGTGGGTGTGTGTAAGGGATAGCCATCCTTAAACAAAAAATGCAAAAGGAAAGAAAATAAACACAAGCAGTTTATCGCATGAAAAACGTCCAATGAATCATTAAACATGGCATATGGATATGAAAAATAATCAAAACCCTTACAAATGGACCTACATGCCTCGGGCAAGGCATGAGGTGAAAAGATAGTGTACGGATTGTTTGAAAGTAAATATTACAGACCAAATAAGAAAAGTTTAACAGATAAATTACTGATGAATAAAAGTGATGGGGGACAAAGTCTTTTGCCTCCCAGTTGCTCAATCCTCCTTTGACAGTTGGATAAATCCACTCTTCAATGTTGCTCTCTTTGTCTTCATCCTCCAAAGCGTTGATTCTGTAGGGAGAAATTTTGACTGGCGCTCTTTCAATCTTCGACCGGCGCATAGCTTTTTGGCCAGCGGCTGTGAACCCTAATCCAAATTTGTCTGTCTTATGTGGAATGTCAGGTAACTGCCCCCATGCTGAATTCTTCCCTTCTTTTATCGCGGCCCTTGCGTCCTCCAGAGATGCCATCCTGGCCATCTACCTCGGTGTCTCAGCTGCCAACTTTGCTACTGCTATTTCAGGAAGGACTTCTTCGAAATGTTGAAACGGTGTCTCAATGAACTCTCCTTCAACCTCCACATACCGGAAAGAATTTAAGTGGCCGATCATGTACTCTTCTTTGCCATGGACAGTGATGATCTTTCCCTTGACAGGATACTTCAACATCTGATGTAAGGAGGAGGTGACTGCCCCAGCATGGTGTATCCAAGGTCTACCCAGCAGGCAAGAGTACGATGGACGGATGTCCATCACATAGAAAGTGGATTTAAACACCTCAGTGCCTATCTTGATGGGAATTTCAACCTCCCCATGGACCATTCTCTTCGAACCATCGAAAGCTCTGACAACAATATCACTCGGCTTCAACTCCAACCCTTCACAATCTAGTCGGTCCAAGGCCTTCTTAGGCAATACATTCATCGACGAACCAGTATCAACCAAGACATGTGCGAGAGTAGTTCCTCGACACTCGACTGAAATGTGCAAAGCATCATTGTGATTCCTACCTTTAGGAGTTAGGTCAGCATCAGAAAAACCTAATCCATTGTCCGCAGTCAGGCTAGCCACGCAATTCTGAAATTGATCTGCAGAGGTTTCCTGGGGCACATGAGCTGCCTTCAGGAATTTTATCAGGGCTTTAGCGTGCGCTTCTGAGCAAAGTAGTAGTGCCAGCATGGAAATCTTAGAGGGGGTTTTCCCCAACTGTTGTACCACATCGTAATCACTCCTTTTGATTATCCTTAAGATCTCATCCATTTACTTATTGGAGGTTTCAGGGATGACCAAGGGTTGAGCCCTCGTCCTGACGAGCTCATCTTGGATTCCCTTACCTTTGTCAGCAGCGGCAGGAGAGACAGTACTAGGAACAACAACGTCTTCAATCAGAGGAGTTCTAGCAGAGAGTTTTATTGGTGCAGGGATGATCTTGTTAGCTGATGAGGGTCCAAAGACTGCTCTTGGAGGGGCAATCTCTGGAGAAAAAATTCTCCCGCTCCTGGTGATTTTGCTAGTGCCCGCAATGTTACTAATGCTGGCTTCATCATCATCCGAACTTTCTTCAATTACTTCGATTTGCTTGATACCATGGTAGTAGACGTCACCGCCATAGTTCCAAGGTATCGACTTCTCAGAAACATAGGGAACAGGCCCTGGCATTGTTATCTTCAAAGGAACAGATTTCGTAGCTGGTGTAATCTTAACAGGCTTTTTGACAGCCTTGGAAAGATTGGCGTGAATGGTTATGATTGAGACATTTTCAGTATGAACTGGAACAGCAGAAACTTTTTCAAACAAAATTTGTCGACTATCCATAAGGCCTTGGATGCCTTTCTTCAGTAGCGGACAATCAAACGGCAGAGAGTAACAACAATAGCAATCTTCTTTACATCCCGGGAAGATCCCGACCCTTAACAAATTCAACTTAATGGTTAGCAGTGGAATAGTCAGATCACTGACATCAGCAACATACAAATCTTCTTCAATGGCGTTGACATTTCGGCCGTCTTTCGGCATGGGTGCAGATATCACATTAGGCTTCTCTGGAGCGTCAAACTCTACCTCCTTAGCCTCTATCAGGTCTTGGATTTTATGCTTGAGTGCCCAACAATCATTGGTGTCGTGTCTAACACTGTCTGAATGGTAGGCGCATTTAGCATTGGCATGATAATATGGAGAGGACGTATTCACATTCTTTGGTGCCTCCTTGATGGTGGCAAGATTCAACTTCAATAGATGGGGAAGCACTTGCGCCGGAGTCATATTAATACGGGTGAACTGCCGTTGTGGCCGTTCCACCCGTTGCTGATTTGGTCTGGACTGGTTATAACGAGGCTGCTCACTTGGAGTGTTTTGAATCATTACGGCCCCCACAGTTGGCCGACGCTCCGTCTTCCCTGCTCTTCTTTGGGAGTATACCACAGCCGTTTCCTTCTTAAAAGGCTTCTTCTCAACACTTGCAGCAACACCTTTCTGAATCTTTCCTGACTTGATGCCAGCTTCTATTCTTTCGCCCGTTAAGATCAAATCGGTAAACCCCGGGGAAGAGTTACCAATCAGATGATTGAAAAATGGCCCAGATAGGGTCCCTAGAAACATATCAACAAGTTCACGGTCGGTTAAAGGAGGCTGCACCCTGCCAGCCAAATCCCTCCATTTTTGTGCATATTCTTTGAATCCCTCGCTTGTTCCTAGTGACATACCCTGAAGTTGGGTACGAGTAGGAGCAAGGTCAGAATTATACTGGTATTGTTTGTAGAAAGCGGTGGCCAAATCTTCCCAATTTCTGACACTGGTTCCTTCTAGCTGATAAAACCATTCCAACTGAGCTCCAGAAAGGCTGTCTTGAAAGAAATGAATCCAAAGATTCTTATCTGCCGTATAGGGTTGAATCTTTCTCACGTAAGACCTGAGATGCATTTTGGGACAGGACAACCCATCATACCTTACAAACACTGGCACTTTGAATTTTGGGGGAATCACAATCCCAGCAACCAAACCCAAGTCTTCAAAGTCCAAACCCGGTACTCTTTGTAATTCCATGGCGGCCAATCTGTCTTCTAAACCCTTGTATTTATCATCAGCTGGAGGGTATTGCTGGTCAGAATAATCTTCATCCTCTTCTACCTCTTCTTCTTCCGCATCAGACTCGGAAGGCACCGCAACTCTATCTCTTTTACTGGTCCCTTCATCAGAAGTAGGAGGAAATTCAAGCACTCTCCGAGCTTCTCCGTCAAATATTCTCCCCAAAGTAGCCACCCCAATCCTCTTTTTCTTCTTTTTCACTGGGTCCTTATTCCCCAATTGAGTCTTGATATCCTCCTGACCCTTAGCCAAGGTCATCAGGAGTTGCTGGAACTGTGCATTCTGAGCTTGTAGGTCTTTGACTGTTTTCTCGAGATCCATCCTACTGAAATAAACAGCAGACAGATAAGGAAACCTGGAGTGAGACCTGCTTATGCACATGATGAATGGTATGCTTATGTATGCAATGCATTCAAGGATTTAGAACATTCAAAATTGTTTCAGACAAAGAAGAACGCACGTCATATTAATAAGAAGAAATTTGTTAGTACATAAATGCCCCATGGGCCAAATATTACAAAATAACTTCTTAAGGCAAAAAGACATTGCGCATCCTCTTTGGTGCGATGTAGGTGTTGAGGGCCTCTTGCTCATGGAGTCGGAGGGTAAGCTCTAGAACCTTCTTCTCACTGGCGTAGAAGCTAGCTTCAAAAGTATTCTGTTCCTCCTTGAGCTGAATCCAACTTTTCTGCATTTCCTCCCACGATGTAGGCATGTCTGGATGTAGGATGGTGTAGGGAACCTCTCCTTCATTGACGGGCTCTTTAATCACTGGGAGTACATGAGGATAAGGCATCATTAGACTTTGGGCTCGGGCTCGTACCCACTTGAGATAAGGCTCAAGAGGGATGGAGTTCTTGTGTCCCAGAGTCTTGCTATCAACCTTGTTGAGTTTTCCCCAAGCTCTGATGAATCTTTGGCGAAGTCCTTGCGCATCGTTGTCGAAGTCAAAAACTAGGTCAAGAATCAACATGTCATGAGGGCCATCCCTCCGCGCATATCCAAATTGCCTCAAAGCTAGGCAAGGGTTGTAGGTGATACCTCCCCTAATTCCAAGTAAAGGAACATTAGGAAATTCTCCACAACGATCGACGATGATGACATTTTCTCTGGACCGAGAACACCAATGCACATCAGAGTGAGTAAGAGTCATCAGCCGTTGGGACCACCTTGAGCCTTGGTCATTCTTCAAGACAGATTGTGGAAGGTGCGAAATAAACCACCTTGCAAGGAGAGGAGTACAGCACATGAGAACACCCCTCTGTCTCATTGTTCGTGTGTAAAATGAGTGAAGGATGTCCCCAAGCAATGTTGGTATTGGATTTCTGGACAAGAAGATTTTGACGGCGTTGACATCTATCAATTGGTCAGCATTTGGGAACAAGACCAACCCATAGATAAGGAGTGCCACAATTTCCTCAAAGGCTTGAAGGTCCAATGAATTCCAACACTCTTGTGCCTTCTCAAACAAGAATTTGGCTAAGAATCCTTTGACGCCGCTTCTGGTTTCCCAATGCCCCTTGATGTCGGATGGTTGTAGATGTAATGCTCGAGCAACATCTTCCGGCTTTGGTTCCTTTTCCGTACCGTTGAAGGGTAGTTGATTAAGGATAGGAATTCTCAGGAGTTGAGAAAACTCCTCCAAAGTGGGTACCAACTGATAATCAGGGAAAGTGAAACAGTGGTGAAGAGGGTCAAAGAACTGGAATAGCACTTTCATCATGTCTTCTTCAATGTTGGTGTTGACTAGGCTGAGCAGTCTACCATGTCTTTCACTGAAGGATGAGTTTTCCGGGATTCTTGAGGTGATCTCCTTGAGTTGAGGAGAGATTCTCACAAGGTTGACTTGAATGGTGTTTCTGCGAGGAATTTCCATGTCCTACAAAACAAGAACAAAGATGAAGATCCAAAACCCTTGAAATGGTTAGTGAATGCATATGATGTTTTATGATGTTTATGATGTATGCACAAAACATATGCACAAGCAAATCACACCAAAACCTAGTTTCAGGCTTGCATGGGGTTTCATAGGTAAGTACCCTCTTGAGTGTAGTTGGCTTAAAAACCTGTCCTATAAATAGTAATCGGGTTCTAAGGAGCTCAATATCACTGAATCGTTTTCATTGTTCATTGTTTTGGTTTAGCCACTTAACTAGCGACCAAAATATTCCAAGAAAACAACCCTCAATGAGTGTAGTATCGAGTATCTACCAACTTCGGACTGCACCAAAGCCGGTCATCTCACTACCCCTAATAAAAGGCCAAGATGGTCAAGTAAGGTTCTAGGTCATTAGTGCTTAGTGACATCACTCAGCGGCCCCGTACTCTCCTTGATTGAACTCAAGGGTTACCGGTACTCACAAATATGTCGCACTAATATAGTTATTGCTTCGACCGTGTCGGTATACCCCGCACAGTTTCCACAACGTATTGCTATCTATGAATGTTTCCCAAAATCCGGGTGTAGGATTATAAACCCAAACAATAGAGCCAAGATATAAAGCAAACAATTCAAACAATTTGCCATGCAAGAGGGTGGTCTAAGCCCTAAGGTTACTCCACTTTTAAAATTATCCCCAGCAGAGTCGCCAGTTCTGTGATACGGTGGGAGAACTGACTATGGTTTTGCGTTTGTTTTCGCAAATGTTTCGGTTGAGCAAGAGTCGCCACCGACTTTTTATTTTATCCTAAGGAAAGGTTTAAAAAGCACAACAAAAACCTTTGAGATTTTTCTTGGGTTCGGGGAGTAGATTATAGAAAGGGAAGGTATTAACACCCTTTCTATCCATGGTTATCCATGGGCTCTTAGGTACTTGCTTAGATCAACTTGCCTTGGTTTTCAATTGTTTGAAATGGTGCTTTGTGTGTGGTTTTGAAAAGGTTTTGAAAAAGATGCCTTGTATAGGCTACCCTTGTAACAATTCTTTACTCGAATGTTTTACAAAAGGTGTTTGTCTTTTTGAAAAGATGTTTCAAGGTATTTTTTTTGAAAGTTTGTTTTGAAAGTGTTTGTGAAGTGTGATTTGAAAATAGGCAAGTGTTTTCTTTGCAAATTGACAAGTACCTAAGAGTTATCTATCCTAAAGTTTTCTCAAAGATTCTTGTTATGTTTTAAACCTTTTTTGACAATTTTGTTCCACCATTGCATTTGGTGGACAATCTTGTATTAGGAGGTGAAGGGGACGGGCGTGGGTCATCGTTTAGACCATAATTGCAATAGTGCCAAGTATCTTTGGACAATTTTCTTTAAGGGACTTGATCATTTGTTTAGGCAACATTTTGAGGGACTATGATCAATTGATATGTTTGTTTTGCCCAAAGAAACCTAACATGCAATATGGCCCAATCATTTGAAGGCAACAAAGTGGAATACCCTAGGGGTGCAAGTGTGATATGTGTTGTTCATTTTCATTCTTTTTTTGTCTTGTATTAGGTCAAAAACTACTTTTGTTCTTTTTGTTCGCATACAAACCCTAATTCTAGCATGGCATATTTAGAAAGCATTAAAGTGCGAAATTTAAATTCCTACACTATTACAACACAATAATATGGGGAGGGGGGTACAAATGTTCAAATGGGGGTTATTTAGACAAGAAATTAAACCTAGCTATTACATCATTTTCTTTGAATATTTACAATACAAATAATTGCATAATTAAATGGAAATGAAATAAATATGCAAAATGTAAAAAGAATTTTTATGTGCATGAAAAAAAAGTATTATTTATGTAAAATAAAAAGAGAAATAAAAAGGCATTATTTTTTGGAGTATTTTCATATTTAGGGCAAAACCCTAATTTTAATCAAAAGGGTATTAATTATTTAATATATATAATATTTACTATTTACATACAAAAATAAAATAAAATATAGTATATTTATAAAAATGTATTTTTAGTGTTAAATATTAATAAAAATAAAAATATGTATATTTTTGGTATTTTGCCCTAAGTGTACTAAAATATATATATATATATATATATATATATATATATATATGTATATATATATATATGTATATATATATATATATATATATATATATATATATATATATGTATATATATATATATGTATATATATATATATATATGTATATATATATATATATATATATATATATATATATATATATATATATATATATATATATATATATATATATATATATATATATATATATATATATATATATATATATATATATATATATATATATATATATATATATATATATATATATATATATATATATATATATATATATATATATATATATATATATATATATATATATATATATATATATATATATATATATATATATATATATATATATATATATATATATATATATATATATATATATATATATATATATATTATTTACAAAATATATTAAATATGCACAAAATAATAATATTTAATTTTATAAAAAAACTTATTTTTTATACAAAATGTTTCAAAAGGGGAAAATGAAATAAAAATCAGAAATACAATCTGTTTACATTATTAATAATATTTCTAAATAATAGTATATATATATATATTTATGTATAATAGTATATATAAACAAATAAATACTTAAAAAATGCAAAAATGGTGTAAAAATGATTTTTCAGGTTTTAGACATTATTAGAAAAAAATAAATGAGTCAAAATGAAAAAAGAAAAATAAAAAAATACATTAAATCAAGCAAATGGGCTCAGGGGGGTATGAATCAAAAAGTATGGTGTAAGAAGCAAAACAAAAGCTGGCCCAGCCCATGAGGCACCTTCTTCAACCTCTGAACAACATTATTCAAAAAAACGCGCGCCCTGTTCTTCCATCCAAACATCCTGATTCCTGGCTTATTAATGAAAACTCATAACATAAAAAATGTTCAGCATCAAGAGACGAATCCAACCATATGCAGAACTTGATCTAACTCTCTAAGATGAGAGAGAATTTCTTCTCCCCCAAATCCTGACCTATATTTTCTGCCATTTTCAAACCTTAAATTCTCACAGCTCAGGCAAAAGAAATGAAAAGTAAAAGCATGTACAGGTTCAGTGGCATGAGTAGAACATTGCTTATTCACAAACTTAGAGCTAATGATGCCTAATAAGAGAGATAGAAGTTCACCAAAATACCTGTTCAGTGGAAGTTCTATCTGGCAATGGGGGAGCTTTCAGTGCAAGATAATGGTTGGTATAGCTTCCTTGAGGTGTGGTGATGTTGTTCCAATATTTACTTTGCCTTGAGACACCTTGAATTGAGCTGTAGAACTTCAACTGCAAAATGAAAAAGTGAAAATGGTGGAACTTGTTAGAGGAATTACAGGTCGTGTTTCAAGTCATGGTTAGCTTGCATAGATGCTAGGGAATGTGTGTGAACTGGTTTGAGCAAGAAAGCTTGAGAGAAATGGGAGATGGCACTCAAACTGTAGGCCTTTCCCTGTTCTTGCAGTTTGAAGGTGATTCTGGGATTAGGAGTGTATGAGGATTGTTAGGGTCGTGTACTAGCTTGGTTGGGATGTCTTGGATCTGTTTTTACAAGTTTGCTTAAGTGTTTGCAAGCTGATATGAGAGTTTTTTCACAAAATGCCAAGTTACTTACACTTTAAGCAACAAATGCCCAAGTTGTGTTCTAGGTCAGTAGAGGCCCCCTAATGTGCTGCATAATCTCTCCTTGATCAGAGTGTTTTGCTCATAATCTTGTGCCAATTAGATTTCATTTGTACTTATGGATTTGCATCATGACATAAAGTGAAACTTTTGCAAAAATGGATATAATGCTTTATCTATAAATGGATTAATCTTCTAGGCAATGCTTGAACACACAAAACATGGTCTTGGCACAAAGGTTTGGCATTAAATTTATGAGTGTAATTGAGATAAAAGGCCTGTAATCAAGTGGCATGCTGAGTTTTGAAAATGCATAGTGTTATGAACATGTAACTTGGCCTAATCAAAAGTGAGTTTTTGCTATATTGTGAAATTCGATTCTCTCTAACCATGAGGTTTTTTGAGAAGTTCTTGGACATTTTGGAAATCTTGGAATGTGTACTACAATCCATATTTGAAATGCAAATTGAAATTCCAAGTGGAAGTGTATGGAAAATGGCCTTGAAGTTGGGTAGAAAACCTTGTCAAACTAGGTTAAAATTTCACTAAGTTAAGAATGGTTTAGTGCCCTTATTCAAAAATTTGTAACTTGAGATACATGCCTCATTTGGGAAAACTTTGTGAATCAAAGTTGTAGATTATGCAACAAGCTACAACTTTCATGTTTTGACTTTTGTTTGAATCCAAATGGATCCTGGTGGGAAAGTGGGGCAAAGTTGGGAAAAATTAGGGTTTTTCATAACTTAAAAAAATTCTAAGTTATGAAAAATTCTAATTTCTAACCCTAATTTGCATTTTGTGATTTCTTGGTGAACAAGTTTCATGATTTGGTATGTTTTGATGAAAAATGAATCTTGACTCTTGATTTTGACCAAAAAGTCAAAGTTTGACTTTTCAGTATACAGTCAAAATTGATCAATTGACTGAGAAATTCAACTGTCAATTTTGTGCATTTGGGATCTTTTGAACTTGTTGAGCATGTCAAGATAAATCCATGGGGTCCTTGAGTCCATAAGTGAACTTGGTTTGCCATTGGCTAGGTCAAACAGTCAAAAATTGCCTTTGTGCAGTCAAAACCCTAAAAATGACCATTTTGCCCTTTTGGTGATTCGATCAAATTTCTTGTGGAATTGTGATCCAAACTTGATCAAATGGTTCATAGGAGTTCATAATGTTGATGTGGGTCAATTTTCATGAGGTTTGACTGTCAATTGGCCACAGTTGACTTTTTCCCCAATACAGCTGATTTCTAGGTCAACTGTCCAATTGACTGGGCAAAACTTGGAATCAAGACTTGAAACTTGGTATGGATAAACTTGGGAGTCCAATATGAAGCATGAAAGTCATCTTAGGAATTTTCGGTCAAAACATCTTTGTGCAAGCACAAACCCTAATTTGGGTCAACAGTGCAAGGAGAAGTCTTGAGCAGATGAAACCCTAACTAGATCTTGAGCTCCAAGGGCTTTGTGATGAGAAATCAATGAGAAATGGGAGGGAAAATTTTGGGGTACAACATACATGTTCTATTATTTCCAAGGAATCATATTTGCAAGCCTTGTGTTGAACCCTTCCATCCCTTACTTGCGCAAAATGAAAATCAAAGCACGTAAATTCCTTGGAAATGACAGAACATGACATGGAATTCATTCATGCACCCCATGCATATTCATGCATTCATAACATGTACCCGAAGGTTGGGGATTCTTATTTAGACCTGGGGTTATCTTCAAAGGTTCAACTTGATTTCTCACCGCACATGCTCAGGGATCAGTTATGGAATAACTCCGAGTGGTACATGCAAGCTTTTGTCCATGGTCAGAAATCTCTTCAAGCGGGAAGATAATTGATTGAAGACTCAGATGAGCCAGGTCATGGAAACTCTGATGATGATGTCTATTATTTCTTTAAGACATGATATGCTTGGTGATTCAGTTTATATCGATTCGCTGGGTAAATCATTCATTCATTCTCCTGAAAGAACCTTATATGCATACTATACTGGGGCACCTGGCCATCCGATTGAAGGTATGTCATCCAGAGACAAGGTGCAAGACTGGATCAATTCAAAAACTGTCATGCTCACATCAGATCTGAAGGGGATCCTCCCTCCCAGTCAATCATCGAGACTACAGAAAGTCGTCAGAATCAAGAAATCCATACAGAGTCAAGTCTCCTCGCTGATGGCAACCATTGGTTTCTTTACTGTATTTTCATTTGCATTCTTACTTGTTTGTTTAAACATTGCTTGTATATAGAAACTTGTCTATTTTTGAATGATAATCTTAATGCAATAGGTATGTTTGTCTTGAAGTGTTCCTTTCATTTTTATTCATCCATTCGTTATCACTCTTTAAATGTTTTACTTGCATATTGATGCCAAGTTTCCAATTCTTATGCTTAGGTTAAGGTTGGAAGGAGGATGACGATAATCTAAAAACGCAAAAAAATCTCTAGTTGGTACGCTTTTGAGTAAGACCCTACTGACGATGTACAGGCCTTGTTTCAATTCCTAAACACCGGAGATATAAGGGAGATAGACCCTCTTTAACCCCTCTGAGCCTTCGAAGTAGGAGTTTCTTTTTTGTTAAAAAAAAACCTCATTTTATCCTTGGGGCGGGTAGTGTTCAGTCAATCTGATCAAGCATTCAGAACTCATCAAGAGTGTGCATCTAAGGATACAACAATGGTTATCCATCAAAAGGTTGAGAAAAGTCAAAACCATAATGGTTAACCCTCATTTAACAACAACATGCGTCTATTGAAAATATCCCAATGGATACCTCTCGCACATCAGGAGGTCAACAAATGAAGATACTATAAGGACTATCCATCATCTATCAAAGACTCAGGCAGTCACGATCACTTCCAACAAATCAAAACAATGCAAAGATCCACGACTTGTTCAAAATGGAAAATACGAATAAGAAAGAAACAAAAATCCCCGCTAAGTCGAAACTTGAAAACAAGTCGCTTAGGCAAAAGTTGGGGCATCCCGCTGGACTTCCAAATCGAAATTCAAAAGAATTTGTCCAAAAAAAAATTAGGGAAAGCAAGAAGGAAATTGAAAAGCCTAAAAGGCGAGAAAAGGATTACCAATGAAAATCCTCATCAAAGAACAAAGTCGTCTGATCAGATACCAAAATCAGAAGTTAGTGACTGTTGTGTCCAAGAAACCACTGTGGTTCCTCAATCATCGCAAACTCTTCTCGAGAGATGAACACTTGTGTCAGGTCAACTGAACGTAGGAATGGAGGACATCATGGAGAATGGGCGGGCACCAAATAATTTTGAGCCTTGAAATCCTTTTTCTAAAACCGTGAACCAGACCACGTTACAACCCATAAAAGTCCTAACTGAAGCATGGGTGAATTCAAAAGCATGCTACAACGAGATAGCGTTTAACTGACTCCTAAGAGGTACGTTTGAATATCTGTGTTGGCATCATATGCTTGCATTATCTTTCATAAAAAAGAATTTGCAAATGTTCCTCTCTAGCTAGTGACTCGTTCACAACAGAGTTGTGACATCATTTCATTCAAAGTTTTTTCAAACTTCAAGACTTACATATGTGTTGCATCAGAATTGTCATTCTCATAATAAACATTCTTCTGCATACGAAACAACTGATGGACATCAAGAAAGTTTACACAATGAACAATCGGTAAAGAGCTCAATCTTGTCAGAGAAGAAAGGCTTGAATACCCTGTTGAAGCAATAGTCAGCTACCACAAGAGAAATGACTAATCCAAGAGCATATTAAACCAGAGATTCTGTCAAGAGAAATCATCTTGGTACTTCACAGTATGAGTACCATTCGGGTATGAAGTTAGCAGATTTCGCCAATATGGGGAAATCAAGTCGAGAATCGATCTCTCCAAGCTCAGCCAAATCTGGGGCATTCCCTCAAAGTTATCAATCAGAGGTTATCACGTCAGTTAATATCTTCAAGCTGTCAATCAGAGGCTATCACGTCGATAAATCTCTTCAAGCTCGATCAATCAGAGGCTATCATATCGAGAGACCTATTCAGAATTCACTCAACCTGGGGGAAGTTACGTCGAGATTCGACAAATCTCTCCAAGAAAGCTGTAATCAGGAGTAGTTTATTTCGTGGCTCAAGACATTGGGGCGGGCCACCTCATATCGTATTATGGCACGAATATTCTGGTCTTCTATTCAACATAGATCTTCTCAGAGATCCTCCAGACTGGGGCATTCCTCATCCGTACTTGCAAAGTTGCTCAAGCCAATTATGTTGCACGATACCACTACGATCAAGCTAAAAGCATCATAACGGTCGTCATGACTTAGCCAGTGCACGAAGATGCCTTCATCTGCTACAGACAACTTCAAACCTGATTCCCCAAGTGAATTCAGAAAGTTCAGAGTCGTCATTTGACTTGACACGCACAAGTGCATCCCCAGTGGGGTGAATCAAGAACATCCCCAGTGGAGCTAAACTGGGGCATTCGCAAGTGTCCACGCCCATCTCTTATTCCCCAATTGATTCAAGAGATAATTCCCCAGTGTGCGTAAACTTGGGGCATGTATTCAAAGGGATTCACATGGTGTTCAGTATCCATTCTTCGGCGTATTCAGTTCTATCATCCCCTCAACATTTCAGGATGTATGGAGGTTTGGTCAGATTATCTCTTCCTCAAACGGTACGATTCAGAATCCAGTAGCGTACCTAAAGACTCGCTTCGTCAGCAACTCAATCCTCAGCAGAGTCAACAATGATCTTTGATCTTCAAGAGCTCCCCAGGGCAAATTTTTGTCAGTATCCCCAACAACCTTTGGTACTGCAGGCATTCCAACGTCGATATATATTGACATCCCCAGTGATGAGCAATGGTTCCCAGCAAGCCTACTCTTATCCCCATGAAGTTTATTTCTTCGCACTGCATATAGTTATCACTGCATAACATTACATCCTCAAAAGCGCGTAGCCGATCCATCAGAATGGATCTTTGCGGAAAAATAAATTCAAACATGCATACGAAGCATAAGCCAGATCAGGTACCTTACATGAAAGACCTGAATTATTCAGGGACAACAGTACATCCCTACAGAAGGATATCATCCCCATAATCCCCAGTCGGTGACCTTCACCTTCTCAATGCCCAGCAAAACCAATACGCTTTGTCATTTTAAACCCAGTTCTTGTCTGGTAGTCAGTTCCCTAAACACTCGTATGTGTCAAGTTTCCTAAACACCCATCCAGGTCAGTTATCCAAACACTCGTCCGTGTTTAAAATTTTGATACTCACCCGTATCTTCTTTCAATACTCGTCTGTATTGATTCAAACACTCGTCTGTGTTTAACCTTTTGATACTCACATGTATCTTCTTTCAATACTCTTCCGTATTGATTCAAACACTCGTCCGTGTTTACCTTTTGATACTCGTCCGTATCTTCTTTCAATACTCGTCTGTATTGATTCAAACACTCGTCTGTGTTTAACCTCTTGATACTCGTCTATAACTTCTTTCAATACTCGTCCGTATTGATCCAAACACTCGTCTGTGTTTAACTCTTGATACTCGTCCGTATCTTCTTTTAATACTCGTCCGTATTGATTCAAACACTCATCCGTGTTTAACCTTTTGATACTCACCTGTATCTTCTTTCAATACTCGTCCGTATTGATTCAAACACTCGTCCGTGTTTACCTTTTAATACCCGTTCGTATCTTCTTTCAATACTCGTCCGTATTGATTCAAACACTCGTCTGTGTTTAACCTCTTGATACTCGTCCGTATCTTCTTTCAATACTCGTCTGTGTTGATTCAAACACTCGTCCGTGTTTAACCTTTGATACTCGTCTGTATCTTCTTTCAATACTCGTTCGTATTGATTCAAACACTCGTCCGTGTTTAACATTTGATACTCATTCGTATCTTCTTTCAATACTCGTCTGTATTAATTCAAACACTCGTCCGTGTTTAAACTTTCTTGATGCTCGTCTGTGTCGCTTATCTAAACAATCATCATGTCGTAACCCATGTTTCCTTCTTCGAACCTGAGATCGCCTCTTGGCTAGGTTCTTTCCATATATTTTGTCTTAGAACCTAAGATCGCCCTTAGGCTAGGTTCTCTGTCAAATTACTCATTGTTTCACCTTAGGATCGTAGGTCGCCCGTGGACCTCGTCCGCTGTCTTTTCATACCAACCATTTGTCTTGTATTGGCATCGCTCCATGTTACAAGTCCAATCTCTGTCTCTTCATTGAAAAAACAAATTTCTTTCCCCCAGCAGATATCACAAAATAAATAAATAAAGAAAACACTTATACTTCCTCCCAGGACAAATTTTCGGCATTGGTATTTAATCATATTCCACCTTGAACTTTCGAAAGGCATGCGCCAATCGTACTTTCTGGTTTAAGATGATTAAATAGGGGTAGCTGTAATACCCCAAATTTGTCCTACCCTTCTACTCTTATCAGGTTTATGCATTGTCGCGCTTTTCTCATGTACATAACTCCATTAGGTCATTTAACATTGCATACATTCGCTAACAACATAATTTGGCATGGAATCAGTGATATGATGGAATTAGGGTTTATATGGCTTTGATGGTCCTCATCTTCACTCAGGCTTGAATCAGTTGGTTTCCCAGTAACTTTGGTTTATGGAACTAGGGTTTGGATTCTTAATTATTGTGAACTTCTCCCATCAAGCTATAAGGTTTTCATCCTCGTCAAGGGCAGCATCACTAGGGTTTCACTAAAGGTTTAAGTGAAGACTATGTGAACTAAGGTCTAAGTTCAAAGTCATCTTGAATATCTTCTTCAGGGGTCCAAGACGTCGTTATTCTAGTGCTCATATAGTCGGGACATTGTACAAGATGTGGATTGTAATCAAGGCGTCACTCTTTCAAATTTATTATTTCTTGACACGCAAATTTGGTTTAGATCGGAAAATTGAATTGAATTAGGGATTCACTGAAGCTGTAGTTTGATTAGAATTCATTCATTAATATTTGAAATGGATTTGGAGAAAATCAAAGTTCTTGGATTTTCTTAGAATAAAAAGGCATGTATCAAACTCATTTGTTTCATCTAACAATCAAAGTGTCATCCAAATAGTCATTCAAGAACTCATTAAAGATTCAATTCTCTTCGTGATTGCCTTGCAAAAATTTTGGATTCGCGCCATGATTGTTTGAATTCATACAAAGGCGTCTAAAGGAAATATTGAAGGGAAAGAAATTTGGAAGTTCAAAATCAATTTGAAATTTCAAGGTTACAAATGAATTACATCATCCAATTTTCAAGTTACAATTCATTAAGGCTTCCATTTATTCAAGTTCCAAAATACATTACAAGTCATTCATAAGATTTTACATGGAAATTTAGTCCTAAGCCTAATCTTCTAAATCAATGCAAATCTAAACAAATGGTGCATAAACCCAAAACAGTTCCAACATCAACATCAACTCCATCGTTGTACTCAATGTTGCACTACATTAACAAGAACGGATCCAATCACCATCATACCATCCACCTGCCAACTGAACTGGGAACCATACCAGGCCTGCATCAAACACTAACCAATTACAAGTTTGCTTCAAGCCAATCCTGCATCAATATATTTGAAAACAAACCGTCCAATTTATAATCCTACACAATATTCACGACAAAAAGAAATCAGAAAGGGAAGGAGGCAGTCATATAAGAGCAGACTGTACTGTAACCAAGCCATGACAGGAAAAAAAACAGAAAACAGAAATAAACTGGTTCCAAACTACCAACATGCAACCTAACCAATTCCTAACAGATTCTTAACAAACCTCTAACCAACCAACTGTCAAACACACTCCCTAACCATTTTCTAAATAGCCCTGCACAATAACAAACTACAAACAGATTCATAACAGATCCGAACTAACTCAACAAACTTATAACCACTCTATAACCAACTCTCATCTCACCATTGATCGACCAATTGAATCCTTCTAAATATATGGCCTAGATTCACTCTGCTCTAAATTGATTCCTTCACTCAACTAACTCTAACCGAATCATAACAGAAGGAGAAGAGGGAGGATATAACAGAAAAACACAGAAGGAAACTTCAGAGAAAAAAACTCAAAACAAAATTAGGATCAATCCCACCATCTGTTTCTCTAACTTATTTTCAATCAGGGGTTAAGATTCATACTAATATTTAACCAACTCTTACAGATTCAACAAGCTATAAGAGCATCATAACAGAATTGAGGAGAGAGGCTCAAAAAAGGATAATGGAAAATTTCAGACTCACCTTTGAACTCTCTCAGCAATATCTCTCCTTCTCCCCCATCTTCATCTTCACGCACCTTTAGTCTTCCTCAATCTCAACCTTCAAACTCCATCACTCTCCAATCTTCGTCAACCTTCATTTTTCTCAAAATCTCTCTTCTCCTTCCATCACCTTTATCAACCTTCCTTCTCTGCAACACCTACACCACCGAACTTTATGAATCACCATCGATCTTCATCTCATTGTACATCTTTAATCATCATCGTCAGCAACCTTCAATAGGTGCAACTGTCGTTCTCCATCATCATCATCATCAATCTACTTCAGGAATGATTAACAACAACAACATCGATCAGCGATTAACGACGACATCATGAAATAGCAATCAAAGAGAAGAAAGAAGAGATGAAGAGCAGAAAACTAGAATACATGCTTACCTGATTTGATTCATCAATGTTTCAGCATGCTTGAGACGATCTATTAAGACGGAGAGCACTATTGTAGTAGCGATGAGGGTTCGATGGTTAGGAGTGAACGACAATGGAGGTTTGGTTTGTTGGATCCGCTGCGAGTTTGATTGAAAGAGAAAACCGTTAGACGACGAAAAATGGCAAAAAGAAGACAAACGCAGAGGAGAAGTGAGCAAGGGTGATGATATTTCTCTCGCCTTTGTGAGTGTTGAAGTCGCGGTGATGAATAAAGAAGAAGATGAAGCAAGATGCAGAAGCACACGACGATGTGATGAAAGGAAGACGACAAACTGAGATGGGAAGCTTCAAAGACTAAGGGATTTAGTCACGCGCCGTTTGCAAGCAAGCGGGAAGATCTCTATTGTTCACAAAAGGATGAAGAGTCACATGTGAACCCTAGCCTAAACATGAGCATCATCATTTTGTTCTTTTTAATTTTCCTTTAATTTTTGTTATTTCTTTAAAATAATAAATGATGAGATAAATATGTTGAAAAGTGAGATAAGGTGATGATGTACCGGAATGGACCTAGAGGACTCGTGATAGATCACAGGCATACATTCTATCCAGGCCCATCACCAATTTTTTGGTAGCTCTTGGATTTTGAGCAGAAAAAAAAGGCTTATTGGATCATTCATACATGGGCTTAATGCTTCATTTTGTTTGCTATACTGTGCCATTATATGCAGTTTACACCCCCTGACTCTTCTAACTTCTTTTTATTTTAGCTTTTTCTTCTAGTTTAATCTTTTCTTTTAATTGATTATAAAAATGATATAAAAATATTATAATATTTTAGAATTCTTTAGGACCTCTTTTTAGAATTTTCATTAGATTTTTCTATTATTTTCATGTTTAATAATCATTTTCATTGCCATTTTTTAGCTAAGATTTCGTGATAGTAGTGAGGCAATATTCTGTGATGTGGAATTCTTGGAGATTAGTTCGTTTGATCACTCATGCGGAGCAACTTCTGTAGAGTTTTCTTATCACTTGCGTGGCTTTGAAGAGGCAACGGACCTTCTCCGTTCGGTATCATCGCGACCTCATTTTTTCACTTTATTTCTTCCTAGATATCATGAGAAGTAGGAAATAAAGAGCGTGCGCTCGAAGTCGCTGTTTAAAGACCTGTAGCAGGCATTCCACACTTCATTTTCTATATGTGTTGTGCTTGTGTTTGTTTACTTTCTTGTTGATCGATGAGTCACTCATTTTAGAAATTGAGATCACGACTTCGCTCTCAGTGCATGCTCCCTATAGGGTTTTATCGCTTTCCTTTATTTCTTATCGATCGATGAGTCACTCAATTTAGAAATTGAGATCACGACTTCGTTCTCATTGCATGTTCCCTATAGGATAGTTTTGTTAGACTTTCCTTCAACATGCTAACCTAGGCAGGATCTCTTTAGGTGTGCTCTGTTGGCTGGCTTGCTTACTTTATCCTTGTACATACCATGATTCCTTAGGACGCGCTTGCTCCGTTCGGACGTAAGTTAGACCTTAGGTTGTAATCCATGCATGCTAACAGTAGGTAGAAACTTCCCATTTCATCCTCGACATAGGACAACCATTGTATGATAACATTAGGTTAGAGATAGGCTAGTATCCCATAGACTCTTTTCTGTCCCCTTTTGCATGTGCATTCAAAACAAAATCTTCTCTTCTTAGAAAATCAAAAACATGCTAATCATAGTTAAACCCTTTTTCAAGGTAATAAAACAAAAACCAATTCAAACCTTTTGTGCGCTCGAGCACCTTTTCTCTAAAACCCTTTTCAGGTAAGGACATGATTAGTTTACTTCTGTGCCAACGCATAAGTCTCCAAAGGTCGAGCTGCTGCAGAAGGCGGAATTAACATTGTCCATAAAAAACACAAAACAAACAAAAACATATGAGCCGAACTACGGTAGCTCTGATTCCTCAAAAAGGATACGTAGGCATTGGGGTAGGGCCCAGGCGAGCACAATTTTATTTTCCCTACATTCTTTTCCCTTTTCGTTTGCATGCATTTTTCCTTCAGTAGTATAGTAAACAATAAGCATAGATTAAACACACCCATAAGATAGACAACAAGAGTGGATACCGTAGAGTACTACGGGCGTGTGGGGTGCTAATACCTTCCCCTCGCGTAACAGACTCCCTTACCCAATCTCTCGGTTGTAAGACCATGACTTCTCCCTTCTTAGGTTTTCTCGATGTTTACCTTTCCCTGCATATGGGATAAAAGACGTTCGATGGTGACTTCATTGTTTTGATGATTTTTAGCCGGTTGTTTCACACTCCTTTCATGGCAAGATGGTTTATTTTGCATCTTCCCCAATCTATATTAAAGAACGAGCAAGGTTCAAGGTGGTCACAAAGATTGATGAAACTCAAACATTCAAACATTCATTGGTGTTCTCGGTCCAAAGAGAATATTACTATCGTCGACCGTTATGGAGAATTTCCTAATGTCCCTTTACTTTGCATTAGGGGAGGTATCACCTACAACCCCTACTTAGCCTTAAGACAGTTTGGTTACGCCCGAAGGGATGGTCCGCACGAGATGCTGATTCAAGTTTGGTATTTGACTATGAGAACAACGATCAAGGTCTTTGCTAGAGATTTATCCGAGCTTGGAGGATGTTGAACAAGGTAGATAGCAAAACTTTGGGGCACAATAATTCCATCCCTCTTGAGCCTTACCTCAAATGGGTACGAACTCGTGCTCAGAATCTTATGATGCCTTACCCCTCCATTCTCCCGGTAATCATTGAGCCTGTCATGGAAGGGGATGTTCCATACACTATCCTACATCCTGACATGCCCACCTCTCTTGAAGACTTACAAAGGGATTGGATACAACTCAAGGGAGAGCGAGATACTTTTGAAGCCCAATTCTACGCAAGCGGGAAGAAGGTTTTGGAACTCACTAGGCTACTTCATGAGGAGCAGACTCTGAATGCCTACATTGCACCAAAGAGGATATGTACTACCTTTTTATATTAGAGATCTTGTATTATTTTGCCCAAGAAGGCATTGATGTACTCAAGCTTTAATTTATTAATATAACATGTGTTTCCTTTTTGTCTAAAATAAATTTGAATCTTAAGATCCTTGAAATCATTGCATACGCATTTATCATTCATCATAACATAAGCAGGTTTCTTGCAACAAGTCTCCTTATCTCTCTACTGTTTATTTCAGTAAGATGGATCTCGAGCAAACGGTAAAGGACCTCCAAGCTCAGAATGCACAGTTCCAACAGTTTTTCTTAACTCTAGCCAAAGGACAAGAAGAGTTGAAGACCTTGCTAACTGAGGAGAAGAAAAAGAAGACAAAGAAGGCAACCGGAGTTCTAAACATGGGAAGAAGATTCCAAGGGCAAACAAGAAGGGCCTTAGACTTTGCAACAACGTACAGTGAGAAAGACAATCAAGATGGGAAGGGCAAGGAAACAATTGTTCAGTCTGATTCAGAAGAGGAAGAGGAAGAAGAAGACTATTCTGAAGAACAATACCCTCCAGCCGACGACAAGTATACGCATCTAGAAGAGCAATTGAGTGCAATGGAAATCCAAAAAGTGCCTAGATTAGACTTTGAGGAATTGGGACTAGTATCGGGAATTGTCATTCCTCCTAAATTCAAAGCACTTGTGTTTGCCAAATATGACGGAGTCTAATGCCCAAAATGCATCTCTGGTCTTATGTGAGGAAAATCCAGCCCCATACCGCTGACAAAGATTTATGGATACACTTCTTCCAAGACATTCTGTTTGGAACTCAACTTGATTGGTTTTATCAGTTAGAAAGAGCCAATGTGCATAACTGGGAAGATCTTGCTGCATCTTTTTACAAACAATATCAGTACAACACTGATCTAGCACCTACCCGTACTCAACTCCAGAGTATGGCCATGGTTTCAAGTGAAGGCTTCAAGGACTATGCGCAAAAATGGAGAGACTTGGCCGTAAGAGTTCAACCTCCCCTATCTGAAAGAGAGTTGGTAAACATGTTTTTGGGCACCTTGTCTGGTCCCTTCTTCAATCACTTAATTGGGAGTTCATCGGCAGGTTTTACTGAATTGATATTGACCTGAGAAAGGGTAGAAGCCGGGATAAAGAATGGAAATATTCAAAAAGATGCATCCTCTACTGCTATAAGAAAGCCATTCATCGGGAAAAAAAGAAGTGGTTGATGTGTATCCTCAGAGAAGTCAAGATAGGGCTGAACACCGTCCAATGGTGGGGGCTGTCATGATTCCTAAACCAGCGCCTGATCAGCAAAGAAACAACCAGCCAGGAATGGAAAGTCCAGTCAGACAATTCACCCGAATTAATATGACACTATCTCAAGTATTGCCACATTTGTTAAGATCCAACCTAGTGACTTTGAAAGAAGCTCCAAAGAACCCTAACACAACCTCTCCTCACTATCATCCTAATGCCCGCTGTGTATAACACTCTGAAAGTCCCGGCCATGACACTAACAACTGTTGGGCTCTAAAGAACAAAGTACAAGACCTCCTTTAAGCCAAAGATATTCAATTTGATGCGCCAGAAAAGCCTAATGTCATTTCTGCCCCTATGCCCAAGCACAACCATAATGCCAATGCCATTGAGGAAGATATATTTGTTACTTCAGTTGATGAACTTGTGACCCCACTCCTGACTATCAAAAAGAACTTGTTGAATGCTGGTGTATTCCCAGGCTATGATAAAAATTGTCATTCCTGTTTGTCCTCGCCAACCAACTGTCCTTTGTTGAAAGCATGCGTTTAATGCCTAATAGATAACAAGGAAATTCAGTTCGAAAAGACTTTTGTTCCAACTTTTCCTTATAATGATGTTTTCCATCGTGAACATTTCCGAAAATTCTTCCAGGGTCTCCACCAAAAGACCCGTTAGAATTACATCAGTTCCTAAAGTAACCTCTTTGATAATTACAATGCCTGGACCAGTCTCGTATTTCTCAGACAAAACCGTACTGTGGAATTATGGAGGGGATGTCTACTACCACGGTATCAAGCAAGATTGGCCAGCTGCCGAAGATTCAAGTTCTGAGAAGATTGACTCTGATATCAGTAACATTGTAGGGACTAGCAAGATTACCCAAAGTGGAAGAATATTCTCTCCAGAAATTGCTCCCCCAAAAGCAGTTTCTGGACCCGTAATCATTCATGTCGTTATTGCTTCTTCAAAGGTTATTCCCAGTCCTATAATCATCTCTGCTAACGCTCCTACTGACAAAGCTGATACCACCTATGTTATCACTCCTACTAAAATTCCTATTGCCGAGTCAACCGAGACTCGAGGTAAAAGTATTCTAATTGAACCTGTCCGGATGAAGGCACAATCATTGGCCATCCCTGAGACCTCCCGGAAAGAGATGGAGGAAATTCTAAAGATCATAAAAAGAAGCGACTACAATGTAGTTGAGCAACTGGGGAAAACTCCATCTAAAATTTCCATGCTGTCTTTACTAATATGTTCTGAGGCGCATGCAAAGGCCTTGGTAAAATTCCTAAAAATTTCCAATGTACCCCAAGAAACATCTGCCGATCAGTTCCAAGACTGCGTAGCCAGCTTGACTGCAGATAATGGTCTAGGTTTCTCGGATGCTTATTTAACGCCAAGAGGAAGGAAAAATAATGAGGCATTGCATGTCTCAGTGGAATGCAGGGGAACAACCTTGGCTCATGTTTTGGTGGACACCAGATCGTCTCTGAATGTGTTGCCTAAAAAGGCTCTTGATAGGCTTGACTGCGAATGATTCACATTGAAACCAAGTAACATAGTAGTGAGAGCTTTTGACGGCTCAAATAGGATGGTGCAAGGGGAAGTGGATATCCCCATAAAGGTTGGGACCCAAACATTCAATTCAACATTTTATGTAATGGATATTCTCCCTTCATACTCCTGCTTGCTAGGCCGGCCATGGATTCACAATGCTGGCACTGTTACTTCTACGTTGCACGAAATGCTGAAGTATCTGATTCAAGGGAAGATTATCACCGTTCATGGAGAAGAAGAGTATATGATCAGCCATCTCAATTCCTTCAAATATATGGAGTTAGATGGTGAATTTATTGAAACTCCATTCCAACATTTTGGAGAAGTCCCGCAAGATGTGGCAGTGACCAAGGCTGTGTCTCAAGTTCCCAAGATCACAAGGCCTCCACTCAAGATGTCGTATTTGAAGGATGTCAAGGCAGTGATAGAAGAAGGTGGGTGCACTATTTAGGGACAACTCCCAGATATCCCATACAAATCTGACAAGTTTGGTCTGGGTTTCACTTCAGGTGCCCAAAAGACTGTACGTCGTGCTCGTGCTAGAGGACCACCCTTGAAGATCAGCAACCACAAAGTCAATGCAGTAGAGGAGAATGAAGACAGCTACAACCTGAAGGACTAGATTTTTCCCAACTGTCAGTGGAGGGCTCAGCAACTGGGAGGCTAGAGATTTTGGCCCGATCACTTTTATCCCACAGTAATTTGTCTTTACATTTTTTTGGATCTGTAATATTAAAACGATTCAGACTGTTAAAACCCTGTGTCTTACCCGAGGCACAATGGTCCATTTGTAAGGGTTATTATCTCATTTCCATATGACATCAATGAATCATGGACGTTTTGAATACAAACTTTGTGCTCATTGTTTTTCTTTTTTACATTTTAATTTCTTTCAAAGATAGTTATACCCTTACACACACTCACACTCACAATGCAGGTCTACATCCATTCGGGATCCCATGGATAACAGTTCTGCTATGGCTTTTTGTGACTCTAAAAATCTAATCTACCAAGCCGAAAACGAAGGTGAGGAAGATTGTGAAGTACCATGGGGAACTTTCCATATTACTACAACAAGAAGAGAGGACCATTCATCTCCACGAGGAACCCCTGGATACAATCAACCTAGGTACCGAGGAAGACAAAAGAGAAGTCAAGGTGGGTGCCAATATGGAACCCAGTGTCAAAGAGCGTCTGATTCAGTTTCTACAGGAATATAATGAGGTCTTTGCCTAGTCGTATGAAGACATGCCAGGACTTGATGCAGATATTGTGGTACATCGTCTACCTACAAAAGAGGATTACCCACCAGTAAAACAAAAGTTTCGTCGCATGCAACTAGATATGTCGGAGAAGATTAAAGCATAAGTCATGAAACAATTCAACACTGGATTCTTGGCCGTCACCTCCTATCTGAAATGGATTTCCAATGTTGTTCCCATTCCCAAAAAGGACAGCAAAGTACGAATGTGCATGGACTACAGAGATTTAAATAGGGCAAGCCCTAAGGATGATTTCCCACTCCCCCATATTGACATTCTAGTCGACAATACAGCACAACACAAAGTGTTTTCATTCATGGACGGTTTCTCAGGTTATAACCAAATCAAAATGGCGCCTGAGGATATGGAGAAGATAACCTTTGTCACACAATAGGGCACATTCTGCTACAAGGTGATGCCATTTGGACTGAAGAATGCTGGGGCAACCTATCAGTGTGCCATGGTAGCTCTATTTCATGACATGATACATCAAGAAATACAGGTCTATGTGGATGACATGATAGCTAGATCTCAAACAGAAGAAGAGCATCGTGATCATTTACAGAAACTGTTTGAGAGATTAAAAAAGTACAAACTGAGGTTGAACCCAAATAAGTGAACATTTGGAGTAAGGTTTGGTAAACTCCTAGGCTTTGTCATCAGCAATAAAGGTATTGAAGTAGATCCTGCCAAGGTGAAAGCTATATAAGAGATGCCTGCTCCTCATACTGAGAAGGAAGTCAAAGGATTCTTGGGACGCTTGAACTACATTGCCAGATTCATTTCTCACTTGACATCTACCTGTGAACTAATCTTCAAACTACTGAAGAAAGATTAGGTAGTCAAATGGAATGGTAAATGCCACACTGCTTTTGACAAGACCAAAGAGTATCTGCAAGAGCCTCTTGTTTTGATGCCACCTGTGATACGGTGGGAGAACTGACTTGGAGTTTTGCGTTTGTGTTTGCAAAATTTGCGGTTTAGAAAGAGTCGCCACCGACTTTTCTTTTATCCAAAAGGAGAAGTGAAAAAGCACAGGAAAGACCTTTCGAGATGTTTTCTTGAGTTCGGGGGGTATATTATGAAAAGGGAAGGTATTAGCACCCTTTCCATCCATGGTTTTCCATGGGCTCTTAGTTACTTGCTAGATCACTTGCTTTTGTTTGAATGTGTGCTTGTGATGGTGATTTTTGAAAGTATTTTGAAAATATAACTTTGTAATGGTTCTCGTCTCTATAAGAACGCATACGTGTTGTCTTTTGAAAATGTTTCAAAGTGAGAGTGTTGGTGTATAGAATGTTTTTGTTGTGAGAAAGCGGGTAACTAAGAGCGAACCTACCTACTCAAAAGGTTTTAGATGTGCTTTTCCTCCTCCTTTAGGTGTTGCTATCTTACCATTGTTTTGGTAAGAAGCCCCGTCGTTGGATGTGAAGGGACGGGCATTGGGACGTTTGTATAGTCATAGAAGGCAACACATGAAACGTTTTAGCAATGTCAATTTAGGGACTAGATTGTTTACCAAAGGCAACATCGAGGGTCATTGAGGGACTACGATCTTTTATCGAGGGTCTTTTGCTAAAACTCCCATGTTCGAGGGACATGACTATTTTTCCGACAGGAAACAAGTGATATTATCCTAGGGGTGCTAGTGTGCAAGTGTATTTTATTGCATGCATAATGTCTTTGATTAGGGGTTGTCTAATTGTTGTTTTTAGTCTTGCCATACACACCCAAATTACTAACAATATATTAAAGCAATAAAAGTGTAGAAATGTAAAGTCCTACGCTATTACAGTATTTAAGGGGATGGGGTGTACAAATTTATGAATGGGGATTGCAAGGAATTTAAGTCCTAATTATCTATTACAACCATGTTTAAATACATAATATAATAAAGAAATGGACTTGTTTAGAAAATGTTTTTGTCTTAAGGAAATAAATTAAAAGGAAAATATTTTTATGTTTTTTATGTTAATATAAAAAAAATGATGAAAAGGGAAATAAATGAAAGACAGAAACAGCGTGCTATTGCAAGCAAAAATAAACAAGGATCATAAGTTTTGAAGCCAGGCGTGTGATGACTCAGAGAGGAACGTCAGTGGGCATCAGAAGTTCTGAATTGGTAAACTCTGAGGTCCTGCAAGAAATGTTAGAGGACGGACACATAAATTCTGGGTTGCATTCAGACAGTGGGCCACAAGTCAGAAGTTCTGTATTACACTAAAACAGTGAGTAAACTTCAGAAGTTCTGTATTGTCAGCATGTGAAAATCAGAAACTCTGAGTGTTTGAAAATAGTGAATGGAAACATCATAAGTTCAGTGTATTTGACATGTAAGGAGGAACTCATAAGTTCTGTGCTATGTTAGAACAGTGAGTGAATCATCAGAAGTTCTGTATTGTGCTGAGCCAGTGAGTGAACATTAGTAATTCAGTGCCTTATCAGCATGTAAGCATCAGAAGTTCAGTGTCTGTTAACAGTGAGAAAAAATCATAGAAGTTTTGTGTGTTAAAACAGTGAAGAGAACTCATAAGTTCTGCATGCTTAAACAGTGAGAAAATCCTAGATGTTCTGTGTGTTAAAATGGTGAATGAAAAACAGAAGTTATGTGTTACATTTTTACTTTTAATCAGCACACCAGCAATTCATTCAGTTCTTTTTAAACAACAAATCAGAAGGATAACAGCACAACGGCTTATAGTAGTTCTAATCCTAAATATGAGTCTAGCCCTAATCAAGAAACTCTGATCCACAGTTTTTTCTACTTATGCAATGATATGAACAACATCAATACTATGATATTTACATGTTTAATGATGTTCTGAATGAAAAAGATGCAAAGTCAGAAAGACTTACCTTGAACCTGGAACATGGGCTTGGAGCTTTGAGCTGCTACCTTTGGATGTTCTGGAATCAGCAAGAGTAACGGAAGAGGAAGTGCCCAAGCTCTTTGACCCAAAAGGAAGAACAAAGGTTTGGTTTTCTGTTTGGGAATTCTGGATTTTTTATGAAGGTTTCAACTTCCTTTTCTCTCCCTTTTTTACCAATCTCTCTTCAAAAGTCAGCCTCTCCCTCAAAGCCCAGCCCCTCGAAAGTGTGATGGAACAACTTATTTATATGGGAATTTGTTGTGATTTTGGGGGGGGGGGGGGGGGGAAACAAATGGGATTTGAACCTTTTTTGGCATCATGTTCCCTTGATTTTTCATCACTGTTTTTGTATGCTAGTTTGGTGCAATAATGGGATGCAGGCATAGGCTGAACTAGCTGCTGCTTAGCAGCTTTTAACCATGCTTAAGCTGGAGTTGTCAGCAGGATTTAAGGAAAAGAAAAACAAAGCATGGGCCTAGTGCCAAAGTTTGCTATCCCAAGATAGTAGAGGTACACGTGGTGAAAATCCTTTGGATAAAGACTCAGAAAGTGGTTGTGAGCATTAATGACGATGAGACTTATCACAACCAGAAATCCTACTACGTGAGATTCTACACCAAGGCTTAGTTCTGGATCAGAAGTTCTGCTTCAGCATAGCATCCAACCTCTGATCTTTGTATCTTCTGGCTCCAGCATGTTCTGAAGGAGTTTCCAGGCTCTCCAGGAAGTTTGTAACACGCTTTGTAAACCTTCTTTGAACTGCTCTTACAAGCTCTGACTGAGCCTTTGTGAAAACTGGTCCAGAAGTTTTGACCAAACTCTGCTTTGAAAGTGTCCAGAATTTGCTGAGTGTTATGGTGATAATCTGGTCAGAAGTTCTGAAATTGTCATAATTCTTAAGCACTTAGAAAAAATTTCTAAGTATTTAAAATTTGACTTTTCCAAAGTAAAATTTGACTTTTGGATTCCTTGATGAAACAAACTTCATATTCCAACATGTCTTGATGAAATATGATTTTTGAGATTTGATTTTGATCAAAAGTCAAAGTTGGACTTCTCATTGTGCAAATGACCATTTTGCCCTTGCAGATGACTTTTCTTGAAAAATTGCAGTTCAATGCTTGGAATTGGATGGAAGAAAATTTGAGGATCCAGGGTGATTCCTTGAGAAATGAGAGGGAAAAGTTTGGGGTACAACAACTTCCCCTGTTCAATCTTCTTACACTTGAAGAGTTAGATTGGTAATTCTGCCATTCGTGACTTGAAGGTGGAAGATGATTGAAAACTAGAGTGCCCAGAAATTTGCACTCGGTGATGGTTAATGGTAGCGGGAATGGGCTTAAAGATGCCATTTGGAGAGATAATGGATAGTTGTTGGAGATGGGCTTAAAGATGCCATCCAGAAAAGATTGTTGCACTGTATCTGTAAGCTGGAACTGAATGATTATCATAATGGCATCCGTGTCTGGGGCGTATCTAACTGTATCTGAAAGTTGTCTTTGAATGAGTATTAGGATGACATCCGTATCTGGAGCGTATATGAACTGTATTTGAATGAGTGACAGAATGACATCCGAATCTGGATCGTATTTGGACTGTATTTGAATGAGTGACAGAATGACATCTGAATCTGGATCGTATCTGAACTGTATTTGAATGAGTGACAGAATGACATCCGTATATGGATCGTATCTAGACTGTATTTGAATGAGTGACAGAATTACATCCGAATATGGACTGTATTTAAATGAGTGACAGAATGACATCCGAATCTGGATCATATATGGACTGTATTTGAAAGCTGAATCTGAATGAGTATCAGGATGGCATCCATATCTGGAGCGTATTTGAACTGTATCTGAAAGCTGAATCTGAATGAGTATCAGGATGGCATCCGTATCTGGAGTGTATCTGAACTGTATCTGAAAGCTTAATCTGAATGAGTATCAGGATGGAATCCGTATTTGGAGTGTATTTGAACTATATCTGAAAGTTGAATCTGAATGAGTATCAGGATGGAATCCGTATCTGAAGTGTATCTGAACTGTATCTAAAAGCTGAATCTGGATGAGTATCAGGATGGCATCCGTATCTGGAGAGTATCTGAATTGTATCTGAAAGCTGAATCTGAATGAGTATCAGGATGGCATCTGTATCTGGAGCGTATCTGAACCATATCTGAAAGCTAAATCTGAATGAGTATCAAGATGGCATCCGTATCTGGAGCGTATCTGAACTGTATCTGAAAGCTGAATCTGAATGAGTATCAGGATGGCATCCGTATCTGGAGCGTGTCTGAACTATATATGAATGCTCAGTAAGATGATGAAGGAATCTTGGACGATTACTACCTCAGCAGGATGATGAAGGAATCTTAGATGACTACTACCTCAACAAGATGATGAAGGAATCTTGGACGATTACTACCTCAGCAGGATGATGAAGGAATCTTGGATGACTACTACCTCAGCAGGATGATATAGGAATCTTGGATGACTACTACCTCAGCAGGATGATGAAGGAATCTTGGATGACTACTACCTCAGCAGGATGATGAAGGAATCTTGGATGACTACTACCTCAGCAGGATGATGAAGGAATCTTGGATGACTACTACCTCAGCAGGATGATAAAGGAATCTTGGATGACTACTACCTCAACAGGATGATGAAGGAATCTTGGATGACTACTACCTCAGCAGGATGATGAAGGAATCTTGGATGACTACTACCTCAGCAGGATGATGAAGGAATCTTGGATGATTACTACCTCAGCAGGATGATGAAGAAATCTGGGATGACTACTACCTCAACAAGATGATGAAGGAATCTTGGATGACTACTACCTCAGAAGGATGATGAAGGAATCTTGGAGGACTACTACCTCAGCAGGATGATGAAGGAATCTTGGAAGACTACTACCTCAGCAGGATGATGAAGGAATCTTGGATGACTACTACCTCAGTGGATGATGATCTTTATATGTCAATCGATCTTTCCTGAAAAGGTAAAGAGTTAGTTGTATGCAATGTCATGATGTATGCATTGTGTAATGATGTTCTCAAAATAAATGAGATTTGTGTTATATGTATTTTGTATGCATATGCTATGAATGTTATTGAGATGTAAGTGTGTCTTCAAACTTTGCTCAGAATGTTTCCACCGGGGATTCCTGTTCTTTTTGTTTGAGGAAAACTCCGTCGGGACATGTTGAAAGCTCTGTATAGAGTGTTGATTTCTGCTTGGGGAAAAAGAGTTCAGGAGTCTTAGTCGTCTATTTCTCTACTAGGGATTCGAAGTTGAACTGATATCTGGTCAGGTCCAGGCTTCACAGTAACTTGTTGGGGATTGTAGAGTACTCCACTGGGGAAAGGGAGTTGTGGTCCTTTAATTTGTAGTGGTCGGAGAGGCCACCTCAAACTGGGGATTCCTGCCGGTTGTTGGGGAAATAAACCATGTTCCCGGTCTGCTAGAGAGGTGATGACTTCATTGGGGAAAGTCCTCGAGGATTCTTAAGGTTGTCTTAGCTGGGGAAAGGTTTTCAGAGGTTAAACTCTTGCTGGGAAATTATCCTATGAGAAGGACTTTGGGGAGACTTGTCATTTCCCCTAGCAGTAATTTTTTGTGGTATTTCCAAAAATGTTTGATTGTACGTAACCCTTTGCTGATATTGATGTTCAATGCCCCAAGTGACGGAGATGGAGACATGCCCCTGGTTATTCTATACTTCTTGAGATATTTCTTGGAATCTTGACTGTACTGCCCCAGGTGTGCTAGATATGGCCATGCCATGTCCCCCTGTTGATAGGAGTTTTGACAATGGAAGTGCATCCCACTTGAAGTTATTTTGTTCACTAAGAGAGATTTCGTTCACTGGATATTCGTTGTGTGAATTTCTCCGCTGTCAAACAAATATCTGTATGCAAACAATGATATTCAAGTAATGTAAAGTTTATGTTTGTCTTGAAGTTTTTGAAAATTCGTTTTTAGCAAGTAAAGAAGTTTGTAATTCAACTCTGGATTTTGAGTAAAGCCTTACAGGAGTCAGGATGCCTTTTGTAACAGTATGCTTTCGAACTAACCCATGCTTCAATTAGAACTCTTGAAGGGTTGTAGAGTGGCTTGGTTCACGGTTTAAAAAACAAAGGATAAAGGCTCAAAATATATTTGTACCCACCCGCTCTTCGTGACATTCTTTCGTCCTAAACTCAGTTAATTGTACGTTCGAACTCCAATTGGGTCTGGAATGACATATTGGTGATGGTTCGGACAAGTTAAGTTTGTCGGAAGATAGTCATTTCTTGCAACATGTTTCATGTTGTCAAGGATTTATAGTGACCTCTTTTTACTTGATTTGTTATCCCTAATTTTTTCCTGACTGTTCTTGTTTTGAGGTTACAGTCAGCGGGATGCCCCAATTTTTCTTAATTCTCCTTTGTAGGTTTTGACTTAGTGGGCTTTACTTTTTTGAGAAATAGTGACTTCCTATGTGATAGGGAACCATCACCATCTTTTGATTTCAGAGGAATTTTTTTGATGTCATTCGTTGTATTACGAGATGAGATTTTACGGCTTAACGCACGTTTGAATTAACTGAGAGACTACCCTGCCCCGGGTTTTGATTAAAGGTTTCAATTTGTGTAAGAAAGAAAAATTATGCTTCTTTGGATCGAAGGGGTTGACTAGGGATTATCTTCCTTATAACTCCAGTGTTTAGGATTTGAAATAATTCCTGTACATCGTCAGCAAGGTCTGTTCAAAAGCATACTGTATGAGATTATGGCATTGTTTTCGTCATCCTCCCTCTAAAGGTTTGTAACTTTTAGCAAGAGTTGAATGTCATAAAGAGAGAAAAAGCATAGTTTTAAATATAGTGAAAAACGAATGGATGAACTCAAGACAAACATATGCAATGCATTAATGAAACAGAGTTTGACATTAATAGATCATTGTTTAAACAACATAAGAGATTACAAATGAAAATTCAAATTAACAGGAGCCCCTTTGTCTGAACTTGTCATTTTAGGTGGACAACTTTTGAGCGACGGCATAAGAATTCCTGTTGACCATCTGGTGCGAATTCTAGTGTTCCTTCTTCAATCAGATCTTGAATTTTATTTCTCAGTGTCCAACAACTATTGGTGTCATGTCCAGAACTGTTGGAGTGGTACGCACATCTTTCATTTGGATTGTACCTTGGGGAGGCTGTGTTGGGATTCTGAGGGGGGTCTTTTAACGTAACCAGCTTGGCCTCTAACATGTGTTGCAGTACTTGAGCCAATGACACGTTGACTTTGGTGAAGCGTCTTTCAAATGTATTTTTCCTACCCCAATTACCCTGTTGTTGTTGGCGAGATTGTTGTTGGGCTCGTGACGTGGAAGCAATTTGGAAAGGTACAATCTTCATCGGAGGTTGATCAATGACTCGATCTCCAGTTCTGGATGTTTTCCCCATTTGGTTGCATCTGTCTTGATGAAGCCTGTTGACAAGGGCTCTCAGCTCTTCCTGTCCTTGAGCCAGGTTTTGGATAAGAGCCATATGCCCTAGCATCTGGGTTCTCATTGCTTCAACCTCATCTTGCAGTTGTTACAACCGTTCGTCCTTATTGTCTTCAGGATTTTTCTTGGCCAGGTTCCCAACGAGGAGTGCTTTCAACTCTTCCTACCCCTTGTATAGGCTTAGGAGCATTTCCATGAACTGAGCCTCTTGAATTTGGAGATCTCTGTTGTCTTGTTTGAGAGCCATTGCTGAAATAAACAGCGAGAACATAAGATACCTACTTTGAAACCTGTTTATGCAATGATATGTATGATATATGTATGCAATGTTTTCAAGGATCTCGCGGGGTAAATAAGAAAATTTCAGAAGTTGAGATTTGCAGCTTTGATTGAAAAACTTTGTATCGTCGAATGTCCTTCTATGAGAGTCAAGCTCACCATATCAAGTGGGTCATAGCCCCTGACTCAAGTTATCGTGTTTTGATCCTTTGACGACATTAGCTAGAGGAAAACAAATCCCCTGCCCCTTGCTAGACGTTTGGTTCATCATAACCTGCACCACAGGCCCTTGAGATCCTTGAAATGGTTAAGGAAATGTTATGGTATGATGTTATGATGTGTATGTTACGCGTTTAAGCAAAGTTGCGAAGTGATGTAAGCAAGTAAACGCTGCAAGAAATCCAACTTATTAGATAAAGACTGTAAACAAAACCTGCAAGGAACTCATGTCCTCAGATAATAAAACCCTGCAAGTAGTTCAAGTTGAAAGCACACAAGTCACACAAATAGCCTTAGGTTTAGGCTTGCATGGGTTTTAAGGTAGTACCCTCTTGAAGTTGGATTGGTTCAACCTGTCCTAGTAATAGTGATCGGGTTCTAAAGGATCTCAATATCACCGACCTTTCTCTTAGGCATTGTCTCAGCATAATCAATCTTTTCTTGCGGTCGAGATATCCCAAAAGTCCAACCTCAATGAGTGTAGTATCGAGTATCAACCAATTTTCAGCTCTACACCGAAACCGGTCATCTCACTACGTCCTAATGGCCAAGTTTGTTCAATTAGGGTTCTAAAGTCAATTAGTGCTTCATGACGCCACTCAGCGGCCCCGTATTCTCCTTGATTCACCACGAGGGATACCGGTACCCACAATTGTGTCACACTAACATAGTCATTGTTTCAACCATATCGGTCTACACTATACAGTTTCCACAATCTATTGCTATTTACCTAAAAAGGTGTCCCAGATCCGGGTGGAGGATCAAAACAAACCCAAGCAAGGAACCAATAATTTAAAGCAAGCAATTCAAACAAATGAAGGCAATTAAATGTGATCTAACCCTAAGGTAACCCCACTTTTAAATATTCCTCAGCAGAGTCGCCAGTTCTGTGATACGGTGGGAGAACCGACTTGGAGTTTTGCGTTTATGTTTGCAAATGTTGCGGTTTAGCAAGAGTCACCACCGACTTTTCTTTTATCCAAAAGGAAAGGTGAAAAAGCACCTGAAAGACCTTTCGAGATGTTTTTCTTGAATTTGGGGGGTAGATTATGAAAAGGGAAGGTATTAGCACCCTTTCCATCCATGGTTTTCCATGGGTTCTTAGTTACTTGCTAGATCACTTGCTTTTGTTTGAATGTGTGCTTGTGATGGTGATTGTTGAAAGAATTTTGAAAATATAACTTCGTAATAGTTCTCGTCTCTATAAGAACACATACAAAGTGTTGTTTTTTGAAAATGTTTCAAAGTGAGAGTGTTAGTGTATAGAATGTTTTTGTTGTGAGCAAGCGAGTAACTAAGAGCGAACCTACCTACTCAAAAGGTCTTAGATGTGCTTTTCCTCCTCCTTTATATGTTTCTATCTTACCATTGTTTTGGTAAGAAGAGTCATCGTTGGATGTGAAGGGACGGGCATTGGGACGTTTGTATAGTCATAGAAGGCAACCCATGGAACGTTTTAACAATGTTGTTTTAGGGACTAGATCGTTTACCAAAGGCAACATCAAGGGTCATCGAGGGACTACGATCTTTTATCGAGGGTCTTTTGCTAAAACGCCCATGTTCGAGGGACATGACTATTTTTCCGACAGGCAACAAGTGAGATTACCCTAGGGGTGCTAGTGTGCAAGTGTATTTGATTGCATGCATAATGTCTTTGATTAGGGGTTGTCTAATTGTTGTTTTTAGCCTTTCCATACACACCCTAATTACTAACAATATATGAAAGCAATAAAAGTGCATAAATGTAAAGTCCTACGCTATTACAATATTTAAGGGGATGGGGTGTACAAATTTATGAATGAGAATTGCAAGGAATTTAAGTCTTAATTATCTATTACAACCATATTGAAATACATAATATAAGAAAGAAATGGACTTGTTTAGAAATAAAATTTGTCTTAAGGAAATAAATTAAAAGGAAAATATTTTTATGTTTTTTATGTTAATATAAAAAAATGATGAAAAGGGAAATAAATGAAAGACAGAAATAGTGTGCTACTGCAAGTAAAAATAAACAAGGATCGGAAGTTCTGAACCTAGGCGTGTGATGACTCAGAGAGGAACGTCAGTGGGCATCAGAAGTTCTGAATTGGTAAACTCTGAGGTCCTGCAAGAAATGTAAGAGGACAGATACAGAAATTCTGGGCTGCATTCAGAAAGTGGGCCACAAGTCAGAAGTTATATATTACACTAAAACAGTGAGTAAACTTCAGAAGTTCTGTATTGTCAGCATGTGAAAATTAGAAACTCGGAGTGTTTGAAAACAACAAATGGAAACATTATAAGTTCAGTGTATTTGACATGTAAGGAGGAACTCAGAAGTTTTGTGCTGTGTTAGAATAATGAGTGAATCGTCAGAAGTTCTGTATTGTGTTGAGCCAGTGAGTGAACATTAGCAATTCAGTGCGTTATCAGCATGTAAGCATCAGAAGTTCAGTGTGTGTTAACAGTGAGAAAAAATCATAGAAGTTATGTATGTTAAAACAGTGAAGAGAACTCATAAGTTCTGCGTGCTTAAACAGTGAGAAAATCCTAGAAGTTCTGTGTGTTAAAATGGTGAATGAAAAACAGAAGTTCTGTGTTACATTTTTACTTTTAATCAGCACACCAGCAATTCATTCAATTCTTATTAAACAAAAAATCAGAAGGATAACAGCACAACAGCTTATAGAAGTTCTAATCCTAAATCTGAGTCTAGCCCTAATCAAGAAACTCTGATCCATAGTTTTTTCTACTTATGCAATGATATGAATAACATCAATACTATGATATTTACATGTTTAATGATGTTCTGAATGAAAAAGATGCAAAGTCAGAAAGACCTACCTTGAACCTGGAACGTGGGCTTGGAGCTTGAGCTGCTACCTTTGGATGTTCTGGAATCAGCAAGAGTAACGGAAGAGGAAGTGCCAAGCTCTTTGACTCAAAAGTAAGAACAAAGGTTTGGTTTTCTGTTTGAGATTTATGGATTTTTTATGAAGGTTTCAACTTCCTTTTCTCTCCCTTTTTTACCAATCTCTCTTCCAAAGTTAGCCTCTCCCTCAAAGCCCCTCCCCTTGAAAGTGTGATGGGGAAACTAATTTATAGGTGAATTTGTTGTGATTTAGGGGGGGGGGGGGAAACAAATGGGATTTGAACCTTTTTTGGCATCCTCTTCCATTGCTTTTTCATCATTGTTTTTGTATGCTAGTTTTGTGCAATTATGGGATGCAGGCATAGGCTGAACTAGCTGCTGATTAGCAGCTTTTAACCATGCTTAAGCTGGAGTTGTCAGCAGGATTTAAGGAAAAGCAAAACAAAGCATGGCCCTAGTACCAAAGTTTGCTATCCCAATACAGTAGAGGTACACGTGGTGAAAATCCTTTGGATAAAGACTCAGAAAGTGGTTATGAGCATTAATGACGATGAGACTTATCACAGCCAGAAATCCTACAATGTGAGATTCTACACCAAGGCTTAGTTCTGGATCAGAAGTTCTGCTTCAATGTAGCATCCAACCTCTGATCTTTGTATCTTCTGGCTCCAGCATGTTCTGAAGGAGTTTCCAGACTCTCCAGGAAGTTTGTAACACGCTTTGTAAACCTTCTTTGAACTTCTCTTGCAAGCTCTGACTGAGCCTTTGTGAAAACTAGTCCAGAGGTTTTGACCAAAATCTGCTTTGAGAGTGTCCAGAATTTGCTGAGTGTTATGGTGATAATCTGGTCAATAGTTCTGAAATTGTCATAAATCTTAAACACTTTGAAAAAATTTCTAAGTATTTAGAATTTGACTTTTCCAAAGTAAAATTTGACTTTTGGATTCCTTGATGAAACAAACTTCATATTCCAACATGTCTTGATGAAATGTGATTTTTGAGATTTGATTTTGATCAAAAGTCAAAGTTGGACTTCTCAGTGTGCAAATGACCATTTTGCCCTTGCGGATGACTTTTCTTGAAAAATTGTAGTTCAAGGCTTGGAATTGGATGGAAGCAAATTTGAGGATCCAGGGTGATTCCTTGAGAAATGAGAGGGAAAATTTTGGGGTACAACACCTCCAGTCGAGGGAAGGCCATTGATCATGTATCTGACTGTTTTGGAAAATTTAATGGGGTGTGTACTGGGGCAGCATGACGAGTCTGGCCGAAAAGAGCACGCTATTTATTACCTGAGCAAAAAGTTTACTGAGTGTGAAATAAGATATTCACTGCTCGAGAAAACTTGCTGCACTCTGGCATGGGCTGCTCGCCGGATAAGACAGTATATGCTGACCCATACTACCTTGTTGGCATCTAAAATGGATCCAATAAAATACATCTTTGAGAAACCTGCTCTCTCTGGGAGAATAGCGAGATGGCAGATGATCCTGGCCAAATATGACATACAGTATACTACCCAGAAAGCAATAAAGGGCAGTGTATTAGCTGATCACTTTGCTCACCAAGCTGTAGAAGACTACCATTCCATGAAGTTCGAATTCCCATATGAAGATATCATGATGGTAAACAACTGTGAAGAACTCAGGCCATATGACGGACTTGAACAAGGATCCCGATGGACCTTGGTTTTTGATGGGGCATCTAACACACTCGGAAATGGTATTGGTGTTGTACTCATATCTCCAGAAGGGTGTCATACTCCTTTTACGTCAAGACTCTGCTTCAATTGTACAAATAACATGGCGGAATATGAAGTGTGCATCTTTGGTCTCAAAGCTGCCATAGACTTGGGGATCAAATCGTTGAATGTATTCGGAGATTCAGCTTTGGTTATCAGCCATATCAAAGGGGAATGAGACACCAAACACCCTAACCTTATCCCTTACAAAGAACATGTTTTGACATTGCTCCCACATTTTGAAAAGATTACCTTCGAGCATTTCACGCGAGAATAAAATCAGCTAGCAGACGCACTAGCCACGATGTCATCTATGTTAAACTTAAATGGGATAACGAGGCTCCCCAGATCACCATTGAACGAATGGATGAACTAGCACACTGTCACGAGATTAATACTGAATAAGTAGTGGACCAACCTTGGTTTCACGAAGTCAAGAGGTATCTCGAGGCTCAAAAATATCCAGAAGGAGCTTCAGTCAATGATAAGAAGTTCTTAAGGAGATTCTCGGCTAAATTCTTCCTTAGTAATGGCATTCTTTACAAACGTAACCGTGACTCTGTGTTACTTCGGTGCGTAGACAAGGTTGAAGCTGAAAGGATCATGGCTGAGTTACATGAAGGCACTTTTGGCACCCATTCCAGTGGGCATACAATGGCAAAGAAAATCCTACGGGCAGGCTATTATTGGTCTACCATGGAAGCAGATTGCTATCAACACTCTCGAGCCTGCCATAAATGTAAGATTTATGCTGATAAGGTGCACGTACCTCTAGTTCCTCTGAATGTCTTGATGGCTCCTTGGCCCTTTGCTATGTGGGGGATTGATATGATTGGGGAAATCAAGCCAACAATATCCAATGGACCCACTTCATTTTAGTGGCCATTGACTATTTTACCAAGTGGGTGGAGGCAGCTTCTTTCGCTTCTGTTACCAAGAATGTTGTCGCCCGGTTCATCAAGCAGAATCTCATCTATCGTTATGGTATCCTGGAGAAGATCATTACAGACAATGGTACAAAGTTGAACAATACTATGATCACCGCCTTGTGCGAGCAATTCAAGATCCAGCATCACAATTTTTCCCCTTACCGGCCAAAGACTGGCATGAGATGCTACCGTTTGCTCAACACGGGTATCGTACCACAGCTTGCACATCAACTGGGGCAACACCCTATTCTCTGGTATATGGCATATAGGTTGTCTTGCCTATTGAGGTCCAGATCCCCTCTCTGAGAACTATGAAGGATGCAGGGCTGAATGAAGACGATTGGATCCAGACTCGACTTGATCAACTAAACTTGATTGATGAAAAAGGCTTATTGTTGTCTGCCAAGGTCAAATGTATCAAAAACGGATGATCAAGGCTTTCAACAAAAAGGTCAGACGTCAAGTGTATCAAGTTGGAGATCTTATGATCAGACGCATCATATTGCCGCAAGGTGATCCCAGGGGCAAATGGACTCCTACATACGAAGGACCATTTGTAATCAAAAACATATTCTCTGGTGGAGCAATGATCTTGACCACCATGGATGGCGACGACCTGCCACACCCTGCGAACGTAGACATAGTCAAAAGATACTACGCATAAGAGACTCGCTAGGTTGACACACCTAGGCAAAACAAGGGCATCCCGACGAATAAAAAAGGTTCGGGCAAAAATTAGGGATAAAACAAAAAAATCTGTACACCGAGCAAGTTGAAAACTCGAAAGGGCGACTTGGGCAAAAAAGGGTTTCCCGGTAGACTGAAAACCCGAAAGGGCGGTCCAGGAAAAAATTAGGGAATTAAAGCGTATGACTACGTCCCGTTGGATCACCTTACAGACAAACTTTGGCTTCCACTGACAAACTCAGAGGTTCTGATCAATCATCTTCGGATAAGGCAATAAATAGACAAGATGCTCAGAGATACGAAAGTTATATCAGAATGGGAACCCCATGGGAATATTGCACATAGCTATCTTTTCTTTGTATCAAAATTTTAATTTTTTACGACGGCATTCTCTTACTAGAATGTTTGTCTTATTGTACAAAAATACTTACTCAAAGTCAATACAAAGATATCCCTTTAAAAGTGCAAAATTATCTGTTTTTCTTTACTCTTGTGTTTTGTTAACAAAAACGTCCAATGATTTGTTTTTGAACATATGCATTTGAACATAATTATTGTTTACAAATAAACAAAATAAAAGACAATCGCTGAGGGCTTTAAGAGATAGGGAAATCTCTCTAAGTTTATCTCCATAAAATTCCCCACAGTGTGCGGTTTAATCCCCAGCGTAACAAAGCTTCCAGTTATCAATCCCCTATAGAAGTCGCCAAATTTCTCAGAATTTCCCAAGCAGGATTTTTCAAACAGTACACGGCATTTCCCTTACAACAGAGTTTATTTCTCTAAGCAGAAATTCATTAACACTTCAAAACATGAAGACTTATACTCAATATCCTCCGCAAAAGTCAGGGATTTATTTTCCCAATCCAACAGCAGTGCAGCAGATTAGCTTACATACGCATACATTGCATCCATATATCATGAACATCGACAACACGAATGCATTATACCTTGCATTTCATACAACATGAGATTGTATATTAGCTAACATTTTACCCTTTTCAGGATAAGGTTAATCAAATAGCTACCATTAACAATGTTCAAAGGCTTTTCAGATACAGTTCAGATACGCTCCAGACACGGATGCCATTCTGATACTCATTCAGATTCAAGATTTCAGATACAGTTCAGATACGCTCTAGACACGGATGCCATTCTGATACTCATTCAGATTCAAGCTTTTAGATACAGTTCAAATACGCTCCAAATACGGTGCCATCCTGATACTCATTGAGATTCATCATTCAGATACAGTTCAGATACGCTCTAGACACGGATGCCATTCTGATACTCATTCAGATTCAAGCTTTCAGATACTGTTCAGATACGCTCTAGATACGGATGCCATCCTGATACTTATTCAGATTCGGCTCTCAGATATAGTTCAGATACGCTCCATACACGGATTTCATTCTTATACTCATTTAGATTCAAGCTTTCATATACAGTTCAAATACGCTCCAGACACGGATGCCATTATGATACTCATTCAGACTCAAGCTTTCAGATACAGTTCAGATACGCTCCGGACACAGATGCCATCCTGATACTTATTCAGATTCGGCTCTCAGCAATCATTTTTGAATGGCATCTCTAAGCCCATTCCCTATACCATCAACCATCACATCACCGAGTGAAAATATCTGGGTACTCTAATGTCCAATCATCTTCCACCTTCGAGTCACGAATGGCAGATTTACCAATCTAACTCTTCAGGTGTAAGAAGATTGAATAGGGGCAGCTGTTGTACCCCAAAATTTGCCCTCTCATTTCTCAAAAGATCACTCTGGACCCTCAGGTTTTCTTCCATCCAATTTCAAGCCTTGAATTATAAATTTTCCAAAAAAAAAAGTCATTCGCAAGGGTAAAATGGTCATTTGCATACTGAAAAGTCAAACTTTGACTTTTGGATCAAAATCAAGTTTCAAGGATCATATTTCATCAAGACAGGTTGAAATATGAAGTTTGTTTCATCAAGAAATTCAAAAGTCAAAATTCTAAATACTTAGAATTTTTCTAAGTGTTTAAGAAATATGACAAGCTCAGAACTTCTGATCAGATTATCACCATGATGCAAGCTGATTCTAGATTAACTTCTAACACAAGAGTTATAGATCTGAATGAGATCTCAAACATTGCAGAATAAAACTTCTCCTATAAATGATGGGATTTCAATCTACAAGTCTTTGAAGATACGTCCATGAAGCTGAAGCTTCCAGCAAAATTCTGAATCTTTGCAAAACAGGATTTGGTTAGAACTTCTGGGCCAATTTTCACATAGGTTCAGTCAGAAGTTGCAAGAGCAATTCAAAGAGGATTTACAAAGCGTGTTACAAGCTTTTGGGAAAGTCTGAGAGCTCCTTCAGAACATGCCGGAGCTAGAAGATACAAAGATCGGAAGTTGGATGTTTATTCTAAGTTACGCTGAAGCTGAACTTCTGATCCAGAATTAAGCAATGATGCATAATCTCACATTGCAGGATTTAAGGTTTAATAAATCTCATCATCATTTAATACTCACAACCACTTTTGAGTTTTTGTCCAAAGGATTTCTCCACGTGTGGCATAGAAGTACCTTTACTGTCATTGAAAAGAAAACTTTTGTACAAGAGTGTGTTAGGCCCATGCGTTGCTTTTACTTTTGAGGTAACCTTTCCTTAATTCCTGCTTACAAATCCAGCTTAGGCGCTGCTAATGCTGCTGACCAGCATACTTGCTTCAAGAGAAAGGCAACACCCTAGCATGTGATGGCTGTACCATTGATCTCTCCAAACTACAAGATCTTTTCCTATAAATTGAAAGCCATTGGCAACTGTAAAGACGTCGAAAATTTGAGAAATAAAAATCCTTGAACCCCTGCTAAAATTCCAAGAGTCCAAAACTGCAAACAAAAATACAAAACCTACTGTAACACACTCTCTATCCATATCCACCTCAAAGAAGTCAGAACTTTGCCCCTTGGTTGTTCCAGAGTTTTCTAATCATTCATAGCCCAAGTTGAAAGCTTCCAGCCTGTTGAGCACGTGAAGAAGCTATTCAGAACATCACCAGCGTTCAGAACCAAACTCCAGCTCACAGAGTATTTTCCAGCTGCAAGGTAAGCTTCTGCTGACTCTCATCATATTACTTAGGCATTGTCATATTTGCATGTTCAAAAATACAATGTAGACATCATGATTCTGATGATGTACATATTTTGAGGTTTCACGTATTTGTATGCCTAAGTAGGGAGTAAATTAGTTCAGAACTCCTTAAGGAAACCAGGTTTAGCAGATACATGCTTGTTTTTAATTTACAGTCTTGACATTTTTTTATGTTTCTGAAACCATGATGGAAGCCTACCATAATTGCTATGTTTGTGTTTTCTGTTATATTGAGAAATGACCAAGTTGCAGATGTTCTGATTAGCATGATGAAAAAGTTAGAGTTTATCATCAGAACTTCCAAACTCTCTCAACAACTAGAAACTCCTGCTTTCTCAGCAATATTAGCATTTTTAGGCTGTCAGCGGCATCAGAACTTCTAGAATCTCTTTTGTTCCTAGCGGATCCAGAACTTCTGACCCACCCTTTTTTCTGCTAACATGTTATTTCTGTTTTTGCAGCATGCCAGAGTCAGAACTTCTGATCTCTTTTATTTCAGCAGTGCGCTAATTCTGTTTTCTTTCTCCTTACTATTTTTGCCATCACTTTCATTTTCATTAATCAAAAAAATCAAAAACAATTTACATTTTACATGCCTTATTTTATTCCTTACATAAAAAAAGACAATAAATATTTTCTTAAACTAATTCATTTAATGCAAATAAAACAAGTTCATTTTTACATTCGTATACATCATTCGATATGGTTGTAATAGATAATTAGGACTTTAATTTCTTGCAATCCCCATTTATACTTTGTACACCCCCTCCCACAAGTATTGTAATAGTGTAGTAACTTTAAATTCTGCAATTTATCGCTTTATATGTAACATGCTAGTAATTAGGGTTTGTATGGAAAGACTAAAACCAATCAATTAGAAAACCCTAATCAAGGACAAAATCAAGCATGAAAACAATACACTTGCACACAAGCCCCTTAGGGTAAATCCACTTGGTTGCCTTTACAAAATGGCCATACTACGCATGTGAGGTATCTTAGCAAAAACAAGAAAAATATAAGATCATAGTCCCTCAATGACGCTATCTAAGTTTCCTTTAAAATGATCTTAGTCCCTAAAAGAGAATGATAAGATACCTTGCAACATTGCTAATCATGGTTATACGATGACCCGCGCCCGCCCCGTTTACATCCAAAGATAGGGTTACTTACCAAATCAATGGTAAGATAACAATATCAAAGGAAAGAGGAAATGAACATGAAAGACATTTGAGTAAGTAGGATGCTCCTAATTACTTGCTCAATTTCAAAACAAAACTCCTTGCTATTTTCAAAACAAACACCTACACTTTCAAACATCTTATAAAGCTTGAAAGCATTTTCAAAAGATCAAACATCTCTGTATACATCCTTACAAACAAGGATCATTACAAAGATTTCCTAAACAAAGGCGTCTTTACAAAATACTTTCAAAAAACCACACAAAGAAAAAATTTCAAACAAAAGAAAGTGATCTAGCAAGTAACTAAGAGCCCGTGGAAAACCATGGATGAAAAGGGTGCTAATACCTTCCCTTTTCATAATCTACCCCCTGAACTCAAGAAATAATCTCAAAGGTCTTTCCTGTGATTTTTCACCTTTCCTTTTGGATAAAAGAAAAGTCGGTGGTGACTCTTGCTAACCGCAACATTTGCGATCAAACATAAAACACCCAAGTCAGTTCTCCCACCGTATCACAATCATCATCTTCCATTTTTATAAACCCTTCAGAGAAGCCAAAAATTTGTTCACAAATACAAAGGCCACAACAAGCTATCAAAAACCGAAAACCCTAAAAAACATTCTTATCATTTTCTCTAAACACAAAACATTCAGATATGAGAGAGTTCAGAAGAAGAAAAGAGTGAAAAAGAGAGATCTCATCGCGAAATCATCAAAAAAAGGTAGCGAATCGTAACTGATCCACGAAGCACAAGGCTATGTTTCTTTCCCCCTTTTCCTTATCTCTATCACTGATTTTCATTCCCCGACATCACCATCATCATTTGCATGAGTGTTAAAAACTAGGGTTGCATCACCCCCTTTTAGATCTAGTTCTTAATGTTACGAATATGCAGAAACCAACCATAGGTTAGTTTCTAGAAGAAGAAGACGATTCGGAAAACTTAAAAAAATTAGGATTGGAGCTCTTTCACCGTTGACCGCTGCTGCCGCCGCAGGGAGGCGATTTTCGGCGCGGCCAATAGGTCATCTGCAGCAAGGAGAAACTAGAGAAAGGTCAAAGAGCTGACTCGTTTAGAGAGAGAGAGAGAGAGAGAGAGAGAGAGAGAGAGAGAGAGAGAGAGAGAGAGAGAGAGAGAGAAGAAGTGTTACTTGTTTTTTTTTTTGTTTTTGGATAAAATAACAAATTACTTGTTTTGTAATTTCTCCTCTATTGCCAGCTTGTTCTCTGTTTGGCTTGATATGGTGGTGACATGTGTCGCCACCACATGGACACTTCTCACTGGTCAGGCTATTTGATCTTACGTGTGCCATCCCTCGCCTACCATGCACACTCGCCTCTCATCACCTTCTGATCTACTCAAATCCAGATCTTGCGCTCCATATGCGTAACTCACCATAAACCTCCCTGGAACTGCCACACTGGATCAGCGAACCATCTTTTGGGCCTATACAGACCCTCCTTTCCGCACCACCCATAAGTTTTCTTTCAGGCCCAATTCTAAACTCTTTGATGTTTTCTTTTCTTTTTCTTTTATAATTTATAAATTTTTATTTTAGTATATATTAAATATAAAAAAGATACATTTAGAATTAGTTTTTTTTAATTTTTTTATTTTAATATTTTCTTTAATTGAAATCACAAAAACATACATTTAGAATTAGTTTTTTTTAAATTTTTTTCTTAATATTTTCTTTAATTAAAAATACAAAAGTATATATTTAGAATTAGATTTTTAGTCTTCTCTTAATATTTTCTTTAATTAAAAAACCACAAAAAATATATATTTAGAACTAGTTTGTTAATTTACTTTTAATATTTTCTAAAATATAAAATATAAAAAATGTAATTACTCTTTTTTTAAATAACTTATTAAACTAAATTTTTTATTTAATATTATTAATTATTTTTGAATAGTTAATTTTATTATTAAATAGATAGTTTAATTATTTAGGTATTTAAATTAATTTTCGACTTGGCTGTATTGATTGTTTAACTGGATTTTTATTCGAAATTTTGATTCGATTCATCCTCATTCATAAACTTGTACCCCAATCCCCATATAATTTGTAATAGCTTAGAATTTTAGTTTCTTTGATATTTCTTTATATGTTTAAATTTCTAATGATGCATATTTTATCCAATTAGAACACTTGGCCTCCTCTTGGACTCATCATCAATGAAAAGGTATCCACTTACAAATACACACTTGCACACATTTCATAGTTTGGTCCTGGGATTTTCTACAGCAATAACTATTCGATCGATTGTTTCAATTGGTCATTTAGAAAATTAGTGTCACTCTAGTCCCAATTTCTAGGAGCATGCATATAGCTACCTTGTATGGGCTTTTTATTTTTATCTTATACGTTGAAGCAACTAATCTCCCCTTGGTTTACATACCAAGCATCTTCCTAAAGGGTCTCATAGTTGAGTTTGGGCATGGGCATTCTCACGAGGTTAATCAAGTCTTGCCCTTGGTTAACCATAACCTGAATCAACCACTTTGGTCCATATACCAAGTGTTTCCATGCACAAAGGGTCTCATGGTTAAGGGTAAGAGCACCTACTCTCACGAGATTAACCAAGTGCACCCCTTGGTTGATCATAATCCAATTCAATTCTCATACACGAAGCATTCCATTTACGCCTTTTGCGATACTACTCATTTTGTTGTCACTTTTTCCATGATCACCATGCATGATCACTCTTCACAAATATTGTCTCCTTTTAATTTATGCTTATAACATGCTCCCTTAGGATGATAGTTTCCTCTTCTTCAAGATGTGAACTAATTAGACTTTAGGTTAGAACCCATGCATGACAACATTAGGGTTTCTTAGTCTCCCTCTTTTCTTCTTTTGTAATTAAAACTCCTCACTCACAAATCAAAAATCCAAAAACATTTAATCGTTATTCAAATTAATTTTAAAACTTGCAAAAACACTAAACCAATCAAAACTCCCTAAAAGGGCATGTTATCTTTGTTCTACCGCGATACAGGCCGTGCCTATTTCTAGAATTCGTGTGTTAATATCGCCCACTAAAAAACACCAACAGACCATATTTTTTGAGAGGAACTACAATGTTTTGATTCCTTCACGGGATACGTAGCAAAGGGTGGAGAAACCCTCACGAACGCACAAATAAAAAATCGTTTCTTTCCCCTTAGAAAGTATAGTTATAGATAAACACACCCCTAGAAGCAAACAAACAAAATGGATCCTGTTGAGTACAATGGATGTGAGGGGTGCTAATACCTTCCCCTTGCATAATCGACTCTCTTACCCTTTCTCTTAGTTGTAAGGCCATCTTATCCATCCTCTTGTGGTTTTTTCGATATTTCTCCTTCCTTTGGGATAAATAAAGTTCGGTGGCGGCTCTGCATGTTTTTGCCGGTAGCTTCAGCTGGCGACTCTGTTGGGGAAAACCTTTGCGAGTCTATCCTAGTTTGGTTTATTTATCACTTCGGGTGTTTATTTATTTAATTTATTTTCTTTACCGCTTTATTTCTTTATTGCTTTATTGTTTTCTTTTGTATATATTGCATTATACTGTTTCTACTCACATATTCTGGATATGCTGCGATGTTGGGTTGGGTGATTACTTTTGATAAGTCATATACCTGGACTTGGGGTTACACTTAGGATTGGGACGGGCGATATAGTCATGCTAACTTTGAGGGAGTAATCCCAAAGAAGGAGGCATGAAATCCCCCACTCAGTGGAGGTCCTCTTGAATGTAGCATTGTTTATTGAGTAACCGGGAAGACATTGTTGCTTTCGACCTGGGAACCAGAGAAGGTGAGAGTCGTAGAACCATCAACTCATCCTAGCCTTTTTTAGATGTAGTGCGGAGACTATAACGCAGTAATTTGGAAGTAATTGTCATGCGATGCTGCACTCAGACGAGTTTTTCCTACGAATATTACTTATTACTGAGTAATTGGGATGTCGGTAATATCCAAAGGAATAGCGTAGACTCTGAGGTTGTCCTAAAACCTTGTTCGGCTGGTGATAAACCCCTAGTACATACCTTATGGGTGGTTACTTTGACTCCATGCCTGTGACATCAGACTTTTAATCCTATTACTTTCAGTTTATGAAAGGACTACACAGTGGTTATCCAGAATATGTGGAGCTGAAATCTCATGCCATATCATACCATGACATCATACCATCATGTATATACATCTCATATCTAAGGAATTCCAAAGATAAGTCTCGTTGGTCGAGCTCTTCAAAAATGAAAACAAAATTTTTAAAAGATAGATGAGTCTTTGGATTTCCTCGGAAATGAAGATAAAACATTCATTCATACTATCATGCATTCATTATTCACAACAAAAACTTATTGGGGTCCCTTTTCCATCAGACTTCAATGAACAACAAAGACGACTTCTCCACATCCCTATCGTACAAGAAGCAACCAGGGAAGACTTATGGATCTTTTTGAAGAAAATCAGAATTCTCTCTGCTGAGATATGGACACAATGGGCACTCGCATGGATCAGCTTATGAAAACTCTTCATGTTGTCATCAAGGATCAAGAAGAGTTACATCAAAGTGTTGCCAAGCTTGTCACTGCTTCCCCCTCCACTTCTGCAAATGGAGGGAATAATAATGAAAATGTTGAGACCCCTACTAAAGTTCCTCAGAATGATGTTGATGATCATCACGATGTCATTGATCTTGATGAGCCCCACGTGAATCTTGCCGTTGGAGTTGCAAAAACTGCAAAAATGTACCATGCTCTTGAAGAGCGTCTCAAAGCCATGGAGGGTATCAAGACTTTGGGATTCAATACTGCTACAATGTGTCTCGTGCCTGGGGTGATTATACATCCCAAGTTCAAGGTTCCTGATTTTGACAAATACAAATGCACCTCTTGCCTAGAGAATCATCTTTGTTCCTACTATCGCAAGATGGCAGCCTATGCTGAAAATGAATTGTTACTCATGCACTTATTCCAAGATAGCTTGACCGGGGCACCGTTGGACTGGTATATGCAACTAGAAAGAACTCATGTCAGTACTTGGGGAGAGCTTGTTGATGCCTTTTTGAAACATTACCATTATAATACAGCCATGGCTTCTAGCCACACTCAGCTTCAAAGGATGATACAGAAATCTAAAGAGTCGTTTAAAGAGTACGCTCAAAGGTGGCATGAACTGGATGAAAGGGTCCAACCTCCTCTTTTGGATCGTGAATTGATTGATTTGTTCATGGGTACTGTGATACGGTGGGAGAGAACTGACCGTTTTTTTGGAATGCTGGTTTGTGTTTTGCGTTTGTTTTTGCAAAATGTCGCGGTAAGCAAGAGTCGCCATCGACTTTTATTTTATCCAACAAGGAAAGGAAAAAAGCACAGAAAAATTCCTTTTTCGAGATGTTTCTTGGGTCCGGGGGGTAGATTATAGAAAGGGAAGGTGTTAGCACCCTTTCTATCCGTGATTATCCACGGGCTCTTAGGTACTTGCTCAAAGTGTTTTTAAAATTTGCTTTTTTTGTATTTGTGGGTTTGAAAAGTTTTTGTTTGAAAGGTGTAAGTGCGAAAAGTTTTATTTTGTTTTGAGAGAGAAAGTACTTAAGAACCATCTACTTACTCGAAAAAGGAATCAATCTGTGCTAATGTCCTTTAGACAATGCTATCCCACTATTGATGAGTAGGTAGCACCGTCGTTGGAGTTTAAGGGTCAATTCGATTAAGGGACGTGTGGTCACCAAAGCAATGCTAGGACGCCTTAGCGGTAACCCTAATGTCTTAGATCATTTTTACGAGGCAACCGTTTCGAGGCAACTATGATCTTTGGACAAGAGGGCGACCTCTAACACTTCTTATACTCAATGACCATGTTCGAAGGCAACCAAGTGAGGTGTACCCTAAGAGTGCGCATGTGCGAGTGTGTTATTTCGGTTAATTTTATCTTTGTACATGTCATGGGTGAGCTATGTTGATTTTAAGTTCATACATTAGATCTTGTCATGCATTCCCTATTATCAAACATCTAACAGTTTATAGATTGCGGAAACTAAATTGTGGAAATTAAATCTAAACTATTACAAGGCGTCAGGTATTTACATCGCCAAAAACAACCCTTAAAATTAAAATGCGGAAAATAAAATAAAGCGATAAAATAAAGTCCTAATTAAAAGCTATTACATTCTGGGAAACAATTACATCAATATCATAAATGGATCGCATGCGGGAAAATTAGATCGGACGTATTTTTTAGGGTTTTGACCCTTTTTTGAAAGAAAAGATTTTTTGTTATTTTTTTGAATTAATGGAAGCAATTAAATTAGGTTAACAATTAAATAAATTAATTAATTAATTAATAAAAATATTTTTGGATTTTTGGATATTTAGAGAAATAAAAATAAATTTGATTAAAGTTAATAAAACCTAATTATCTACATTAATTTTAATTATTGCAAAAATATTAAAAGTTAAACCTAATTAAACTAAGTTAATTAAATTAATTTATTTACAAAAATAAAGTCATGAATTTAAAATATATTTTTTTTGGTTTTTGATTTATGAGGAAAAAAATTTAATTGGTTAGTGATAATAAAAATAATAATTAATCAAAACAAATAAATAAATAAATAAAAAGAAGAAGGAAATAACCAAGTGGTGTTGGGCCTGATTTGGGGGTGAAGCCAGCATTTTTGAGGCCCAAACGTGTTCAAGCCTGGTTGACTTTCCTGATTCTCCATGGCACGTTGACTAGGCAATATGATGCACGTTCAATCTTGGCCACCAGATCTGGCCTGGGCCATCTGGCGCCTGGTGATTTGAAGGAGTATGATGGACCACGCCATTGGCTTTGCACTGGATCACCTGTGAAAAAAATAATAATATGCATTTGGGGGACCTGGGATTCGAACCCAGGTCCCATTGGATTTTGCACGCTTGCCACTACCACTCAACCACTGCACTTATTTTGTTAGTGGAATACACAACAATTAATATATTGGAAACAAATTCATATGCCTAAACAAAAAAAATAAAAAAGCGCGAATTTTGAATGGGCGAATGGGTAGGGTGCACGTAATCATCTTCTTCGTTGGCCCCTGGATATTTATCTGCGGATTTTTATCCGCAGCTAAATCCATGGGTTCATCCTAAAACGAGTTCCAAGCCATGAAAACTCAAACAAAAACCACAGCCATGCTCGTTTCTTCCTCCTGAACACGTCCATGTACATTAATGTCCTTGATTTCACCTGTAGAGAAAATGCCCAAAAAACAAACTTCCAAACCATAGGTTCGGTTACAGGGCTATGGCTCATGAAAATACAATCAAATGATACATAAATCTTAGAAATCACACAAGGATCATGACCATGCCAATAATTTTTCAAAAAATGCAAGAATGAGAGGATATGATTTCGAGTACAGGGGTGTTTTTCAGGTGACTTACAACACGATTCAGGGAGGGAGAGAGCTTGCTTTTGATTCCTTCTCACTCAGTGGATGTCAAGCAATTGAATAGCGTGGAGATTTTGTGCTGAAACGACCTCTAAGCACGTTTTCAGATTCAAGTTTTTTCCAAGTTTTGCTTTGGTGTTTATGCAGCCTCTACCTTCTGATTTGTGCCTCTTTAGCTTGTATATGTATAAGGCAGTGTATTAGGTCACCTTTTGTGGACTGAATCTTGGTGTATCAATGCTTGGAGATATGATATGATCCTCCATTAAAAAGCTTCCAATTTGATTTCAAATCCAATATTTTGTGCATGATATGGCTTGATACGAGTTTGATCTTGTCCATGATGACAATTAAGGCATGTATCAATCAAAAAGATACCAAGTTATCAATATTTAGATTTTATTTGGATTTAAATTGATTTAAAATCAATTAATTCAATAAACATCAATGAATGGACATAAGACCGAAGATAGGACACGTGTGTAGTGTGACAAGATCAAATCAAGTGGAAAAAAGTGGGTCCATTTGACAAAATTTGAAGTTTTGGGGATAGTTGACTTTTGGCAATTTTGGAAAAATTCCCAACTTCAACAATGCATAACTTCTTCAATTTTGAACTTTTGGAGGTGTTATTTGACTTTTTAGAAACCTTGAGATGTCCTCTAACCAACCCTTTTGGTCTCATCTCATTTTTATATTCCATTCTCAAGTTATAAGCGTTGGAAAAAAAGGTGTTTTTGTTAACTTTCAAAAATGACCTATGATGTCCAAATTTGTAACTTTTTGTGAGTGCATTTCTTGATCTTGGGATGTGAAGATGGATTGTAGGAAATTGCAGCCTATTCAAAATGAGCTTTTTATGGGTCATTTATCATAAAGTATGAGAAAGTTATGCTTGGTCAAAGTTGAGTTGACTTTTCCTACAAAACCCTAATTTAGCAACTTTTGAATCTTGATGAATTTTGAGCAATCCTTGATGAATCATGATCAACCCTTGATAAAATGATGAATTATCCTTAAAAAGGAGAATGTTGATAAAAAATATTTAATTTTTACTGTATGTAGGTCACAGTTAACTTTTGCCCTAGCACAGTCGATTTTTGGACTTCTTAAGCAATTGACTGACCAAACTTCCTCTGCAAGGCTTGAAATTTGACATGGATGAACTTGATACTATATTAGAACATTGGGAAGCACTTGATATCATTTGGATGTAAGGACCTTGATGCAACACAAAACCCTAATTTGAGGTTGACTGCCTTAGGAGATGACTTGACTATCCAATTCTTGAGCAATCTTGAGCCACTTGGAAATTATTCTTGTAATGTCTTGAGAAATATGGGAGGTCAAATTTTGGGGTACAACAGGTACTCTAAGAGGTTCTTATATTCAACACATGCTCAGAAATACCTCTACTTATTTCTCTGATATGGTCATTATTGGAGAACATGTTGAAACTTGTATTAAGGATGGAACAATCCAAGGTATCCCTAACAATACGAATAACAATACTGGCATTGGTAGGAAGCTGTTTTCTGGTTTCATCGAGAATAAAGAGGGTGATACTAGTGCTGTCACAATCAACCAAGCAAAAGCTCCCACATATCCTCAAGTTCGATTTCTGTATTTCCCAACACCTGCTATTGTTCCTAATCAACATATTCCTCAAGTGTATGCTGCTATAACTCCATCACCCTGGATGGCCCAACAACGGCCCTTTTCTCCTCACCCACGGTATCTTCCACAACCATAATTCGCACCACCTCTGAATTATCAACAACTGAATCAGCAACCCCAAGGTCTAAGAGCTCCACAGAGACAAAGAGCGACTAGAAGAATATTTGATCCAATTCCTATGTCTTATGCTCAACTTCTCCCTCTATTACTTGCCACCAATCAGTTGGTTCAACTGGGTGAACTTGGTCCACCACCGAATCCTCTCCCCAGGGGGTATGACATTAATGCTCATTGTGAATTTCATTTCGGAGCCCTAGGCCACACGATTGAGAATTGTAGAGCATTTAAATGTAAAGTTCAAGATCTCCTCAATGCAAAGGCCATAAATTTCAACCTTGTTGGTCCCAATACTCATAATAATCCCATGCCTCCTCACCCAAGGGCAACGGTCAATGCTATTGAAAAAAGTAGTGAACAGACTCTGGTAACCAAGGTTAATGAGATCGAGATGTCATTAGGAACAATTAGAGAACATTTGTTGGAGCACGAGGTGCTGCAGGAACTCCATGATTTTTGCTTAACATGTTCCTCTAAACCTGAAGAGTGTACTAGTTTGAAGGAGGCTATCCAACAACTAATGGATGAGGGTGTCCTACAAGTAGAGAAGATATTCCAAAAAGAAAATATTGGTGTATTGGAAATCCCTTATTATCCGAGAAGCATCTTAGTAACACCAGGTACCCCGTTGACAATTCAGGCTCCTACTACCCCATTAATGATTTAAGCTCTAGTTACACCCACTCAAACTCCTATTTCTCCTCTATGTAATAACTCAAAGGCATTTCTATGGGAGTATAATGTGGTCTATATTCTTGGGAAGAAATATGAGTGTCCTTCGGTAGCTGACAAGAATATTACCAATATTGCAAGAACCAATAACATGACTCGTAGTGGCAGGATCTTTTCTCCCCCACCACCGCCTCCCAAAGAAACTAAAAACAATGCTCTGGCCAAGGCTAAGGGCAAGCAAGTGATTAATAGTCAACCTGAACCTTCTGTAAGACAAGAAGTGGAGCATCTTTTGAGGATTATTAAGCGAAGTGATTACAAAGTGGTGGATCAACTCAACCAGACGCCGTCCAAGATCTCCATCTTGTCTCTCCTCTTGTGTTCAGAGACACACCATAATGTCTTACTGAAGATTTTGTGTTCTGCCCATGTTACACAAGACATTTATGTGGTCCGGTTTGAAGGGATCGTAACCAATATCGTTGTGGGAAATTGTTTGGGTTTCTGTGATGATGAGCTCCCAGTTGAAGGCAGAGCCCACAACAAATCTTTAGGAATCGATTTAACTGGTCATGTCTCCTTTGACTGGATTGGCATCAGAAAAAATCTTTAGGAATCGATTTAACTGGTCATGTCTCCTTTGACTGAATTGGCATCAGAAAAATCGTTAGGAATCGATTTAACTGTTCATGTCTCCTTTGACTGAATTGGCATCATAAAAATCTTTAGGAATCGATTTAACTGGTCATGTCTCCTTTGACTGAATTGGCATCAGAAAAATCTTTAGGAATTGATTTAACTGGACCAGAGAAGGCCTTTGACTAGATCGGCGTCAGCAAAATCTTTAGGAATTAATTTAACTGGATCAGACAAGGTCTTGGGATAACTTCAACTGGATCGGCATCAGAAAAATCTTTAGGAATCGACTTAACTGGACCAGAGAAGGTTTTCCACATAGTTGAGAATTTAACTGCATCTTTCCTGAAAGGTAAAGGTCAGTTATATGAAATGCATGACATGGATCAAGCAATGATGTTCTCAACATAAATGAGATTGTGTAGCATGATGCATTTATGCATGTATCATGATGTATGAAAATGTAATGTTTTAGCTGGGGAATAGAGTTGAATTCTTCGTTTCCCCTGGGGATGACGAACGGAGATGATTGCAAGAATAAACCTGCAGGAGAGGATATCTCTGTTGGGGAATAAACTAATGAGGAGATTACTCTGTGGGGAAGAGATGCTCTGCTGAGGATTCCACTGATAAACTCTATTGGGGAAGGATTATCGTTGCTGGTAATACTAAGTCTGTTGAGGGTTGAATTCCTGTTTGTGAAAGGAAAGAACTTCGCTGGGGATGATCTTTCAGTTGTAACTTGTTGGGGATATCCCTGTTAGACTCTTGTGGGGATAATCCTTTGAATTTGGCTGGGGAAGTCTATTTTGTACCCCGCTGGGGGTAAACTTCCAGAGTCTACTGGGAATGATGCTTCAACTCTGTTGGGGAGGTTTTCAGGCCATGCTGGGGAAATATTGACTCCACTGGGGGTGTCTTATATTCTGCCGGGGAATATTCTTATACTCCGTTGGGGAATATTAAGACAGTCGCGGGTATCAAGCCTTCTCAGTGTTGATGGTAGATCAACTCTGCTTGGGGAGTTATCATTATTGTCTTACTCTGCAGGGAGTGAAGGTATCTTAGCCATATTCTTCAGCTGAATTTACCTTCGTACCTGGTGGACAGAGCAGCTATACATCTTGGACAATTCTTATTGCCCCTGTTTCTGATATTACCAGTAATTCATCTTTTATCTCGCATGTAAATATTTATGAGCAGCAATTAATGTCAAATGCATATATCAAAAATGAATATTGGACGTTCTTTGCAAAACAAAAACAGATAAAGGAAAAACAGTTAGAAATTTCTTTGAAAAAATGAATTTGTATTGATTTTGAAGTTTGGCCTGTAAATAGGCGTTTTTGTACAAGAGGATGACGTCCTAGTAAGAGAACACCGCCGAATAATAGAATTTACACAATTTGTGAAAAACTAAACAAAACAGCTATGTGAATGATCCCACTGGGTTCCAACTCTGCTATTGCCCTTTGTGATCGGTGGATCTGGAACTGACTGTTTAACGCTGGTTCGCGAAATGTCGCAGTAAGGAAGAGTCGCCACCGTCTTTTATTTTCTCCAACATGGACAGGACAAAAGCACAGCAAAATTCCTTATGAGATAGTTTCTCGGTTCGGGAGGTAGATTTATAGAAAGGGAAGGTGTTAACACCCTTTCTATCCATGGTTATCCATGGGCTATTAGGTACTTGCTCATTGTGTTTTCAAAATATTTGCTTTTCAAAGTGTGAGTGAGTTTGAAAAAGTTTCGTCAAAGTTTTCTGAATAACTCTTGTATCAGTCCTCAAGAGTGTTTGAAAAATTGTTTTTGAAAGCTTTTTGAAAGTGTCGGTGTGAAAAGAGTTTTGATTTGTTTTTGAATAGAGCAAGTATCTATGAGTCATCTACCTACCCTAAGAAATTAGGCTGTGTAAGTGTCCTTAAGATAGTGCCATCCCACCATTGAGAGGTAGGTAGCACCACCGTTGGAGGTGTTCGGGTCAATTCGAGTTAAGGGACAGTGGTCACCGAAGCAATAGTAGGACACCTTAGAAGCTACCCTTATGTCCTTGATCCTTTTTTATTCCGAGGCAACCGTTTCGAGGCAACTTTTCCGAAGCAACCGTTTCGAGGCAAACTGGATCATGGACATAAGGACTTACTAAAACGTCCTATACTTGACGACCACGTTTCGAAGGCAAGGCAACAGGTGAGGCGTACCCTAGAAGTGGTGTGTGTATTTGTGTGTTGTTTTCAGTTTAGCAATTATCTTTGATCATGGCATTGTGAGCTACGCTTGTTTTTAATTAGCCATACATTCTTTCATGCAATTTAGAATTTAAGAGTGCGGAAATTTAAATGCGGAAATATAAATCCTACGCTATTACAAGGCGCGGGTCTATACATCGCCAAAATACAAAGACCCGTTTTTGATAAAGATGCGGAAAGTAAAGACGGAAAGATAAACCTAATTACTATTACATCTGAGAAACATTTACATAATGATCGAAAGAAATAATGCGTGAAAAGAATTAAAATTAGGACGTTCGAGGGTTTTGACCCTTTGCATGAAATTAAATTAAATTAAAGTCCAATTAATTATTTAATTAAAGAAAAGAAAGTGTTTTAGTGTTTTTTGTATTTATGAAAAATACAGAAAAAGAATTAAAAGGAAACCCTAAATCTAGATTATTTTAATTATTAATGAAAATATTAAAGTTAACCTAATTTACCAGTTAATTAATTTATTTACATGTTTATTTACAAAATTAATGATAATTAATAATAATGATAAATAATGATGATTAATAATTTATTTAAGAAAAAGATGAAAATGTCAAAAAAAACCTAATTCTAGATACTTTTTACTTATTAAGAAAAAGATTAAAGTTTAAAAACCTAAATTAAACTAAGTTAATTGTTAGAGTTTATTTACAAAAAATAGGTTAGTGATGAAATTAGTAATAATTAAATATATTTGTATTTTTGATTTTTCTGTTTTTATTATAGAAAATTATTTTATGGTAAAAAAAAACAATTAAAACAATTAAAAAAGAATTAGAAAAGAAAAATAAAATAAAATTAAAAAGGATGCAAACCAAGGGGGGTTTCAGGCCCAATGGGAGGTTTTTTTGAAGTATTCTGGCCCATTAGATAAAAAAGCCTTGTTTGACTTTCTGGCATCACGTGCGTGTTCATTGACTCCTGAGTACCGTGGTCTGCATTCTTTGGCCATTGGATTGGGTTTCATGGCCATTTGTGTTCTGACTGTTGGCCATTTGTGTTCTGGCCTCAACGTTCCTTAATCTTCTCAGGATGTCTATCTCGCCATGTATTGGTATCATGCATAAGTTGTTCTACTTTGGCCATTTGGCTTTTGGCTTTTGACTTTTGGCTTTTGGCCATTTGGCTTTTGGCCTCAACGTTCCTTAATGAACCTGCATGGTATCCTGTCTAAATCTGCAGTGTTGAATCTCATGAACACATTAAATAAAATCATAAAATGCAAATAAAGCCAATATATGAAGAAATTTAATGTTTAGGCACAATATGGCATGTATGAATGATTATACCCTTTTGATCATGGAGATCAAATCAATCTTACCCTTACTGGAAAAGTAGTGACATGAATGCTTTTATGCCCTTTGGATCATGGAGATCAAGCCAGCCTTATCCTTACTGAAGAAGTAGTGAGGTGTTGGTTTGTAACTGTGATGGCTTGTTTGTAGTGAGAGAGGGATTTGTAATAAAGATTTCAAGGTTTTAGGGTTCTTGAAAGAATTTGATATTCTAACAGTGTTGTGGCAAGGTTTTTTCTCTCTTTTTCTCCTTCCTGGTTTGTGTGAAAAGAATGTGATTATATAATGGAAATTAGGGTAAAGAAAATGGGCTTTGAATGTGCAATTGGGCCTCCAATGTTCACTTGAGTTCGTCACTTTCCAGGCTAAATCGCAGGGACTTAAGTGCAATTTTTAAAGTTGAAATGTGAAAACAAAATGTAGCCGACATCGATAACTAACTCCTGTCCGAAAATCGGCTCAATCGGATAAACGGTGAATTAGTTATGAATTTTTGAAGTTTCAGCTCAGACAAACTTATTTTGGGCTCCAGTGTCGACTCTGACACGTTCTTCAATAAAAAACTGGTATTGATCAGAGCATAATCCGGTCTCGACTTTTGAAGCAAAGTTGTAGATCTACGAGTCAGGGACCTTGTGTAAAAATATGAGCCCAATCCGATAAAAATTGACCGAGTTATGAATTTTCGAAGTTTCGGCCCAGATGAAATAATATTTAGCATTCAGGATTTTCGGTGTGTCACGCACTCTGAGCAAAACACGAAGGCCTTTTGAATACCGTTTGAACTCAATACCTTCTGTGAAAATGTAGCCAACTCAATTTGTGAAATTTTGGTGCCGGAACCAGCTCGATACGATGAAAATCGACCAAGTTATGATTTTCTGAACATGACGCAAATAAACTTCTGTCACAAATTTTCTGTATGAAAATACTTGATAAATCCACATTTTTGAAGACCTTCTGATCAAAATTGGCTTCCAGCCGTGAGAGATGAAAACATAGATAATGTCAAGACGGAATTTTAGCCACCGGAACGGGTTCGAAACGAGCCACGATCTTCAAGTTATGAATTTTTTAGCGCGTAAAAACTGCACTTTCAGCACACTTTTTCACCATATTTCTTCGAGAAAACTCACACATTCGGATACCTTCTTTAAAGAATTGACTCTTGAGCCGAACCTGAATTTGAGAATACGTTATCAGAGATATCTTGGCGAAAGAATACCTGAATATGACGCGTCGGGTTGGACTTGTGAATTTTTCTTGAAATATTTTGAGAAATATGGGAGGGCAAATTTTGGGGTACAACAGTTGCCCCTGTTTAGTCTTCTTAGACCTGAGGATGTAGATTGGCTGGCGTGCCTTTCGTAATCTGAAGGTGGAAGATGATTGAACACTAGAGTGCCCAGAAATTTGCACTCACATAGTAGAATGTCAGCAGTGTGATGCAGGGAATGGGCTTACAGATGCCATTTGGAGACTGTAGGTATGTGGAGATGGGCTTATAGATGCCATCTGGAAGTATGATAGTACCTTGTCGGGAATGGGCTTATAGACGCCACCTAGGTGTCGATTGCGTAAGAGATTCCTTAGCGAGAACTTGCGTACCTGAGAAAGAAAAATAATTACCTGGCCTGTTACAGGAGTTAATCTTCAAACTCTTTACGTAGATGTGCTCTGGCTGGATACAGGAATCGAATCTTTAAACTCTTCATACGTGCCCTGGCAGGATACAGGAATTGAGTCCGGAGAATATTAGTCGTCAACAGATACACCCTGGTAAGATACAGGAATCGGATCTTCGAACTCTTCAGACGTGCCCTGGCAAGATACAGGAATCGAGTCTGGTAATGTTAGTCGTCAACAGATACACCCTGGCGAGATACAGGAATCGGATCTTAGAACTCTTCAGACGTGCCCTTGCCGGATACAGGAATCGTGTCTGGAATTCAGAAAGGTTGGTGAGTTGTCTCTACTGACAGGTTATTTCCATGGACGGGTGGTCTTTATCGACGGGTGTCTATAACGACGAGTGTCTATAACGACGGGTGTCTATAACAACGAGTGTCTATAACGACGAGTGTCTATGATGACGAGTGTCTATAACGACGAGTGTCTATAACGACGAGTGTCTATAACGATGAGTGTCTATAACGACGAGTGTCTATAACGACGAGTGTCTATGACGACGAGTGTCTATGACGACGAGTGTCTATGACGACGAGTGTCTATGACGACGAGTGTCTATCACGACGAGTGTCTATAACGATGAGTGTCTATAACGACGAGTGTCTATGACGACGAGTGTCTATGACGACGAGTGTCTATGACGACGAGTGTCTATAACGACGAGTGTCTATAGCGACGAGTGTCTATAACGACGAGTTGGATCAGAGAAATCTTTCGGCATTGATTTAACTGGATTTGTATTCTTTGACTGGGTTGGTCTCTTTTGACTGTATTCGTCTACATAGCTGATCATTTAACTGTATCCTTCTTGAAAGGTAAAGGTCAGTCATATGCAATGCATGATATGAATCAAGCAACGATGTTCTCAACACATGAGATTGTATGATATGATGCGTATATGCATGTATCATGATGTATAACAATGTGATGTTATGAATGTATCTTCGTCTAGGAAAATAGATCCTTGACGGATTCCGGGAAGTCAAATCCTGGGCTGATGTTGAAGAGTGAGATTCTTCGTTTCCGTTGGGGATGATGATTGCAAGAATACCGGTAGGAGAAGATGACTCCGTTGGGGAATAAACTTGGCGAATAGATTACTATTCGGGGAAAGAGAGGTACTTTGCTGAGGTTGATGAGGATAACTTCACTGGGGATACCGTTGTTGGGAGATTTGATGAACTCCGCTGGGAATAGGAAGACTTCTCCGAGGACGATCTTTCCGTGGCTTTTAGCTGAGGATAACCCAATTATAAGCTCTAGTGGAGAAATAACCTTTGAATAAAACCTGGGGAGACGCGTTCGCTCTTCAGGGAGTGAAGGTATCTTGGTCGCATTCTTCAGCTGAACTTACCTTGGCACTTCGGTGGACAGAGCAACCGGATCATTTAGACAACTCAATATTGCCCCAGTTTCAGTGGGAGAAGGCACCTGTGGGGGTAGTTGACAAATCTTCTGGTAGACAGGTGACGAGATGCCAGGACATAGTCGTACGCTTTAATCCCTAATTTTGCCTGGACCGCCCTTTCGGGTTTTCAGTCCACCGGGATACCCATCTCTGCCCAAGCCGCCTTTTCAGGTTTTCGACTTGCCGGGTGTACAGATTTTTTTCATTTCATCCCTCATTTTGCCCGAACCCTTTTGGTTCGCCGGGAAGCCCTTATTTTTGCCTAGGTGTGTCAACCTAGCGGGTCTTTGATTACGCGTAGTATCTTTTTCGACTATGTCCATGCTCTCAGGATGTAGGGAGGTGCCCCTATTGTTGTGTTGCCATGCCACCAGAAGATCTTCGTTTGATCGTCCAATGCCCCAAGTGACTTAGACGGAGATTTTCCCCAGGCTATTTGGCATTTGAGAGATTCTCTGAATCTTGACTTAACTGCCCCAGATGACGGACAATGATCATGTCATGCCCCTTGTTTGGGAGTGCTTTTGTTCATCCGATATTCATCGTGCGAGCTTCTATGATGTTCAAACAAATAGTCGTATGCAAACAAAGTTATGTTAAAAATGCAAAGCTTATGTCTGTCTTGAAGATTTTGGAAATGCAGTTTTTTAATAAAACAAGTGAGTTCTTTTGTAAACTGTGATGTCAAACTCGTTATTTTACTGCGAGCCTAAAGGAGTCGGGATACCTTTGTAACAGTATGCTTTCGAACTAACCCATGCTTCAGCTATGACTTTTTAGGGTTGTAACGTGGCCTGGTTCACGGTTTAAGAAACAAAGGATAAAGGCTCAAATTTTATTTGTACCCACCCGCTCTTCGTGATGTTCTTCAATCCTAAACTCAGCTGATCGTGCGTTAGACCTTATTTGAGTTTTTTGTCCTGATATTCCCGTGATGGTTCGGATGTTGATAGTTTATTTTGAATAGGCAGTCATTCCTTTTTGTTATTGAGGGTTTGTGTGACCTCTTTCCTTTTGATTTCATTATCCCTGTTTTTTGCCTGAACTGTTTCTTTTGGAATTACAGTCAGCGGGATGTCCCAGTTTTGTAAGTCTCCTTCATAGGTTTTGACTTAATGGGTTTTTATTTTGAGAAGTAATGACTGCCTATCTTTATGATTGTTCGGAACCATCACTGTCTTTCTTTGTTTTGTAAGGACATCTTTGGTGCCGTTTGTTATGCACTTGGATCAACTGAGAGACTACCCTTCCCCAGGTTATGATTAAGGGTTTTAAATTTCGAAAAGAAAAACTCCTACTTCTTTGGCTCAGAGGGGTTGACGAGGGATTATCTTCCTTATAACTCCAGTGTTTAGGAATTGAAAAAATGCATGTACCTCATCAGCGGGGTCTGTTCAAAAGCATACTGTAGATTGTGGTATCGTTTTCGTCATCCTCCCTCAAGAGGCTTAGCATTATTAATCGAGAGTTGACATCAAAAAATGAAAGCAGTTTGAATATAGCGAATGCGAATACATTGATTCAAAACAGACATATGTGATGCATTAATGACATAACAACGTTTGACATGATAATTGTTTGTACAATCAAAAGAAAATTACAACTTGAAAATTCTAATAGACAAAAGGTCTTCTCATTTTCGGACTTGTTACTTCAAATGGTGAATCCTATAGGGATGGTAGGAGAACTCAGCCTGACCCACTTGGGTGAAATCCACTGCTCCTTCATTAATCAGGTCCTGGACCTTGTTCTTCAGAGCCCAGCTGTCGGCAGTGTCATGTCCAGGACTATCGGAGTGGTATGCACATCTTCTGTCGGGATGATAGTTAGGAGCAGAGATGTTGGGATTCCGGGGAGGAGCTCTTAGTGTAATCAGATTCAACCTCAGCAGGTGTTGTAGAGCTTGAAACAACGGCATGTTGAGCTGGGTGAACTGCCTCTTGGACCTGCTTGGCTTACTCTGATCAACCTGTTGCTCTGGGCGAGGTTGATGTTGGGTTTGTGAAGTAGTAGCAATTTGGAGAGGTCCATTCTTCACCATACCAGACTCTTGTCCTCTTGGAAGCTGATCAAAGACCTGGTCCCTGACTCGGACTGGTTGCTTCATGTTGGATCTGTCTTGGTGGAGTTGACTGATCATGGTCCTTAACTCTTCTTGCTCCCGAGCTAAACCTTGGATGAGAGCCCTTTGCCCCAGCATCTGGCTTTTCATTGTATCTACCTCAGCTTGTAGGCGTTTCAGCCGTTCGTCCTTGTCATCCTCGGGACTTTTCTTGGCCAGATTCCCCATGAGGAGTGTCCTTAACTCTTCCTGCCCCTTGGATAGGCTTAGAAAGATCTCCCTGAATTGAGTCTCTTGAGCATGAAGACCCTGGTTATCTTGTTGGGAAGCCATTGCTGAAATAAACAGCGAAGGAGGTGAGTGACCTGTCAAAAAGAGTACCTGTAATGCAATGATATGTATGATATGCATGTAATGTTTTCAAGGATCTCGCGGGGTAGACAAGAAAAATTGTTAGAACTTGAAACCGGTAGCTTGATTGAAGGAACTTCATGTTGTTGAGAGTCCTTCTTCAAGAGTCAAGGCTCACCATATCGAGTGGGTCATAGCTCCTGACAACCTTGGCTAGAGGAAAATAAATCCCCTTTGCCCCTTGCTGGATAATTAGTTCATCATGACCTGCATCGCAAACCCTTGAGATCCTTGAAATGGGTTAGTCCTTATGCAGGATGTATGCAATGGTATAATGGTATGATGTCATGTTATGCGTGGGGTGATATAAGTAACCCTGTTATGAGTCCAGATTAAGGACTGTAAACAAAACCTGCAAGAAACTCAAGTGTCAGATAATAAGCATGCAAGTAGTCAATTACGAAAGCACACAAGTCACACCACAACCCTTAGAGTTTAGGCCAGCATAGGGCCTGGGTATTACCCTCTTGAAGTTGGTTGGTTAAGACCTGTCCTATCAGAAGTAATCGGGTTCTAGAGGATCCCAATATCACTGACTACCCTCAATCGGTCATAACTCCAGCATCGCAATCTTTTCTTGCGGCCAGAACCATCACGAGAGTTTAGCCTCAATGGGCGTAGCATACTGCTACTGTTCTATTGGCCAAGTTGGGTCATTTAAGGTTCTAAGGTCGGTTGGTGCTTAATAACTCCTCGGAAGACCCATATTCTCCTCGTTGCGACACAAGGGATATCGGTACAGACCAAGGTGTCACACCAACGTAGCCACTGCTTCACCCGTGTCGGTCTACGCCGGACAGGTCCCTCACAGCTTATGCTACCTAAAGGGTATTCCCCAGATCCGGGTTAGGATCTATGAAACTCCGATGCAAAGCCCACAAATATAAAGCAATCAAAGCAAAGCAATTGAAAACATAAGTATGATCTAATCCTAAGGTACACCTCACTTCAGTATTCCCCAGCAGAGTCGCCAGTTCTGTGATCGGTGGATCTGGAACTGACTGTTTAACGCTGGTTCGCGAAATGTCGTGGTAAGCAAGAGTCGTCATCGTCTTTTATTTTCTCCAACATGGACAGGACAAAAGCACAGCAAAATTCCTTATGAGATAGTTTCTCGGTTCGGGAGGTAGATTTATAGAAAGGGAAGGTGTTAACACCCTTTCTATCCATGGTTATCCATGGGCTCTTAGGTACTTGCTCATTGTGTTTTCAAAATGTTTGCTTTTCAAAGTGTGAGTGAGTTTGAAAAAGTTTCGTCAAAGTTTTCTGAATAACTCTTGTATCAGTCCTCAAGAGTGTTTGAAAAATTGTTTTTGAAAGCTTTTTGAAAGTGTCGGTGTGAAAAGAGTTTTGATTTGTTTTTGAATAGAGCAAGTATCTATGAGTCATCTACCTACCCTAAGGAATTAGGCTGTGTAAGTGTTCTTAAGATAGTGTCATCCCACCATTGAGAGGTAGGTAGCACCACCGTTGGAGGTGTTCGGGTCAATTCGAGTTAAGGGACAGTGGTCACCGAAGCAATAGTAGGACACCTTAGAAGCTACCCTTATGTCCTTGATCCTTTTTTATTCCGAGGCAACCGTTTCGAGGCAACTTTTCCGAGGCAACCGTTTCGAGGCAACTGGATCATGGACATAAGGACTTACTAAAACGTCCTATACTTGACGACCACGTTTCGAAGGCAAGGCAACAGGTGAGGCGTACCCTAGAAGTGGTGTGTGTATTTGTGTGTTGTTTTCAGTTTAGCAATTATCTTTGATCATGGCATTGTGAGCTACGCTTGTTTTTAATTAGCCATACATTCTTTCATGCAATTTAGAATTTAAGAGTGCGGAAAGATAAATCCTACGCTATTACAAGGCGCGGGTCTATACATCGCCAAAATACAAAGACCCGTTTTTGATAAAGATGCGGAAAGTAAAGACGGAAAGATAAACCTAATTACTATTACATCTGAGAAACAGTTACATAATGATCGAAAGAAATAATGCGTGAAAAGAATTAAAATTAGGACGTTCGAGGGTTTTGACCCTTTGCATGAAATTAAATTAAATAAAAGTCTAATTAATTATTTAATTAAAGAAAAGAAAGTGTTTTAGTGTTTTTTGTATTTATGAAAAATAAAGAAAAAGAATTAAAAGGAAACCCTAAATCTAGATTATTTTAATTATTAATGAAAATATTAAAGTTAACCTAATTTACTAGTTAATTAATTTATTTACATGTTTATTTACAAAATTAATGATAATTAATAATAATGATAAATAATGATGATTAATAATTTATTTAAGAAAAAGATGAAAATGTCAAAAAAAACCTAATTCTAGATATTTTTTACTTATTAAGAAAAAGATTAAAGTTTAAAAACCTAAATTAAACTAAGTTAATTGTTAGAGTTTATTTACAAAAAATAGGTTAGTGATGAAATTAGTAATAATTAAATATATTTGTATTTTTGATTTTTCTGTTTTTATTATAGAAAATTATTTTATGGTAAAAAAAACAATTAAAACAATTAAAAAAGAATTAGAAAAGAAAAGAAAATAAAATTAAAAAGGATGCAAACCAAGGGGAGTTTCAGGCCCAAGGGGAGGTTTTTTTGAAGTATTCTGGCCCATTAGATAAAAAAGCCTTGTTTGATTTTCTGGCATCACGTGCGTGTTCATTGACTCCTGAATACCGTGGTCTGCATTCTTTGGCCATTGGATTGGGTTTCATGGCCATTTGTGTTCTGGCTGTTGGCCATTTGTGTTCTGGTCTCAACGTTCCTTAATCTTCTCAGGATATCTATCTCGCCATGTATTGGTGTCATGCATAAGTTGTTCTACTTTGGCCATTTGGCTTTTGGCTTTTGGATTTTGGCTTTTGGCCATTTGGCTTTTGGCCTCAACGTTCCTTAATGAACCTGCATGGTATCCTGTCTAAATCTGCAGTGTTGAATCTCATGAACACATTAAATAAAATCATAAAATGCAAATAAAGCCAATATATGAAGAAATTTAATGTTTAGGCACAATATGGCATGTATGAATGATTATACCCTTTTGATCATGGAGATCAAATCAATCTTACCCTTACTGGAAAAGTAGTGACATGAATGCTTTTATGCCCTTTGGATCATGGAGATCAAGCCAGCCTTATCCTTACTGAAGAAGTAGTGAGGTGTTGGTTTGTAACTGTGATGGCTTGTTTGTAGTGAGAGAGGGATTTGTAATAAGGATTTCAAGGTTTTAGGGTTCTTGAAAGAATTTGATATTCTAACATTGTTGTGGCAAGGTTTTTTCTCTCTTTTTCTCCTTCCTGGTTTGTGTGAAAAGAAGGTGATTATATAATGGAAATTAGGGTAAAGAAAATGGGCTTTGAATGTGCAATTGGGCCTCCAATGTTCACTTGAGTTCGTCACTTTCCAGGCTAAATCGCAGGGACTCAAGTGCAATTTTTGAAGTTGAAATGTGAAAACAAAATGTAGCCGACATCGATAACTAACTCCTGTCCGAAAATCGGCTCAATCGGATAAACGGTGAATTAGTTATGAATTTTTGAAGTTTCAGCTCAGACAAACTTATTTTGGGCTCCAGTGTCGACTCTGACACGTTCTTCAATAAAAAACTGGTATTGATCGGAGCATAATCCGGTCTCGACTTTTGAAGCAAAGTTTTAGATCTACGAGTCAGGGACCTTGTGTAAAAATATGAGCCCAATCCGATAAAAATTGACCGAGTTATGAATTTTCGAAGTTTCGGCCCAGATGAAATATTATTCAGCATTCAGGATTTTCGGTGTGTCACGCACTCTGAGCAAAAAACGTAGGCCTTTTGAATACTGTTTGAACTCAATACCTTCTGTGAAAATGTAGCCAACTCAATTTGTGAAATTTTTGCGCCGGAACCAGCTCGATACGATGAAAATCGACCAAGTTATGATTTTCTGAACATGACGCAAATAAACTTCTGTCATAAATTTTCTGTATGAAAATACTTGATAAATCCACATTTTTGAAGACCTTCTGTTCGAAATTGGCTTCCAGCCGTGAGAGATGAAAACGTAGATAATATCAAGACGGAATTTTGGCCACCGGAACGGGTTCAAAACGAGCCACGATCTTCAAGTTATGAATTTTTTAGCGCGTAAAAACTGCACTTTCAGCATACTTTTTCACCATATTTCTTCGAGAAAACTCACACATTCGGATACCTTCTTTAAAGAATTGACTCTTGAGCCAAACCTAAATTTGAGAATACGTTATCAGAGATATCTTGGCGAAAGAATACCTGAATATGACGCGCCGGGTTGGACTTGTGAATTTTTCTTGAAATATTTTGAGAAATATGGGAGGGCAAATTTTGGGGTACAAAACCCTTATATCCTCGAGCATCTCATCACTTTGCTTCTTGGTTGAAGGTAGGTCAGATTGATTAGTGCCATCCGAGCTTGATAGTCGATACTGAAGTCTGGATGCAAGGTGATCCAATGAGACATAGTGTTACGCTTTGATCCCTAACTTTTTCCTGGACTGCCCCTTCGGGTTTTCAGTCCACCAGGATACCCATTTTTGCCCAAGCCGCCTTTTCAGGTTTTCGACTTGTCGGGTGTATAGATTTTTTTTATTTTCATCCCTTATTTTTGCTTGAACCCTTTTGGTTCGCCGGGAAGCCCTTATTTTTGCCTAGGCCAGTCAACCTAGCGGGTCTTTGATTTAGGCGTAGTATCTTTTCACTATGTCTGCATTGACGGGGTGAGGAAGGTCGTCACCATCCATGGTGGTTAGAATCATAGCTCCGCCTGAGAAAATGTTCTTGACCATAAATGGCCCTTCGTAAGTAGGGGTCCATTTTCCCCTGGGATCACCTTGAGGTAATATGATGCGTTTGATAACCAGATCTCCAACTTGATACTCTTGTCGTCTAACTTTCTTGTTAAATGCCTTGATCATCCATTTTTGGTACATCTGACCATGACAAATAGCAGTAAGTCTCTTTTCGTCGATTAGGTTCAGTTGATCAAGCCGAGTCTGGATCCAGTCATCTTCGCTTAAACCTGCATCCTTCATGATTCGGAGAGAGGGTATCTGAACCTCAATAGGCAAGATTGCCTCTATGCCATATGCCAAGGAATAGGGTGTTGCCCCTGTTGACGTCCGTGTTGAGGTACGGTACCCATGAAGAGCGAACTGTAACATCTCGTGCCAGTCTTTGTATGTCACTGTCATCTTCTGCACAATCTTCTTAATGTTCTTATTAGCTGCTTCGACAGCCCCATTCATCTTCGGCCGGTAGGGAGAAGAATTGTGATGCTGTATCTTGAATTGCTCGCATAGCTCAGTGATCATCTTGTTATTGAGATTGGTACCATTGTCCGTAATGATCCTCTCTGGTACACCGTATCGACAGATCAGATTATGCCGAATGAACCGTGCCACGATGTTCTTGGTTACAGTAGCAAAGGAAGCTGCTTCAACCCACTTCGTAAAGTAATCAATTGCTACCAGGATGAAACGATGCCCGTTGAATGCCGTAGGTATGATCTCGCCGATCATATCAATGCCCCACATTGCAAAAGGCCAAGGTGCCGTCAAGACGTTCAGAGGTACTGGAGGTATGTGCACTTTATCAGCATAGACTTGACACTTGTGACATGTTCGAGAATGCTGATAACAGTCAGCTTCCATTGTGGACCAATAATATCTTGCCCGAAGGATCTTTTTTGCCATGGTATGTCCACTGGAATGAGTTCCGAAAGTACCTTCATGTAACTCTTCCATGATCTTTTTTGCCTCACTCTTATCGACACAACACAATAAGGTCGAATCATGGTTGCGCTGGTAAAGGATATCATTGCTGATGAAGAACTTCGCCGTGAACCTTCTCAGAAATTTCTTGTCATTAACAGATGCACCCTCGGGGTACTCCTGAGCTTCAAGATACCTTTTCACCTCATGATACCAGGTCTTTTCTGTTACCTCTTCAGTCTCAATGTCACAGCAATGTGCAGGTTCGTCCAGTCTTTCAATGATAATCCGGGGAGCTTCGTTGTCCCAATTGACTTTGAGCATAGAAGACATCGTAGCCAGCGCGTCCGCCAACTGATTCTCCTCTCTAGGGAAGTGTTTAAAGGTTATCTCCTCGAAATGGGGAAGCAATGTCAACACATACTCCTTGTAAGGAATAAGATTTGGATGTTTCGTATCCCACTCGCCTTTGATCTAACTGATCACGAGAGCGGAATCTCCGAAGACACTTAGAAACTTAATCCTTAGGTCAATAGCTGCTCGAAGACCCATGATGCATGCTTCATACTCCTCCATATTGTTGGTGCAGTTGAAACATAGTCGGGCGGTAAATGGAGTATGAGAGCCTTTAGGAGATATGATCACAGTGCCAATGCCATTACCCAAAGCGTTCAAAGCTCCATCAAAGTACATAGACCATCGAGATCCTTCCTCAGGCCCTTCATCCGGTCCAGGTTTCTCACAATCAGTTACCAACATGATATTCTCATCCGGGAATTCAAAGTTCATAGACTGATAATCATCCACTGCTTTATGTGCCAAATGGTCTGCCAACACACTTCCCTTAATTGCCTTTTGGGTCGTATGCTGGATGTCATACTCAGTCAATATCATCTGCCATCTTGCTATTCTTCCGGACAAGGCGGGCTTCTCGAAGATATACTTGATTGGATCCATTTTTGAAATCAATAGAGTAGTATGAGTCAGCATATACTGTCTCAGCCGACGAGCTGCCCATGCCAAAGCGCAGCAAGTTTTCTCGAGCAGTGAGTATCGGGTCTCACAGTCAGTAAACTTTTTGCTAAGGTGATAAATAGCATGCTCTTTTCGGCCAGACTCGTCATGCTGACCCAGCACACACCCCATTGAGTTGTCGAGTACTGTCAAGTATAAGATCAGAGGTCTCCCTTCAACTGGCGGCATTAGAATAGGTGGCTCTTGAAGATACTCCTTGATCTTTTCGAAAGCAGCCTGACATTCATCGTTCTAACGTACCACTTGATCTTTCTTCAGTAGCTTGAAGATTGGCTCACAAGTAGCAGTCAGGTGCGAGATGAATCAGGCAATGTAGTTCAGACGTCCCAGAAAGCCTCTGACTTCTTTCTCTATTCTGGGAGTTGGCATCTCCTGTATGGCTTTCACTTTTGCAGGATCCACTTGAATACCTTTGTCGCTTACGACGAAACCTAACAGCTTACCAGATCTCACCCCGAAGGTGCACTTGTTCGGGTTTAGCCTCAGCTTGTACAACTTCAACCTGTCAAACAGCTTCTGGAGATGGTCAAGGTGTTCTTCCTCAGTCTGAGACCTGGCAATCATATCGTCGACGTATACTTCAATATCATGATGGATCATATCATGAAATAAAGCAACCATGGCACGTTGATATGTTGCCCCAGCGTTCTTCAGTCCAAAAGGCATGACCTTGTAGAAAAAGGTACCCCACTGAGTAACAAAGGTTGTCTTCTCCATGTGTTCGGGAGCCATTTTAATCTGATTATAACTAGAGAAACCATCCATGAAAGAGAAGACCTTATGCTGAGCAGTGTTGTCAACCAGAATGTTAATATGAGGTAGAGGGAAATCATCCTTGGGGCTCGCCCTGTTCAAATCCCTATAGTCAACACACATTCGAACCTTACCATCCTTCTTCGGCACAGGAACCACATTGGCAACCCACTGAGGGTAAGAAGTAACTGCTAGAAAACCAGCGTCAAACTGTTTCATAACTTCAGCCTTGATTTTCTCAGACATCTCAGGGCGCATTCGGCTGACCTTCTGTTTTACTGGAAGACAATCTTCCTTGGTAGGCAGGTGATGAACCACAATATTTGTATCTAATCCAGGCATATCTTCGTAAGACCGGGCAAAGATCTCAACGTAGTCATGCAGCATCTGAATCAAACGTTGCTTCACACTAAGCTCCAGATTTACACCGATCTTAACTTCCTTCTTGTTTATCTCAGTACCCATATTCATTGTTTCCACTGGCTCTTCATGTGGTTGTATAGCCCTCTCTTCTTGAAGTAACAGTCTTGCAAGTTCAACAGGCACTTCGCAATAATCTTCACCTTCGTCTTCGGCTAAGTTGATCGGATTTTCGAAGTCATAAATGGTAGTACCAGAGTCGTTACCAGTGAGATCCAGAGTGGATGTGGACCTGTATACGTGAGTTTGTGTAAAATAACTGTTTTGCAATATATAAATAAAGAAAAACAAGGAGCGCAAAATTTGAAATGCAAGAACGTCCAACGCTTTTATTAATGATATATGAAAATGACACACATAAAGCCCTCACAACTGAAGCCACAATGCCCCGGGTAAGACACTGAGCCATAAAGTTTAAAGCATTGTCTGTTACAGATTCAAAACAAAAAGTTTCATTACTAGGTAACAAAAGTAATGGGGATGAAGTCCTTTGCTGCCCAGTTACATTGTCCACCGTCGGTCGTAGGATAGATCCAGCTGTCGAACTCAGACTCTTCCACATCGTCTTCAATGGCATTCACCCCCGAGTTGCTGATGAACACGGAAGGTCTTCCAATTCGTGCATTCCGAACAGCCCTTTGAGCTTCTGCAGTGAAACCCAAACCAAAATTGTTAGTCTTCTGTGTAAAATCAGGGAGTCGACCCCAATTTGCACACCCACCTTTTTCATCAACATCCCGAGCATCCTTAAAGGAAGCCATCTTCATAGGAGAATCTTCAACAACAGTCTCAGCGGACGCCAGTGTCTGGGGAACCTCTTCAAAATGCTGGAACGGGGTCTCAATGAACTCCTCATCCATCTCTACATATCGGAAAGAGTTGAGGTGGATAACCATGCCCTCTTCCTCTCCTTGTACTGTCACAATCTTCCCTTTGACCGGGTACTTCAGCTTCTGGTGGAGTGTTGAGGTTACGGCCCCAGCTTTGTGGATCTATGGACGACCAAGCAAACAAGAATAAGATGGCCGAATGTCCATCACATAGAATGCAGAATTGAAAATCTGAGAACCAACCTTGATCGGGATATCAACTTCTTTGTGTACCATCCTCTTAGACCCATCAAAGGCCCTGACGACAATGTTGCTTGGTTTCAACTCTAACCCTTCACAGTCCAACCGGTCTAGAGCTTTCATAGGCAGGACGTTCAATGAGGAACCAGTATCCACTAATACATGTGCAAGAGTAGTGCCCCTGCATTCAATGGAGACATGCAGGGAATCATTGTGATTCTTCCCTTTAGCGGTCAATTCGGCGTCCGAGAAACCCAACCCATTATCAGCAGTCAAATTGGCCACGCAATCTGTGAACTGATCAGCTGACGTCTCTTGCGGTACGTGGGCAGTTTTCAAGAAGGTAATCAGAGCCTTGGCATGGGCCTCCGAGCATAGCAATAGTGACAACATAGAAATCTTGGACGGGGTTTACCCCAGCTGTTCAACTACATTGTAATCACTCTTTTTGATAATCTTCAGAATCTCTTCCATCTCTTGTTTGGAAGCTTCAACAGTAATCGTCTTCGGTGCTTCCGTTTGGGGAGGCACATCAGTGGTGATCTCTTTGCCCCGAGCGTCAGAGGACTCGGCGACAGGGGTAAGAATAGGAACTTGAACAGGAATAGTAGCAGGTACACTGGCAGGTGTAATAACAATAGGTTTTCGGGCAGTTGGTGGAGAGATATCAGGTGAGAAAAGTCTTCTGCTTCAGGTGACTTTAGCAGGTCCAACGATATTGCTGATGTCAGTATCAGCATCCAACTCTTGTTTAACTCCATGAAAATAAACATCGGCCCCGTAGTGCCAAGGGACAGCTTTATCAGAGGTATAGGGGATGGGCCCCGGAATAGTGATGATCACAGGTGCGATTCTTGGAACAAATGTAATTCTAACAGGCTTCCTCGAGGGAGCCTTGGAAGAATTGTCGAAAATGGTAATGATGGCAACTTCTTCAGTAGGAACTAAGGGAACAACAGTCTTCTCAAACATGATCTCTTTACTATCCATCAGGCGCTGGACACCTGACTTCAAAAGATGGCAACCGGTAGGTAGAACAACACACATATGGCAACCTTCGTCACAACCCGGAATTAAACCGGCTAGCAAAAGGTTCTTCTTCATAGTGATCAAAGGGGTAGCAATATCATTCACAGAAACCATAAATGAATCTTCTTCTATAGCATTCACTCCATGCTTGGGCATAGGAGCAGTCACAACATTAGGCCTCTCGGGCGCCTCGAACTCAATCTCCTTTGCATCAATTAAGTCCTGTATCTTATTCTTCAAAGTCCAACAATCATCTGTATTATGCCTCGAGCTATCAGAGTGATAAGCACAGCGGGCATTAGGGTTATACCTTGGTGACGTTGTATTTGGATTCTTTGGGGCCTTCTTTAGAATCACCAGGTTGGTCTTCAACAACTGTGGCAGGATCTGAGATAAGGTCATGTTGAGACGGGTGAATTGCCTTCGAGGTCTCTCGTCCTTTTGTTGATTGTTGTACTGAGGTGCACCAGCAGGTTTTGAAATAACCACCGCATTAACAGCTTGGCGGTGTTCAGGTCTATTCTGTCTTTTCGAACTGTAGGCAGCGCTGGACTCTTTCTTAAATGGCTTCTTCTCGGTGCTCGATGAGGCACCCTTCTGTATCTTACCAGCCTTAATACCAGCCTCAATCCTTTCACCAGTCAAAATCAGCTCTGTAAACCCAGATGAAGAGCTCCCAATCAGGTGGTTGAAAAATGGACCAGACAAGGTCCCCAGAAACATGTCAACAAGCTCCCGATCAGCCAAGGGTGGTTGTACTCTCCCAGCGAGGTCTCTCCACTTCTGAGCATAATATTTGAATCCTTCACCCGTCCCTATTGACATACCCTGGAGTTGGGTACGTGTGGGAGCAAGGTCGGAGTTGTATTGATACTGCCTGTAGAATGCAGTAGCCAAATCTTCCCAACTGCGGATACTGGCTCCGTCCAACTGGTAGAACCACTCAAGCTGAGTCCCTGAGAGACTGTCTTGAAAGAAATGGATCCATAAGTTCTTATCAGCGGTGTACGGCTGAATCTTCCTGACATATGACCGGAGGTGCAACTTCGGACAAGAAACTCCGTCATACTTAGCAAAGGCTGGTGCCTTGAATTTGTGGGGAATCACCACCCCAGATGATAGACCCATATCACCAAAGTCCAGACCAGGCACTTTCTGAACTTCCATAGCACTCAACCGGTCTTCTAGTTGCTTGTATCTATCCTCAGCAGGAGGATACTGTTCTTCACCGAAGTCCGTCTCATTGTCGGAGACCACAGGGCTAGGAGCCCTCCTTTCCTCTTGACTATCTTTCCCTCCATATGAGGTGGTCAGATCAACTTCATTTTGTAGCCTGTTTCCAAACCTGTGCCCTGTGTTAAACAGGATTGTCCTCTTCTTCTTCTTCTTTTTCTCCTTCAGAATCAGGGTCTTCAGATCTTGCTGACCCTTAGCTAGATTCATGAACATCTCTTGAAATTGGGCATTCTGCGGCTGGAGGGCCTTGATGGCTTGCTTAGTTAAAGGTTCAGCAGACATGATGAATGCTGAAATAAACAGCGAAGAAGACAAGAGACCTATAATGGGTACCTGTTATGGAGTGCATGGGATGAAATGCGTATGATTATGATTTCAAAGACAATCGGGAGATTCAAATTTGTAAATAAGAAATGAAACACACTTTATTAGATAAACTTTGGAATTCAAATTGTTCAACGGATGCCCTTAAGGCGTTACATGAAAGGAAATACTGAAAAGTAAATAAAAAATGGTAAGGAAAACATCAAAGGTAAATCAATGCTCCCATGGTCTCTTCTTATCAGTGCGGACATAGTCATTGAGAATCCGCTCGTTCTCCAACTGCCTAGTCAACCTCTGGATCTTCTGCTCTTGCTCGTTGAACTTCTCTCGGTAAGAATCTCGTTCTTCCCTCAGTTGCATCCAAGATCTTTTCAGTGCCCCAATGTCAGTGGGCATATGAGGATGGAGGATGGTTGGAAGAACCCCTTCTTCATTAGCAACTTCAACAATGATAGGCCAAACAACTTCATATGGCATACCCATCTTTTGGGCACGGATACGGACCCATCTGAGATATGGCTCCATTGGAAGTGAGGTCTTCGGACCCAGCTCACGTGGACCAGATCTATGAACTCTATCCCAGGCCTTTATAAATCTACGACGTTGCTCGTCGCTATCCCCTTGAAAATCAAAGATGATACTAGGCATTAACAGCTCATGAGGTCCTTCTCTTCTGGCTCTCCCAAACTGACGTAAGGCTAAGCACAGATTGTAAGAAATTCCTCCATGGGTTCCTAACAGTGGAACATTGGGATACTCCCCACAGCGATCAATGATAGCCTCCTCATCCATACCCTTGAGAGTCCAGATAATGTCATTATGAGAGAGAGACATAACCCTATAAGCCCAGCCCATGCCTTCTTTGTTCTTCAGCACTGACTTGGGAAGGTGCGAAATTAACCACCTTACCAATAACGGAGCACAACACATCAAGGTTCCCCACTTTCGGGCAGTACGAGCATAAAGCTGATGAAGGATGTCACCCAAGAGAGTGGGTACCGGATTCCAAGAGATGAAGAACTTTATCGCATTCACATCAACAAAGGAGTCAGAGTTCGGAAACAAAACCAAGCCATATATCAAAAGATCCAGAATATCCTCGAATGCCTTGAAATCCAAACTATCCCAGAAGTAATTAGCCTTACCAACCAAAAATTTAGTCAGGAAGCCTTTTGCTCCACTTCTAGTCTCCCAATTAGCCATTACCTCATCCTTAGTCAAATGAAGGGCTGCAGCAATCTCTTCGGGCCTAAGAACCTTCTCCCAACCAGTAAACGGGGTCTGCTCTAGAATGGAGATACCGAGCAGATCAGAGAATTCTTCTAAGGTGGGAACCAACTGGTAGTCCTGGAAATTAAAACAATGGTACAATGGATTATAGAACTGAACCAGGACACTCATCATCTGCTCGTCCAATTTGGAGGTAACCAAACTGAGGAGATACCCATGTTTCCTGAGGAAGGAAGTAGTATCAGGCATTTTTGCAATTAACTCTTTCAGCAAAATGGGAACCTGGACAAAGTTGATTCGGATGGTATTCCTACGCATAGGCATCATGATGACCTACAAAACAGAACAAAGATGAATCCCTCCTGTCTTTGAAATAGGTTAGTCCAATGCAAGATGTATGCAATGTTATGATGTCATGATGTCATGATAGTAAGCACACCACAAGTATCCACAAATAGCAAACATGGTAAAGGCACACAAGTCACACAGAGAGCCCTTAGATTTCAGGCCGACAAGGAGCTTAGGTACTACCCTCTTTCAGTTCAGTTGGTTTAAACCTGTCCTAAAAATTGTAATCAGGTTCTAGAGGATCTCAATATCACTGACTACCCTCAATCGGTCATAATTCCAGTTTGGCAACCTTTTCTTGCGGCCGGAATCATCGCGAGAGTTTAGTCTCAATGAGTGTAGCATATTGCTACTGTTCTATGGCCAAGTTGGTCAATTTAAAGGTTCTAAGGTCAGTTGGTGCTTAATGATCCCTTAGCAGACCCATATTCTCCTCGTTGTGCCACAAGGGATATCAGTACATACTAAAGTGACACACCAACGTAGCTACTGCTTTAACCGTATCGGTCTACGCCGTACAGTTCCCTCACAATTTATTGCTACTTACCTAAAGGGTATCCCCAGATCCGGGTTAGGATCTATAGTAACTCCGATACAAGCCCACAAATATAAAGCATACAAAGCAAGCAATTGAAAACATTATGAACTATTCCAAAGGTACACCCCACTTATTAAGCGTCCCTAGCAGAGTCGCCAGTTCTGTGATACGGTGGGAGAGAACTGACCGTTTTTTGGAATGCTGGTTTGTGTTTTGCGTTTATTTTCGCAAAATGTAGCGGTAAGCAAGAGTCGCCACCGACTTTTATTTTATCCAACAAGGAAAGGAAAAAAGCACAGAAAAATTCCTTTTTCGAGATGTTTCTCGGGTCCGGGGGGTAGATTATAGAAAGGGAAGGTGTTAGCACCCTTTCTATCCGTGGTTATCCATGGGCTCTTAGGTACTTGCTCAAAGTGTTTTCAAAATTTGCTTTTTTTTGTGTTTGTGGGTTTGAAAAGTTTTTGTTTGAAAGGTGTAAGTGCGAAAAGTTTTGTTTTGTTTTTAGAGAGCAAGTACTTAAGAACCATCTACTTACTCGAAAAAGGAATCAATCTGTGCTAATGTCCTTTAGACAATGCTATCCCACTATTGATGAGTAGGTAGCACCGTCATTGGAGTTTAAGGGTCAATTCGATTAAGGGACGTGTGATCACCAAAGCAATGCTAGGACGCCTTAGCGGTAACCCTAATGTCTTAGATCATTTTTCCGAGGCAACCGTTTCGAGGCAACTATGATCTTTGGACAAGAGGGCGACCTCTAAAACTTCCTATACTCAATGACCATGTTCGAAGGCAACCAAGTGAGGTGTACCCTAAGAGTGCGCATGTGCAAGTGTGTTATTTCGGTTAATTTTATCTTTGTACATGTCATGGGTGAGCTATGTTGATTTTAAGTTCATACATTCGATCTTGTCATGCATTCCCTATTATCAAACATCTAACAGTTTATAGATTGCGGAAACTAAATTGCGGAAATTAAATCTAAACTATTACAAGGCGTCAGGTATTTACATCGCCAAAAACAACCCTTGAAATTAAAATGCGGAAAATAAAATAAAGCGATAAAATAAAGTCCTAATTAAAAGCTATTACATTCCGGGAAACAATTACATCAATATCATAAATGGATCGCATGCGGGAAAATTAGATCGGACGTATTTTTTAGGGTTTTGAGCCTTTTTTGAAAGAAAAGATTTTTTGTTATTTTTTTGAATTAATGGAAGAAATTAGATTAGGTTAACAATTAAATTAATTAATTAATTAATTAATTAAAATATTTTTGGATTTTTGGATATTTAGAGAAATAAAAATAAATTTGATTAAAGTTAATAAAACCTAATTATCTACATTAATTTTAATTATTGCAAAAATATTAAAAGTTAAACCTAATTAAACTAAGTTAATTAAATTAATTTATTTGAAAAAATAAAGTCATGAATTTAAAATATATTTTTTTTGGGTTTTGGTTTTATGAGGAAAAAAAATTAATTGGTTAGTGATAATAAAAATAATAATTAATCAAAACAAATAAATAAATAAAAAGAAGAAGGAAATAACCAAGTGGTGTTGGGCCTGATTTGGGGGTGAAACCGGAATTTTTGAGGCCCGAACGTGTTCAAGCCTGGTTGACTTTCCAGATTCTCCATGGCACGTTGACTAGGCAATAGGATACACGTTCAATCCTGGCCACCAGATCTGGCCTGGGGCCATCTGGCGCCTGGTGATTTGAAGGAGTATGATGGACCACGCCATTGGCTTTGCACTGGATCACCTGTGAAAAAATAATAATAGGAATTTGGGGGACCTGGGATTCGAACCCAGGTCCCATTGGATTTTGCACGCTTGCCACTACCACTCAACCACTGCACTTCTTTTGTTAGTGGAATACACAACAATTAATATATTGGAAACAAATTCATATGCCTGAACAAAAAAATAAAAAAGCGCAAATTTTGAATGGGAGAATGGGGAGGGGGCACGTAATCATCTTCTTCGTTGGCCCCTAGATATTTACCTGCAGATTTTTATCCGCAGCTAAATCCATGGGTTCATCCTAAAATGAGTTCCAGGCCATGAAAACTCAAACTAAAACCACAACCATGCTCATCTCTTCCTCATGAACACGTCCATGTACATTAATGTCCTTGATTTCACCTGTAGAGAAAATGCCCAAAAAACAAACTTCCAAACCCTAGGTTCGGTTAAAGGGCTATGGCTCATGAAAATACAATCAAATGATACATGAATCTTAGAAATCACACAAGGATCATGACCATGCCAACAATTTGTCAAAAAATGCAAGAATGAGAGGATACGATTTCGAGTAGAGGGGTGTTTTTCAGGTGACTTAAAGCGCGATTCAGGGAGAGAGAGAGCTTGCTTTTGATTCCTTCTCACTCAGTGGATGTCAAGCAATTGAATAGCATGGAGATTTTGTGCTGAAACTGCCTCTAAGCACGTTTTCAAATTCAAGCTTTTTCCAGTTTTTTCCAGGTTTTACTTTGGTGTTTATGCAACCTCTACCTTCTGATTCGTGCCTCTTTAGCTTGTATATGTATAAGGAAATGCATTAGGTCAAGTTTTGTGGACTGAATCTTGGTGTTTCAATGATTGGAGATATGATATGATCCTCCATTAAAAAGCTTCCAATTTGATTTCAAATCCAATATTTTGTGCATGATATGGCTTGATACGAGTTTGATCTTGTCCATTATGACAATTAAGGCATGTATCAATCAAAAAGATACCAAGTTATCAATAGTTAGATTTTATTTGGATATAAATTGATTTAAAATGAATTAATTCAATAAAAATCAAATAAAATAGAAAAATCAATGAATGGACATAAGACTGAAGATAGGATACGTTTGTAGTGTGACAAGATCAAATCAAGTGGAAAAAAGTGGGCCCATTTGACAAAGTTTGAAGTTTTGGGGATAGTTGACTTTTGGCAATTTCGGAAAAATTCCCAAATTCAACAATGCATAACTTCTTCAATTTTGAACTTTTGGAAGTGTTCTTGGACGTTTTAGAAACCTTGAGATGTCCTTCAACCAACCCTTTTGGTCTCATCTCATTTTGATATTCCATGCTCAATTTATAAGCTTTGGTAAAAAAGGTGTTTTTGTTGACTTTCAAAAATGACCTATAATGTCCAAATTTGTAACATTTTGTGAGTGCATTTCTTGATCTTGGGGTGTGAATATGGATTGTACAAAATTGTATCCTCTTCAAAATGAGCTTTGGATGGGTCATTTATAAAAAATTATGAGAAAGTTATGCTTGGTCAAAGTTGAGTTGACTTTTCCTACAAAACCCTAATTTAGCAACTTTTGAATCTTGATGAATTTTGAGCAATCCTTGATGAATCATGATCAACCCTTGATAAAATGATGAATTATCCTTCAAAATGAGAATGTTGATAAAAAATCTTGAAGTTTGACTGTATATAGGTCACAGTTGACTTTTGCCCTAGCACAGTCGATTTTTGGACTTCTTAAGCAATTGACTGACCAAACTTCCTCTGCAAGGCTTGAAATTTGACATGGATGAACTTGAGACTATATTAGGACATTGGGAAGCACTTGAGATAATTTGTATGTAAGGACCTTGATGCAACACAAAACCCTAATTTGAGGTTGACTGCCTTAGGAGATGACTTGACTGTCCAATTCTTGAGCAATCTTGAGCCACTTGGAGATTATTCTTGTAATGTCTTGAGAAATATGGGAGGGCAAATTTTGGGGTACAACAAGTACTCTAAGAGGTTCTTATCTCCAACACATATTCAGAAATACCTCTACTTATTTCTCTAATATGGTCATTATTGGAGAACATGTTGAAACTTGTATTAAGGATGGAACAATCCAAGGTATCCCTAACAATATGAATAACAATACTGGCATTGGTAGGAAGCTGTTTTCTGGTTTCGTCGAGAATAAAGAGGGTGAGACTAGTGCTGTCACAATAAACCAAGCAAAAGCTCCCACATATCCTCAAGTTCGATTTCTGTATTTCCCAACACCTGCTATTGTTCCTAATCAACATATTCCTCAAGTGTATGCTGCTATAATTCAATCACCCTGGATGGCCCAACAACGGCCTTTTTCTCCTCAGCCACGGTATCTTCCACAATCATAATTCGCACCATCTCTGAATTATCAACAACTGAATCAGCAACCCCAAGGTCCAAGAGCTCCACAGAGACAAAGAGCGACTAGAAGAATATTTGATCCAATTCCTATGTCTTATGCTCAACTTCTCACTTAATTACTTACCACCAATCAGTTGGTTCAAATGGGTGAACTTGGTCCACCACCGAATCCTCTCCCCAGGGGGTATGACATTAATGATCATTGTGAATTTCATTCCGGAGCCCCAGGCCACACGATTGAGAATTGTAGAGAATTTAAATGTAAAGTTCAAGATATCCTCAATGCAAAGGCCATAAATTTCAACCTTGTTGGTCCCAATACTCATAATAATCCCATGCCTCCTCACCCAAGGGCAACGGTCAATGCTATTGAAGAAAGTAGTGAACAGACTCTGGTAACCAAGGTTAACGAGATCGAGATGTCATTAGGAACAATTAGAGAACATTTGTTGGAGCACGAGGTGCTGCAGGAACTCCATGATTTTTGCTTAAGATGTTCCTCTAAACCTGAAGAGTGTACTAGTTTGAAGGAGGCTATCCAACAACTAATGGATGAGGGTGTCCTACAGGTAGAGAAGATATTCCGAAAAGAAGAGATTGGTGTATTGGAAATCCCTTATTATCCGAGAAGCATCTTAGTAACACCAGGTACCCCCGTTGACAATTCAGGATCCTACTACCCCATTAATGATTTAAGCTCTAGTTACACCCACTAAAACTCCTATTTCTCCTATATGTAATAACTCAAAGGCAGTTCTGTGGGAGTATAATGTGGTCTATATTCTTGGGAAGAAATATGAGTGTCCTTCGGTAGCTGACAAGAATATTACCAATATTGCAAGAACCAGTAACATGACTCGTAGTGGCAGGATCTTTTCTCCCCCACCACCGCCTCCCAAAGAAACTAAAAACAATGCTCTGGCCAAGGCTAAGGGCAAGCAAGTGATTAATAGTCAACCTGAACCTTCTGTAGGACAAGAAGCTGAGCATATTTTGAGGATTATTAAGAGAAGTGATTACAAAGTGGTGGATCAACTCAACCAGACGTCGTCCAAGATCTCCATCTTGTCTCTCCTCTTGTGTTCAGAGACCCAGCATAATGTCTTACTGAAGATTTTGTGTTCTGCCCATGTTACACAAGACATTTATGTGGCCCGGTTTGAAGGGATCGTAACCAATATCGTTGTGGGAAATTGTTTGGGTTTCTGTGATGATGAGCTCCCAGTTGAAGGCAGAGCCCACAACAAAGCGCTGTACATTTCCATGAAGTGTTTGGATACAGTTTTATCCCGAGTTTTGGTAGATACAGGTTCTTCACTCAATGTGATGCCCAAGGCTACTCTATTTAAGCTGAATATGGACGGGGTAATGATGAGGCCTTCCAACCTAAGTGTTTGAGCGTTTGATGGTTCAATGAGATCTGTGGAGGGATAAGTGGACTTGCCTGTCAAAATTGGTCCCCACACCTTCTATCTGTCATTCTATCTTATGGACATCCGTCCATCTTACACTTGCCTTTTTGGTCGCCGGTGGATCCATGTAGCAGGAGCTATGACATCAACTCTTCATCAAAGCCTGAAATTCATTGTATATGACAAAGTTGTTGTCATTTGTGGGGAAGAAGATGTAGTGATTAACAATATGACAACCTACCATTATGTGGAAGTGGATGGTGAGGTGCATGAGTTACCCTTTCAAGCCCTGGAGATTGTTTCTTTTGACAGGTTCCCTGTCGTCGAAGGTAAGAAGTCTGAAGCACCCATGGCCTCCTTGAATTATGCCAAAGCCCTCATGGAAGATAGATCTCCCCATGATGGTTGGTGATAATTGATTGAAGTGCCTGAGAAGAAAGATCATTGTGGTCTTGGGTATCAGCCACCGTCCTCAGTGCAAGCTGGTTTGGTTTCTCCCAAAGGAAAGCAGGTTCTCCCAATTTCTGAAGTGTTCATCAGTGTTGGTACAAGCAAAGAAGGACACGTGCTTGCAACAGATGATGGATGTGACGATGAATATGTTTCCAGATTTATCTATCAGGTTGCGCCGGACCAGGAGCTCAACAATTGAACTGCCGTGGACATCCCTGAAGTTCTTTTCCTTGATGTGTAATTTCCTGTTTCCATTAAGTCATATGCCCTGCCCAAGACATAGAGACAACTTGTAGAAGGGGCCCTTTATGTTTCAATCTCAATTTAAAATTGAATGAAAATCGCACTTTCGCATACATTTTTGCTCCCTGTCTTTTCTTTTGCTTTTACTTTTCAAAATAAAATGGCAATGCTTTTCTTTTCATATTCTAAATATTTTCTTGCACTTTCTAAAATAAAACATAAAATCATAAATCATGCAGATCTGTCTCGAATTCCATCGGAAATGATAGTGCTATGGTTCCTAATATCTTTGAGAATTTAATTGACCATGCTGACAAAGATAGTAGGGAAGATTGTGAAGTCCCTGAAGAACTAGCAAGACTCTTGAGACAAGAAGAGAATGTCATCAAGCCATATCAGGAAGAAACAAAATTTATCAATCTCGGTACTGAAGAGGTAAAGAGAGAAGTCAAGATAGGTGCTGCCTTGCAAAGTGAAGAAAATAAGGGGTTGATTGAGTTGCTTTGAGAGTATGCTGCCATATTCGCCTAGTCGTATGAAGACATGCCCTATTTAGATACTGATATAGTGATGCACATATTGCCACTCAAGCTAGAATTTCCTCCTATAAAGCAGAAGCTACAAAGGACCAGACCCGACATGGCTTTGAAGATCAAAGAAGAAGTTCAGAAACAGCTTGATGCAGGCTTCCTATCGGTGATAAATTATCCTCCTTGGATTGCTAACATTGTTCCTATACCTAAGAAAGATGGTAAGGTACGTATGTGTGTTGACTACTGAGACTTGAATAGAGAAAGCCCAAAGGATGATTTTTTGTTGCCTCATAATGATGTATTGTTTGATAATACTGCTCAGTCTTCAGTTTTATCCTTCATGGATGGATTCTCAGGTTACAATCAGATAAATATAGCTCCTGAAGACATGGATAAAATGGCTTTCACAACTCCTTGGGGTACCTTTTGTTATAGGGTCATTCTTTTTTGCCTCAAAATACTGGTGCAACATATCAGCAAGCTATGGCGACTCTCCTTCATGACATGATTCATAAAGAGATCGAGGTGTATGTGGATGATATGATTTCAAAATAGCAAATTGAGGAAGAACATCTAGTCCATTTGCAGAAGTTGTTTGATCGTCTATGAAAGTTTAGGTTAAGGCTTAATCCCAACAAGTGCACCTTTGGGGTTCGATCGGGAAAGTTACTTGGTTTTATAGCAAGTCGGCAAGGGATTGAAGTAGATCCTGACAAAGTAAGAGAAATATAGGATATTCTTCCACCAAAAAATGAAAAGGAAGTATGTGGGTTCCTTAGGAGGTTGAATTACATAGCCAGGTTCATTTCTCATCTTATGGCTACCTGTAAACCCATCTTTAAATTGTTATGCAAGAATCAAGATGTCCATTGGGATGATAGTTGTCAAGAGGCCTTCAAAAAGATTAAGCAATATGTTGTACCCCAAAATTTGCCCTCTCTTTCTTCAGGAAATCATCTTGGATTTTCAAGGTCCCTCTGAAACAAATCCAAGTCCAGAACTGTCATTTTTGCCCAAGCAAACCACTTACAAGAGCAAGATGATCACACAAGCTCTAAAGACAACTCTTTTATCTTGAGAAAAATTAAATTCTAAGTACTTGGAATTTTTCTCTAAAAAATGAGTGTTTAAGAGAAAATCAGCGTTTCAGAACTTCTGGACCAATTCCAGATAAGAAACGGTCAGAAGTTGCAAGCTTGGCTCAGTGCAGTCAGAAGTTGGCTCTTCAGCAGCTGCATCAGCTCAATCAGAAGTTGTAAACGTGGTTCAATATGTAAGCCTCAGACAGAACATGACTCTTTCAGCAGTTACGCAAGCTCAGCCAAAATTTGCTAAAGGAATGCAAAAGAAGCAAGGAAGTCTGAAGGCTCTTTCAGAACATGCTGAAATCAGAAGATGAAAAGGTCAGAAGAGTGGGTGTTACACTGATACAGAATCTCTAAACCCAGGAGGTCCAGAAGAAAATCCAGGGAACGTATCAGAAAATCAGGAGAATCCCCAGAACTTAATAAGACAACAGGAAGCCAAGGCCAGAGCATGGTTTACGCTGTTCTTGTTGAAACAGAACTGCTGGTTCAAAGTTTGGTTTCCCTTACCAGAATATTGATGTTGGTAAGTCTTATCACCATTTAATGCTCATTAATGCTTCCAACCACTCCTGAACATTCATCCAAGTAATCCCTTCACGTGTGGCTTGGAAAGCGCCTTTATGTAGATTCTGGCATGGGTCTACACGCCACCGCCCACTTAAGAGGTCACTTCACTCTAATCCACGCCTGCTGCTGCAGCCTAGGCTGAAGGCTATCTGTTATCACAACTTCCCAGGAATTTCTGTCAAAGAACAATTCAAACTCTGTTGGCGCTTTAATGTTCAAGACACCCCAAGAACTTTGCCTATAAATAGAGAGTCATTGTCCACTGAAAAAGGGCGTTCAAGAAACAGAAAAATTGCTAAGAGAGAAACAGAAACCTTTAGCAAGATAGTGTTGTGAAACTCTGCCAAAATCCCCAGTTGTTTCATAACTTTGAATTTCTCACCTTCAAACTTTATCTAATACCCAGTTTTTCTTTGTGAACCAAAAACCCCTTTTCAAACTTCTGACCCTATATACGCATACACCTTCACCTCCCCTTTTCAAAAAGAGTCTGTCCAGAATACCATCAGAGCCAAAAGCTAGCTTTCATCCACAAACTTTTCCAACAGCCAGGTAAGCACCTGCTGACCTTCATCATGCTGCTAAGCATCATCAGCTGTGCATGCTCAAATAAACATAATGTAAATATCATGTTGTTGTTGTTTATATTCTGAGGATTTTCATACCTCAGAACGTTCTGAGCCAGTGTAGGACTTGCCTGTGACCTTGTTGGTTCTGCCCTCTGAAACATTTTGACATTTGCTGGATCTGTTCCAAATATGTTTCCTGTTTTGTGGAATAACAACAAAATTTCAGATGTTCTGATTAGTACAGGGAAAAGCCAAGTGCTGACTTTGACGTTAGCACATCTGAAGCCTGTTTTGCTGTCAATAATATCAGAACCTCTGAGAGTTATTGTCTTTCCAGCAGAATCAGAACTTCTGGTTTCTCCACTAACAAACTTCTGTTTTGCAGCGCAGGGGGGTCAGAACTTCAGATTTCCCCACTAACAGGTTTCTATTTTGCAGGTGCCAGGGTCAGAAGTTTTGACTCATACAGTTTAACCAAGAGGTTGATCATCTGGCAGCGGATCTGAGTCAGAACTTTTGATGACCTCTCAGCAGCGCGCTGGCTCTCTCTCTCTCTCCCTCTATCTTGTTTTTTTGCTATTTTCTTTTTTGTTTATTTTTCTCGTTGAACCCCCCATGTACAAATGTGTATCCCCACTCCCTAATTGTTGTAATAGCGTAGGATTTTATATTTCCGCTTTTTATTGCAAGTAATTAGGATATGTATGGAAAGATAAAATCAAATGAAATAGAAAATCCTAATTCAAAAGAAAAACTCTTGTATGCAATAAAACACACTTGCACACTAACACCCCTAGGGTTATATCCACTTGTTGCCTTTTCACAAATGGGCCATGTTACGCATGTAAAGTATCTTGGTAAAACCAACAAAATCAAAAGATCATAGTCCCTCGATGACGCTTTCGAAAGTTGCCTTACAAAAAAAATTGATCTTAGTCCCTCAAAAGAAAAACTAAGATACTTTGCAACATTGCTATCATGGTCTATACGATGACCCGCGCCCGTCCCGTTCACATCCTAACACAAGATTGTCCACCAAATGCAATGGTGGAACAAAATTGTTAAAAGGGTTAAAAAACATAGGAGAAATCTTTGAGAAATTTAGGAGTAGACAAACTCTTAGTTACTTGAATCAAACTTGAAAAAATAAAACACTTGCCTATTTTTCAAACCACACATCACTACACTTTCAAAACAACTTTCAAAAAACATTGAAAACTTTTTCAAAAGACATACACCTTTGTATACATCCCAACATGGATCATTACAAAGGTTGCCACCACATTGACCTCTTTTCAAAACATTTTCAAAACACATACACAAAGCACCATTTCAAACAATTGAAAATTAAGGAAAGTTGATCTAAGCAAGTAACTAAGAGCCCATGGATAACCATGGATAGAAAGGGTGCTAATACCTTCCCTTTCTATAATCTACTCCCCGAACCCAAGAAAACATCTCAAAGGTTTTTGCTGTGCTTTTTAACCTTTCCTTAGGATAAAATAAAAAGTCGGTGGCGACTCTTGCTCAACCGAAACATTTGCGAAAACAAACGCAAAATCCCAAGTCAGTTCTCCCACCGTATCACAGAACTGGCGACTCTGCTGGGGAATGTTTTTTTTTAGTGGAGTAACTTTAGGGCTTAGATCACCCTCTTGCATGACTAATTGTTTGCTTTGATTGCTTTATACCTTGGCTCTCTTGTTTGGGTTTGAAATCCTACACCCGGATTTGGGGAAACATTCATAGATAGAAATACATTGTGGAAACTGTGCGGGGTATACCGACACGGTCGAAGCAATAGCTATATTAGTGCGACATATTTGTGAGTACCGGTAACCCTTGAGTTCAATCAAGGAGAGTACGGGGCCGCTGAGTAATGTCACTAAGCACTAATGACCTAGAACCTTACTTGACCATCTTGGCCTTTCATTAGGGGTAGTGAGATGACCGGCTTTGGTGCAGTCCGAAGTTGGTAGATACTCGATACTACACTCATTGAGGGTTGTTTTCTTGGAATATTTTGGTCGCTAGTTAAGTGGCTAAACCAAAACAATGAACAATGAAAACAATCCAGTGATATTGAGCTCCTTAGAACCCGGTTACTATTTATAGGACAGGTTTTTTAGCCAACTACACTCAAGAGGGTACTTACCTATGAAACCCCATGCAAGCCTGAAACTAGGGTTTGGTGTGAATTGCTTGTACATATGTTTGTGCATACATCATGGACATCATAAAGCATCATATGCATTTACTAACCACTTCAAGGGTTTAGATCTTCATCTTTGTTCTTGTTTTGTAGGTCATGGAAATTCCTCGCAGAAAAACCATCCAAGTCAACCTTGTGAGAATCCCTCCTCAACTCAAGGAGCTCACCTCAAGGATTCCAGAAAGCTCTCCCTTTAGTGAAAGACATGGTAGACTGCTCAGCCTAGTCAACACCAACATTGAAGAGGACATGATGAAGGTGCTATTCCAGTTCTTTGACCCTCTTCACCACTGTTTCACTTTCCCCGACTACCAGTTGGTGCCCACTTTGGAGGAATTTTCTCAACTCCTGAGAATTCCTATCCTAAATCAACTACCTTTCAACGGTACGGAAAAGGAACCAAAGCCGGAAGATGCTGCTCGAGCATTACATCTACAGCCTTCTGACATCAAGGGGCATTGGGAAACTAGAAGCGGCGTCAAAGGTTTCTTAGCAAAATTCTTGTTTGAGAAGGCACAAGAATGTTGGAATTCATTGGACCTACAAGCCTTTGAAGAAATTGTGGCACTCCTTATCTATGGGTTGGTCTTGTTCCCAAATCCTGACCAGCTTGTGGAGGTCAACGGTGTCAAAATCTTCTTGTCCAGAAATCCAATACCAACATTGCTTGGGGACATCCTTCACTCATTTTACACACTAACAATGAGAAAGAGGGGTGTTCTCATGTGTTGTACTCCTCTCCTTGCAAGGTGGTTTATTTCGCACCTTCCACAATCTGTCTTGAAGAATGACCAAGGCTCAAGGTGGTCCCAACGGTTGATGACTCTTACTCACTCTGATGTATATTGGTGTTCTCGGTCCAGAGAAAATGTCATCATCGTCGATCGTTGTGGAGAGTTCCCTAATGTTCCACTACTTAGCATTAGAGGGGGCATTACCTACAACCCTTGTCTAGCTTTGAGGCAATTTGGATACGCACGAAGAGATGGCCCTCACGACATGTTGATTCCTGACCTAGATTTTGACTTCGACAATGATGCGCAAGGACTTCGCCAAAGATTCATCAGAGCTTGGAGGATGCCCAACAAGGTTGACAGCAAGACACTGGGGCACAAGAACTCCATCCCTCTTGAGCCTTATCTCAAGTGGGTACGAGCCCGAGCCCAGAGTCTAATGATGCCTTATCCCCATGTTCTCCCTATGATTAAAGAGCCCGTTAAGGAAGGATAGGTTCCCTACATCATCCTACATCCTGACATGCCTACATCATGGGAGGAGATGCAGAAGAGTTGGATCCAACTCAAGGAGGAACGAAACACTTTTGAAGCCAGCTTCTACGCCAGCGAGAAGAAGGTTTTAGAGCTCACCCGCCGACTCCATGAGCAAGAGGCCCTCAACACCTACATTGCGCCAAAGAGGATGCGCAACGTCTTTTTACCTTGAGAAGTTGTTTTTGTAATATTTGGCCCATGGGGCATTTATGTACTAACAAATTTCTTCTTATTAATGTGACGTGCGCTCTTTTGTCTGCAACAATTGTGAATTTCTAAAATCCTTGAATGCATTGCATAGATAGCATCTCATGCATCATGTGCATAACAGGTACCCCTTTTTTCTACAGGTTGCTTAATCTTCTTTGCTGTTTATTTTGGCCAGTCATCATGAATCCAGAATCATCCAGTGAGCAAGCAATCAAGGCCCTCCAGGCCCAGAATGCCCAGTTTCAAGAGATGGTCATGATCTTGGCTCAAGGTCAACAAGATTTGAAGGCTCTGCTCCTAAAGAAGAAGAAGAAGAAGAGGATTGCGTTGTTCAATACTGGATGCAGGTTTGGGAACACACTCCATAACGAGGCTGATCCAACTACTTCCTCTGCAGAGAAAGACAGTCCCCAAGGGGGAGGGGCTCCTAGTCCTGCAGTCTCTGACAACGAGACGGATTACAATGACGAACAATACCCTCCCGCTGCTGACAGATACAAGCAATTAGAGGACCGCTTGAGTGCCATGGAGATTCAAAATGTGTCGGGGCTGGATTTCAGAGATTTAGGGTTATCTTCTGGGGTGGTAATCCCACACAAGTTCAAGGCGCCTGCCTTTGCCAAATATGACGGGGCTTCCTGTCCAAAGCTGCATCTCAGATCGTACGTAAGGAAGATCCAACCTTACACGGCAGACAAAAATCTTTGGATCCACTTCTTCCAAGATAGCCTTTCGGGGTCACAGCTTGAGTGGTTTTATCAGCTAGATGGAACCAGTATCCGACATTGGGAAGATTTGGCTACCGCATTTTATAGACAATATCAATACAATTCTGACCTCGCTCCTACGCGTACCCAACTTCAGGGTATGTCACTGGGAACGGGCGAAGGATTCAAAGAATATGCACAAAAATGGAGAGATTTGGCCGGCAGGGTGAAGCCTCCTTTCACTGACCGTGAACTGGTTGACATGTTTCTAGGGACCTTATCTGGTCCATTCTTCAATCATCTGGTTGGTAATTCCTCCGCTGGGTTTACGGATTTGATCCTGACAGGTGAAAGGATAGAAGCTGGCATCAGGTCAGGAAAGATACAGAAAAGTGCTTCCGCAAGTAGTGAGAAGAAACCTTTCAAGAAGGAAGCTAGTGCCGTCTATGGTCCTAGAAGACAAGTCAAGCCAGAACGCCTCCAAGCCGTCAATGCCTTGGTAATTTCAAAACCTGTTGCTGCTCCTCAACAGTACAATCAACAAAGGGGTGAGAGGCCCAAAAGGCAATACACTCGGCTGAGTATGACCTTGTCACAAATCTTACCGCAACTGCTATCAACCAACTTGGTGACCACCAGAGAGGCCCCGAAGGTTGTGAATACTGCATCTCCTAAGTATAACCCAAATGCCCGTTGTGCTTATCATTCTGATAGCCCCGGGCATACTACTGATGATTGCTGGGCCCTGAGAAATAAGGTCCAAGACCTTATTGATGCGAAGGAAATTCAGTTTGAGGCGCCTGAGAGGCCAAATGTTGTAACTGCTCCTATGCCCCAGCATAGAGTAAATGCCGTAGAGGAAGAGTTGTATGCTGTTTCGGTGAATGATGTTGTTACCCCCCTATTGACTGTTAAGAGGAACCTGTTGTTGGCCGGTTTATTTCCGGGTTGTAGCAAAGGTTGCCTTCTGTGTGCTGTTTCCCCTACTGGTTGTCCGTTACTGAAGTCAGGCGTCCAAAGCCTGATGGATAGCAAAGAAATCTTGTTCAAGAAGACCGCTGTTCCTTTTGTTCCTACCGAAGAAGTATCTGTTGTCACAATTTTCAACAATCCTACCAAGTCTCCCCCGAGGAAGCCAGTCCAAATTCTGTCTGTTGCACCCATTACCATTACTGTTCCGGGGCCCCTCCCCTATGAATCTGACAAGGTTGTCCCATGGCACTATGGGGCAGACGTGTATGTGCTTGGAGTGAAGCAGGAGTTCAACACCGGTACCAGTATCAGTAATATCACTGGTCCCGCCAAGATTACTCGCAGTGGCAGGCTCTTCTCGCTTGACATTGCACCACCAGTTATCCGAAAACCTCTTATCATCACACCCACAAGTGTGCATGTTCCAAATCAAGTTCCTGTGTCTACTACTGCCGACGAGTCCTCTGATGCTCGGGGCAAAGAAGTTGCTACCGATTTGCCTTCCCGGATGGAGGCACCAAAAAAGACCGCTGTTGAAGCCTCCCAGCAACAGATGGAGGAAATCCTTAAAATCATTAAAAAGAGCGACTTCAATGTCGTTGAATAGCTGGGGCATACCCCCTCCAAGATCTCTATGCTATCATTGCTGTTGTGCTCAGAGGCCCACGCCAAGGCCCTGATTTCATTTTTAAAGACGACCCATGTGCCGCAAGAGACCTCTGCAGATCAGTTCACTGACTGTGTGGCTAATTTGGCAGCTGACAATGGTTTGGGTTTCTCGGATGCAGACCTTACCGCCAAAGGAAAAAACCACAATGATTCCCTACATGTCTCTATAGAATGCAGGGGCACTACTCTCGCACACGTGTTGGTGGACACCGGTTCTTCCCTGAATGTTTTGCCCAAGAAGGCCTTAGATCGGTTGGATTGTGAGGGCCTGAATTGAAACCTAGTAACATCATTGTTAGAGCCTTCGACGGTTCTAAGAGGATGGTGCACGGTGAGGTAGACATCCCTATTCGTGTGGGTTCCCAAGTCTTTGACTCAACGTTCTATGTGATGGATATCCGTCCATCTTATTCCTGTTTGCTGGGTCAACCCTGGATTCACAAGGCTGGGGCGGTAACGTCCACTCTACACCAGAAGCTCAAATACCCTGTCAAAGGGAAGATTGTTACTGTGCAGGGAGAGGAGGAATACATGGTAAGTCATCTGAATTCATTCCGGTATATCGAGATGGACGGGGAGTTTATTGAAACCCCCTTTCAACATTTTGAAGAGGTACCTCCAACGTTGGCGTCAGCTGAGACCGTGGTTGAAGAAGACTTTCCTCTGAGGATGGCTTCCCTGAAGGATGCCCGGGCTGTAATCGAGAAAGGCAAGTGCGCAAACTGGGGTCAACTTCCTGACTTCACTCAAAAGACCGACAAGTTTGGGTTGGGCTTCACTGCAGAGGCTCAGAGGGCTGTTTGCAAAGAAAGGATTAGAAAGCCTCTGGTGTTCATCACCAACCCAAGAGTGAATGCTATCGAGGAGGACGTAGAGGAAGCAGAATTTGACAGTTGGATCTACCCAACAACCAACAACGGACCAAGCAACTGGACGGCAAAAGATTTTACGCCTATTACATTTGTCACGCAGTAATGAACCCTTTTGTTTTCAATTTGTAACAAACAATATGTTGAAACTTTTATTGGCTCGGTGTCCTACCCGGGGCACCGTGGCTCCATTTGTGAGGGCTTTTTGTATGACATTTCCATATATCATTAATCGAAACATTGGACGTTTGTTGCATTTCAAATCTTGTGCTCTTTTTTTCTTTCTGTGTTATATATTGCAAAACAGCTATATTTACACACTCACTTATACAGGTTCCAATCCACTATGGATCTCACTGGTAACAGCTCTGCTACTGCCAGTTATGACATCGAAAATCCGATCAACTTGGCCGAAGACGAAGGTGAAGATGATTGCGAAGTGCCTGGTGAACTCACAAGACTGCTACTCTAGGAAGAGAGGGCCATTCAGCCGCATGAAGAGCCAGTGGAAACAGTGAACCTGGGTACTGAGACAGATAGAAAAGAAGTCAAGATTGGTGCCAATCTGGAGCTCAGTGTGAAACAATGATTGATTCAGATGCTACATGATTACATGGAAATCTTTGCTTGGTCTTACGAAGACATGCCTGGTTTGGATGCCGACATTGTGGTTCATCACCTGCCTACCAAGGAAGACTGCCCTCCGGTAAAACAGAAGGTCCGCCGCATGCGCCCAGAGATGTCCGAGAAAATCAAAGCCGAGGTTATGAAACAATTTGATGTCGGGTTTCTAGCAGTGACTTCTTATCCTCAGTGGGTGGCCAACGTGGTTCTAGTGCCAAAGAAAGATGGTAAAGTCAGAATGTGTGTTGACTACAGGGATTTGAACAGGGCCAACCCTAAAGATGATTTCCCCCTACCTCACATCGACGTTGACAATACTGCTCAACACAAGGTGTTCTCCTTCATGGAAGGTTTTTCAGGGTATAATCAGATCAAGATGGCTCCTGAAGATATGGAAAAGACTACCTTTGTAACTCAGTGGGGCACCTTCTGCTACAAAGTCATGCCATTTGGGTTGAAAAATGCTGGGGCAACCTACCAACGTGCCATGGTTGCTTTATTTCATGACATGATCCACCATGAGATTGAAGTATACGTCGATGACATGATTGCCAGGTCCCAAACTGAGGAAGAACACCTTGACCATCTGCGGAAGCTGTTTGACCGACTGAAGTTGTACAAGCTAAGGTTGAACCCAAACAAATGCACCTTTGGGGTGAGGTCTGGAAAATTGCTAGGTTTCATTGTAAGCGATAAAGGGATTCAAGTGGATCCTGCCAAGGTAAAAGCCATACAAGAGATGCCGACTCCCAAGATAGAGAAAGAAGTCAGAGGCTTCCTAGGACGACTGAATTACATTGCCCGATTCATCTCGCATCTAACTGCTACCTGTGAGCCAATTTTCAAATTGCTGAAGAAAGATCAAGTAGTACGTTGGAACGATGAATGTCAGGCTGCTTTCGAAAAGATAAAGGAATATCTCCAAGAGCCACCCATTCTTATGCCACCAGTGGAAGGGAGACCTCTAATACTATACTTGACAGTACTTGACAACTTGATGGGGTGTGTGCTGGGGCAGCATGACGAGTCTGGCCGAAAAGAGCACGCTATTTATTACCTGAGCAAAAAGTTTACCGACTGTGAGACTCGGTACTCACTGCTCGAGAAAACTTGCTGCGCTCTGGTATGGGCTGCTCGCCGGCTGAGACAGTATATGCTGACTCACACTACTCTGTTGATTTCAAAAATGGATCGAATCAAGTACATATTCGAAAAGCCTGCTCTGTCTGGAAGAATAGCAAGATGGCAAATGATCTTGACAGAATATGATATCCAATACACAACTCAAAAGGCCATCAAGGGAAGTGTACTGGCAGATCATTTGGCACACCAACCTGTGGACGATTACCAATCATTGAACTTTGAATTTCCGGACGAAGATATCATGGTAGTAACTGATTGTGAAGTACCTGGACCAGATGAAGGACCTGAGGAAGGATCCCGATGGTCTATGCATTTTGATGGAGCCTCGAACGCTTTGGGTAACGGCATCGGCGCTGTGATCATATCCCCTAAAGGTACTCATACTCCACTCACTGCTATCTGTCATGGTCAGACGTACCAAAAACGGATGATTAGGGCATTTAACAAGAAAGTCAGACCACAAGAGTATCAAGTTGGGGACCTGGTAATCAAACGCATCATCCTTCCTCAAAGTGATCCCAGGGGCAAATGGACCCCTACATACGAAGGGCCATTTGTGGTTAAACATGTGTTCTCAAGAGGAGCCATGATCCTAACCACCATGGATGGTGACGACCTTCCTCATCCCGCTAATGCAGACATAGTAAAAAGATACTACGCATGAATAAAAGACCCGCTAGGTTGACATACCTAGGCAAAAATAAGTGCTTCCTGGCGAACCAAAAGGGTTCGGGCAAAAATAAGGGATGAAATGAAAAAATCTGTACACCCGGCAAGTCGAAAACCTGAAAAGGCGGCTTGGGCAAAAATGGGTATCCCGGTGGACTGAAAACCCGAAAGGGCGGTCCAGGCAAAAGTTAGGGATAAAGCGTAACACTATATCTCATTGGATCACCTTGTATCCAGAATTCGGCATCAACTATCGGGCTCAGACTTCGACATCGATCAATCAGCTTCATCTTCAACTAAGCAGCAAAGTGATGAGACGCTTGAAGACATAAAGGCGATAGCAGAGTTGGAACCCAGTGGGAATATTGTTCACATAGCTGTTTTGTTTCCTTTTCAAAATTGTATAAACTTTGTGTTATTTGGCGGTGTTCTCTTACTAGGACGTCAGCCTCTTGTACAAAAACGCCTATTTTCAGGCAAACTTCAAAATCAATACAAATTCACTTTTCCAAACAAATTGCCATTTGTTTTCCCCTTTTTCTGTTTTGTCTTGCGAAGAACGTCCATTGTTCATTTTTGATATATGCATTTGACATTAAATTGCTAATTCATAAATACTTGTATACGAAACAAAAGACCAATTACAGGTGACATCAGAAACAGGGGCAATGTAGAGTTGTCCAGGCAGTCTAGTTGCTCTGTCCGCCAAGGTACCAAGGTAGATTCAACTGAAGAATGTGATCAAGTTGCCTCAACTCCCCACAGTGTAAGACAGGATTCAGCAATACTCCCCCCAGGAAGAGTTAGTCTATCATCAGCCCTACAACAGGCACCCTGTTCCCCTAGCAAGTCAGCAATACTCTTCTCCAGCAGAGTTAGTCTACGATCAGCCTAAAGGAGGTTGGGTATCCCCAGAAGATATCAACATTCCCCAGCGGAGAATAGGCATTCCTCAGCAAGCATCCCCGGCATTCTTGATCTAAGATTGTTCCCCGGCAGAATATAGACACTCCAGTGGGACCATTTTCCAGTACAGTCCGAAAGTTTCCCCAGGAAATTTGGAATCCATATCCCCAGCAGGTCTGGAAGCTTATCCCCAGTAGATTCTGGAAGCTTATCCCCTGCAGAGTACGGACGTCTCTCCCGAGCTTTATTTAAAGTTTTTCCTCACAAGGGCTTATAACTGGGTTATCCTCAGCTAATTACCACGGAAGATCGTCCTCGGCAAAGTTCTTCCTATCCCCAGCGGAGTTCATCAAAGTTCCCCAACATAACTTATCAACAGAATCCCCAGCGGAGTTTATCTTTGTTATCCCCAGCGGGGTCCATCATTGAAATCCTCAGCGGAGCTCTCATCAAAACTTCAGCGAAGTATCTCTTCCCACAGAGCAATTCCCCTCGGGGTAATCTCTCCAACAAGTTTATTCCCCAACGGAGTTATCTTCTCCTACCAGTATTCTCTCGCAACCATCATCCCTAGCGGAAACGAAGAACTCTACTCTTCGACGTCAGCCCAGGATTTAATTCCCCAGCCAATCGTCAAGGATTTATTTTCCTAGACGAAAATACATTCATAAACATTTCACATTTCATACATCTTGCTTACATACATGATAAAGTGCATACAACACTATCTCATTTTGAACATCATGACATCATGCATTTCATACATCATGACATTGCATACAACTGATGTTTTGCCTTTTCAGGGAAAAAGACAACCCAAAAGACAACTACTTTCAACTGTCACAATTCCATATTCGATACCTGTATCCAGCCAGGGCACATCTGAAGAGTTTGAAGATTCGATTCCTGTATCCAGTCAGGGCATATCTATCAACTGTCATAATTCCAGATTCGATACCTGTATCCAGCCAGGGCACATCTGAAGAGTTTGAAGATTCGATTCCTGTATCCAGCCAGGGCATATCTATTAACTGTCACAATTCCAGATTCGATTCCTGTATCCAGCCAGGGCACATCTGAGGAGTTTGAAGATTCGATTCCTGTATCCAGCCAGGGCATATCTATCAACTGTCACAATTCCAGATTCGATTCCTGTATCTAGCCAGGGCACATCTGAGGAGTTTGAAGATTCGATTCCTGTATCCAGCCAGGGCATATCTATCAACTGTCACGATTCCAGATTCGATTCCTGTATCCAACCAGGGCACATCTGAGGAGTTTCCATATTCGATTCCTGTATCCAGCCAGGGCATATCTGTTGACAACTAATTCCAGATTCGATACCTGTATCTAGCCAGGGCATATCTGTGAGCAATCGATTTTAGACTCGACACCTGCATCTAGCCAGGGCATATCTGCATGAAGAGATTGAAGATCAACACCTGTAACAAGCCAGGAAAACATCTGTCTTTCTCAAAGTGTGCAAGTTGTCGCTAAGGAATCTCTTATGCGATCAACACTTCCAAATGGCATCTATAAGCCCATCTCCCTATCCACCATCTCTCCAAATGGCATCTATAAGCCCATTCCCGCCATCACATTTGCTGATACTCCAACATGCGAGTGCAAATTTCCGGGCACTCTAGTGTCCAATCTCCTTTTACCTTTGAGTCGCGAAAGGCAAACTTGCCAATATAACTCTTCAGGTTCAAGAAGATTGAACAGGGGCAACTGTTGTACCCCAAAATTTGCCATCTCTTTCTTCAGGAAATCATCTTGGATTTTCAAGGTCCCTCTGAAACAAATCCAAGTCCAGAACTGTCATTTTTGCCCAAGCAAACCACTTACAAGAGCAAGATGATCACACAAGCTCTAAAGACAACGCTTTTAGCTTGAGAAAAATTAAATTCTAAGTACTTGGAATTTTTCTCTAAAAAATGAGTGTTTAAGAGAAAATCAGCGTTTCAGAACTTCTGGACCAATTCTAGATAAGAAACGGTCAGAAGTTGCAAGCTTGGCTCAGTGCAGTCAGAAGTTGGCTCTTCAGCAGCTGTATCAGCTCAATCAGAAGTTGTAAACGTGGTTCAATATGTAAGCCTCAGACAGAACATGACTCTTTCAGCAGTTACGCAAGCTCAGCCAGAATTTGCTAAAGGAATGCAAAAGAAGCAAGGAAGTCTGAAGGCTCTTTCAGAACATGCTGAAATCAGAAGATGAAAAGGTCAGAAGAGTGGGTGTTACACTGATACAGAATCTCTAAACCCAGGAGGTCCAGAAGAAAATCCAGGGAACGTATCAGAAAATCAGGAGAATCCCCAGAACTTAATAAGACAACAGGAAGCCAAGGCCAGAGCATGGTTTACGTTGTTCTTGTTGAAACAGAACTGCTGGTTCAAAGTTTGGTTTCCCTTACCAGAATATTGATGTTGGTAAGTCTTATCAACATTTAATGCTCATTAATGCTTCCAACCGCTCCTGAACATTCATCCAAGTAATCCCTTCACGTGTGGCTTGGAAAGCGCCTTTATGTAGATTCTGGCATGGGTCTACACGCCACCGCCCACTTAAGAGGTCACTTCACTCTAATCCACGCCTCCTGCTGCAGCCTAGGCTGAAGGCTATCTGTTATCACAACTTCCCAGGAATTTCTGTCAAAGAACAATTCAAACTCTGTTGGCGCTTTAATGTTCAAGACACCCACAAGAACTTTGCCTATAAATAGAGAGTCATTGGCCATTGAAAAAGGGCGTTCAAGAAACAGAAAAATTGCTAAGAGAGAAACAAAAACCTTTAGCAAGATAGTGTTGTGAAACTCTGCCAAAATCCCCAGTTGTTTCATAACTTTGAATTTCTCACCTTCAAACTTTATCTAATACCCAGTTTTTCTTTGTGAACCAAAAACCCCTTTTCAAACTTCTGACCCTATATACGCATACACCTTTACCTCCCCTTTTCAAAAAGAATCTGTCCAGAATACCATCAGAGCCAAAAGCTATCTTTCATCCACAAACTTTTCCAACAACCAGGTAAGCACCTGCTGACCTTCATCACGCTGCTAAGCATCATCAGCTGTGCATGCTCAAATAAACATAATGTAAATATCATGTTGTTGCTGTTTATATTCTGAGGATTTTCATACCTCAGAACGTTCTGAGCCAGTGTAAGACTTGCCTGTGACCTTGTTGGTTCTGCCCTCTGAAACATTTTGACATTTGCTGGATCTGTTCCAAATACGTTTCCTGTTTTGTGGAATAACAACAAAATTGCAGATGTTCTGATTAGTACAAGGAAAAGCCAAGTGCTGACTTTGACGTTAGCACATCTGAAGCTTGTTTTGCTGTCAATAATATCAGAACCTCTGAGAGTTATTGTCTTTCCAGCAGAATCAGAACTTCTGGTTTCTCCACTAACAAACTTCTGTTTTGCAGCGCAGGGGGGTCAGAACTTCTGATTTCCCCACTAACAGGTTTCTGTTTTGCAGGTGCCAGGGTCAGAAGTTCTGACTCATACAATTTAACCAAGAGGTTGATCATCTGGCAGCAGATCTGAGTCAGAACTTCTGATGACCTCTCAGCAGCGCGCTGGCTCTCTCTCTCTCTCTCCCTCTATCTTGTGTTTTTGCTATTTTCTTTTTTGTCTATTTTTCTCGTTGAACCCCCCATGTACAAATGTGTATCCCCACTCCCTAATTGTTGTAATAGCGTAGGATTTTATATTTCCGCTTTTTATTGCTAGTAATTAGGATATGTATGGCAAGATAAAATCAAATGAAATAGAAAATCCTAATTCAAAAGAAAAACTCTTGTATGCAATAAAACACACTTGCACACTAACACCCCTAGGGTTATATCCACTTGTTGCCTTTTCACAAATGGGCCATGTTACGCATGTAAAGTATCTTGGTAAAACCAACAAAATCAAAAGATCATAGTCCCTCGATGACGCTTTCGAAAGTTGCCTTACAAAAAAAAATTGATCTTAGTCCCTCAAAAGAAAAACTAAGATACTTTGCAACATTGCTATCATGGTCTATACGATGACCCGCGCCCGTCCCGTTCACATCCTAACACAAGATTGTCCACCAAATGCAATGGTGGAACAAAATTGTTAAAAGGGTTAAAAAACATAGGAGAAATCTTTGAGAAATTTAGGAGTAGACAAACTCTTAGTTACTTGAATCAAACTTGCAAAAACAAAACACTTGCCTATTTTTCAAACCACACATCACTACACTTTCAAAACAACTTTCAAAAAACATTGAAAACTTTTTCAAAAGACATACACCTTTGTATATATCCCAACATGGATCATTACAAAGGTTGCCACCACATTGGCCTCTTTTCAAAACATTTTCAAAACACATACACAAAGCACCATTTCAAACAATTGAAAATTAAGGCAAGTTGATCTAAGAAAGTAACTAAGAGCCCATGGATAACCATGGATAAAAAGGGTGCTAATACCTTCCCTTTCTATAATCTACTCCCCGAACCCAAGAAAACATCTCAAAGGTTTATGCTGTGCTTTTTAACCTTTCCTTAGGATAAAATAAAAAGTCGGTGGCGACTCTTGCTCAACCGAAACATTTGCGAAAACAAACGCAAAATCCCAAGTCAGTTCTCCCACCATATCACACAATACCTTAAAGAAACACTAATACTCATACCTCAAGTATCAGGGAGACCTCTCATTATGTACTTGACAGTTCTTGAAGGATCTATGGGTTGTATTCTCGGACAACATGATGATATAGGATGAAAAGAACACGCCATTTATCACCTGAGCAAGAAGTTTACTAATTGTGAATCAAGGTATTCATTACTTGAGAAGACTTGTTGCGCTCTTACGTGGGCAGCTCGACGTTTGAGGAAGTACATGTTGACGCATTCTACACTTTTGATATCTAAGATGGATCCAATAAAGTACATCTTCGAGAAACCATCACTTACAGGAAGATTGGCTTGGTGGAAAATGCTTTTGTATGAGTATGACATCCAGTACATCACACAAAAGGATATAAAAGGTAGCATCTTTGTTGATCATCTCGCCCACCAGCCAATGGAAGAATATCAGTCAATGATGTTCAATTTTCTAGACGAGGATGTTATGTAACTTGATGATAAAGAAGGACCCGAACCAGGGGAGCGATGGACTCTCACGTTCGATGGTGCATCAAATGCCATGGGCCATGGTATTGGGGCAGTCCTGACTTCTCCATGCAATACTCACATACCTTTCACGACCAGGTTATGTTTTGATTGTACGAATAATGTCACATAATACGAAGCTTGTGTAATGGGTCTTGAAGCATCCATTAATTTGAAGATCAAGATTCTTGAAGTCTATGGGGATTCTGCCTTAGTGATATATCAAGTACGAGGTGATTGGGATACACGATGCCCTAATTTAGTTCCATATCAGGATTACATATTAGAGTTATTTCCTGCATTTGATGAGATCACCTTTGAGTATGTTCCTAGAGAAGTAAATCAACTAGCGGATGCTCTGGAAACTTTAGAAGCAATGTTCAAAGTCAGTTATCAGAATCATGCACCCAATATAAGAATCCTTCATTACAAGGAGCCGACACATGTTTTCCCTGATCATTGTCTCACAACTGAAGACGTTTCAGACAAAAAGTCGTGGTATTTCAACATCAAAAGATATCTTGAGAAGAAAGAGTACCCCAAGGGTGATACACTTTGTGATAAGCGGACTCTTAGAAGGTTAGCATCTAAGTTTTTACTGTCAGGAGACATTCTGTACAAAAGAAATTATGATTCGGTTCTGCTCAGATGCGTGGATAGACACGAAGCAGAATCCATCATACGAGAAATTCACGAGGGCTCTTTTGGGACTCATGCCAGTGGACATTCCATGGCAAAGAAAATCCTACGAGCAGGTTATTTCTGGATGACGATGGAAAGTTATTGTTATGTGTATGCGAAGATGTGCCATAAATGTCAAGTTTACCCAGACAGGATACATATTACTCCCACTCCTTTTAATGTGATGACTTAACCATGGCCCTTTTTAATGTGGGGCATTGATATGATTGGACGGATTGAGCCAAGCGCTTCAAATGGACACAGTTTCATTCTCATTTATATTGATTACTTCACCAAATGGGTGGAAGCGGCTTTGTACAAGAATGTGACCAAGCAAGTCGTCACTTGTTTCATCAAGAAAGAAATCATACGTTGTTATGGAACTCTTAACAAGATCATCACTGATAATGGGTCAAATCTCAACAAAAAAATGATGAAGGAAACGTGTGAAGAATTCAAGATTGAACACCATAATTCATCACCCTATCAGCCAAAGATGAATGGGGCAGTCGAAGTAGCTAACAAGAACATAAAGAAGATTGTCTAGAAAATGGTGAGAACATACAAAGATTGGCATGAGATGTTGCCTTTTGCCTTACACGACTATTGAACTTCGAGGTGTACTTCCACTGGGGCAAATCCTTTTTCACTAGTCTATGGTATGGATGCGGTGCTCCCAGTCAAAGTGGAGATTCCTTCATTAAGGGTTCTGATGGATACTAACCTTGATGAAGCTAAATGGATTCAAACAAGGCTCAACCAACTCAATCTCATCGAAGAGAAGAGCCTAGAAGCCATTTATCATGGTCAGTTATATCAACAACGTCTCAAGAGAGAATTTTACAAGAAGATTCGACATCGAGAGTTCCACACAGGTGACCTGGTTTTAAGGAAGATTCTCCCAGTTCACTCTGATCCAAGAGGCAAGTGGACTCCCAACTATGAGGGGTCGTACATTGTGAAGAAAGCTTTCTTAGGAGGTGCTCTAATCCTGACGGACATGGATGGGGAAGACGTTCCACTTCCAGTCAATTTAGACTGAGTCAAAAAATACTAAGCATAAAAAGACCCACTAAGTCGAAAAACCGAAAGGGCGGCTTAGGCAAAAGTTAGGGCTAAAAAAGAAGAAAAAAAGATAATAACCCGCTAAGTCAAAAACCAGAAAGGGTGGTGTTGTACCCCAAAATTTACCCTCTCATTTTATCAACATTTCTCATCACAAGGCCTTTGGAACTCAAGATCAAGCTAGGGTTTGCTCTGCTCAAGACACCTCCTTGCACTGTTGACCTAAATTAGGGTTTGAATTTGCACAGGGATGTTTTGACCTACAATGCCCAAAGTGACTTTCATACTTCATGTTGGACTCATAAGTTTGCCCATACCAAGTTTCAAGCCTTGAATCAAATTTTTGCCCAGTCAATTGGACAGTTGACCTAGAAATCAGTTGTATTGGGAAAAAAGTCAATTGTGGCCAATTGACAGTCAAACCTCATGAATTTTGACCCACATCAACATTATGAACTCATATGAACCATTTGATCAAGTTTGGATCACAATTTGATCAGATCACCAAAAGGGCAAAATGGTCATTTTTAGGGTTTTGACTGTACAAAGGCAATTTTTGACGGTTTGACCTAACCAATGGCAAATCAAGCTCAACCATGGACTCAAGGACTCAATGAAATTGTCTTGACCCATTCAACAAGTTCAAAAGATCTCAAATACATAGGATTGACAAATGAATTTTTCAGTCAACTGATCAAAATTTGACTGTACACTAAAAAGTTAAACTTTGACTTTTTGGTCAAAATCAAGTGCCAAGAGTCATTTTTCATCAAGACATGTCAAATTATGAAACTTGTTCATCAAGAAACCCAAAATTGCAAATTAGGGTTTAAAATGGAAAAATTTCATAACTTAGAAATTTTCTAAGTTATAAAATTTTCTTATTTTTTCCTAACTTTGTCCCATTTTTTCACCAAGATGAAAATGGATTCAAACAAAACTTAAAACATGAAAGTTGTAGTCCATAAAAAAGTCTACAACTTTTATTCTCAAAGTTTTCTCAAAAGAAGCTTGGATCTCAAGTTATGAGTTTTGGATCAAGGGTACCTAAAACTTTTAACTTAGAGAAATTTTGCCCTAGTTTAGGCAGGATTTTGACCCATCTTCTTGGCCATTTTTCACATAGTTACACTTGGAGTCTTAAGTTTCATTTCAAAGATGGATTATAGTACATGTTACAAGATTTCCAAATTGTCTAAGAACTCCTCAAACACCTTTGTGGTTAGGGAGAATCGAATGCTTGAAGTTGGCAAAAACTCATTTTGTAACCATGGCCAATACATGTTCATACCACTTGCCAAATCTGACCAAACTAGCTTAGTACATAATTACAGGCCTCTAAACCAATTTACACTCAAAAATTGAATGCAAATACATTGGACATTGGCATTATTCTGATCAAGAGAGCATTATACAATGAATATTTCCATTTTGAGCATAAAGGTCACACTTCCATTTTCATAAAGGCAACTTTATGTCAAGTTGCATTTTCTTGAGCGTTGGACTTTTTTCCTTGCAGAAAACAAGTTCCCTAATCTCAGGCATAGTACACCAACTTGAGCATGCTTGTAACTAGCCTGTACAGGCCATAGCTTGGTCAGTTCACATCTTTGCTTTCAAAACAAGTCAAATGGCCAAAAGCTCATAACTTACACATCTGATATATTGAACTAAAACAAAGTTTTCAAACAAGTTTCTAATACCCTTGTAAGCCAGAAGCATGAGCTTTTCACCCCTAAAGCACCCTTATACTCAAAAACCACATTTTCTTGCAAAATAGGGCCAGTTTTGCAAATCACAAGCCACAATCAAATCCCCTCGTGCGTTTTGTCCCAAATCACTTCAAACACATTCTAAACACTACGCCTAAGTTGTCCAGACCATTCACAAGCTACTGTAACTCCATTAACACACATCACCATTTTTGTTTGGAAGCTTTGCAGGTTCAGTTCTGTAGCACGATTCAGGCCACTTCAAAACAAACTAAGCATTGGGAAAGGTTCAGGGGACATCAAGCTAGTTCAAAAGAACCTCAGGCCCTATTGAAAGTTGCTGCATTGTCCAGCTCGAACTCAACTGAAACATGTATTTCATGAACTTCTATCTCTCTATTTAGGAATATTTAAACTTAGGTTTGTGAATGAAAGATATTGTATTCATTGCCCTGAAACCATACATGTGCTTAGTTTTCATTTATACTAATCGTGCTAGGAGAATTTCATCCATGAACTTTCTGAAAAAACTAGGTTAGAAATTAGGGCCATAGAAATTCTCTCTGGTCTTTGAGAGTTAGATTTAATATTTTATATGGTTGAAATCGTTGTTTGATGCTCTACAAGTTTCATGTTTTAAGTTTTGTCAAAAAAGGTCTGAAATAGGAGATACAAGTTTGAACTGGCCATGCGCGCGTTTCTGTTGGACAGAGGAAGAAGATGAAGTAGTTGGGCTAGGCCTGGCTATTTCCTACTTTTGACACCCCCATTTTCAGTTTCACACCCCCTGGCCCATTTCTTTGTATATTTATTATTTTTTGCATTTTAATTTCATTTCTGACTTTATTATTTTATTTCCAAACATAAAAAATGCCTAAAAAACATTTTCATAAATTTTTATATTTTATTTGGTATTTATTTTAATTATTTCCAACATTAAAATGTTTAAATACTTTATATTATTTTGTTAAAACTTAAAAATAATGTAAAAAATACTTTTATTTTCATTTATTATTTTTATTCACATTTGAAAATATTTTCTTGAAATATATACATTTTTGTAAAAATTTATTTTATTTTTTACACACTTATTTTCTTCACATTTGAAAATATTTTCTTGAAATATAAAGAAATGTTTATTTTATTAAAAGCATAGAATAAAAAACACAAAAATAATACATTTTTATTTTTATTGATATTTTATAATAAAAATACTTTTTTTCAATATACTTGTATTTTTGTACATATTGATACATTTTTGTATATAAATATTAAATAATACCATTTCTTTAAGGAATTAGGGTTTACCCTAAAAATAATTAAAATTAACTTTTTATTTATTTCTTTACATTTCTTTCCATGGAAATACTTTACATATCTAAAAAACCTTTTTTGCATAATACATTTTATTTAAATATTTGTTCACTTTGTTTAAATATTGTACATTTAAATTTTGATTGCATTTGATATTCAATTTGGATGTAATAGTAATTAGGGTTTTATATTTCTTGTCAAGATAATCCCCTATCCAAAATTGTACCCCCATCCCCATAATCATGTTGTAATAGCTTAGAGTTTAAATTCTCGCACTTTTACGCTTTCAATTATGCCATGATTAGAGAATTAGGGTTTGTGTGCAAAGTCAAAACCAACAAATAGTTTGACCTAATCAAAGACAAAATGCATGAAAAACAAACACAATGCACACTTGCACCCCTAGGGTTACAATCCACTTGTTGCCTTCAAAAATGGGCCATGGTATACATGTCAAGTACTTGGGCAAAACAAAAACAAAACAAAAGACCATAGTCCCTCGATTATGCTATCTGAGTTGCCTAAACAAAAATGATCAAGTCCCTCAAGAAAATTGCTAAAAATACTTGACACAATTGCTATCATGGTCTATACGATAACTCGCGCCTGTCCCGTTTAACATCCTAACACAAGTTTGTTCACTAAATACAATGGTGAAGCAACACTGTTAAAAGGGTTAAAAACATAAGAAAGATCTTTGAGTAAAATAGGGTAGATATCTCTTAGTTAATTGATCAAAAGCTTGCAAAACATCCTTGCTATTTTCAAAACACACTTCACAACACAATTTCAAAACAATTTCAAAATAAACTTTCAAAACATTGAAAAATCTTTTCAAAAAGACAAACACCTTTGTATATATTCAAACAAGAATCATTACAAAGGTTGCCACAATGATGACCTCTTTTCAAAACGTCTTTCAAAACCACACACAAAGCACCATTTCAAACAATTGAAAAGCAAAGCAAGTGATCTAAACAAGTAACTAAGAGCCCATGGATAACCATGGATAGAAAGGGTTCTAATACCTTCCCTTTCTATAATCTACTCCCCGAACCCAAGAAAACATCTCAAAGGTCTTTCCTGTGCTTTTTGACCTTTTCCTTTGGATAAAATAAAAAGTATGTGGAGACTCTTACTAAACCGAAACATTTGCGAACACAAATGCAAAATCCCAAGTCAGTTCTCTCACCGTATCACAGAACGGGCGACTCTGCTGGGGAATCTTTAAAAGTGGAGTAACCTTAGGGCTTAGATCATCCTTTGCATGCTTATCTTGATTGCTTTGTTTTCTTTACATTTGGTTCTCTTATTTGCGCTTGAAATCCTCTACCCGGATTTGGGAAACATTCATAGGTAAATAGCAATACGTTGTGAAAACTATGCGGGGTATACCGACATGGTTGAAGCAATAGCTATATTAGTGCGACATATTTGTGAGTACCGGTAGCCTTTGAGTCAATCAAAGAGAATACAGGGCCGCTGAGTAATGTCATTAAGCACTAATGAACTCTTAGAACCTTACTTGACCATCTTGTCCTTTTATTAGGGGTAGTGAGATGACCGGCTTTGGTGCAGTCCGAAGTTGGTAGATACTCGATACTACACTCATTGAGGGTTGTTTTCTTGGAATATTTTGGTCTCCAGTTAAGTGGCTAAACCAAAACAATGAACATAGAAAACAATCTAGTGATATTGAGCTCCTTAGAACCCGGTTACTATTTATAGGACAGGTTTGAGCCAACTAAACTCAAGAGGGTACTTACCTATGAAACCTCATGCAAGCCTGAAACTAGGGTTTTGTGTGACGTGTTTGTACATTTGCTTGTGTATACATCATGAACATCATAAAGCATCATATGCCTCCACTAACCATTTCAAGGGTTTGGATCTTCATCTTTGTTCTTGTTTTGTAGGTCATGGAATCTCTTCGCAGGAAAACAATTCAAGTCAACCTTGTGAGAATCCCTCCTCAACTCAAGGAGCTTACTTCCAGGATTCCAGAGAATTCTCTCTTCAGTGAAAGACATGGTAGACTTCTCAACTTGGTCAACTCCAACATTGAAGAAGACTTGGTGAAAGTTCTCTTATAGTTCTTTGACCCCCTACACCACTGTTTCACATTCCCTTATTACCAACTAGTACCCACTTTGGAGGAATTTTCTCAACTCCTGAGAATTCCTATTCTTCATCAACTACCCTAGAACGGTACGGAAACATAACCAAAGCCTGAAGATGTTGCTCAAGCATTACACTTGCAGCCATCTGACATCAAAGGACATTGGGAAACCAGAAGTGGTGTCAAGGGTTTCTTGGCAAAGTTTCTGTTTGAGAAGGCACAAGAATGCTGGAATTCTCTGGATCTACAAGCCTTTGAGGAGATTGTAGCACTTCTCGTCTATGGGTTGGTCTTGTTCCCAAACCCTGATTAGCTTATAGATGTGAATGCTGTCAAAATTTTCATATCTCGAAATCCTGTGCCTACATTGCTTGGGGACATCCTACACTCATTTTACACACGAACAATGAGGAAAATAGGTGTTCTCATGTGTTGTACTCCTCTCTTGGCAAGGTGGTTTATTTCTCACCTTCCGCAATCAGTTTTGAAGAATGAGCAGGGTTTAAGGTGGTCACAACAGTTGATGACCCTCACACATTCTGATGTACATTGGTGTTCTCGGTCCATAGAAAATGTCATCATCATTGATCGTTATGGGGAATTCCATAATGTCCCACTACTTGGCATTAGGGGAGGCATTACCTACAACCACTATTTATCTCTAAGACAGTTTGGATATGCTCTGAGGGATAGCCCTCATGACATGCTGATTCCTGACCTAGTTTTTGACTTCGACAACGATGCGCAAGGACTTCGACAAAGGTTCATCAGAGCTTGGAGGATGCCCAACAAAGTGGATAGTAAGACACTAGGGCACAAGAATTCCATCCCCCTTGAGCCTTATCTCAAGTGGGTACGAACCCGCGCCCAGAATCTTATGATGCCATACCCTCACATTCCCCCCTTGATCAAAGAGCCTGTCATGGAAGGAGAGGTTCCATACACCCTCCTACATCCTGACATGCCAACATCATGGGAAGAATTACAAAATAGTTGGATCCAACTCAAGGAAGAACAAAATACTTTTGAAGCCAGCTTTTATGCCAGTGAGAAGAAGGTTTTGGAGCTTACCCTCTGACTTCATGAGGAAGAAACTCTCAACACTTACATCGCACCAAAGAGGATGCGCAATGTCTTTTTACATTAAGAATTTTGTAATATTTTGCCCATGGGGCACTTATGTACTAACAAATTTCTTCTTAATATGACGTGTGTTCTTTTTGTTTGCAACAAATTTGAATTTATGAATCCTTGATTGCATTACATGAATAACATACCATTCATCATATGCATAAACAGGTCTTCGCACCAGGTTTCCTTATCTTTCTGCTGTTTATTTCATCAAGATGGATTTGGAGCAGACGGTTAAGGATCTGCAAGCACATAATTCTCAATTCCAGCAACTCCTCATGACCTTAGCAAAGGGTCAAGAGGACCTTAAAGCACTGTTGGAGAAAAATAAAGAGAAAAAGAAGAAAAGGCCCGGAGTAGCCACTTTTGGAAGAAGGTTTGAAAGCAATGCTAGAAAAGTTCTCGAGTTACCCTCAACGTCTGATGAAGGGGCTGGTAAAGGAAAAGGAGTTGCGGGACCTTCTGAATCTGAAGTTGAAGAGGAAGAAGAGGAAGAGGATGAAGACTACTCCGAACAACAATATCCCCCAGCGGATGATAAATATAAAAATCTTGAGGATCGATTGGCAGCCATGGAGTTGCAGAGGGTACCTGGTTTAGATTTCGAAGAACTAGGGCTGGTCGCTGGGATCGTCATTCCTCCCAAGTTCAAAGTTCCTACATTTGCTAAGTATGACGGTCTGTCCTGCCCAAAGATGCATCTGAGATCCTATGTCAGAAAGATCCAACCCCACTCACCTGATAAAGACCTATGGGTACACTTTTTTCAAGAAAGTTTGTCAGGCACACAATTGGGCTGGTTCTATCAACTCGAGAGATCAGAGGTTCACAATTGGGAAGAATTAGCTGCTGCTTTCTACCGTCAATACCAATACAACGCTGATTTGGCGCCCACTCGTACTCAACTACAGAGCATGGGTATGACTTCTAATGAGGGATTTAAAGAGTATGCCCAGAAGTGGCATGATCTGGCTGGAAGGGTGCAGCCACCATTGTCGGATAGAGAGCTGGTTGACATGTTTTTAGGGACCCTGTCTGGCCCTTTCTTCAATCATTTAATTGGGAGTTCCTCCGTGGGATTTACCAAACTAATTCTGACCGGCGAAAGGGTCGAGGCCGGTATTAAAAGTGGTAAGATTCAGAAAGATACCTCCGTGTCCACCGCTGTTAAGAAAACCTTCCCAGCTAAGAAAGAAGCTTCTGCTGTTTATTCTCAGAAAAGCCAAGGAAGAATCGAGCATCAGCCAACTGTAGGGGCTGTGATGATTCAAAACTCCTCAACCGATCAACCTAGAAATGATCAACCAAGAGCCAACCAACAAAGAGGAGGAAGGCCCCCTAGGCAGTTCACCAAAATCAATATGACGCCAGCTCAGGTTCTCCCTCATCTGTTGAAGTTAAACCTTGTAACCTTGAAAGATCCGCCACAAAATCCGAATACAATTTCCCCGCTTTATCGCCCCAATGCAAAGTGTGCTTACCACTCTGACAGTGTAGGGCATGATACCAACAATTGTTGGGCTCTTAAGAACAAAATTCAAGACCTGATCGATGCTAAGGAAGTAGAATTCGATGCGCCCGAAAAGCCAAATGTGATTTCTGCTATGATGCCCAAGCACGGTCATAATGTTCATGCCGGTATGGAAGACCTTCATGTTACCAATGTTGCTGACCTTTTGACTCCCTTACCAGTTATTAAAGTGAATTTAATGAGAGCCGTGATATTCCCAGGCTGTGGGAAAGACTGTTACTTTTGTTTAAACATACGAGTTGATTGCCCAATGTTGAAGTCAGGCATCCAACACCTGATGGATACCCAAGAGATACTCTTCCAAAAGACCCCTGTTGATACCTTCACTCCTATTACTCCTGCTACTTTTGCTACTTCAACCAACGATATTGCAATAATAACCATCTTCGACAATCTTCCCAAGGCTTGCAAAAGGCCTGTCAAGATTACGCCCGACCCTAAATTTGTACCATTGAAAATCACTATGCCGGGGCCTGTCCCGTATCAATATAACAAAATGATACCATGGAACTACGGAGGAGAAATCTTCTATCATGGCATCAAACAGATTGAATAAGTCCAAGAGAATTCTGAAGAGGAGACCCCTGATATAGGGAACATTGCAGGAACAAGCAAGATAACTCGCAGCGGACGGATTTTTTCTCCGGAGATTGCTCCTCCTCGAGCAGTTTTCGGACCCTCGAAAGCTTCTGTGCCTGTTAAGCCATTTGTGCAAGGCCCGATAATTGAAGAATTGGATACTTATGAAGTAAGACCATTTGTTGATACTACCAATAAGGGTAAGGGGATACTAGAAGCGCCTGTCAGGACGAAGGCTCAGAATGTGGTAATCCCCGAAACCACCCAGAAAGAAATGGAAGAAATCTTGAAAATAATCAGAAGGAGCGACTACGACATCGTGGAACAGCTAGGGCAGACCCCCTCCAAAATATCCATGTTGGCTCTTCTACTCTGCTCTGAGGCCCATGCTAAGGCCTTAATCAAATTTTTAAAGGCAGCACACGTTCCCCAAGAAACTTCGGCTGACCAGTTTCAGGAGTGCGTGGCCAGCCTTACTGCTGATAATGGTCTTGGTTTTTCCGATGCTGATTTGACTCCCAAGGGAAGGAAACATAACGACGCGCTATATGTCTCAGTTGAATGCAGGGGAACCACCCTCTCCCATGTCTTAGTTGATGTCGGTTCTTCCTTGAATGTGCTGCCGAAGAAAGCGTTAGACCATTTGGACTGCGAAGGATTGACCCTCAAACCCAGTAACATCATTGTTAGGGCCTTTGATGGGTCCAAAAGAATGGTTCACGGAGAGGTTGATATTCCTATCAAAGTAGGCATAGAAGTTTTCAACTCCACCTTTTATGTGATGGACATCCGTCCTTCATATTCGTGTTTGTTGGGAAGACCGTGGATCCATTATGTTGAGGCAGTTACCTCCTATTTAGACCAAATGCTAAAATATCCTGTTAAGGGTAAGATTATAACGGTGCACGGCGAGGAAGAGTACATGATAAGTCACCTCAATTCCTTCCGCTATGTGGAGTTGGATGGAGAGTTCATAGAAACGCCTTTCCAACATTTTGAGGAAGTTTCTCTTGAGATCGCAGTTGCGAAGATAATGGTTGAGGTGCCTATCATTCCCAAGCATGTATCTAGGAAGGCATCTCTCAAGGACGCAGAGGCGGTAATTAAAGAAGGAAAAAGCACAGTGTGGGGGCAACTGCCTGATTTTCCCTATAAGACAGACAAATTTGGACTAGGGTTTACTGCTGCAGGACAGAAGGCCATGCGTCGCTCCAAGGCTGGAGGATCACCCGTCAAAATCACTCACCACGGAATTAATGTTGTAGGGGATGATGATGAAGAGGGCCACTTTGAAGATTGGATCTTTCCCACCGTCGAAGGGGGTTTAAGCAACTGGGAAGAAAAGGATTTTATTCCCATCACCTTCATCAACCAGTAATTTTATCTTTGAACAATTTCCTATTTTGGTCTGTAATAACTAAACAATTCGTACACTATTTTTACCTTATGCCTTGCCCGGGGCATATAGGTCCGTTTGTAAGGGCTTGATTTTCTTCGTTATCATATGCCATGTTTTAATGAACCATTGGACGTTTTCATCTATAAACTGTTGTGTTCATTTTATTTCCTTTTGCATTTTTGTTTAAGGATGGCTATCCCTTACACACACCCACACTCACAAAATGCATGTACCCATCCACTCCGGATTCCATGGGTGACTATTCTTCTTTAGCCTTCGATAACTCTGAAGATTTGGTCAATCATGCTGAGTACGAAGTTGACGAAGACTATGAAGTGCCGGGAGAGTTAGCCAGACTTCTGCAACAAGAAGAGAGGGCTATTCTTCCTCATGAAGAGTTGCTAGAAACCATCAACTTGGGAACAAAGGAAGACAAGAAAGAGGTAAAAATAGGTTCCAACCTGGAGCCAGGTGGCAAAGAGCGTCTAGTGCAATTGTTGAACGAATATGTTGAGATCTTTTCCTGGTCCTATGAAGACATGCCAGGGTTAGATGCAGATATTGTGGTTCATCGTCTCCCTACAAGAGAAGATTGTCCACCGATCAAGCAAAAAGTTCGCCGAATGAGGCCTAACATGTCTGAGAAGATCAAAGCTGAGGTAATTAAGAAATTCAACACTGGCTTTCTGGTTGTTACTTCCTATCCACAATGGGTCGCTAACATTGTGCTCGTGCCTAAGAAGGACGACAAAGTCAGAATGTGTGTGGACTATCGGGATTTGAACAGGGCTAGCCCTAAAGACGATTTTCCATTGCCACACATCGACATCTTGGTTGACAACACAGCTCAACACAAGGTATTTTCCTTCATGGATGGATTCCCGGGATACAACCATATCAAAATGGCCCCCGAGGACATGGAGAAAACTACTTTTGTCACGCAATGGGGTACCTTCTGCTACAAAGTGATGCCATTCGGACTGAAGAATGCTGGGGCAACCTATCAACATGCCATGGTAGCTTTATTTCATGATATGATACATCATGAGATTGAAGTTTACGTAGACGACATGATAGCCCGATCACAGACAGAGGAAGAACACCTTGGTCATCTGCAAAAGCTGTTTGTCAGGTTGAAGGAGTATAAACTCAGACTGAACCCAAGCAAGTGCACTTTTGGAGTTAGGTCTGGTAAACTTTTGGTATTTATTGTCAGCAACAAAGGCATTGAGGTTGATCCAGCTAAAGTAAAGGTTATAAAAGAAATGCCTGCCCCCCGCACTGAAAAGGAGGTTAGGGGATTCTTGGGACGCTTAAACTATATCGCGAGGTTCATCTCTCACCTGACATCTACCTGTGAGCCAATTTTCAAACTGTTGAAGAAAGATCAGGTAGTTGAATGGAACAATGATTGTGAAGTTTCTTTTGATAAGATCAAGGAGTATTTACTAAAACCTCCTATTTTGATGCCACCCGTCGAAGGAAGGCCGTTAATCATGTATCTGACTGTGTTGGAGAATTCAATGGGGTGCGTACTGGGCCAACATGACGAGTCTGGCCGAAAAGAGCATGCCATTTATTACCTTAGCAAAAAGTTTACCGACTGTGAGACTCGCTACTCACTGCTCGAGAAAACTTGCTGCGCTTTGGTATGGGCTTCTCGCCGACTAAGGCAGTATATGTTGACTCATACCACTTTGCTGATTTCCAAAATGGATCCGATCAAGTATATCTTCGAGAAGCCTGCTTTATCTGGAAGAATCGCTAGATGGAAAATGATCCTGACTGAGTATGATATCCAGTATACTACCCAAAAATCTATAAAGGGGAGTGTACTAGTTGACCATCTAGCTCATCAAGCCGTCGAAGATTACCAATCTATGAGATTCGACTTCCCTGACGAGGACATCATGACATTGGACAACATTGAAGGTAAAAGACCGTATGTCGGACCTGAGCAAGGATCCCGATGGACCCTGTACTTTGATGGTGCTTTAAATGCATTTGGAAACAGTATCGGTGCGGTACTCATTTCTCCGGAAGGTTGCCATACACCCTTCACTGCCCGACTTTGCTTCAGCTGTACCAACAACATGGCTGAGTGTGAAGCTTGTATCTTTGGTCTCAAGGCTGCTATAGACTTGGGAATCAAATCTTTGGTCGTATTTGGGGACTCGGCTTTGGTTATCAGTCAAATCAAAAGAGAGTGGGACACTAGACATCCTAATCTTATCCCATACAAGGAACATGTCCTGACATTATTGCCTCGTTTCGAGCAGATTACTTTCTAGCACTTCCCGCGAGAAGAAAATCATCTAGCTGATGCTCTGGCTACAATGTCTTCCATGTTTAAACTCAACTGGGATAACGAGGCTCCCCAAATTACCATCGGGCGAATGGACGAACCTGCGCACTGTCATGAGATTAATACCGAAGAAGTAGTGGAACAACCCTGGTTTCATGAAATCAAAAGGTATCTCCAGACTCGAGAATACCCTGAAGGAGCTTCCGTCAATGACAAGAAGTTCTTAAGGAGATTTGCTGCCAAGTTCTTCCTAAGCAATGGCATCCTTTATAAGCGCAACCATGATTGTATTCTACTTCGTTGTGTGGACAAGGTTGAAGCAGAGTTAATCATGACTGATATACATAGTGGCACATTTGGCACCCACTTAAGCGGACATACGATGGCTAAGAAGATTCTAAGGGCAGGCTACTACTGGTCTACCATGGAAGCTGACTGTCATCAACATTCTTGTACTTGCCATAAATGTCAAGTCTACACCGACAAAGTACATATTCATCCTGTTCCTCTCAACATTCTGACAGCTCCTTGGCCATTCGCAATGTGGGGAATTGACATGATTGGAGAGATCAAGCCTACGGCATCCAATGGACATCGCTTCATCTTGGTCGCTATTGATTATTTTACCAAGTGGGTCGAAGCAGCTTCCTATGCCTCTGTTATAAAGAATATGGTTGCTCGCTTCATTAAGCAGAACCTCATATGCCGATACGGTATCCCCGACAGGATCATCACAGACAACGGTACAAATTTAAACAACACTATGATCACCGCTCTGTGCGAGCAGTTCAAGATTTATCATCACAATTCATCTCCCTACCAGCCGAAGATGAACGGTGTTGTTGAAGCCGCGAACAAAAATATCAAGGAGATCATTCAAAAGATGACAGTCACCTATAAGGACTGGCATGAGATGTTATTGTTTTCTCTGCATGGATATCGTACCACGGCACGTACTTCAATAGGGGCAACTCCATTTTCTTTGGTATATGGCATGGAAGTTGTTCTACCTATGGAAGTTCAGATTCTTTCCTTGAGGATTATGAAGGGTGCCAGTTTGAGTGAAGACGATTGGATTCAGACCCAGCTTGATCAACTTAATTTGATCGACGAGAAGCGAATTACTGCTGTTTGTCATGGTCAGACGTATCAAAAACGAATGATCAAGGCTTTCAACAAGAAAGTCAGGCGTCAGGTATATCAAGTCGGAGATCTTGTAATCAAGCGGATCATCTTACCGCAAAGTGATCCAAGGGGAAAGTGGACTCCTACTTACGAAGGACCATTTGTGATCAAGAGCATCTTTTCTGGTGGGGCAATGATTCTGACCACCATGGACGGCGACGATTTGCCGCACCCTGCGAACGCAGACATAGTCAAAAGATATTACGCATGAAACGACCCGACAAGTTGAAAACCCGAAAGGGCGACTTGGGCAAAAATGGGCATCCCGGTGAACCGAAAACCCGAAAGGGCGGTTCAGGCAAAAATTAGGGATAAAACAAAAAAAAATTATACACACGGCAAGTTGAAAACCCGAAAGGGCGACTTAGGAAAAAAGGGTTTACCGGTGGATCAAAAACCCGAAAGGGCGGTCCGGGCAAAAGTTAGGGAATTAAAGTGTATGACTATGTCTCGTCGGATCACTTTAAGAACAATCTCTTCACCAACAAGCTCCAAGCTACTGATCAATCCAATCATCGGTGGACGAAGCAGCAAATGGACAAGATACTCAGAGTTATGAAGGTTATAGCAGAAAGGGAAACCCATGGAATTGTTACACATAGCCATCTTTCTTTTTGTATAAATTTTTTTCAATTTTTATGACAACATTCTCTTACTAGGATGTCTGTTTCCTTTGTACAAAGATTCATACGAAAGTTAATACAAAAATACTTCAAAGTGCAGAAATTTGCTTGCCTCTCTTTTCTTTTTACACTTATATTTTATTTGAAAAACGTCCAAATGTTTTGTTAAAAAGGCATATGCATTTGAACATGATCACTGCTTACAAATAAAACGAATTTGAGAAAGGATAATTACTGATAGGTTGAGGGTGTAGGAAGATATCCTTGTGCTATTTCAGAAGAAATCCCCTACAGTACACCATTCAGATCCTCAATAAAGCTAAAAATTTGGAGTATATTTCCCCAGCGGAGTTAAATTTAAAGATCCCCAGTGGAGCCCGAAAACCCTGAAATACCTATCCCAAGCGGAGCCAGAATATCATACATATCCCCAACGAAGCCAGAATATTCTAAACCTATTTCCCCAACAGGTTATCTTAAAAAATCTGAAAACCAAGCAGATAACAGTTAACTTCTTGGCTTATCCCCAAATAGGATGCTTCCCCAGTAGATTGGCGTACAGCCCAAGCTCCTGATTTCACCGGCCGAGTAAACATTCTCCCCACAAAGTTATCTCCTGGCAGATCGAAGATTCTCGGTCTCATTTCTCCAAGCAGAAGCCTCCCAGGTTTTAACCCCCTAGTAGAGATTCTCGGAGTTATCCTTATTTCCCAGGAAAGTCATGAAGGATTCTCATTCCCCGCAGAAGTTGTCAAAGACTTTTTAATTCCCAGCAGCAGTCAAGAATTTATTTCCCCCGACAGCGGTCAAAGATTTTATTATCTCCAGTTATCTGGGACTTATTTTCCTCAGCAAGACAACTCTCCAGCTTACATGTGCATACATTACATTCATATATCATAGACAGTTGATGAAACACATCTTACAACATCATACATCACAATATCATTTATTCTGAGAGCATCATTTGCTTCATACATATCATGCATTGCATACAACTAACCTTTTCCTTTCAGGAAGGATCCTCACAAAAAAATTTTTTTTTTCAAGCGACAAAACTTTTACTTCAGTTGAATTATGGACGAGTTCCTAAATCTCAGCAAAGTGTTTCCTCAGTTGAATTACAGGCAGGTTCCTAAATCTCAGCATGGATATTTTCTCAGTCGAATTACGGGCAGGTTCCTAAATCTCAATAAAACTTTTAATTCAGTTGAATTACGGACGAGTTCCTAAATCTCAGCAAAGTATTTCCTCAGTTGAATTACGGGCAGGTTCCTAAATCTTAGCATGGATGTTTTCTCAGTCGAATTACAAGCAGGTTCCTAAATCTCGACAAAACTTTTACTTCAGTTGAATTACAGACGAGTTCCTAAATCTCAGCAAAGTATTTCCTCAGTTGAATTACGGGCAGGTTCCTAAATCTCAGCATGGATGCTTTCTCAGTCGAATTACGGGAAGGTTCCTAAATCTCGACAAAACTTTTACTTCAATTGAATTACGGACGAGTTCCTAAATCTCAGCAAAGTATTTCCTTAGTTGAATTATGGGCAGGTTCTTAAATCTCAGCATGGATGTTTTCTCAGTCGAATTACGGGCAGGTTCCTAAATCTCGACATAACTTTTACTTCAGTTGAATTACGGATGAGTTCCTAAATCTCAGCAAAGTATTTCCTCAGTTGAATTACGGGCAGGTTCCTAAATCTCAGCATGGTTGTTGTCTCAGTCGAATTACGGGCAGGTTCCTAAATCTCGACAAAACTTTTACTTCAGTTGAATTACGCATGAGTTCCTAAATCTCAGCAAAGTATTTCCTCAGTTGAATTACGGACGAGTTCCTAAATCTCAACAGAGACGACCCGCCAGCGGAATGACGGACGACGAAGCTCCAGAAATTCTACTACTCTCAACAAAGATTAGCTTTTTCCAACAGGATCCCCCTCAACAACAGATATACAAGCTCTATCTAAGGAATCTCTTACGCGATATACACTCCTTAATATGGAATCCTTAAGCCCATCCCCTCGCCATCCATCTCTAAATGGAATCTTTAAGCCAATTCCCTCTGTTACAATTTGACGAGTGCAAATTTACGGGCACTCTAGTGTCCAATCCTCTTTTACCTTCGAGTCACGAAAGGCAAGCCTGCCAATATAACTCTTCAGGTTCAAGAAGATTGAACAGGGGCAGTTGTTGTACCCCAAAATTTTCCCTCTCATTTTATCAACATTTCTCATCACAAGGCCTTTGGAACTCAAGATCAAGCTAGGGTTTACTCTGCTCAAGACACCTCCTTGCACGGTTGACCTAAATTAGGGTTTGAATTTGCACAAAGATGTTTTGACCTACAATGCCCAAAGTGACTTTCATACTTCATGTTGGACTCATAAGTTCGCTCATACCAAGTTTCAAGCCTTGAATCAAATTTTTGCCCAGTCAATTGGACAGTTGACCTAGAAATCAGTTGTATTGGGGAAAAAGTCAACTGTGGCCAATTGACAATCAAACCTCATGAATTTTGACCCACATCAACATTATGAACTCATATGAACCATTTGATCAAGTTTGGATCACAATTTGATCAGATACCAAAAGGGCAAAATGGTCATTTTTAGGATTTTGACTGTACAAAGGCAATTTTTGACTGTTTGACCTAACCAATGGCAAATCAAGCTCAACCATGGACTCAAGGACTCAATGACGTTGTCTTGACCCATTCAACAAGTTCAAAAGATCTCAAATACATAGGATTGATAAATGAATTTTTCAGTCAACTGATCAAAATTTGACTGTACACTAAAAAGTCAAACTTTGACTTTTTGGTCAAAATCAAGTGCCAAGAGTCATTTTTCATTAAGACATGTCAAATTATGAAACTTGTTCATCAAGAAACCCAAAATTGCAAATTAGGGTTTAAAATGGAAATTTTTCATAACTTAGAAATTTTCTAAGTTATAAAATTTTCTTATTTTTTCCTAACTTTGTCCTATTTTTTCACCGAGATGCAAATGGATTCAAATAAAACTTACAACATGAAAGTTGTAGTCCATAACAAAGTCTACAACTTTGATTCACAAAGTTCTCTCAAAATAAGCTTAGATCTCAAGTTATGATTTTTGGAACAAGGGTACCTAAAACTTTTAACTTCGAGAATTTTGCCCTAGTTTAGGCAGGATTTTGACCCATCTTCTTGGCCATTTTTCATATAGTTCCACTTGGATTCTTAAGTTGAATTTTAAAGATGGATTATATTATATGTTTCAAGATTTCCAAATTGTCCAAGAACTCCTCAAACACCTTTGTGGTTAGGGAGAATCGAATTCTTGAAGTTGGCAAATACTCACTTTGTAACCATGGTCAATACATGTTCATACCACTTGCCAAATCTGACCAAACTAGCTTAGTACATAATTACAGGCCTCTAAACCAATTTACACTCAAAAATTGAATGAAAATACATTAGACATTGGCATTGTTCTGATCAAGAGAGCATTGTACAATGAACATTTCCATTTTGAGCATAAAGGTCACACTTCCATTTTCATAAAGGCAACTTTATGTCAAGTTGCATTTTCTTGAGCCTTGGACTTTTTTCCTTGCAGCAAACAGGTTCCCTAATCTCAGGCATAGTACACCAACTTGAGCATGCTTGTAACTAGCCTGTACAGGCCATAGCTTGGTCAGTTCACATCTTTGCTTTCAAAACAAGTCAAATGGACAAAAGCTCATAACTCACACATCTGATATATTGAACTAAAACAAAGTTTTCAAACAAGTTTCTAATACCCTTGTAAGCCAGAAGCATGAGCTTTTCACCCCTAAAGCACCCTTATACTCAAAAACCACATTTTCTTGCAAAACAGGGCCAGTTCTGCAAATCACAAGCCACAATCAAATCCCCTCGTGCGTTTTGTCCCAAATCACTTCAAACACATTCTAAACAATACACCCAAGTTGTCCAGACCATTCACAAGCTACTGTAACTCCATTAACACACATCACCATTTTTGTTTGGAAGCTTTGCAGGTTGAGTTCTGTAGCACGATTCAGGCCACTTCAAAATAAACTAAGCATTGGGAAAGGTTCAGGGGACATCAAGCAAGCTCAAAAGAACCTCAGGCCCCATTGAAAGTTGCTGCATTGTCCAGCTCGAACTCAACTGAAACAGGTATTTCATGAACTTCTATCTCTCTATTTAGGAACATTTAGACTTAGGTTTATGAATGAAAGATGTTGTATTCATTGCCCTGAAACCATACATGTGCTTAGTTTTCATTTATATTAATCGTGCTAGGATAATTTCATCCATGAACTTTCTGAAAAAACTAGGTTAGAAATTAGGGTCAGAGAAATTCTCTCTGGTCTTTGAGAGTTATTTGAGAGTTAGATTTAATATTTTATATGGTTGAAATTGTTGTTTGATGCTCTTCAAGTTTCATGTTTTGAGTTTTGTCAAAAAAGCGCTGAAACAGGAGATACAAGTTTGAACTGGCCATGCGCGCGTTTCTGTTGGACAGAGGAAGAAGATGAAGTAGCTGGGTTGGGCCTGGCTATTTCCTACTTTTGACACCCCCATTTTCAGTTTCACACCCCCTGGCCCATTTCTTTGTATATTTATTATTTTTTGCATTTTAATTTCATTTCTGACTTTATTATTTTATTTCCAAACATAAAAAATGCCTCAAAAATATTTTCATAAATTTTTACATTTTATTTGGTATTTATTTTAATTATTTCCAACATTAAAATGTTTAAATACTTTATATTATTTTGTTAAAACTTTAAAATAATGTAAAAAATACTTTTATTTTCATTTATTATTTTTATTCACATTTGAAAATATTTTCTTGAAATATATACATTTTTGTAAATAATTTATTTTATTTTTTACACACTTAATATATTTAATATATATATATATATATATATATATATATATATATATATATATATATATATATATATATATATATATATATATATATATATATATATATATATATATATATATATATATATATATATATTATATATATATATATATATATATATATATATATATATATATATATATATATATATATATATATATATATATATATATATATATATATATATATATATATATATATATATATATATATATATATATATATATATATATATATATATATATATATATATATATATATATATATATATATATATATATATATATATATATATATATATATATATATATATATATATATATATATATATATATATAATATATATATATATATATATATATATATATATATATATATATATATATATATATATATATATATATATAATATATATATATATATATATATATATATATATATATATATATATATATATTATATATATATATATATATTATATATATATATATATATATATATATATATATATATATATATATACTTTATTTTATTAAAAGCATAGAATAAAAAACACAAAAATAATACATTTTTATTTTTATTGATATTTTATACTAAAAATACTTTTTTTCAATATACTTGTATTTTTGTACATATTGATACATTTTTGTATATAAATATTAAATAATACCATTTCTTTAAGGAATTAGGGTTTACCCTAAAAATAATTAAAATTAACTTTTTATTTATTTATTTATATTCTTTCCATTGAAAATACTTTACATATCTAAAAAACCTTTTTTGCATAATACATTTTATTTAAATATCTGTTCACTTTGTTTAAATATTGTACATTTAAATTTTGATTGCATTTGATATTCAATTTGAATGTAATAGTAATTAGGGTTTTATATTTCTTGTCAAGATAATCCCCTATCCAAAATTGTACCCCCATCCCCATAATCATGTTGTAATAGCTTAGAGTTTAAATTCTCGCACTTTTACGCTTTCTATTATGCCATGATTAGAGAATTAGGGTTTGTATGCAAAATCAAAACCAACAAATAGTTTGACCTAATCAAAGACAAAATGCATGAAAAACAAACACAATGCACACTTGCACCCCTAGGGTTACAATCCACTTGTTGCCTTGAAAAATGGGCCATGGTATGCATGTCAAGTACTTGGGCAAAACAAAAACAAAACAAAAGATCATAGTCCCTCGATAACGCTATCTGAGTTGCCTAAACAAAAATGATCAAGTCCCTCAAGAAAATTGCTAAAAATACTTGACACAATTGCTATCATGGTCTATACGATGACCCGCGCCTATCCCGTTTAACATCCTAACACAAGTTTGTTCACCAAATACAATGGTGAAGCAACACTGTTAAAAGGGTTAAAAACATAAGAAAGATCTTTGAGTAAAATAGGGTAGATATCTCTTAGTTACTTGATCAAAAGCTTGCAAAACATCCTTGCTATTTTCAAAACACACTTCACAACATAATTTCAAAACAATTTCAAAACAAACTTTCAAAACATTGAAAAATCTTTTCAAAAAGACAAACACCTTTGTATATATTCAAACAAGAATCATTACAAAGGTTTCCACAATGATGGCCTCTTTTCAAAACATCTTTCAAAACCACACACAAAGCACCATTTCAAACAATTGAAAAGAAAAGCAAGTGATCTAAACAAGTAACTAAGAGTCCATGGATAACCATGGATAGAAAGGGTGCTAATACCTTCCCTTTCTATAATCTACTCCCCGAACCCAAGAAAACATCTCAAAGGTCTTTCCTGTGCTTTTTGACCTTTTCCTTTGGATAAAATAAAAAGTCGGTGGCGACTCTTACTAAACCGAAACATTTGCAAACACAAACGCAAAATCCCAAGTCAGTTCTCCCACTGTATCACAGGTGGCTTAGGAAAAAATGAGTATCCCGGTGGATTGAAAACCCGAAAGGGCGATCCATGCAAAAATTAGGAACAAAAGCGAGAGACTGTAGTATGAAAGTTCTTCACGAATAACAAGTACACCCTCCTAACACGGGAAGGATCAATTCAACTATTATCCTTCAGAAGCACAACACTAGGATGATCTGGGATATGGGAACTATAGCAATGTCGGTTTTAATGGAATTTTAAGATTTTCTTATTGCCATTTTACCTATTGTATTTTGTCTTTTCTTTGCAACTTCCTCATTTAGGAGTTGTTTCCATGTATGAATGCCTATTCACAGGCCAAACTCATTAATAAAAATGGACCCTTCCACTAAAAAGTCTTTGTTATGTCCTTTTACTTTATTTTTTATATGTGAATTGTGATTTAAATTCTTTGTTAAGCATTGCATTAAAAACAATAAGACAATAATAATCACAAGTTAAGATGTGAAACACGACGCTACATGGATATGAAGGCATCCCAAGGGAATTCCATGGAGTTCAAGTATTATTTTTCTATGCAGGTAGCATGTCGTAACGGTCACCTCGACCAAGATTTTGTCCTTGTCACCTCCTTACAGACGTTTGAGCACCCGATTCTCCAACATTGAGAAACTTGGGGAATTTGATGAGATCCATGTCTCTACTCAGTCATTCACAAAAATTCCAACATGTGAGGAAAGTCAGATCAAGCTACTCCTCCTTGGCAAGATTTAATCCCCAGTGAACTCGACAAGGCTATAACTCAATTCTCAAAGTTTTCGAGCACCAATCTGTATTGGCATCTCAAGACAACGGGCAACGGATCCCAATGAGCCTAATATTTTGCATTCTGCATACAATAATCATCATGACATATTACATTGCATCCTAAAATGCATAGCATATTCATCAAAATGGATCATCATGCCACACTTCAAAATGCATATGAAGCGTGACCCAGATTTGGTACCTTGGACGAAAGCCCCAAATCAATAAAACATCCCCACCAAGAATATCATCCTCATAATTCCTGGTTAACATTTGTCATTACACTACCAACCAAAATAATCATAGTGCCAGTACATTGTACTCCCCAACTCTCAAAACTCACATTATCTTATCTAGGGTCGTAGGTCATCCGTAGATCTTACCCTCACATTATCTTTTCTAGGGTCACAGGTCATCTGTAGATCTTACCCTCACGTTATCTTTTATTGGGTTGTAGTTCATCCGTAGATCTTACCCTCGCGTTATCTTATCTAGGGTCGTAGGTCATCTGTAGATCTTACCCTCATGTTATCTTATCTCGGGTCGTAGGTCATCCGTAGATCTTACCCTCACGTTATCTTTTCTTGGGTCGTAGATCGTCCATAAATCTTACCCTTACTTTATCTTTTCTTGGGTTGTAGGTCATCCGTAGATCTTACCCTCACATTATCTTTTCCTGGGTCGCAGGTTGTCCGTGGATCTTAACCTCGTGTTATCTTTTTTGGGTCGTAGGTCGTCTTTAGATCTTACCCTCACGTTATCTTTCTAGGGTCGTAGGTCGCTCGTAGGTCTTACCCTCACGTTATCTTTTCCCGAGTCATAGGTCATTCGTGGATCTTACCCTCGTGTAATTTTTTTCTAGGGTCGTAGGTCGCCCGTAGATCTTACCCTCACTTTATCTTTTCTAGGGTCGTAGGTCATCCGTAGACTTCACCCTCACATTATCTTTTCCCAGGTCATAGGTCGTCCATAGATCTTACCCTTACTTTATTTTTTCTAGGGTCGTAGGTCATCCGTAGACTTTACCCTCACGATATCTTTTCCTGGATCGTAGGTCATCCCTAGATATTACCCTCATTTTATCCTTTATCTTGGGTCATAGATCATATTCCGATCTTTACCCATTGTCTTTATCTCTCTTTTTGGGTCGTAAATCCTACACGATAGATTCTCCGCTATCATTGAGTTCTACCCATCGCCTTTAAGTTTTCATGTTGTCATTAATCCTACTTCCATTCACCACGACATCACCAACCATATCTTTTCAGTCACTTTGATTCCCACTTCCATGAGAATCTTATATTGGCACCATTACCCCAGTACAAGCTATTATTATTCAAACCTCCTTTACCCATCATGACCAGTTCACCTGAAAATTCATTTTTTTTCATCCCCCAACAGACGTCACAAATAAATAACACTCACATCATCTCTCTAGGACAAATTTCAGGTCCTGGTATTTAATCATATTCTACCTTGAACTTTCAAAAGGCTAACACCAATCTCACCTTCAGGTTTAAGACGATTAAATAGGGGCAGCTGTCATACCCCAAATTTGTCCTACCTTTTACGTTTGTCTAGCTTAGGCTTTTCATATCATCTGCATACATTCTACTAGATTCATCTGCATAGTGCACATTCATCCATAAAACATATTAGTTAAAAATAATTAATGCTCATGCAAGCTAGGGTTTTTCAGTGGTTTGAGGCTTCTACATTCAATACAGTTGATTTCTCTGTTACGAGGCCAATTCTCATTCAAATTCTTCAGACCCTGGATTAGGGTTTATTTCCCTATTGTTTATCAAGAGACTAGGGTTTTAGATCCCTGGTTATTGTGAAATGTTTCTTTCATCTTCTTAAAAGACAACTCAAGATCAAGTGTATGTCTTCCTTCATCCTTAGGTTTTCTACATTGCTTCATTTGAAATCATGTTGAATTAGGGTTTTGATGGTAATATACTTCTTCATCCAATACGCATCTAAGGTAAGAGGAATAAGGTTTTAGCCATGGTGTTTGAGGTTGTTAATTCATCAACTTCCGTTCATCAAAGATATTCTTATGTGCTTCAAATCTTATCTTCATCTTCAATATGCATTCAAAGCGTTTGTCATTTTGTTGCTCATCCAGTCAAGGCATCATTGCTCTCTCATGTCTTTATTGCACGTAGTGCGAGTCGTTGTTAAGATGGAAGTCAAGTTTCCATTAAGAATTGAAGATATGATTTGGAAAGTATTTTTTGTACCCTAAAATTTGCCCTCCCATATTCTTCAAAGTTTGCCAAGAATCATCTTCAATTGGTTCAAGGCTACTCAAGGGTTGCACAGTCCAAATGCCTCATAAGCCAATCAAAATTAGGGTTTTGGTTCTCTCAAGGAATTTGAGGTTTTAAATGGTCCAATCAAGTCTCATAGGCCTATATACATTTTCAAGCATCTACATGTCAAGTCTCAAGACTCACAATGCCAGTTTGCACAGTCAAAAGCCCTATTTGGTTCACAATCAACTGTAGGGGTAAAATGGTCATTTGACAGTCAAAAGTTAGAATTTTTGGTCAACATCTTATTTTGAGTCCACAATCATCATTTGATCAAGTCTTGATCATGATTCCACAAGGATGGCTCAAAAATCATCAAGATGCAAAAGTTTCTATTTTTGGACAGTAGAAAAGTCAACTGTATATTGACCAAGGCATAACTTTTTCATGGTTCATCAGAAAAATCCTATCCAATGCTCATTTTGAAGGGGATGTCATTTCCTACAACTCATCTTCACATTCCAAGTTCTAGAAATGCTCTCACAAAAAGTTATCAATTTCTATATTATAGGTCAATTTCAAAAGTCAACAAAAATGCACTTTAAGTCAAAGACAATAACTTGAGATTTGTAAATCCAAATGACATGGAACCAAAGGAATTGGTTAGAGGACTTCAAGACCTTTCCAAAATGTCCAAGAACATGTTCATATGATCAAAATTGAGCAAGATATGCATTGGAGAAGTTAGGAAATTTTTGTGAATTTGCAAAAGTCAACTTTGCTCAAAACACATCATTTTTGCTAATGGGCCTCAAATTTCTTCTTGAAACTTTGTCCAAGGCTTATGCACGACCCATTGAGATTAAATTGAATTATTTTATTATTTTTTATTAATTAATTGAATTTTTAATCAATATTAATTCATTTAATTGTAGGAAAATATCAAGATATGATTTCTCAATCTTTTTGTGAGGCAAATATGACCAATATATGTTGGAGATTTTGTGTGCACATCAAGGGGACAAGGATCTCCAAGTTTGGCAAGATTTTTCAATCAAAAAGATTGAAAAATATTTGATTGAAAATCAAATATACAAATTATAATTCCATGGATCGTTTGCCCAAGGATTTAACCTAATACAGTCCTCTATATGTACAGAACCTAACCCTATTCATGTGGACGAGAATTTGCTGCCAGGAAACCATAATCACATTGAAAAAAATTCAAGAAAAAGTCAAAACTGATTTCCATATTCCAACACGATTTTAAGGCATTTGTTGATTTCAATACATTGCTGGAGGTGTGAGGAACCTTTTGCAATCAAATTCACACGCCAGAACTCAAGAAATCGCTCTACACAGACCCACGGTTTGATGATTTTTTTCATAATCGAAACTCATAATTCATAAGCATTTGATGTGATTTTTTGCTTGTTTTGTATTGTTAAAGACCACAGGAAACTAATGGCATAAGCTAATTGGATTATGGTGTACAGAATCATGAGTTGCCATGTTCAAATTCTAGGGTTCATAAACCTTCGAATTGGGGATTTCCAGCACAGAAAAAATTAGACCTCAAGAGACCTATGGTTGAAGTCGTCAAGTCCAGACGAATCAAACACCATGCTCGCGAAACATTTATGTGCATCAGGGGCCTATTCGTTATTTTTCGCCGTCCTGTTTAGTGGGGGTTAAAAACCCCCGCTATCTATTTGTTATTTTGCAAGTTTAATAAAGAAGACGACTGCGTGTTTACACGTGATTGGCTGGTTTGAATGAGACGCGCGTTTTTTTATTTTGATAGCATATGAATTAATTTTGCTATATTATAATTAATTGTCATTATACTAACAGATGCAACGTAATGGCGTAGTGGAAGGTGATGTGGTTGGTAACCATTGGGACCTGGGTTCGATTCCCAGGTCCACCCAAATGCTCTATTATTTTTCTTTACAGGTTCCCATGCAAGCTTTCCAATGTGTTTCACCATGTACCTCACAACCAAGCGCGCCAAGTGGCCACTCTCACAGATCTGATGGTCATGAGGTGCAGACTACCATGCTCCTGGTCAACCCACGCATAGACAAGCAGAAAGGTCAAACGGACTGGCCAACAAATGGGCCTTGGAATTGCTAACAAACTCCTAATCTGGCCCAGCACCCCCCTGGTTTTCTTTACTCTTTTTTTTTCTTTTCTATTTCAATTTCTACTTAATTGCTTTATTATTAATTATTATTATTACTTAATTAACTTAATTAATTATTTTCACAATAAATTCAGAAACTTAAAATGTTATTTATTTTTATTATTTATTAATTTCACTATTAGTTATTATTTTGTAAATAAATTCTAATTAATTAGTTTAGTTGTTTAATTAGGACAATTTTAATCTTTTTCATAATAAATAAAATTAATATAGAAATTAGGGTTTTTATTAACTTGAGATTTTATTTTATTTTTATTTTCATTAAAAAACTAAAAAATACTTTTTCTTTTAATTAATTAATTAATTAGTAAAATAGGTTTAATATTTAATTAAATGCAAAAAAGGGACTAAATTCAATTCTTTTCTCAAAAAGGGTCAAAACCCTAAGGACGTCCTGATTCAATTTCTTTTGTGCGCACTTTATTATTTTGACCATATTATTGTATCTGCTTTGAGGATGTAATAGATAATTAAGACTTTTATCGCTTTCTTTATTTTCTCGCTTTTATTTTCAAGGGTTATGTTTTTGGCGATGTAAATACCCGACGCCTTGTAATAGCGTAGATTCAATTTTCCGCAATTTACTTTCCGCGCAAATTATTAACTGTTAATTATGCATGCAAGACTTGTCTGAAAAATAAAATCAACCCGTAGCTCACAATAATACATGTGCAAAGACAATTAACATGAAACTTGACACACATGCACATGCCACTCCTAGGGTACGTCTCACTTGGTTGCCTCGAGGTGGTCATTGAGTATAGGGTGTTTTAGAGGTCGCCCTCCTGTCTAAAGATCCAGTTGCCTCGAAACGGTTGCCTCGGATAAAAAGCATCTTGGACATTAGGGTTACCGCTAAGGCGTCCTACTATTGCTTTGGTGACCACACATTTCCCTATAATCGAATTGACCCGAATAACTCCAACGACGGTGCTACCTACTTCTCAATAGTGGGATAGTACTGTCTAAAGGACTCTTACACAGCTTAATTCCTTAGAGTAGGTAGATTTCTCCTGGGTACTTGCTCTTTCAAAAACAAAAAAAATAACTTTTCGCACCTACACTTTCAAAAGTTTTCAAACAAATACTTCATACACTCTTGAGGACTGATACAAGAGTTACCTAGAAGTTTTTCAAACTAAACTTTTTCAAAACCCACAAACACTTGAAAAGCAAACAATTTTTGAAAACATAGTGAGCAAGTACCTAAGAGCCCGTGGATAACCACGGATAGAAAGGGTGCTAACACCTTCCCTTTCTATAATCTACCTCCCGAACCTAAGAAACATCTCGAAAAGGAATTTTGTTGTGCTTTTGTCCTTTCCTTGTTGGAGAAAATAAAAGACGGTGGCGACTCTTGCTTACCGCGACATTTTGCAAAACGCAAACGCAAACCAGCATTCCAAAACAGTCAGTTCTATTTCCACCGATCACAGAACTGGCGACTCTGCTGGGGACATTTATAAGTGAGGTGTACCTTAGGATTAGACCACTCTTATGTTTTCAATTGTATGTCTTGATTGCTTTTATATTTGTGGGCTTGCATCGGAGTTTCATAGATCCTAACCCGGATCTGGGGAATACCCTTTAGGTAGCATAAGCTATGAAGGACCTGTCCGGCGTAGACCGACACGGGTGAAGCAGTAGCTACGTTGGTGTGACACCTTGGTCTGTACCGATATCCCTTGTGTTAGAACGAGGAGAATATGGGTCTTCTGAAGAGTCATTAAGCACCAACCGACCTTAGAACCCTAAATTGACCCAACTTTGCCATAGAACAGTAGCAGTATGCTACACTCATTGAGGCTAAACTCTCGTGATGGTTCTGGCCGCAAGAAAAGATTGCGACGCTGGAGTTATGACCGATTGAGGGTAGTCAGTGATATTGAGATCCTCTAGAACCCGGTTACTATTTTCTAGGACAGGTCTTAACCAACGAATCTGAAAGAGGGTAGTACCTAAACTTCATGCTGGCCTAAACTCTAAGGGTTGTCTTGTGTGACTTGTGTGCCTTATCATGTTTGCCTTTGTGAATACTTGTGGTGTGCTTTACCATGACATCATACCATCATAACATTGCATGCATCCTGCATAAGGACTAACCCGTTTCAAAGACAAGAGGGTTTCATCTTTGCTCTGTTTTGTAGGACATCATGATGCCAGTGTGAAGGAATACTATCCGGCTCAACTTTGTTCACCCACCTGATTTGCTTAAAGAGTTGGTTGACAGAATTCCAAATACTACTTCCTTCATCCAGAGGCATGGTTCGCTTCTCGATTTAGTCACTTCAAAGTGGGACCAACAACTGATGAGTGTCCTGACCCAGTTTTATGATCCCCTGTACCATTGCTTCACCTTTCAAGACTTCCAGCTGGTCCCTACCCTGGAAGAATTCTCTGATTTGCTTGGTATCCCTATCTTGGATCAGACTCCGTTCCCTGGTTGGGAAAAGACTCTTAGGCTTGAGGAGATTGCTGCAGCCCTTCCCTTGACCACCAAAGAGGTAATGGATAACTGGGTGACTAAAAGCGGAGTTAAGGGCTTTTTGGCTAAGTTTTTGATTGGTAAAGCTAACAGTTTCTGGAATGACTTAGACTTCAGGGCGTACGAAGACATTCTGGCTCTCTTAATCTATGGTCTGGTTCTGTTTCCAAATCCTGATAACTTTGTCAATATCAATGCCATAAGGATCTTCATGTCTCGGAACCCTGTGCCCACTCTCTTGGGTGATATCCTGCAACAACTCTATGCTCGTACTGCCCGAAGACGGGGAACTTTGTGGTGTTGTGCTCCTTTGTTAGCGAGGTGGTTTATTTCGCACCTCCCTAAGTTCGTCCTAAAGAATAAAGAAGGAAGAGGCTGGGCTCATAGGATAATGTCTCTCACTGATAATGACATCATTTGGACTCTCAGAGGTTTAGATGAGGTGGCTGTTATTGATCGTTGCGGAGAGTATCCTAATGTTCCATTGATCGGTACCCAGGGAGGAATCTCTTATAATCCATGTTTAGCTCTCCGACAGTTTGGAAGAGCCAGAAGAGCAGGACCTCATGAGATGTTGGTACCTCACATCAGTTTTGAGTTTCATGTAAATAGTGACGAGCTACGCCGTAGATTCATCACAGCTTGGGACAGAATTCACAAAGCTGACCCACATGAGTTGGGACCAAAGACTTCTCTGCCTATGGAATCCTATTACAGATGGGTCCGCATCCGTGCTCAGAAGTTAGGTATGCCATATGAAGCTGTCAGGCCTATTATTCTTGAATTTCCTGATAGAGACGGGGTTCCTCCAACTGTACTCCCTCCTCAGATACCCACTGATGTTGATATACTAAAGAGGTCTTGGGCGCAACTACAGGAAGAACGGGATTCTTATCGGGAAAGATTCAATGAACAAGAATAGAAAATCCAGAAGTTGACCAAGTAATTGGAGAATGAGCGGATCCTGAATGACTATATTCGTACTGAGAAGAAAAGGCCGTGGGAGCAGTGATGAGCCTTGGATGCTTCCTTTACAGCTTTTATTTCCTTTTCAGTATTTCCATTTATGTAACGCCTAAGGGCAATTTGTTGAACAATTTAAAGTTTGAATCTAATAAAGTGTGTTCCCTTTTTGTCTACAAAGTTGAATCCCGCTTGTCTTTGAAAACATAAATCATACGCATTCCATGCATCATATGCATAACAGGTACCCTTTTTCTACAGGTTGCTTAATCTTCTTCACTGTTTATTTCAGAAATCATCATGTCTTCCGAGCCTACTACTGAACAAGCTATCAAGGCCCTCCAGGCCCAGAACGCCCAGTTCCAAGAGTTGGTCATGAGCTTAGCCCAGGGTCAGCAAGAGTTGAAGACTCTGCTTTTGAAGAAGAAGAAGAAGAGGAATGTGTTGTTCAACACTGGACGCAGATATGGGAATACACTGCAGAATAAGGTTGATCTGGCTACCTCCTCTGTAGGGAAAGATAGTCCCCAAGGGGGAAGGGTTCCTAGGCCCGTGGTCTCCGACAACGAGACAGATTATAAGGATGAGCAGTACCCTCCTGTAGAGGACAGGTACAAGCAGCTGGAGGACCGTTTAAGTGCTATGGAGATCCAACATGTGCGCAGGTTGGATTTTGGAGACCTAGGTCTATCTTCTGAGGTGGTGATTCCCCACAAGTTCAAGGCACCTGCTTTTGCAAAGTAAGACGGAGCTTCCTGCCCTAAGCTGCATCTCAGATCATATGTGAGGAAGATCCAACAGTATACAGCTGACAAGAATCTATGGATCCATTTCTTCCAGGATAGTCTTTCAAGGACTCAACTCGAATGGTTCTATCAGCTGGATGGAGCCAGTATTCGAAACTGGGAGGACTTGGCTACTGCGTTCTACAAGCAGTATCAGTATAATTCCGACCTCGCTCCTACGCGTACCCAACTCCAGGTTATGTCGCTAGGGACGGGTGAAGGATTCAAGGAGTATGCGCAAAAGTGGAGAGACCTGGCTGGAAGGGTGCGGCCACCTTTGACTGACCGTGAACTCGTTGACATGTTCTTGGGGACCCTGTCTAGTCCTTTCTTCAACCATCTGATTGGTAATTCTTCTGCTGGGTTTACGGATCTGATCTTGACTGGTGAGAGGATAGAAGCTGGTATCAAGTCTAGGAAGATACAGAAAGGGGCCTCCGCGAGCTCTGAAAAGAAGCCCTTTAAGAAGGAATCTAGTGCTGTTTATGGGTCGAGGAGACAAATTAAACCGGAACGCCGCCAAACTGTCAACGGGGTCGTAATCTCAAAGCCTGCTGCTGCTCCTCAGCAATATAACCAACCAAGGGTTGAGAGACCCAAAAGGCAGTACACTTGGCTCAGTATGACCCTGTCTCAGATATTGCCGCAACTACTGTCAACCAATCTGGTAACTGTCAAGGAAGCTCCAAAGGTTGTGAACACAACATCTCCAAAGTACAACCCCAACACCCGCTGCGCTTATCACTCTGACAGCCCGGGGCATACTACGGATGATTGTTGGGCTCTGAGGAATAAGGTTCAGGACCTTATTGATGCTAAAGAAATACAGTTCGAGGCGCCCGAAAGGCCCAATGTTGTGACTGCTCCCATGCCCCAGCATGGAGTGAATGCTGTAGAGGAAGACATGTATGTAGCCTCCGTGGATGATATTGTTACTCCGTTGTTGACTGTCAAAAGGAACCTGTTGCTAGCCGGTTTATTTCCGAGATGTGGTAAAGGTTGCCTTCTATGTTCTGTTTCACCTGTTGGTTGTCCTTTGTTGAAATCAGGTATCCAAAGCCTGATGGATAATAAAGAGATCTTGTTCGAGAAGATTGTTGTTCCTGCCACTCCTGCTGAAGAAGTGTCCATTGTTACTATTTTCAACAACTCTCCTAAGGCTCCCTCAAAGAAGCCTGTCAAAATCATGTCCACTCATAAGATTTCTCCTATCATCATCACTGTTCCGGGGCCCCTCCCTTATACGTCTGACAAAGTTGTCCCTTGGCACTATGGGGCAGATGTTTATGTGCTTGGAGTTAAACAAGAGTTTGATACTAGTACCGACGTCAGCAACATCATCGGGCCTGCCAAAGTCACTCGTAGTGGCAGACTCTTCTCACCTGATATTGCGCCACCGACTATCCAGAGACCTCTTGTCATCACGCCTGCAAGTGTGACTGCTCCCCTGCCTGATCAAGTTCCTGTTTCTATCCCTGCTGCCGAGTCATCTGACGCTCGGTGCAAAGGGATTGCTACTGATGTGCCTTCCCAGACGGAGGCACCAAAGACAACCAATGTTGAAGCTTCCAAGCAAGAGATGGAAGAGATTCTCAAGATTATCAAGAAGAGTGACTTCAACGTAGTTGAGCAGCTGGGGCATACCCCATCTAAGATTTCTATGTTATCACTGTTGTTGTGTTCAGAGGCCCATGCCAAGGCCCTGATTACCTTCCTGAAGACGGCCCACGTGCCACAAGAGACGTCAGCTGATCAATTTACCGAGTGTGTGTCCAACTTAACTGCTGATAATGGTCTGGGTTTCTCCGACGCTGATCTGACTGCTAAGGGGAAGAACCATAACGATGCCCTGCATGTCTCCATTGAATGCAGGGGCACTAATCTTGCCCATGTGCTGGTTGACACTGGTTCCTCGTTGAATGTATTACCCAAGAAAGCTCTAGACAGGCTGGATTGTGAGGGTTTAGAGCTCAAGCCAAGTAACATTGTTGTTCGGGCCTTTGACGGGTCCAAAAGGATGGTACATGGTGAAGTTGATATTCCAACCAGGGTTGGTTCTCAGGTATTTGATTCTACATGCTATGTGATGGACATCCGACCGTCCTATTCTTGTTTGCTGGGTCGTCCTTGGATCCACAAGGCTGGAGCTGTGACCTCCACACTACATCAGAAGCTGAAATACCTGGTCAGAGGGAAAATTGTGACAGTTTAGGGGGAGGAAGAATACATGGTCAGCCACCTCAACTCGTTCCGGTACATAGAGATGGATGGGGAGTTCATTGAGACCCCCTTTCAACACTTTGAAGAGGTTCCTCAAACACTGGCATCAGCAGAGATTGTGTCTGAAGAAGATTCTCCGTTGAAGATGGCTTCCTTAAAGGATGCTCGGGCTGTGATTGAGAAGGGTGAGTGCGCAAACTGGGGCCGACTTCCTGATTTCACTACGAAGACTGACAAGTTTGGTTTGGGTTTCATTGTAGAAGCTCAGAGGGCTATTCGTAAGGCAAAGATTGGAAGACCTCCTGTGTTCATCACCAACCTGGGAGTGAATGCTATTGAAGATGACGTGGAGGAATCCGAATTCAACAGCTGGATCTACCCAACGACCAACAGTGGACTGAACAACTGGACCACGAAAGACTTCGAACCTATTACTTTTGTCACTCAGTAATGAACTCCTTTGTTTTGAATTTGTAACAGATAATAATTTGAAACTTTATGGCCCGGTGTCTTACCCGGGGCACCGTGGCTTCATTTGTGAGGGCTTATTATTTGTCATTTTCATATATCATTAATAAAAGCATTGGACGTTTTTTGCATTTCAAATCTTGCGCTCCTTGTCTTTTTTTTATATATTGCAAAACAGCTATATTTACACACACTCACCTATACAGGTTCCAATCCACTCTGGATCTCACTGGTAACGACTCTGCTACTGCCAGTTATGACTTTGAAAATCCGATCAACTTAGCCGAAGACGAAGGTGAAGATGATTGCGAAGTGCCTGGTGAGCTTGCAAGACTGTTACTCCAGGAAGAGAGGGCCATTCAACCACATGAAGAGCCAGTGGAAACGGTAAATCTGGGTACTGAGACAGACAAAAAGGAAGTCAAGATTGGTGCCAATCTGGAGTCTAGTGTGAAACAACGGTTGATTCAGATGCTGCATGACTACATGGAAATCTTTTCCTGGTCTTATGAAGACATGCCTGGGTTGGATACCGACATTGTGGTTCATCACCTGCCTACCAAGGAAGAATGCCCTCTGGTAAAACAGAAGGTCCGCCGTATGCGTCCAGAGATGTCCGAGAAAATCAAAGCTGAGGTTATGAAACAATTTGATGTCGGGTTTCTAGCAGTGACTTCTTACCCTCAGTGGGTTGCCAACGTGGTTCCAGTGCCGAAGAAAGATGGTAAGGTCAGAATGTGTGTTGATTATAGGGATTTGAACAGGGCAAGCCCCAAAGATGATTTCCCTCTGCCTCACATCGACGTTCTGGTTGACAACACTGCTCAGCATAAGGTATTCTCCTTCATGGACAGGTTCTCCGGTTATAATCAAATCAAGATGGCTCCTAAGGACATGGAAAAGACCACTTTTGTTACTCAGCGGGGCACCTTTTGCTACAAGGTCATGCCTTTTGGGTTGAAAAATGTTGGGGCAACCTACCAACGTGCCATGGTTGCTTTGTTTCATGACATGATCCATCATGAGATTGAAGTATATGTTGACGACATGATTGCAAGGTCCCAAACTGAGGGGGAACACCTTGACCATCTGCAGAAGCTGTTTGACCATCTGAAGTTGTACAAGCTGAGGTTGAACCCAAACAAGTGCACCTTTGGGGTAAGATCTGGAAAACTAATAGGTTTCGTCGTGAGCGACAAAGGTATTCAAGTGGACCCTGCCAAAGTGAAAGCCATACAAGAGACGCCAGTTCCCAAGACAGAGAAAGAAGTCATAGGCTTTCTAGGACGGCTGAACTACATTGCTCGATTCATCTCACATCTAACTGCTACCTGTGAACCAATCTTCAAGCTACTAAAGAAAGATCAAGTAGTAAGTTGGAACGATGAATGTCAGGCTGCTTTCGAAAGAATCAAAGAGTATCTCCAAGAGCCACCCATTCTTATGCCACCGGTTGAAGGGAGACCCCTAATATTATACTTGACAGTACTTGACAGCTCAATGGGGTGTGCGTTGGGGCAGCATGACGAGTCTGGCCGAAAAGAGCACGCTATTTATTACCTTAGCAAAAAGTTTACCGAATGTGAGACCCGATACTCACTGCTCGAGAAAACTTGTTGCGCTTTGGTATGGGCTGCTCGCCGGCCGAGACAGTATATGTTGACTCACACTACTCTGTTGATCTCAAAAATGGATCCAATTAAGTACATCTTCGAAAAGCCTGCCTTGTCCGGATAAATAGCAAGATGGCAGATGATCTTGACTGAATATGACATCCAGTACACGACTCAAAAAGCAATCAAGGGAAGTGTGTTGGGACCATTTGGCACATCAGGCAGTGGATGACTACCAGTCAATGAACTTTGAATTTCCAGACGAGAATATCATGGTAGTGACTGACTGTGAAGTACCTGGACCGGATGAAGGACCTGAGGAAGGATCCCGATGGTCTATGCACTTTGACGGAGCCTCAAACGCTTTGGGTAATGGTATCGGCGCTATGATCATATCCCTAAAAGGCACTCATACTCCACTTACCGCCCGGCTATGTTTCAACTGCACCAACAACATGGGGGAGTATGAAGCATGCATCATGGGTCTTCGAGCTGCAATTGACCTAAGGATCAAGTTTCTGAGTGTCTTCGGAGATTCCGCTCTTGTGATCAGTCAGATCAAAGGCGAGTGGGATACGAAACACCCAAATCTCATTCCCTACAAGGAGTATGTGTTGACATTAATCCCCCACTTCGATGAGATAACTTTTGAACACTTCTCAAGAGAGGAGAATCAGTTGGCGGACGCGCTAGCTACGATGTCTTCTATGTTCAAAGTCAAAGGGGACAACGAGGCTCCCCGGATCATTATCTGGAAGTTGGATGAACCCGCACATTGTTGTGATCTTGAGACCGAAGAGGTAACGGAAAAACCTTGGTATCATGAAGTGAAGAGGTACCTCGAAGCTCAAGAATACCCCGAGGGTGCATCTGTTAATGGCAAAAAGTTTCTGAGAAGGTTCGCGGCGAAGTTCTTCCTCAGTAATGACATTCTCTATAAACGAAACCATGATTCAACTTTACTGCGTTGTGTGGATAAGACTGAAGCAGAACGGATCATAGTAGAGTTTCATGAAGGTACCTTCGGAACACATTCCAGTGGACATACCATGGCAAAGAAAATCCTTCGGGCAGGATATTACTGGTCCACAATGGAAGCTGACTGTTACCAACATTCTCGGACATGTCACAAATGCCAGATCTATGCTGATAAGGTGCACATTCCTCCAGTTCCTCTGAATGTCTTGACAGCACCCTGGCCTTTTGCAATGTGGGGCATTGATATGATTGGCGAGATCAGACCCACAGCATCCAACGGGCATCACTTCATCCTGGTAGCAATTGATTACTTTACAAAGTGGGTTGAAGCAGCCTCATATGCTACCGTAACCAAGAACGTCGTGGCACGGTTCATTCGGCACAATCTGATATGTCGATACGGTGTCCCGGAAAGGATCATTACGGACAATGGTACCAATCTTAATAACAAGATGATCACTGAGCTCTGCGAGCAATTCAAGATACAGTACCACAACTCTTCTCCTTATCGGCCGAAGATGAATGGGGCTGTAGAAGCGGAGAATAAGAATATTAAGAAGATTGTGCAGAAGATGACAGTGACCTACAAATATTGGCACGAAATGTTACCGTTTTCTCTTCATGGGTATCGTACCTCAACACGGACGTCAACAGGGGCAACACCCTTTTCCTTGGTATACGGCATGGAGGCAGTCTTGCCCATCGAAGTCCAGATACCCTCTCTCCGGATAAATAAGGATGCAGGTTTGAGAGAAGATGACTAGATCCAGACCCGGCTTGATCAGCTGAATTTAATTGACGAAAAGAGACTCACTGCTATTTGTCATGGTCAGACGTACCAAAAACGGATGATCAAGGCATTTAACAAGAAAGTCAGACGACAAGAGTATCAAGTTGGGGACCTGGTAATCAAGCGCATCATTCTACCTCAAGGTGATCCCAGGGGCAAATGGACCCCTATGTACAGAGGGCCATTTGTGGTTAAGAACATCTTCTCAGGAGGTGCGATGATTCTAACCACCATGGATGGTGACGACCTTCCTCACCCCGCCAATGCAGACATAGTAAAAAGATACTACGCATGAATAAAGACCCGCTAGGTTGACACACCTAGGCAAAAATAAGGGCTTCCCGGCGAACCAAAAGTGTTCGGGAAAAAATAAGGGATGAAATGAAAAAATCTGTACACCCGACAAGTCGAAAACCTGGAAAGGCGGCTTGGGCAAAAATGGGTATCCCGGTGGACTGAAAACCCGAAAGGGCGGTCCAGGCAAAAGTTAGGGATTAAAGCATAATACTATGTCTCATTGATCACCTTGCATCCAAAATCCGGTATCAACTATCAGGTTCAGACGGCACCAAGCAATCAACTTCATCTCCAACTAAGCAGCAAAGTGATGAGACGCTTGAATACATAAAGGCGATAGCAGAGCTGGAACCCAGTGGGATTTTTCACATAGATGTTTTGTTTTCTTTTCACAAAATTGTATAAACTCTATGTTGTTCGGCGGCGTTCTCTTACTAGGACGTCAGCCTCCTGTACACAAAACGCCTATTTACAGGCAAAATCCAAAATCAATACAAACTCACTTTTCCAGACAAATTGCCAATTGTTTTTCCTTTATCTGTTTTATTTTGCAAAGAACGTCCAATGTTCATTTTTGATATATGCATTTGACATTAATTGCTGATCATAAATATTTGCATGCGAAACAAAGGACTAATTACAGGTGACATCAGAAACAGGGGCAATAATCAGAATTGTCTAAGTGGTTTATTGCTCTGTCCACCAAGGTACCAAGGTAAGTTCGGCTGAAGAATGTAACCAGGATACCTTCACTCCCCACAGAGTAAGACGAGATTCAACAATACTCTCCCCCGAGCAGAGTTGGTATCCCGTCAGCCCCAAAAAGGCACAGTATTCCCCAACAAGTCAGCGACACTCTCCCCAAGCAGAGTTAGCCTACTGTCAGCCTTAAGGGAGTTGGGTATCCCCAGAAGATCTCAACATTCCCCAGCAAAGTATGCAGATATTTCTCAATGAGCATCCCCGACAGTCTTAATATTCCTCGACGGAAATATAAGATTGTTCCCCGGCGGAATACCAGACACCCCAGTGGAGCCACTCCCCCAGTGGAGCCACTCCTCCAGTACAGTTCAAAATTTTCCCCAGGAGAGTTAAATCAATCTCCCCAGTAGATTCTGGAAGCTTATCCCCAGTAGATTCTGGAAGCTTATCCCCCGTAGAATGCAAAAGCATCTCCCGGGCTTTATTCAAAGGTTATCCCCCACCAGAGCCTATAACTGGGTTATCCTCAGCCAATTGCAACGGAAATATCGTCCTCGGCAAAGTTCTTCCTATCCCCAGCGGAGTTCATCAAATTCCTCAACAGAACTTATCAATGGAATCCCCAGCGGAGTTATCATCAAAACCTCAGTGAAGTATATCTTCCCACGGAGTAAATACCCGCAGACTGATCTCTTCACCAAGTTTATTCCCCCACGGAGTCATCTTCTCCTACCGGTTTATTCTTGCAATCATCATCCCCGGCGGAAACGAAGAACTCTACTCTTCAACATCAGCCCAGGATTTAACTTCCCGGCATTCGTCAAGGATTTATGTTCCTAGACGAAAATACATTCATAAACATATCACATCTCATATCTCCTATTAACATACATGATAAAGTGCATACGACACGATCTCATGACATCATACATCTCATACATCATGACATTGCATACAACTAATGTTTTGCCTTTTCAGGAAAAGGTCAATCAAAAGACGATTACCATTAACTTTCGCAGTTCCAGATTCGATACCTGTATCTAGCTAGGGCATATCTGTGAGCGATTGATTGTATATTCGATACCTGTATCTAGCCAGGGCATATCTGCATGAAGAGTTTGAAGATCAACACCTGTAACAGGCCAGGAAATTATCTTTCATTCTCAGAGATCTACACCTGTATCCAGCCAGGAAAGCTATCTCTACCAACCTTTTGAAGTTCCAGATTCGATACCTATATCTAGCCAGGGCATGTCTGTGAGCGATTGATTATGGATTCGATACCTGTGAAATTCTGGCTGCAGATACTCAATGTCTCGTTCAATATTATGACACCGTATCTGACTTTCTGTAAGACAGTAAATACAAAAACAGTAAAGAACACAGTCAATTGTTTACCCAGTTCAGTGTGCAATAACACCTACTCTGGGGGCTACCAAGCCAGGGAGGAAATCCACTATAAGAGATATTAATTCAGGAATAAACCAACCAGTTTATCTCCTTCACTTAAGACCTACCCAATGCAACTTCAATCTAAGTACAACTTAAACCTGAGTTCCTACTCACTCCCCCTCAATCACAGCAGTGATACTTAAAACAATTTACTAAAGAATTACTGAAGACACTCTTCAGAACATACACTTGATTATGCTTCACAGCTTTTTAATCAAGCAACACAAACACTCTTACTTCACAGCTTTGAGTGATACATAAACCTAACTTGACTTTGCTTCAAAGCTTTAGTCAAGAGACACAAAACACTCTTGCTTCAAAGCTTTGAGTGATACAAAACCCTTACAATTAAAACCTATTCCAAGTCACTTATCATAATGATACTTGCTTGGATTACAATAGTTAAAACTATACAGCTCCTAAATGATCTTCTGTCAAAAAGGATAAATTCCAAACAGCAGCCCTGTTGAATATATAGCAGTTGTTTCTTCAGTTAGGGTTTCCACAAAAAGCTAGGGTTAATTAGGTTTAACCATAAGACTTGGTCACAAGACTTTATCAACCAGTTTAGGGTTGAGCTAGGTTAACCCAAAGACAACGGGAGATTCTATTCTGGAAGGAATGAGCTAACTTCCTGAAAAATCTCAGAATTAACCAAACTGACTACTGTTAGATCAGTACAGGATGTCTTAACATTTATTATGACATCAGAATCCCTGTTTACTGAGAAGATAATAAATGTGATCTTTTTGCAAAATGCTCAGATACACACTCATAAACAGCAGTACCTGTATGCCACTATTTTTCTGCAAAGGTACCTAATAAACCAGTACCTAATAAACCAGAATGTTATGACATCAGTCATGACATTCACACACCTGGTTTTACCAAAAATACATGCCAATAACTAAACACCTACAAACTCCCCCTTTGGCAGATTTTTGGCTAAAGCCCCTAAGCAATCAGAGAATAGATAGCAGCAGAATAAATATGACTGCAGAAAAATAAAGTCTAATAATGTCTACCAAAATATATCTCCCCCTCTTTAGCCACAAATAGGCCAAAGAGACAAGTACTTATACAGTCATCCCAAATAAATATAGCAAAAGAAAAAAAACAAACAAAACACTTGCATCAACTGGAACTAGCAGCAAGTTTGCCAACTCCACTGAACTTTAAGCACTGTCATCAGACTCAGAAGGTTCGGGCTTCTTCCTTTTCTTATGAGCAATATCAACATTCTTCTCTTTGTCTGATGTCTCAACATCCTTAGAGACATCTGGATTTGTTTCAGCATTTGAACTTTCTTGATGTAAAGGAACAAAAATGCCAGGAACTAAGTGGTTCTCATTCAGAATTCTTGTAACAATTTTAGCTATTGCTTGACTTACATAGGCTGACCCTTGCCTATTTGCAATTTCAGAGGGAGCAGAAGAAGAAGGATGAGAGGGATTACCAGAGGCAGTAGCTTGGGACCTTCCTGCATGCCTTGTTCTCAGCTCTTTGACCTTAGTGGGGTTAGTTTCCACTTCTCTAAGAGGAGCAATCTCCAGGACTTCTGAATCCAGGCAAGATGAGATTGCCCTAGAATCTTGATCAGAGGAAGAGGATGAAATAGTTGTATTGGATGATGATGATGTTTGAGACATTTTGATAGTCTTAGAAGACCAATAGCAACTGGAGAGAAAATTTTGATTGAGAGACTGGGTTTTGATGCGGAGATGAGAGGGGAAGGAGGAAAATGAGTGTCTATTCAACTTCTTAAAATTTTTGAAGGAAATGGGAAAATATAAGTTTAACCCAATCAAAACAGACTTAACAAGCATAACTCCTTCAACCCTTGTTTTAAGCAAAATTAATTGCTACAATTCCTCATGTTGGCAAATACCCAACTTACCCCTCAAGTTTTCAAATTGATTTGCATCAAGTGCCTTGGTAAAAATGTCAGCCAGCTGTAGCTCAGTGGCAACATGTTCCAGTTTAATTGTCTTCTCTTCTACAAGTTCTCTGATAAAGTGATGTCTTATGTCAATATGTTTGGTCCTACTATGCTGAATGGAATTCTTGGAAATGTTGATTGTACTCAGATTGTCACAGTACAATGTCATAACATCTTGTTTGACATTATACTCAGTAAGCATCTGTTTCATCCAGATCATTTGAGAACAACTACTACCAGCTGCAATGTATTCAGCTTCAGCAGTAGAGAGAGACACACAATTCTATTTCTTGCTGAACCAGGAAACCAGATTATTTCCCAAGAAGAAACATCCTCCAGAGGTGCTTTTTCTATCATCAGCACTACCAGCCCAATCAGCATCACAATAACCAGTCAGAGTTGGTTCACAGCCATGAGAATATAGCAAACAATAGTTGTAAGTTCCACTCACATACTTCAAAATTCTCTTCACTTGGTTGATATGACTGACTTTAGGATCAGCTTGGTATCTTGCACAAACTCCAACTGCAAAAGCAATGTCAGGTCTGCTGGCTGTTAAGTACATCAAACTTCCTATCATGCTTCTGTACAGACTTTGATCCACCTTAACCCCACTTGAATATTTGGAAAGCTTTAAATGAGTAGGTGCAGGAGTCCTTTTGTGACTGGCATTCTCCATACCAAACTTCTTTACAATGTTCTTTGCATACTTGCTTTGAGATAAAAAGATTGAGTCCTCCATCTGTGAGACTTGCAGTCCAAGAAAATAAGTCAGTTCTCCCATGAGACTCATTTCGAATTCAGCCTGCATCTGGTCAGCAAAATGTTTAACCATATGTTCTGACATTCCTCCAAACACTATGTCATCAACATATATTTGGGCTACCATCAACTTCCCTCCTTCAGTTTTGACAAAGAGGGTTTTGTCCAAGCCTCCTTTTATGTATCCTTTGTCTGAGAGAAATTTTGTTAACCTGTCATACCATGCTCTAGGAGCTTGTTTCAGGCCATATAGAGCTTTTCTCAATTTGTAGACATGATCAGGGTGGTTTGGATCCACAAAGCCTTTAGGCTGTTCCATATAAGCTTCCTCATTCAAGTACCCATTTAGAAAGGCACTTTTCACATCCATCTGAAATAACTTGAACTTCAGAAGACAAGCAATTGACAATAGGAGTCTGATTGATTCCAGCCTGGCTACAGGTGCAAAGGTTTCATCAAAATCAACCCCTTCAACCTGAGTGTATCCTTGAGCAACAAGTCTTGCCTTATTCCTGGTGACAACTCCTTCAGCATCTGATTTGTTCTTGAAAATCCATTTTGTGCCAATGATGTTAGTTCCTTCAGGTCTAGGAACTAGCTCCCAAACTCCATGTTGCTTGAATTGGTTCAATTCATCTTGCATTGCTCAAATCCAGTATTCATCAGTTAAAGCTTCCTTGACATTTCTTGGTTCAATTTTAGACACAAAACAAGAGTTTGAGATGATTTCTCTAGATCTTATAATGACTCCACTGTTGGGATCTCCTATGATGAGCTCTTTTGGATGATCCTTCTGAATTCTGATGGAAGGGATCTTGCTAGCTTCCTTTGATTCAGATTCTGCTGTGGTGGTGTTGGGTAGATCATTCTGTTGAGTTGAAGTCTCAAAGAATGTCTCAACATTACAAGGGACATCTGTTTCCTCATGATAATCATCAATTATGACATTTATTGATTCCATCATGGCTTTGGTCCTGGAATTGAATACCCTATAAGCTCTGCTATTTGAGGAGTATCCTAGAAATATGCCTTCATCACTTTTAGGGTCCAGTTTTCTTCTTTGTTCACGATCTTCCAGAATATAGCATTTGCTACCAAACACATGGAAGTACTTCACAGTTGGTTTTCTTCCTTTCCAGAGTTCATATATGGTGGATGAGGTTCCCTTTCTCAAGGTGACCCTGTTATGGACATAGCAGGCTGTATTCATAGCTTCAGCCCAAAAATATAGGAAGTCTTTTGGCATGTATCATTGCTCTGGCAGATTCCTGTATGGTCCTGTTTTTCCTTTCCACAACTCCATTTTGCTGAGGAGTTATAGGAGAAGAAAATTCATGACTAATTCCTTCTGAGGAACAAAATTCATCAAACTTGTTGTTTTCAAATTCCTTGCCATGATCACTTCTGATTCTGACAATACACCCTTCTTTTTCTCTTTGAATTCTTTTGCACAGTTCTTTAAAAACTTCAAATACATCAGATTTTTACTTAATGAAGTTAATCCAGGTGAATCTGGAAAAATCATCCACAACAACATAGGCATATCTTTTTCCACCAAGACTCTCCACCTGCATTGGTCCCATCAGATCCATATGAAGAAGTTCTAGAACCTTAGAGGTGGTCAGATGTCTTGACTTTGGATGTGACATCCTAGTCTGCTTACCAACCTGACATTCACCATAAACTCTCCCTTCATCAATTTGCAATCTTGGAATCCCTCTGACTGCCTCCATGGAGATAATCCTTTTCATTCCTCTTAGATGAAGATGGCCAAGTTTCTGGTGCCATAGTTTCACCTCTTTTTCTTCTTTGGCAATGGAACACACAGTGGAGAAATTAGTGTTCTCAGGCTCCCACAAGTAACAGTTGTCTTTAGATCTGACTCCTTTCATTACAACTTCTTGTTTTTCATTAATTACAAGACATTCAGATTTTGAGAAATTGACCTTGAATCCTAGATCACACAATTGACTGATACTAATGAGATTAGCAGTCAGGCCTTTTACCAGTAGTACTTCATTCAGGCTTGGAACTCCAGGGCAGTCCAAATTACCAACTCCTTTGATTTCACCTTTAGCACCATCTCCAAAGGTCACAAAACTAGTGGTGTGAGGTTTCACATTATTGAGGAGGTTCTTGATTCCAGTCATGTGCTTAGAACACCCACTGTCAAAGTACCAGTCTTCCTTTGCAGAGACTCTCAGGGAAGTGTGGGCTATCAGGGCAGTAGCCTTTTTCTTCCATTTAGGAGTATGTGGTACCTTTTTAGACTTAGGTTTGACACCTGAGTTCTGATTAGGGTATCCATGCAATCTGAAGCAGAAAGGCTTTATCTGGCCATACCTCCCACAATGATGACATCTCCATCTTTGGTACCTTTTCTTCATATGTCTCTGTTCCTGATGTTGAGAGTTATGTTGAGACATCTGCCTTGACATTTGTTTATTAGACTTGATCTTCTTGTCTGCACCAGATTTCTTTGCTGCCACAAATCCTAGTCCAGACTTGTTTCCCACAGTTTGTCCAACCTGAAGGATTTCTTCCAATTTGTCAGTTCCATTTGTCAGCATCTTGACAGATTTGGACATCTGGTACAGTTTTGAGTTCAGCATTTGAACTTCCCCTTCTAGATGACTTATAGTTTCAAGGTCTGCCCTTTTTTCAGCTTCCAACTTTATGATGAGCTTTGTTTGTCTCTCATTTTGCACACAGACTTCAGCACTTCTGATACACAATTTCTTGTAAGTGTCAGCCAGTTCTTCAAATGTCACTTCCTCATCACTGGTGTCCCTTTCAGAGGTGCAAACACCAGTTAGAGTAGTAACTAGTTTGGCAGATTCTTCTTCAGAATTACTTTCTGAATCACAGTCAGACCAGGTAACAGTCATTCCTTTCTTTTATTTCTTAAGAAAGGTAGGACATTCAGCTCGAATATGCCCATATCCTTCACAACCATGGCGTTAAATTCCTTTGCCTTGATTTCCCTTCTCTTCTGACCTTGGTCTTCTGCTGGAACTGTCAATGTCAGAGGGGATGTTATGAACATTAGACCTTGACTTTGGATCTATTCTTTTGATAAGTTTGTTGAATTGTCTTCCAAGCATGGCTATAGCTTCTGAAATATTTTCTTCTTCATCCTCTTTGTTTTCAACATCAGTGTTGGATACAAGTGCTATGCTCTTGTTCTTCTTGTCACCATTTTCAGTGATCCCCATCTCAAAAGTCTGAAGAGACCCAATGAGTTCATCCACTTTCAACTTGCTGATGTCCTGGGCTTCCTCTATGGCAGTTACCTTCATTGCAAATCTTTTAGGCAAGGATCTGAGAATCTTTCTCACCAATATTTCTTCTGACATCTTTTCTCCCAATGCTTCTGAGGTGTTGGAAATCTCCAAGATGTTCATGTGAAACTCATGAATGGTTTCATCTTCCATCATTTTTAGATTCTCAAACTTGGTAGTCAACATCTGAAGCCTTGACATTTTTACTTTGGAAGTGCCCTCATGGGTAGTTTTGAGAGTGTCCCAAACTTCCTTGGCCAGTTCATATTGATGTACTAGTCTGAATATGTTTCTATCAATTCCATTGAACAAGGCATTTAAAGCTTTGGAATTTCCCAGGGGTAACTCATCTTCTTCTTTACTCCATTCTTCCTCAGGCTTCAGACTGATTGTCCCATCTTTCTCAGTTATGGTGGGATGGTTCCATCCTTTGTCAGCAACTCTCCAGGCCTTTTTGTCCAGTGATTTTAAGAAGGCAATCATACGAGGTTTCCAGTAGTCATAATTTGATCCATCCAGAATGGGTGGTCTGTTTCCAAAAACTCCTTCTTTGTCCATAGTGCCAGAAAGTGATATCCCTAGATCTCACCCAGTAATACAGGCAGGGTGCCTGCTCTGATGCCAATTGAAATTCTGGCTGCAGATACTCAATGTCACGTTCAATGTTATGACACCGTATCTGACTTTCTGTAAGACAGTAAATACAAAAACAGTAAAGAACACAGTCAATTGTTTACCCAGTTCAGTGTGCAACAACACCTACTCTGGGGGCTACCAAGCCAGGGAGGAAATCCACTATAAGAGATATTAATTCAGGAATAAACCAACCAGTTTATCTCCTTCACTTAAGACCTACCGAATGCAACTTCAATCTAAGTACAACTTAAACCTGAGTTCCTACTCACTCCCCCTCAATCACAGCAGTGATACTTAAAACAATTTACTAAAGAATTACTGAAGACACTCTTCAGAACATACACTTGATTATGCTTCACAGCTTTTTAATCAAGCAACACAAACACTCTTACTTCACAGCTTTGAGTGATACATAAACCTAACTTGACTTTGCTTCAAAGCTTTAGTCAAGAGACACAAAACACTCTTGCTTCAAAGCTTTGAGTGATACAAAACCCTTACAATTAAAACCTATTCCAAGTCACTTATCACAATGATACTTGCTTGGATTACAATAGTTAAAACTATACAGCTCCTAAATGATCTTCTGTCAAAAAGGATAAATTCCAAACAGCAGCCCTGTTGAATATATAGCAGTTGTTTCTTCAGTTAGGGTTTCCACAAAAATCTAGGGTTAATTAGGTTTAACCATAAGACTTGGTCACAAGACTTTATCAACCAGTTTAGGGTTGAGCTAGGTTAACCCAAAGACAACGAGAGATTCTGTTCTGGAAGGAATGAGCCAACTTCCTGAAAAATCTCAGAATTAACCAAACTGTACTACTGTTAGATTAGTACAGGATGTCTTAACATTTGTTATGACATCAGAATCCCTGTTTACTGAGAAGACAATAAATGTGATCTTTTTGCAAAATGCTCAGATACACACTCATAAACAGCAGTACCTGTATGCCACTATTTTTCTGCAAAGGTACCTAATAAACCAGTACCTAATAAACCAGAATGTTATGACATCAGTCATGACATTCACACACCTGGTTTTACCAAAAATACATGCCAATAACTAAACACCTACAACCTGTATCTAGCCAGGGCATATCTGTGAGCGATTGATTGTAGATTCGATACCTGTATCTAGCCAGGGCATATCTGCATGAAGAGTTTGAAGTTCCAAATTTGATACCTGTATCTAGCCAGGGTATATCTGTGAGCGATTGATTGTAGATTCGATACCCGTATCTAGCCAGGGCATATCTGCAAGAAGAGTTTGAAGTTCCAGATTCGATACATGTATCTAGCCAGGGCATATCTGTGAGCGATTGATTGTAGATTCGATACCTGTATCTAGCCAGGGCATATCTGCATGAAGAGTTTGAAGTTCCAGATTCGATACCTCTATCTAGCCAGGGAATATCTGTGAGCGATTGATTGTAGATTCGATACCTGTATCTAGCCAGGGCATATCTGCATGAAGAGTTTGAAGTTCCATATTCGATACCTGTATCTAGCCAAGGAATATCTGTGAGCGATTGATTGTAGATTCGATACCTGTATCTAGCTAGGGCATATCCGCATGAAGAGCTTGAAGATCAACCCCTGTAACAGGCCAGGAAATTATCTTTCTTTCTCAGGTACGCAAGTTCTGGCTAAGAAATCTCTTACGCGATCGACACCCCGGATGGCATCTTTAAGCCCATCTCTACAACTATCCATTACGTTTCCAAATGGCATCTATAAGCCCATTCCCGACAAGATTCTGTCACATTTCCAGATGGCATCTATAAGCCCATTCCCGACAAGATTCTGTCACATTTCCAGATGGCATCTATAAGCCCATCCTTCTATCCATCATCTCTCCAAATAGTATCTGTAAGCCCATTCCCGACATCACATTGTTGATACTACACTATGCGAGTGCAAATTTCTGGGCACTCTAGTGTTCAATCATCTTCCACCCTCGGATCACAAAAGGCACACAAGCCAATCTACATCCTCAGGTCTAAGAAGATTTAACAGGGGCAATTGTTGTACCCCAAAATTTTCCCTCCCATATTCTTCAAATTTTGCCAAGAATCATCTTCAATTGGTTCAAGGCTACTCAAGGGTTACACAGTCCAAATGCCTCCTAAGCCAGTCAAAATTAGGGTTTTGGTTCTCTCAAGGAATTTGAGGTTTTCAATGGTCCAATCAAGTCTCATAGGCCTATATACATTGTCAAGCATCTACATGTCAAGTCTCAAGACTCACAATGCCAGTTTGCACAGTCAAAAGCCCTATTTGGTTCACAATCAACTGTAGGGGTAAAATGGTCATTTGACAGTCAAAAGTAAGAATTTTTGGTCAATATCTTATTTTGAGTCCACAATCATCATTTGATCAAGTCTTGATCATGATTCCACAAGCATGGCTCAAAAATCATCAAGATGCAAAAGTTTCTATTTTTGGACAGTAGAAAAGTCAACTATATATTGACCAAGGCATAACTTTTTCATGGTTCATCAGAAAAATCCTATCCAATGCTCATTTTGAAGGGGATGACATTTCCTACAACTCATCTTCACATTCCAAGTCCTATAAATGCTCTCACAAAAAGTTATCAATTTCTACATTATAGGTCAATTTCATCCATGAACTTTCTGAAAAAACTAGGTTAGAAATTAGGGTCAGAGAAATTCTCTCTGGTCTTTGAGAGTTAGATTTAATATTTTATATGGTTGAAATTGTTGTTTGATGCTCTTCAAGTTTCATGTTTTGAGTTTTGTCAAAAAAGCGCTGAAACATGAGATACAAGTTTGAACTGGCCATGCGCGCGTTTCTGTTGGACAGAGGAAGAAGATGAAGTAGCTGGGCTGGGCCTGGCTATTTCCTACTTTTGACACCCCCATTTTCAGTTTCACACCCCCTGGCCCATTTCTTTGTATATTTATTATTTTTTGCATTTTAATTTCATTTCTGACTTTATTATTTTATTTCCAAACATAAAAATGCCTAAAAAATATTTTCATAAATTTTTACATTTTATTTGGTATTTATTTTAATTATTTCCAACATTAAAATGTTTAAATACTTTATATTATTTTGTTAAAACTTTAAAATAATGTAAAAAATACTTTTATTTTCATTTATTATTTTTATTCACATTTGAAAATATTTTCTTGAAATATATACATTTTTGTAAATAATTTATTTTATTTTTTACACACTTAATATATTTAATATATATATATATATATATATATATATATATATATATATATATATATATATATATATATATATATATATATATATATATATATATATATATATATATATATATATATATATATATATATATATATATATATATATATATATATATATATATATATATATATATATATATATATATATATATATATATATATACTTTATTTTATTAAAAACATAGAATAAAAAACACAAAAATAATACATTTTTATTTTTATTGATATTTTATACTAAAAATACTTTTTTTCAATATACTTGTATTTTTGTACATATTGATACATTTTTGTATATAAATATTAAATAATACCATTTCTTTAAGGAATTAGGGTTTACCCTAAAAATAATTAAAATTAACTTTTTATTTATTTATTTACATTCTTTCCATTGAAAATACTTTACATATCTAAAAAACCTTTTTTGCATAATACATTTTATTTAAATATTTGTTCACTTTGTTTAAATATTGTACATTTAAATTTTGATTGCATTTGATATTCAATTTGGATGTAATAGTAATTAGGGTTTTATATTTCTTATCAAGATAATTCCCTATCCAAAATTGTACCCCCATCCCCATAATCATGTTGTAATAGCTTAGAGTTTAAATTCTCGCACTTTTACGCTTTCTATTATGCCATGATTAGAGAATTAGGGTTTGTATGCAAAATCAAAACCAACAAATAGTTTGACCTAATCAAAGACAAAATGCATGAAAAACAAACACAATGCACACTTGCACCCCTAGGGTTACAATCCACTTGTTGCCTTGAAAAATGGGCCATGGTATGCATGTCAAGTACTTGGGCAAAACAAAAACAAAACAAAAGATCATAGTCCCTCGATGACGCTATCTGAGTTGCCTAAACAAAAATGATCAAGTCCCTCAATAAAATTGCTAAAAATACTTGACACAATTGCTATCATGGTCTATACGATGACCCGCGCCTATCCCGTTTAACATCCTAACACAAGTTTGTTCACCAAATACAATGGTGAAGCAACACTGTTAAAAGGGTTAAAAACATAAGAAAGATCTTTGAGTAAAATAGGGTAGATATCTCTTAGTTACTTGATCAAAAGCTTGCAAAACATCCTTGCTATTTTCAAAACACACTTCACAACATAATTTCAAAACAATTTCAAAACAAACTTTCAAAACATTGAAAAATCTTTTCAAAAAGACAAACACCTTTGTATATATTCAAACAAGAATCATTACAAAGGTTTCCACAATGATGGCCTCTTTTCAAAACATCTTTCAAAACCACACACAAAGCACCATTTCAAACAATTGAAAAGCAAAGCAAGTGATCTAAACAAGTAACTAAGAGTCCATGGATAACCATGGATAGAAAGGGTGCTAATACCTTCCCTTTCTATAATCTACTCCCCGAACCCAAGAAAACATCTCAAAGGTCTTTCCTGTGCTTTTTGACCTTTTCCTTTGGATAAAATAAAAAGTTGGTGGCGACTCTTACTAAACCGAAACATTTGCAAACACAAACGCAAAATCCCAAGTCAGTTCTCCCACTGTATCACAGGTGGCTTAGGAAAAAATGGGTATCCCGGTGGATTGAAAACCCGAAAGGGCGATCCATGCAAAAATTAGGAACTAAAGCGAGAGACTGTAGTATGAAAGTTCTTCACGAATAACAAGTACACCCTCCTAACACGGGAAGGATCAATTAAACTATTATCCTTCGGAAGCACAACACTAGGACGATCTGGGATATGGGAACTATAGCAATATCGGTTTTAATAGAATTTTAAGATTTTCTTATTGCCATTTTTCCTATTGTATTTTGTCTTTTCTTCACAACTTCCTCATTTAGGAGTTGTTTCCATGTATGAATGCCTATTCACAGGTCAAACTCATTAATAAAAATGGACCCTTCCACCAAAAAGTCTTTGTTATGTCCTTTTACTTTATTTTTTATATGTGAATTGTGATTTAAATTCTTTGTTAAGCATTGATTAAAAACAATAAGGCAATAATAATCACAAGTTAAGATGTGAAACACGACGCTACATGGATATGAAGGCATCCCAAGGGAATTCCATGGAGTTCAAGTGTTATTTTTCTATGCAGGTAGCATGTCGTAACGGTCACCTCGACCAAGATTTTGTCCTTGTCACCTCCTTACAGACGTTTGAGCACCCGATTCTCCAACATTGAGAAACTTGGGGAATTTGATGAGATCCATGTCTCTACTCAGTCATTCACAAAAATTCCAACATGTGAGGAAAGTCAGATCAAGCTACTCCTCCTTGGCAAGATTTAATCCCCAGTGAACTCGACAAGGCTATAACTCAATTCTCAAAGTTTTCGAGCACCAATCTGTATTGGCATCTCAAGACAACAGGCAACGGATCCCAATGAGCCTAATATTTTGCACTCTGCATACAATAATCATCATGACATATTACATTGCATCCTAAAATGCATAGCATATTCATCAAAATGGATCATCATGCCACACTTCAAAATGCATATGAAGCGTGACCCAGATTTGGTACGTTGGACGAAAGCCCCAAATCAATAAAACATCCCCAACAAGAATATCATCCTCATAATTCTCGGTTAACATTTGTCATTACACTACCAACCAAAATAATCATAGTGCCAGTACATTGTACTCCCCAACTCTCAATACTCACATTATCTTATCTAGGGTCGTAGGTCATCCGTAGATCTTACCCTCACATTATCTTTTCTAGGGTCACAGGTCATCTGTAGATCTTACCCTCACGTTATCTTTTATTGGGTTGTAGGTCATCCGTAGATCTTACCCTCGCGTTATCTTATCTAGGGTCGTAGGTCATCTGTAGATCTTACCCTCATGTTATCTTATCTCGGGTCGTAGGTCATCCGTAGATCTTACCCTCACGTTATCTTTTCTTGGGTCGTAGATCGTCCATAAATCTTACCCTTACTTTATCTTTTCTTGGGTTGTAGGTCGTCCGTAGATCTTACCCTCACATTATCTTTTCTTGGGTCGCAGGTCGTCCGTGGATCTTAACCTCGTGTTATCTTTTTTGGGTCGTAGGTCGTCTTTAGATCTTACCCTCATGTTATCTTTCTAGGGTCGTAGGTCGCCCGTAGGTCTTACCCTCACGTTATCTTTTCCCGAGTCATAGGTCATTCGTGGATCTTACCCTCGTGTAATTTTTTTCTAGGGTCGTAGGTCGCCCGTAGATCTTACCCTCACTTTATCTTTTCTAGGGTCGTAGGTCATCCGTAGACTTCACCCTCACATTATCTTTTCCCAGGTCATAGGTCGTCCATAAATCTTACCCTTACTTTATTTTTTCTAGGGTCGTAGGTCATCCATAGACTTTACCCTCACGATATCTTTTCCTGGATCGTAGGTCATCCCTAGATATTACCCTCATTTTATCCTTTCTCTTGGGTCATAGATCATATTCTGATCTTTACCCGTTGTCTTTATCTCTCTTTTTGGGTCGTAAATCCTACACGATAGATTCTCCGCTGTCGTTGAGTTCTACCCATCGCCTTTAAGTTTTCATGTTGTCATTAATCCTACTTCCATTCACCACGACATCACCAACCATATCTTTTCAGTCACTTTGATTCCCACTTCCATGAGAATCTTGTATTGGCACCATTACCCCAGTACAAGCTATTATTATTCAAACCTCCTTTACTCATCATGACCAGTTCACCTAAAAATTCATTTTTTTCATCCCCCAACAGACGTCACAAATAAATAACACTCACATCATCTCTCCAGGACAAATTTCAGGTCCTGGTATTTAATCATCTTCTACCTTGAACTTTCAAAAGGCTAACACCAATCTCACCTTCAGTTTTAAGACGATTAAATAGGGGCAGCTGTCATACCCCAAATTTGTCCTACCTTTTACTTTTGTCTAGCTTAGGCTTTTCATATCATCTGCATACATTCTACTAGATTCATCTGCATAGTGCACATTCATCCATAAAACATATTAGTTAAAAATAATTAATGCTCATGCAATCTACGGTTTTTCAGTGGTTTGAGGCTTCTACATTCAATACAGTTGATTTCTCTGTTACGAGGCCAACTCTCATTCAAATTCTTCAGACCCTGGATTAGGGTTTATTTCCCTATTGTTTGTCAAGAGACTAGGGTTTTAGATCCCTGGTTATTGTGAAATGTTTCTTTCATCTTCTTCAAAGACAACTCAAGATCAAGTGTATGTCTTCCTTCATCCTTAGGTTTTCTACATTGCTTCATTTGAAATCATGTTGAATTAGGGTTTTGATGGTAATATACTTCTTCATCCAATACGCATCTAACGTAAGAGGAATAAGGTTTTAGCCATGGTGTTTGAGGTTGTTAATTCATCAACTTCCGTTCATCAAAGATATTCTTATGTGCTTCGAATCTTATCTTCATCTTCAATATGCATTCAAAGCGTTTGTCATTTTGTTGCTCGTCCAGTCAAGGCATCATTACTCTCTCATGTCTTTATTGCACGTAGTGCGAGTCGTTGTTAAGATGGAAGTCAAGTTTCCATTAAGAATTGAATATATGATTTGGAAAGTATTTGTTGTACCCCAAAATTTGCCCTCCCATATTCTTCAAAGTTTGCCAAGAATCATCTTCAATTGGTTCAAGGCTACTTAAGGGTTGCACAGTCAAAATGCCTCCTAAGCCAGTCAAAATTAGGGTTTTGGTTCTATCAAGGAATTTGAGGTTTTCAATGGTCCAATCAAGTCTCATAGGCCTATATACATTGTCAAGCATCTACATGTCAAGTCTCAAGACTCACAATGCCAGTTTGCAGAGTCAAAAGCCCTATTTGGTTCACAATCAACTGTAAGGGTAAAATGGTCATTTGACAGTCAAAAGTCAGAATTTTTGGTCAACATCTTATTTTGAGTCCACAATCATCATTTGATCAAGTCTTGATCATGATTCCACAAGCATGGCTCAAAAATCATCAAGATGCAAAAGTTTCTATTTTTGGACAGCAGAAAAGTCAACTATATATTGACCAAGGCATAACTTTTTCACGGTTCATCAGAAAAATCCTATCCAATACTCATTTTGAAGGGGATGACATTTCCTACAACTCATCTTAACATTCCAAGTCCTATAAATGCTCTCACAAAAAGTTATCAATTTCTACATTATAGGTCAATTTCAAAAGTCAACAAAAATGCACTTTAAGTCAAAGACCATAACTTGAGATTGGTAAATCCAAATGACATGGGACCAAAGGCATTGGTTAGAGGACTTCAAGACCTTTCCAAAATGTCCAAGAACCTGTTCATATGATCAAAATTTAGCAAGATATGCATTGGAGAAGTTGGGAAATTTTTGTGAATTTGCAAACGTCAACTTTGCTCAAAACACATAATTTTTGCTAATGTGCCTCAAATTTCTTCTTGAAACTTTGTCCAAGGATTATGCACGACCCATTGTGATTAAATTGAATTATTTTCTTATTTTTTATTAATTAATTGAATTTTTAATCAATATTAATTCATTTAATTCATTTAATTGTAGGAAAATATCAAGATATGATTTCTCAATCTTTTTGTGAGGCAAATATGACCAATATATGCTGGAGATTTCATGTACACATCAAGGGGACAAGGATCTCCAAGTTTGGCAAGATTTTTCAATCAAAAAGATTGAAAAATATTTGATTGAAAATCAAATATACAAATCATAATTCCATGGATCTTTTGCCCAAGGATTTAACCTAATTCAGTCCTCTATATGTACATAACCTAACCCTATTCATGTGGACGAGAATTTGCTGCCAGGAAACCATAATCACATTGAAAAAAATTCAAGAAAAAGTCAAAACTGATTTCCATATTCCAATGCGATTCCAAGGCATTTGTTGATTTCAATACATTGCTGGAGGTGTGAGGAACCTTTTGCAATCAAATTCACACGCCAGAACTCAATAAATCGCTCTACACAGACCCACAGTTTGATGATTTTTTTCATAATCGAAACTCATAATTCATAAGCATTTGATGTGATTTTTTGCTTGTTTTGTATTGTTAAAGACCACAGGAAACTAATGGCATAAGCTAATTGGATTATGGTGTACAGAATCATGAGTTGCCATGTTCAAATTCTAGGGTTCATAAACCTTCGAATTGGGGATTCCTAGCACAGAAAAAATTAGACCTCAAGAGACCTATGGTTGAATTCGTCAAGGCCAGACGAATCAAACACCATGCTCGCGAAACATTTATGTGCATCAGGGGCCTATTCGTTATTTTTCGCCGTCCTGTTTAGTGGGGGTTAAAAACTCCCGCTATCTATTTGTTATTTTGCAGGTTTAATGAAGAAGACGATTGCGTGTTTACACGTGATTGGCTGGTTTGAATGAGACGCGTGTTTTTTTGTTTTGATAGCATATGAATTAATTTTGCTATATTATAATTAATTGTCATTATACTAACAGATGCAATGTAATGGCGTAGTGGAAGGTGATGTGGTTGGTAACCATTGGGACATGGGTTCGATTCCCAGGTCCACCCAAATGCTCTATTATTTTTCTTTACAGGTTCCCATGCAAGCTTTCCAATGTGTTTCACCATGTACCTCACAACCAAGCGCGCCAAGTGGCCACTCTCACAGATCTGATGGTCATGAGGTGCAGACTACCATGCTCTTGGTCAACCCACGCATAGACAAGCAGAAAGGTCAAACGGACTGGCCAACAAATGGGCCTTGGAAATGCTAACAAACTCCTAACCTGGCCCAACACCCCCTGGTTTTCTTTACTCTTTTTTTTTCTTTTCTATTTCAATTTCTACTTAATTGCTTTATTACTTAATTAACTTAATTAATTATTTTCACAATAAATTCAGAAACTTAAAATGTTATTTATTTTTATTATTTATTAATTTCACTATTAGTTATTATTTTGTAAATAAATTCTAATTAATTAGTTTAGTTGTTTAATTAGGACAATTTTAATCTTTTTCATAATAAATAAAATTAATATAGAAATTAGGGTTTTTCTTAACTTGAGATTTTATTTTATTTTTATTTTCATTAAAAAACTAAAAAATACTTTTTCTTTTAATTAATTAATTAATTAGTAAAATAGGTTTAATATTTAATTAAATGCAAAAAAGGGACTAAATTCAATTCTTTTCTCAAAAAGGGTCAAAACCCTTAGGACGTCCTGATTCAATTTCTTTTGTGCGCACTTTATTATTTTGACCATATTATTGTATCTGCTTTGAGGATGTAATAGATAATTAGGACTTTTATCGCTTTCTTTATTTTCTCGCTTTTATTTTCAAGGGTTATGTTTTTGGCGATGTAAATACCCGACGCCTTGTAATAGCGTAGATTCAATTTTCCGCAATTTACTTTCTGCACAAATTATTAACTGTTAATTATGCATGCAAGACTTGTCTGAAAAATAAAATCAACCCGTAGCTCACAATAATACATGTGCAAAGACAATTAACATGAAACTTGACACACATGCACATGTCACTCCTAGGGTACGCCTCACTTGGTTGCCTCGAGGTGGTCATTGAGTATAGGGTGTTTTAGAGGTCGCCCTCCTGTCTAACGATCCAGTTGCCTCGAATAAAAAGGATCTAGGACATTAGGGTTACCGCTAAGGCGTCCTACTATTGCTTTGGTGACCACACATGTCCCTATAATCGAATTGACCCGAATAACTCCAACGACGGTGCTACCTACTTCTCAATAGTGGGATAGTACTGTCTAAAGGACTCTTACACAGCTTAATTCCTTAGATTAGGTAGATTTCTCCTGGGTACTTGCTCTTTCAAAAACAAAAAAAAACAACTTTTCGCACCTACACTTTCAAAATTTTTCAAACAAATACTTCATACACTCTTGAGGACTGATACAAGAGTTACCTAGAAGTTTTTCAAACTAAACTTTTTCAAAACCCACAAACACTTGAAAAGCAAACAATTTTTGAAAACATAGTGAGCAAGTACCTAAGAGCCCGTGGATAACCACGGATAGAAAGGGTGCTAACACCTTCCCTTTCTATAATCTACCTCCCGAACCCGAGAAACATCTCGAAAAGGAATTTTGCTGTGCTTTTGTCCTTTCCTTGTTGGAGAAAATAAAAGACGGTGGCGACTCTTGCTTACCGCGACATTTTGCAAAACGCAAACGCGAACCAGCATTCCAAAACAGTCAGTTCTATTTCCACCGATCACAGTATTCATTTAAGTTTCTTAATGCACAAGTATCATAAGGATTTCTTGGAATTCAAGGTGCAGGTGCAAGTTATGATCAAGTTTCTAATTCGTTATTCAACATGAATCAAGACAAAGATACAAGAATCAACTCAAGCATGTAAGAGTAGAAGTTCGTGTGGGTTTATGTTATCAAAGGTTTGTCAAAAGTTTATACAAGATGGGAAATATTTTTCATGACTGAATTCTTGAGAGGGAACATTCAAAGAGGAAGATCTCAAATTTGAATTAAAACTAAAGGAAGATTTATTTGAATTCAAGGTTGTTGGATTACAAGACATAGTCATATTCATACAAGAAAGTCATACACAAGTTTTCATTACAAAGTGTCCTAAAGATACATTCAAGAAAATAACAGGTTACATTCCAATTCCTAAGGAAATTCTACAAGATATTCATCTTCTTCAAGAGAATTCCAAGCTTCTTGCTAGCCACGGCCTCTTCATCTTTCAACCTTGCTTTTTCTTTCCTCTTTCACCTTCCATCAATCCTCACATGAAAAGAAACACAAGCAAGAAAATTGGTTAGTTCATTGAAATGTAAACAAGAAGTGTCAAGCAATTTTTCTTCTAATTTTATCATTAGGGTTTGTGTTTGAAATCAGATTTTAGGGATGTGAGTTGAATCATGCTTACGAGCAACAAAAGCCTCATACACTTGATTCACAACAAATCAAAATTTTTATTCAATCATGGGCTTATTTCTTATATTTTGCAAATCACAAAAGTTTGACTTTGGTTCACAAAAAAGAGATTCAAAAAAACAATTTTACTGCAGTAACAAAGTCAACAAACTAATATTGCCAACAAAATGCTTTGCAGAAACACAAAGCCATCAAAAACAATCCCAAAAATGAGACAAACTATCCAAACATAACCAGCCAAAAAACTTGTCCAAACTGTCAAAAACATGTCCAAATTGTCCAAACATTAACTATCAAAAAACCTTCACATTAACAGCCAAAAAACTGTCCAAACATAACAACCCAAAAAAACTGTCCAAACTGTCAAAAACATGTCCTAAACTTGCACCAAACTAGCAAGCCATAAGCTGCACCAAAAACAAGGCAACCAATTTGTTCAAAATCATGTTATTGTCCCCCCCCCCCCAAAAAAAAATCCTTTTCCTTTGGATATATAACAGACACAAAAAATATAGAGCAGAGGACGGTTTTGAACCATAAAAATAGCAGCAGCTCAAACAAACAAAAAAACCACCAACCACAAAAACAGTTAGAAGCAACCAAAGGACGGTTTTGAACCACAAGGCAGCAACCGCAAAGCTATCAAACAGATTCACAAACCCTAACTCATTCATCATGTTCCATACAAACCCTTCAGAGCTCAACAAAACAAAACAACAATAACCAAAGAAAACCGTAGCAAGCACCAAAGAAAAACTATTCATCATTTTCCCAGCAGCCAAAGATACAGAAAGAAAATAACCAAAACCCTAACAGAGTCATCATCATCATCCTCACAGCAAAACACGGAAAAAAACCAAAACCCTAAGCATCATCATCTTCCATTTTTACAAACCCTTCATAGAAGCCAAAAATCCGTTCACAAATACAAAGGCCACAACAAGCTATCAAAAACGGAAAACCCTAAAAAACATTCTCATCATTTTTGCTAAACACAAAACCTTCAGATATGAGAGAGTTCAGAAGAAGAAAAGATTGAAAAAGAGATATCTCACCATGAAATCATCAAAAAAGGTAGTGAATCGTAAGTGATCCACGGAGCACGAGGCTCCATTTCTTTCCCTCTTTTCCTTATCGTTATCACCGATTTGCACTTCCCACCATCACCATCATCATTTGCATGAGTTTTGAAAACTAGGGTTTCGTCACCCCCTTTTAGATCTAGTCCTTAATGTTACGAATCTGCAAAAACCAACCATAGGTTAATGTCTAGAAGAAGAAGACGATTTGGAAAACATAAAAAAAATTAGGATCGGAGCTATTCCACCGTTGATCGCCGTCGTCGCCGCCGGGAGGCGATTTCCAGCGCGGCCAATGGGTCATTATCGGCAAGGAGAAACTAGAGAGAGGTCAGAGAGTTGACTCGTTTAGAGAGAGAGAGAGAGATAGAGAGAGAGAGAGAGAGAGAGAGAGAGATAACAAGTGTTACTGGTTTTTTTAAGGTTTTTGGGTAAAACAACAAATTACTTATTTTGGAATTTCTCTTCTATTTCCAGCTTGTTCTCTGTTTCGCTTGATATGGTGGTGACAAGTGTCGCCACCACAGAGACACTTGTCATGGGTCAGGCTATCTGATCTTAGGCGTGCCATCCCTCACCTACCATGCACACTCGCCTCTCATCACCTTCTGATCTACTTAAATCCAGATCTTGCGCTCCATATGCGCAGCTCACCATAAACCTCCCAGGAACTGCCACACTGGATTAACGAACCATCTTTTGGGCCTAGACAGACCCTCCTTTCAGCACCCCCCTATAATTTTTCTTTCAGGCCCAATTCTAAACTCTTTGATGTTTTCTTTTTCTTTTATAATTTATAATTTGTTATTTTAGTATATATTAAATACAAAAAAGATACATTTAGAATTAGTTTTTTTTTTATATTTTCTTTAATTGAAATCACAAAAACATACATTTAGAATTAGTTTTTTTTAGTTTTTTCTTAATATTTTCTTTAATTAAAAATACAAAAGTATATATTTAGAATTAGATTTTTAGTCTTCTCTTAATATTTTTTTAATTAAAAAATCACAAAAAATATATATTTAGAACTAGTTTGTTAATTTTCTTTTAGTATTTTCTAAAATATAAAATCCAAAAAATATAATTACTCTTTTTTTAAATAACTTATTAAACTAAAAAATTTATTTAATATTATTAATTTTTTTGAATAGTTAATTTTATTATTAAATAGATAGTTTAATTAGTTAGGTATTTAAATTAATTTTCAATTTGGTTGTATTGTTTGTTTAACTAGATTTTTAATCGAACTTTCGATTCGATTCATCCTCATTCATAAACTTGTACCCCCATCCCCATATGGTTTGTAATAGCTTAGAATTTTAGTTTCTTTGATATTTCTTTATATGTTTAAATTGCTAATGATGCATATTTTATCCATTTAGAACACTTGGCCTCCTCTTGGGCTCATCATCAATGAAAAGATATCCACTTACAAATGCACAGTTGCACATATTTCATAGTTTGGTCCTGGGCTTTTCTACAGCGACAACTATTCTATCGATTGTTTTAATTGGTCGTTTAGAATACTAGTGCCACACTAGTCCCACTTTCTAGGAGCATGCATATAGCCACCTTGTATGAGCTTTTGATTTTTATCTTATACATTGAAGCAACTTCTCTCCCCTTGGTTTAAATACCAAGCATATTCCTAAAGGGTCTCATAGTTGAGTTTGGGCATGGCCATTGTCACGAGGTTAATCAAGTATTTCCCTTGGTTAACCATAACTCGAATCAACCACTTTGGTCCATATACCAAGTGTTTCCATGCACAAAGGGTCTCATGGTTGAGGGTAGGAGCATATACTCTCATGAGATTAACCAAGTGCACCCCTTGGTTAATCATAACCTGATTCAATTCCCATACAACAAGCATTCCATTTACGCCTTTCGTGATACTACTTATTTTGTTGTCACTTTTGCCATGATCACCATGCATGATAACTCTTCACGAACACTGTCTCATTTTACTTTATTCCTATAATATGCTCTGTTAGGATGATAGTTTCCTCTTCTTTAAGACGTGAACTAATTATACTTTAGGTTAGAACCCATGCATGGTAACATTAGGGTTTCTTAGTCTCCCTCTTAAACCTTTTTTACTTCTTTTGTAATTAAAACTCCTCACTCACTAATCAAAAATCCAAAAATATTTAATCGTTATTCAAATTAATTTTAAAACTCGTAAAACACTCAACCAATTAAAACTCCCCAAAAGGGCATGTTATCACCTTCTACCGCGATACATGTCGTGCTTATTGCTAGAATGTTTGTGTTAACACCACCCACTAAAAACCACCAACAAACCAACTTTTTTAGAGGAACTATAGTGTTCTGATTCCTTCACGGGATATGTAGGCAAAGGGTGGCGAAACCCTCACGAATGTACTATTAAAAAACTGTTTCTTTCCCCTTAGCAAGTATAGTTATAGATAAACACACCCTTAGAAGCAAATAAACAAAATGGATCCTGTTGAGTATAATGGATGTTATGATACGGTGGGAGAACTGACTTGAGGTTTTGCATTTGTATTCGCACTTGTTCGGTTTAGCAAGAGTCGCCACCGACTTTTTATTTTATCCTAAGGAAAGGTTAAAAAGCACAGGAAAAACCTTTGAGATGTTTTCGTGGGTTCGGGGGGTAGATTATGAAAAGGGAAGGTGCTAACACCCTTTTCATCCATGGTTATCCATGGGATCTTAGTTACTTGTTTTAGATCACTTGCCTTGATTTTCAATTGTGTGAAATGGTGCTTTGTGTGTGTGGTTTTGAAAATGTTTTTAAAAAGATGCCTTGTCTAGGCAACCGTTGTAACAATTCTTTACTCGAATGTTTTACAAAGGTGTTTGTCTTTTTGAAAAGATGTTTTAATGTTTTTGAGAGTTTGTTTTGAAAGTTTTGTTGTGGAGTGTGTTTTGAAAGTAGGCAAGTGTGTTTTGCAAGTTTGATCAAGTAACTAAGAGTTGTCTACCCCTAAATTTACTCAAAGATCTTTCCTTATGTTTTTAACCCTTTTTAACAGTGTTGTTTCACCATTGTATTTGGTGAACAACCTTGTGTTAGGATGTTAATGGGACGGGCGTGGGTCATCGTTTAGACCATGAATGCAATAGTGTCAAGTGTCTTTGGCAATTTTCTTGAGGGACTATGATCATTTTGTTTAGGCAACTTCGAAAGCGTCATCGAGGGACTATGATCATTTGATTTGTTTTTGTTTTGCCAAAGTACTTGACATGCAAACATGACCCATTTTTGAAGGCAACAAGCGGGATTACCCTAGGGGTGCAAGTGTGAATTGTGTATTGATTTTCATGCATTTTTCTTTGTATTAGGTTATTTAGCGATTGATTTTGAATCTTCGCATACAAACCCTAATTACTATACAGTATATAGAAAGCGATAAATTGCGGGAATTTAAAGTCTAAGTTATTACAAATAAGTATCTGGGGATGGGGGTACAAGTATTTACAAATAGGGATGAGTCTTATCAGGATAGTAGTGTCCAAATAATATTTACAACCAAATCGAATCGCATTCTCAATGTAAAATATAATCAAAGTATAAGGATAAAAGAGAAGCAAAAGTATTGTGCAATGTATGTGATTATTTACAAAAGATGCAAATATTAACCTAATGCAAAATTAAGTATTTTATTATTTTTTGTATTTTTGTGTTTTTTGTTAACTATACAAACAAAAGTTTTAAAAAAAGGAAAAGAAAATTGTTTAAATTTAAGTATTCTATTATCTATGTATTTAGTTAATGTTTTTAGAAACTTGTATAGAAATAATTAAACAAAAGTTTTAAAATTATTTAACTTAAAAGAAAACTAATGTTTACATAAGGGAGATAAAAGGTATTTAAGAAAATTTTGTACAAAGCAAAAAAAGTTAATGTATCCTTTTTATTTAACAAAAAAATATTAGTTTAAGTTATATATAAAAAAAAAAGGAAAAAATAAAGTGATAATAAATAATAAAAGAAAATAGGGTATTAGTTTGTATAAGAAAAGTGGGCTTTTGTGTGTTAATATGAGGGGCAGGCCCAAGCAAACAGATTTAAGCAAAAGGGGGGTGCACCAGGATTCATTGGGCTTAGGCGTTAGTTCCAGGGGACAGGCTCAAAGCGTGTTACAATTTGTTAGGGTTTGCTTTGTTTTGTCCAGAACAAGGGTTTGTGTTGAACGAACGACGCTCTCTTCCTTCTTCATTCTTCGCCTCTTCACTTTCTCAAGCCAAGGCCATTGATGCTCCTTCTACACCTCAACTGTCAGAGCGCCACCGTCCCTCTCCCTCTCTCCAAGATTACTCAGGCAGTGATGACACAAAGGTATTTGATTTCTGCTTTAACGTGTTTTTTAGGGTTTTCAGTTTTGCGTGCTTCATTTTTGTATGTCCTGATCTTTATGTTATTTGATGTTTGTGTGAGGTGTTAAATAAAATGGAGGAGTTACTACCTTTGGAGAGGAGACGGAGGAGGACGGCGGCGCGTCTCAGGTGGCCGGAGGCGGAGGGACTGGTGGTGCTATATTTATTGCCTTCCTGGTATTTTGTGTCTTTAACCTTCATTTAGTGATGATGCCATAATCTGAAAACCCTGTATGATTTACTTCTTTTCCTCTTCTGATTGCTTGCCCGTTTCTAAGTTTGATGATGTTATTGTTGCTTTTGCCTCAGTATTTTTTTGCTTCTGAGTTGCTTTCTGGCTTGTTGATATTGAAATGTTGATTTTGTTCTGATGACTGTATGCTTGTTTCACTTCTGATTTTTTTCTCTCTTTGGATCTTGGTGAGCTTTCAATGATGAGTTGTTTGAATCTAAGATCTTTGTTGGATATTGTTGTTTAGCCTATGATGAACATATTCTGAGGCATTCATTTCTGTTGTTTAGATATTTGGATGGATTTGCTTGAGTTTGGATTTGAGTTGGTTCAGGTTTATGGGATATGTGGTTACAACTTCAGGGCTTGTTTCTACCAGTTTTGCTTTGGTTTCAAGGCAGTTTGAAGCTTGTTCTTATTCAGGTTTCAGGGCTTTGGCTTGTTTGGCTTGGAGGAAAACAGGTCTGTTGATATTTTGGTTGTTTTAGAATTTTGATGCAGGTTGAATGTTTTATGCAGGCTGATATGTTTGAAGCTTAACAGGTTTGTATGGCTTTGTGTAGTTTTTGCTATGTGTTTTAGACAGGATGCAAGGCTTGAGGGCTTATGCAGTCTTGGTCCTTAGGCTATGCAGGGCTTGCTGTTTGAACTGGTTTTTTGACAGTTTGCAAGGCTTGAGGCAAGCTTTGGTTATCTTTCTATGTGTATTCTGCCCCTTGACAATTTTGGTTTGTTGTTATTTTTATCTATGTCCTGAGCCTGCAAACTGTAAGCCTATCTACTTCTCTCTCTCTTTTCTCTCTCTATTAAAGCATATTATATTGCTTTAGAATAGCTGTTTCTGAAAAGGTGTTTGGTTGGGAAATGATGAAATTGGCTTTACAAGTTACTTGCATTTTGTCTTTCCTCTGCATATTGTACTTTCTTCTTTTCTTTGATGACAACTTGATATCTTTTGATATCTTTTTGACAGTTTCTTTGGACAGTTTCTTTGGACAGTTTGGTTTGCCTTTTCAAGTAGCTTGCTTGTTCAATTTGAACTTTGCAACTTGTTTGTTTCAGTTTGAACTTTGCAACTTGTTTTGGCATATTCAGTAGCCTGTCCCTTTGGTTGACAGTTTGAATTTATGCAGCTTTGTATTTTGCTTAAATGATTTGTATGCTTGTAAAATAATTTTTCTTTACTCTTTGTGATCCAAGGAGAGAGTCTTCTTGTGATTTGCAAAGAGAGTGAGAAAAATATGATGAAAATCAAAACAATCTGATTCCGGCCAACCACCTTTAATGATTAACTGTCTGAAAATGCTCTTTTTTAATTCATCTGTGTTGACTTCTTTTTTTTTCTTTTTGCAGGTAAATACCAGTTGAGCAAATGATGCAACAGTAGAAGATGAAGACTTCAAGAAAATTAGGATATAACTTTATTTTATTTTAATCATTTGTAATAAATATTATTATAAATACTTGTAAATAAAATTACTGTATTTAAATAACACTTGTACCAATAATTAAAAATAAATAAAAGTCCTTTTGTCATATAATTCTCTAATTCACTGTTTATTTATTTATTTAAGTCTCTTGAATTAAAACGACTGGAAATGCATTCCAATTATTTTAACTTAGATAAAATAAATAATTAATAAACACTGTAGTCTTGCAACTTCGCATTAACCAATAATAAACTCGGCGTTCCAATTAACCATAAGCATTGCACAGTTAATCAAAAAAACGTCCATATGCCTTTCCTTTTACTGATTAAGCCAAACACTGCAAATTTTCAACCAGAAGCCTCAGCTTCTAACCCAGAGGTTCAGGTTTTTGAGAAACAAACTGAAATCTTGAGCAAGCGTCAAAGCAGTGTAACAGCCAATTAAGACACTGTGGATTCAAATTCTTCTGAAAATGCGCGTGCCAACCCTAATTCTTGATTTATTGTCAAAGAAGCGTCTGCTTGATCAAATCCTGAGCCAAACTCAAGCAAACCCTAGTAATCTGCTTGAACTGATTCAAAAGTTAATGGAAACCCTAATTTTGTTTGACTGGTAAGAAAAGCCTGTTTGACCGATTCTTGGGCCAATTTGAAAAATCAGGAAAAGCCCGAAGCTGTGATTTCTTGTAAAAAAGAGGAGGGCAAATTTTGGGGTACAACAGTTGCCCCTGTTCAATCTTCTTGAACCTGAAGAGTTAGATTGGCAAGCTTACCGTTCGCGACTCGAAGGTAAAAGGAGATTGGACATTAGAGTGCCCAAAAAAATTGCACTCGTCAAAACGTAGCTGGGGGAATGGGCTTAAAGATGCCATTTGGAGATGGGCTTGTAGATGCCATCTGGAATGTGTGACAGAATCTTGTCGGGGGATGGGCTTAGAGATGCCATCTGGAAATTGTTGGTAGGAGGATGGGCTTATAGATGCCATCTGAAGGTGATTGTATCTGTTTTTGAATGAGTGACAGAATTACATCCGAATCTAGATCGTATCTGGACTGTATTCGAATGAATATGGAATAAGTATCAGAATGTCGCCATGTCTGGGTCAAATCTGAACTGTCTCTGGAGGGAATCTGGAATAAGTATCAGAATGTCGCCATGTATGGGTCATATCTGAACTATCTCTGAATGAATCTGGAATAAGTATCAGAATGTCGCCATGTCTGGGTCACATCTGAACTTTCTCTGAATGAATCTGGAATAAGTATCAGAATGTCGCCATGTCTGGGTCACATCCGAACTTTCTCTGAATGAATCTGGAATAAGTCTCAGAATGTCTCCATATCTGGGTCACATCCGAACTTTCTCTGAATGAATCTGGAATAAGTATCAGAATGTCGCCATGTCTGGGTCACATCTAAACTATCCCTGGAAGGAATCTCGGAAGATGATGATCTTTGTCTGTTGATTGATCTTTCCTGAAAAGGTAAAGAGTTAGTTGTATGCAATGTCATGATGTAATGAATTGTACTTCATCAATGTTTATGATATGAATGTGATGGATGTGCATGTAAGTTGAGTAACCGTCTTGTTGAGGAAGACGAATCCTGGGTAATGAAATCTTTGACTGCTGCTGGGGAAAGTAAATCCTTGACTGCTGCAGGGGATTGTTGGAAATGAGAAGTCCTGGAACCACTGTTGGGGGATCAGGAGCTTGGGTTGTATGTCAATCTACTGGGGATTCCTGTTTTGAGGAGATCTTCACTGGGGAATATCTGAATATCCTGTGATGGATTGAGAATGAGAGTCTTCATTCTGCTAAGGGTTGATAGTTGGAAGTTTTAGCTCCACTGGGGATTGCAAGAATCTTTTGATTGCTGCAGGTATTGATCTGGGATCTTGAAAAGGTTGGTCGGTGAGATAGTTGTCCTGGCTAGTTTCAGGTATTAATCTACAATCAGTCGTCCACAGATAGTTTTCCTGGCTTGTTACAGATATTAATTTGGAACTTGGGTTATACGCCACTTTGAGAATGAGAATCTTCATTCTGCTTGGGGAATAAGTATCTGTGGGGAATAAGTATCAGAATGTCGCCAAATCTGGGTCACATCTGAACTATCTCTAGAAGGAAATCTGGAATAAGTATCGGAATGTCGCCAAATCTGGGTCACATCTGAACTATCTCTAGAAGGAAATCTGGAATAAGTATCGGAATGTCTCCAAATCTGGGTCACATCTGAACTATCTCTAGAAGGAAATCTGGAATAAGTATCGGAATGTCGCCAAATCTGGGTCACATCTGAACTATCTCTAGAAGGAAATCTGGAATAAGTATCGGAATGTCGCCAAATCTGGGTCACATCTGAACTATCTCTAGAAGGAAATCTGGAATAAGTACCGGAATGTCGCCAAATCTGGGTCACATCTGAACTATCTCTAGAAGGAAAGCTGGAATAAGAATCGGAATGTCGCCAAATCTGGGTCACATCTGAACTATCTCTAGAAGGAAATCTGGAATAAGTATCGGAATGTCGCCAAATTTGGGTCACATCTGAACTATCTCTAGAAGGAAATCTGGAATAAGTACCGGAATGTCGCCAAATCTGGGTCATATCTGAACTATCTCTAGAAGGAAATCTGGAATAAGTACCGGAATGTCACCAAATCTGGGTCACATCTGAACTATCTCTAGAAGGAAATCTGGAATAAGTATCGGAATGTCGCCAAATCTGGGTCACATCTGAACTATCTCTAGAAGGAAATCTGGAATAAGTATCGGAATGTCGCCAAATCTGAGTCACATCTGAACTATCTCTAGAAGGAAATCTGGAATAAGTATCGGAATGTCGCCAAATCTGGGTCACATCTGAACTATCTCTAGAAGGAAATCTGGAATAAGTATCGGAATGTCCCCAAATCTGGGTCACATCTGAACTATCTCTAGAAGGAAATGAGAATGAGAGTCTTCATTCTGTTAAAGTTCAGAAATTGGGAGTATACCAATCTTCTGAGGTGATGAGAATCTTCATTCCATTAACGGTCAGAAACTGGGAGTATACCAATCTTGTGAGGTTTTAAGGATGAGAGTCTTCATTCTTGAGAGAAACAAATTTTTAGGAGCTTCAATTGTCCGTTGTTCTATTGGTGGTTGTAACTTCCAGCAGGTGATGAAGGAATTTTGATGATGACCGCAACTTCCAGCAGGTCATGAAGGAAATTTTGAATGCTCTTGAGATTAACATTCGAATGCCTCAAGTGATGGTGACGGAGACTTGCCCCAGGTAAATCTGTAATTGAGGGATTTGTTAAAATCTTGACTGGACTGCCCCAGGTTAACTGAACTTTGAGAGATTTATTGAAATCTTGACTGGACTGCCCCAGGTTAACTGAACTTTGAAAGATCTGTTGAAACCTTGACTGGACTGCCCCAGGTTAACTGGATAGTGACATGTCATGCCCCCTTGTTGATAGGAGATTTGCAACGGAAGTGTCATCCTTTTTGAAGTAATTTTGTTCACTGAGAGGGCTTTCGTTCACGGGATATTCATTGTGTGAATTTCTCCGCTGTCAAACAAATAGCCAAATGCAAACAGTGATATTCAAGTAATGCAAAATTTATGTCTGTCTTGAAGTTTTGAAAAATGCATTTTTTAGCAGAAAACTTTTTATAAGACAAATTCAACACAAGATTTAGGGCAAAGCCTTACAGGAGTCAGGATACCTTTTGTAACAGTATGCTTTCGAACTAACCCATGCTTCAATTAAGACTTTTGAAAGGTTGTAACGTGGCTTGGTTCACGGTTTAAGAAACAAAGGATAAAGGCTCAAAGTATATTTGTACCCATCCGCCCTTCGTGATGTTCTTCAATCCTAAGCTCAGTTAATTGTGCGTCGCACTCTATTCGAATTTGGAACGACTTTTGGCAATGGTTCACCAGTTGAATTTGGAAGGCAGTCATTATCTCCTTTTTCTTTTGCAACATTTTTCATGTTGTTGAGGATTTGTAATGACCTCTTTCTTTTGATTTGTTATCCCTAACTTTTGCCTGACTGTTCCTGTTTTCGAGATTACAGTCAGCGGGATGCCCCTGCTTTCTTAAGCCTCCTTTGTAGGTTTTGGCTCAGTGGGCTTTTCTCTTTTGAGAGATTGACTGCCTATGTGATAGGGAACCATCACTGTCTTTTGGTTCCAAAGGAATGTTTTTGATGTCATTCATTGTATTACGAACTGAGAGTTTGCGACTTGAATGCGCATTTTTTTTGAATTAACTGAGAGACTACCCTGCCCCAGGTTTAAATCAAAGGTTTCAATTTGTTTAGAACAAAAAACTCCTACTTCTTTGGCTCGAAGGGGTTGACTAGGGATTATCTTCCTTATAACTCCAGTGTTTGGGAATTGAAAGAAATGCATGTACATCATCAGCAAGGTCTGTTCAAAAGCATACTGTATGAGATTATGGTATTGTTTCGTCATCCTCCCTCTAAAGGCTTGCAGCTTTTTATCAAGAGTTAAATATCATAAAGAAAGCATAAGAGTAGTGAAAACGAATGGATGAATTCAAGACAAACATATGCAATGCATTAATGAAACAGAGTTTGACATCAACAGATAATTGTTTGAATAACAAAAGAAATTACAACTTGAAAATTCAAATGAAACAAAGACATTCTCAATGATTTGGCATAGGAGCAGTGGTTATGCTAGAGTCTCCGGAGGGTCAAACTCGATCTCCTTGGCATCGATCATGTCTTGGATCTTGTTCTTCAGAAGCCAACAGTTGTTTGTGTCATGTCCCGGACTGTCAGAGTGGTATGCACACCTTTCATTGGGATGATAGGTAGGAGCAGAAGTATTTGGGTTCCGGAGGGGAGCCCTTAATGTAATCAGCTCTGCCTGCAACATGCGTTGTAGCGCTTGACCCAGTGACATGTTGATCTTAGTGAATTGTCTTTTAGGTGCGACCTCCTTACGCTGATGCCCCTGTCTTTGTTGAGCAGGCGTAGGATTAGAGATCAAGATTGCTCCTACGTGTTGGTCATGGTGACTCTTTTGACTGTTCGTAGCATTAGACTCTTTCTTTCTGTTGTAGGGAATTTTCTGAGCATCAGAGGGTGTAGCTCCTTGGATCTTTCCACTTTTGATGCCAGCTTAGACCCTTTCGCCGGTCAGTATTAGCTCGGTGAACCCAGCTGAGGAGCTTCCAATTAAGTGATTGAAGAGAGGCCCTGTCAAAGTTCCCATGAAGATGTCAATCAGCTCTCTGTCAGTTAAAGGGGGTTGCACCCTACCAGCCAGATCTCTCCACTTTTGAGCGTATCCTTTGAAGTTCTCGTCAGAACCCATGGTCATGCTCTGCAATTGCACACGAGTTGGTGCAAGATCAGCATTATACTGATACTGTTTGTAAAAAGCAGCAGCTAAGTCCTCCTAGGTGTGGATGCGAGAACTCTCCAATTGATAAAACCACTCGAGTTGAGTCCCTACCAGGCTTTCTTGGAAGAAATGGATCCAAAGCTTCGGATCAGTTGTGTATGGTTGAATCTTACGGACATAAGACTTTAGATGCATCTTAGGGCAAGAGACTCCATCATACAGGGCCAAGGTAGGGACTTTGAACTTTGGAGGGATGACCAATCCAGAAACTAAACCCATGTCTCCTAAATCCAAGCCAGGTACTTGTTGAATCTCCATAGCATTGAGGCGATCCTCCAACTGTTTGTACTTGTCATCAACGGGAGGATATTGTTCTTCGGAGTAACCAGCTTCATCAATCTCCAAATTGTGGTCTTCTTCAAGACTGGCCCCTATGCTGGGTGGAGTTGAAAGATCTAGGGTTTTAGGTCTTCTCTTCAGGATGCCCGTTGCCTTCTTGGACTTCTTCTTCTTGTCTTTGAGAAGGAGAGATTTCAGATCCTCTTGCCCTTTACCCATAGCCAGAAGCATTTGTTGGAATTGAGTGTTTTGAGCTTGGAGATCTTTCACTGTTTGTTCCATATCCATCTTACTGAAATAAACAGTAGGAAGATAAGGAGACCTGTATGGGAAACTTGTTATGTAATGATATGTATGATATATGTATGCAATGTTTTCAAGGATCTCTTGGGGTAAACACAAGAGAATGTTAGAGGTTGAACTTTGATCAACATCTTTGATTGGAGAACCTTGTAGTGGTGGATGTCTTTCCACGAGAATCAAGCTCACCATGTCAAGTGGGTCATAGCCCCTGATTCAAGTTGTTGCACTTGATCTTTGATGGCATTTGTTTATAGGAGAACCCTCTTGCCCCTTGGTGGACGTCTGGTTCAACGTGACCCTGCATCAAAAGACCCTCGAGATCCTTGAAATGGTTATTGAAAATGCTATGGTATGATGTCATGATGTTATGTACATGTATGCAAAAACAAGTGTATATACAGGTAATCATATTCACACAAAGCAAACAAGTCCTTAGGTTTAGGCTTGCATGGGGTTTGTAGGTAAGTACCCTCTTGAAGTTAGTTGGCTGATCCTGTCCTAAAATAGAAATCGGGTTCTAAAGAGCTCAATATCACTGGATTATTTTTTGTGTTCATTGTTTTGGTTTAGCCACTTAACTGGCGACCAAAATATTCCAAGAAAACAACCCTCAATGAGTGTAGTATCGAGTATCTACCAACTTCGGACTGCACCAAAGTCGGTCATCTCACTACCCCTAAAAGGCCAAGAGGGTCAAGTAAGGTTCTAAGAGTTCGTTAGTGCTTCATGACATCACTCAGCGGCCCCGTACTCTCCTTGATTGAACTCAAGGGTTACCGGTACTCACAAATATGTCACACTAACATAGCTTACTGCTTCAACCATGTCGGTATACCCCGCACAGTTCCCTCAAAGTTTTATTGCTATTTACCTAAGAAGGTGCCCCAAAATCCGGGTGTAGGATTTACAATAAACCCAAACAAGGACCCAAAAAGTAAAGCAATCAAAGCAATCAAAGAAAGTATGTAAAGGTGATCTAAACCCTAAGGTAACCCCACTTTTAGATCAATCCCCAACAGAGTCGCCAGTTCTGTGATACGGTGGGAGAACTGACTTGAGGTTTTGCGTTTGTATTCGCACTTGTTCGGTTTAGCAAGAGTCGCCACCGACTTTTTATTTTATCCTAAGGAAAGGTTAAAAAGCACAGGAAAAACCTTTGAGATGTTTTCGTGGGTTCGGGGGGTAGATTATGAAAAGGGAAGGTGCTAGCACCCTTTTCATCCATGGTTATCCATGGGCTCTTAGTTACTTGTTTTAGATCACTTTCCTTGATTTTCAATTGTGTGAAATGGTGCTTTGTGTGTGTGGTTTTGAAAATGTTTTGAAAAAGATGCCTTTTCTAGGCAACCGTTGTAACAATTCTTTACTCGAATGTTTTACAAAGGTGTTTGTCTTTTTGAAAAGATGTTTCAATGTTTTTGAGAGTTTGTTTTGAAAGTTGTGTTGTGGAGTGTGTTTTGAAAGTAGGCAAGTGTGTTTTGCAAGTTTGATCAAGTAACTAAGAGTTGTCTACCCCTAAATTTACTCAAAGATCTTTCCTTATGTTTTTAACCCTTTTTAACAGTGTTGTTTCACCATTGTATTTGGTGAACAACCTTGTGTTAGGATGTTAACGGGACGGGCGCGGGTCATCGTTTAGACCATAAATTCAATAGTGTCAAGTGTCTTTGGCAATTTTCTTGAGGGACTATGATCATTTTGTTTAGGCAACTTCGAAAGCGTCATCGAGGGACTATGATCATTTGATTTGTTTTTGTTTTGCCAAAGTACTTGACATGCAAACATGGCCCATTTTTGAAGGCAACAAGCGGGATTACCCTAGGGGTGCAAGTGTGAATTGTGTATTGATTTTCATGCATTTGTCTTTGTATTAGGTTATTTAGCGGTTGATTTTGAATCTTTGCATACAAACTCTAATTACTATACAGTATATAGAAAGCGATAAATTGCGGGAATTTAAAGTCTAAGCTATTACAAATAAGTATCCGGGGATGGGGGTACAAATATTTACAAATAGGGATGAGTCTTATCAGAATAGTAGTGTCCAAATAATATTTACAACCAAATCGAATCGCATTCTCAATGTAAAATATAATCAAAGTATAAGGATAAAAGAGAAGCAAAAGTATTATGCAATGTATGTGATTATTTACAAAAGATGCAAATATTAACCTAATGCAAAATTAAGTATTTTATTATTTTTTGTATTTTTGTGTTTTTTGTTAACTATACAAACAAAAGTCTTCAAAAAAGGAAAAGAAAATTGTTTAAATTTAAGTATTATATTATCTATGTATTTAGTTAATGTTTTTAGAAACTTATATAGAAATAATTAAACAAAAGTTTTAAAATTATTTAACTTAAAAGAAAACTAATGTTTACATAAGGGAGATAAAAGGTATTTAAGAAAATTTTGTACAAAGCAAAAAAAAGCTAATGTATCCTTTTTATTTAACAAAAAATATTAGTTTAAGTTATATATAAATAAAAAAGGAAAAAATAAAGTGATAATAAATAATAAAAGAAAATAGGGTATTAGTTTGTATAAGAAAAGTGGGCTTTGGTGTGTTAATATGAGGGGCAGGCCCAAGCAAACAGATTTAAGCAAAAGGGGGGTGCGCCAGGATTCATTGGGCTTAGGCGTTAGTTCCAGGGGACAGGCTCAAAGCGTGTTACAATTTGTTAGGGTTTGCTTTGTTTTGTCCAGAACAAGGGTTTGTGTTGAACGAACGGCGCTCTCTTCCTTCTTCATTCTTCGCCTCTTCACTTTCTCAAGCCAAGGCCATTGATGCTCCCTCTACACCTCAGCTTCCAGAGCGCCACCGTCCCTCTCCCTCTCTCCAAGATTACTTAGGCAGTGATGACACAAAGGTATTTGATTTCTGCTTTAACGCGTTTTTTAGGGTTTTCAGTTTTGCGTGCTTCATTTTTGTATGTCCTGATCTTTATGTTATTTGATGTTTGTGTGAGGTGTTAAAGAAAAGGGAGGAGTTACTACCTTTGGAGAGGAGACGGAGGAGGACGACGACGCGTCTCAGGTGGCCGGAGGCGGAGGGACTGGTGATGCTAGCTTTGTGGCCTTCCTGGTATTTTGTGTCTTTAACCTTCGTTTAGTGATGATGCCATAATCTGAAAACCCTGTATGATTTGCTTCTTTTCCTCTTCTGATTTCTTGCCCGTTTCTGAGTTTGATGATGTTGTTGTTGCTTTTGCCTCAGTATTTTTTTGCTTCTGAGTTGCTTTCTGGCTTGTTGATATTGAAATGTTGATGTTGTTCTGATGACTGTATGCTTGTTTCACTTCTGATTTTTTTCTCTCTTTGGATCTTGGTGACCTTTCAATGATGAGTTGTTTGAATCTGAGATCTTTGTTGGATATTGTTGTTTAGCCTATGATGAACATATTCTGAAGCATTCATTTCCGTTGTTTGGATATTTGGATGGATTTGCTTGAGTTTGGATTTGAGTTGGTTCAGGTTTATGGGCTATGTGGTTACAGCTTCAGGGCTTATTTCTACCAGTTTTGCTTTGGTTTCAAGGCAGTTTGAAGCTTGTTCTTATTCAGGTTTCAGGGCTTTGGCTTGTTTGGCTTGGAGGAAAACAGGCCTGTTGATATTTTGGTTGTTTTAGAATTTTGATGCAGGTTGAATGTTTTATGCAGGCTGATATGTTTGAAGCTTAACAGGTTTGTATGGCTTTGTGTAGTTTTTGCTATGTGTTTTAGACAGGATGCAAGGCTTGAGGGCTTATGCAGTCTTGGTCCTTAGGCTATGCATGGCTTGCTGTTTGAACTGGTTTTTTGACAGTTTGCAAGGCTTGAGGCAAGCTTTGGTTATCTTTCTATGTGTATTCTGCCCCTTGACAATTTTGGTTTGTTGTTATATTTATCTATGTCATGAGCCTGCAAACTGTAAGCCTCTCTACTTCTCTCTCTCTTTTCTCTCTCTATTAAAGCATATTATATTGCTTTAGAATAGCTGTTTCTGAAAAGGTGTTTGGTTGGGAAATGATGAAATTGGCTTTACAAGTTACTTGCATTTTGTCTTTCCTCTGCATATTGTACTTTCTTCTTTTCTTTGATGACAGCTTGATATCTTTTGATATCTTTTTGACAGTTTCTTTGGACAGTTTCTTTGGACAGTTTGGTTTGCCTTTTCAAGTAGCTTGCTTGTTCAATTTGAACTTTGCAACTTGTTTGTTTCAGTTTTAACTTTGCAACTTGTTTTGGCATATTCAGTAGCTTGTCCCTTTGGTTGACAGTTTGAATTTATGCAGCTTTGTATTTTGCTTAAATGATTTGTATGCTTGTAAAATAATTTTTCTTTACTCTTTGTGAACCAAGGAGAGAGTCTTCTTGTGATTTGCAAAGAGGGTGAGAAAAATATGATGAAAATCAAAACAATCTGATTCCGGCCAACCACCTTTAATGATGAATTTTTTGATTAACTGTCTGAAAATGCTCTTTTTTAATTCATCTGTGTTGACTTCTTTTTTTTTTTTGCAGGTAAATACCAGTTGAGCAAAGGATGCAACATTAGAAGATGAAGACTTCAAGAAAATTAGGATATAGCTTTATTTTATTTTCATCATTTGTAATAAATATTATTATAAATACTTGTAAATAAAATTACTGTATTTAAATAACACTTGTACCAATAATTAAAAATAAATAAAAGTCCTTTTGTCATATAATTCTCTAATTCACTGTTTATTTATTTATTTAAGTCTCTTGAATTAAAACGACTGGAAATGCGTTCTAATTATTTCAACTTAGATAAAATAAATAATTAATAAACACTGTAGTCTTGCAACTTCGCATTAACCAATAATAAACCCGGCGTTCCAATTAACCATAAGCATTGCATAGTTAATCAAACAAACGTCCATATGCCTTTCCTTTTACTGATTAAGCCAAACACTGCAAATTTTCAACCAGAAGCCTCAGCTTCTAACCCAGAGGTTCAGGTTTTTGAGAAACAAACTGAAATCTTGAGCAGGCGTCAAAGCAGTGTAACAACCAATTAAGACATTGTGGATTCAAATTCTTCTGAAAATGCGCGTGCCAACCCTAATTCTTGATTTATTGTTAAAGAAGCGTCTGCTTGATCAAATCTTGAGCCAAACTCAACCAAACCCTAGTAATCTGCTTGAACTGATTCAAAAGTTAATGGAAACCCTAATTTTGTTTGACTGGTAAGAAAAGCCTGTTTGACCGATTCTTGAGCCAATCTGAAAAATCAGGAAAAGCCCGAAGCTGTGATTTCTTGTAAAAAAGAGGAGGGCAAATTTTGGGGTACAACATATGTGAGGGGTACTAATACCTTCCCCTTGCATAATCGACTTCCTTACACGTTCTCTTGGTCGTAAGGCCATCTTATCCATCCTCTAGTAGTTTTCTCGATATCTTCCCTTCCTTCGGAATAAATAAAGTTCGGTGGCGGCTCTATGTGTTTTTGTCGGTAGCTTCAATTGGCTCTAGCCCATTTTTTATGTAAGTTCCGAACAATCGTGGTCCTAGTGGCCACAAGTTTGTCTTTCTGAATGGGGGCCTCAGACCTCCTTTTTGTAATATTCTATATAATTGCGACCTTAGTGGTAGTTTTTTAATTCATCGACCGTGGTGGCCCTTTTATAATCTGTTTTACTCAAGTGTTCGTGACTTTATTTCTGTTGATTATCTGAAATGTTTGCATGTCTTTGAATGCTCGTCTACGTAAGACACTTTGTGCTGATTAAGGATTTATGGGGGTTTTCTTGTTAGTTTTTTAGTTCACCAGTGTGGGGAAACTGGTCAAACGACTAGGGAAATTACCGGGCATGAGCCGGAACTCAAGTTCTGTTTTGAGGGCCCGAGTTAGGCGATATGAACTTTCCATCGCGAGCTGGGTGTTCTGCCATCATGGTATGAAGATGGTGGATCTAGTTCGAGTTATCCACGTCGGGTTAAGGATCTACTGTTCAAAAGAGTGGAAACTTTCCTCTTCATTTAATTTTGAGTGTTATGCTTGTACCTAGGCACACATGTGTGGTCGGGCAGTGATGTGTTCGTCGTGCAGACGAGACACGCCAACTGTTTTCAGCGTCTTAGCTGTAATATTGTTTTAGCTTTTTATTGTTCCAAGGTCGACAAGTTATTCCTTACTTAAATTTTCTAAGCAGTAGTCATTGTCCCCATTTTTGCATGGACACGATATGGGCCTTCCCAATTCACGATGAGCTTGCCTTCGCGGGATTCTTTGTGATTCCTCTTAAGGACTAAGCTGCCTACTTTGAATTCATGTCATATGACTCTAGCTTCATATCGCAGGGCGATCTTTTGTTTGAGAGAGGATTCTGGTAGGTCTGCTCCAGCACGGATCTCCTCAAGGTGAACGAGCTTCTCTTGTAAGGCCTCGCGGTTCATTTGTATGTTAAGAGGGTCGTCCATCTGTCTTGATGGTTCTCTCATTTCGACCGGGATGATAACCTTAGTTCTATAGGTTAAATCAGAAAGGAGTCTCCCCGGTTGAAGAATGGGATGTTGTCTGATAGACCCAGAGCATGTTGTGTAGCTCCTTGACCCATCTTTTCTTAGTCTCGTCTAGTCATAGTTTAAGACCTCTTAGGATTACTCTGTTCACAACTTTAACCTGTATATTTGTCTGCGAATGCTCGACGGAGGTGAAGTGTTGTACGGTGCCTAGGTTAGCTATGAATACTTGGAATTTCTGGTATGTGAACGGTGTTCCGTTGTTTGTGACAATGACTTGGGGCACGCTGATTCTTGCGAGGATATTTCTTTTGAAGAAACGAAGGAAGTTTTGAGCTTTGATTCAGGAAAATGCTTCTGCCTCTATCCATTTTGTGAAGTATTCAACGACCATTATGAGATATTTGTTTTGGTTAGTTCCTACCATAAAAGGTCCAAGGAGATCCATGCCCTACCATGCGAAAGGCCACGGTGATGACAAGAACTTGAGCTGCTTGGAGGGGCTAAGTACATGTCATTGTGACGTTTGCACTTTCCGTATTTCTTTATGTTCTCTTGGGTGTTATGCTGCATAGTAGGCCAGTAGTACCTTGCATGCAACACTTTCCTAGCGAGGGACTTCCCACTAATGTGTTGGGCATTTATTCCCTCGTGGATTTCATGTAAGATGTGGGAGATTTTGCTTTCTTCGACGCACTTGAGGAGAGGGATGGAGAATCCTCTTCTATATAATTTTCCTTCGACCATAACATAGGAGCAGACCCTCCGCTTGATTATGGAGGCTTTCTTCTGGTCGGGAGACAACTCCCCATTTGTGAGGTAGTTGTATATGGGAGTCATCCAGCAGTTATCGTTGCTGATGGCGAGCACCTCTAGGGTTGAGGAAGGTTTTTCAATGCTCGGCCCAAGAAGTATCTCCTTTATCACCGACTTGTTCCCCCCTTTCTTCTTTGTGGTTGCTAGTTTTGATAAGATATCTGCTCGAGTGTTATGTTCGTGGAGAACATGTTGTAAATCTGCAAATTTGAATCCCTTCATCTTTTTGTGGACCAGAGTCCATTATTCCGATAGTAGGTTATTTTTGACCTGGCATTCTCCTTGTACCTGGGTGGAAACGAGTTGGGAGTCTGTGAATATCTTCACCTTCTTTGCCCCTAGGTCCTCAGCCAAGCAGAGTCCCACGAGGAGAGCTTTGTACTCTGCTTGGTTATTCAAGGTTGGGAAAGATAGAGTTAAGGAAACTTTGACCAGTATTCTTTCCTCGTCCTCTAGTATGATGCCTGCTCTACTCTCGGTGGAGTTGGAGGCTCCGTCCACGAATATGGTTCACATCCGTGCAACACTTGTGGAAGCTAGGGAAGTCAATTCTGCTACGAAGTCGGCCAATACTTTTGCCTTAAGGGCTTTTTTTTCTCTCATATTAGATGTCGAACTTGGAGAGTTCTATTGACCATTTGAGCATCTTGCCCGCCATATCTGGTTGAATAAGTAATTACCTTACTGGCTTGTCGGTATGGACCACAATGGTGTGTTCCAGGAAGTAGCATCTTAACCTCATCACGATGTTGATAAGTGTTAAGGTTACTTTCTATATCTGCTGGTATCTTACCTTTGGGCCTTGTAGGGCTTTGCTCATGAAGTAGATGGGTTTCTGCCCCTCGAGGGTTTCCCAAATGAGGCGGCGCTAATGACCTTAGAAGCTACGACCAGATAGAGATAAAGAGTTTCTCCCTTATTAGGTCTGGAGAGGACTGGTGGCTCGGATAAGGCTTGTTTGAGATGGCAGAGGGCGAGGTCACACTCCTCAGTCCGCTCAAAGGCAACGTCTTTGTCGAGAAGTTTAAAGAAGAGGAGGGTGTGATGGTCAATTTTTGCCACGAAGCGGGACAGGGACGTGAGCATTTCTTTCAATGTTTAGATTGAATTTTTTTGAGTTTGGACTTGGGAGCTTCGAAAATGCTCGACACTTATTAGAGTTGGCTTCGATTTCTCGCTCTGTCAGATAGAATCTGAGGAATTTGCCTGCTTGCACGCCGAAGATGCATTTTCTGGATTGAAACAGATTATGCACTTCCTCGCCTGCTCGAAGACTTTCTTCAAGTTGAGGGCATGGTTGAATTCCTCTTTATACTTGATGATCATGTCGTCCATGTATACTTCGAGCATATCGCCTATCTCCTTGCAAAAAACATATTGTTCATCAAGCACTAAAAGGTAGCGCCCGTGTTTTTTAGGCTGAACGGCATTACATTATAGTAATAGTTTCCCAATTCGGTCATGAGTGCTGTATATTTTTTGTCTACTTTTTCCATGGGAATCTGGTTGTATCTAGAATATACGTCCATGAAAGACAATAATTTGAAACCTGCAGAATTATCAACCATTTTGTCGATGTTGGGGAGAGGATAAGCATCTTTCGGGCAAGCCCGACTGAGATCGGTATAATCAACACACATACGCCACTCTCCATTAGATTTTTCACGAGGACTACATTTGAGAGCCAAGTTGTGTATTGGGCTTCAGAGATAAAACTTGCCTTTAAGAGGTCTTTTATAGCCTGCTCGATAACCTCCATTTTCTTTGGAGACTGCTTTCACCTATGCTGAGCAACCTCCTTAAGGGCAGGGTCTACTGTCAAATGATGACAAGCTATTCTGGATCCAGTCCGGGCATTTCATCTACACTCAAAGCGAACATATCAGCATTCTCCTTCAGGCATGCTTCAAGTTGTCTCTTCACTAGGTCGGGGAGGTCAGCGCCAATCCTCACCTCTCTGGAGGAATCTCTCTCGAGGGGGACGATCTTGAAATTCCCGTTTGGGATTAGCCACATGGTATGGGAAGGCTCCTTGCTATCTGCTACTGGGAATAAGCTCTCTCCGTCGACCATGGGCTCTTTCCTTGTTTTCTTCCGCTCTGTGAGGTCTTCCTTGGAGAAGTGTCTGTCTAGGTCGATGGTGTGGGCCCGTGGTAGTGATTTGGGTTCCTCATAGCTGAAGGGCATAGAGGATCTGTTGACCGTTCGAGGTTGAACATTGATGCAACTCAAGCCTTGTCTGAAGATTCGAAACACCTTCTTGCGGCATGGACGTCCTTGTGGAGGGTGGCGACCAATCCCTCAGCAGTGTATTACTTCATCTTGAGATGCACGGCGGATGGCACCGCAACCAGCTCGGCTAGAGTGGGCCTTCCGAAGATGCATTGATAGAGTGACGGAGAATCCACTACTAGAAATTGGGTCCTTATGGCCCTGGACGTTACCCCTCTTTTGAAGGTAATAATCAGCTCAACGTATCCCCATGGTTTGGTGACGAATCCATTGAATCCCTAGAGATCTGAGCCTACATACATGGTCAGATGAGTTTCATTCAGCTGCAGGGTATTGAACGGCTGGGTGTACATGATGTCCACCGAGCTTCCCTGGTCCACCGAGACGCGTCTCACGTCAAAGTTTGCCATACGTGCCTGCATGAGGATTGGGATGCTTGAGTTGGGGGGCCCACCCGAAATTTCTTCTCGATAGAATATGAGAGTATGGGAACCTCCACTGAATATGTCGAGGGTTGCGTCCATGTCAGAGATGGCCTCTATCAACTGGTCAAACCTTCTCTTTACATAACCCACCGTGCACTTGTTGAATCCCCCTCCGGAGATGACTATCACTGCGGGGAAGGATTCCCAAGGACTGTGCAAGGAAAAGTATAGTGGGACCTTTTCCATGTCGGGAAAATATAAATCTTCTGATCTAGTGATTCTCATAGCAACCGTAATGGTGCCTACATCTGGGGATTCCTTCATTTCTTTGATATTCTTGGTATCTTCAGACTCCTCGCAGGCATGGTCCTTCTTCTTATACTGCTTGAGATTTCCTTCCAGGATGAGTATCTCCATTGCATCTTTGAGGTAGATGTAGTCGTCGGTGTTGTGCCTGTGGCTCTTGTGGAACCTATAATACTTTCTTTTATGAGTCTGGGCTTGGCGGGTGTTTGGCGAGGAAAGTGCATCCCAACTTGCTTGAATTCTGAATTAGTGCATTTCTGTGAGAATACGCTCTCGAGAGGCATTGAGGGGGTGTACTAGTGAAAACGAACAACTGGCCCCTTGTAATCTTTGGAGTCTCAGGATTTTTCTTCCCGCTTCTTTTCTCCTCCCCGACGGGATGTCGAGGGCTCATCCCTTTTCGAGGACTTAGTGTTCTCCCTATGTCGTGAGTCCCTTGCATTGTTGGCCACCTCCTTCTATTCATACTGAATGTACGCTTGGGCCTTCAGTAGGAGGGAGTCGAGTGTTGCCGGAGTCTTGATGCCCATAGCTTTGGTGAAGTCGATGTGGGGACTAAGCCCGCTCTCTAGGAGATATTTTCTCATGTTGTCGGTCGTTGATACTTTCACAGCTTCCTTGTTGAATCGCTCGATGGAATCCCGGAGAGACTCATACCTCCCTTGGATGATTTCTTCTAGTGATTCTTCCGACTTGGGATATCGGCGAGAGGTAGTGAAATTCCTTGAGAACATTTTTCCCAACTGCTTCCAGGAGGTAATGGATTCGTCCGAGAGGCTTTAGTACCAAGACATGGCACGTTTCCTCAAGGTAGTCAGGAATAGTCTGCACTTGATGGTGACCCTCACTCCTCGATAGTCGAGGAGGGCTTCAATATTCTCTATGTGTTAATCAAGATCATACGTACCGTCATATGTTCCCAGCAGGGGTGGCTTCTACTGGCCGACCAGGAGCTAGGTATCTGTAATCTCTCTTGATAACGGGATGTGGGGCTCATCATCGTTGCTTCCTTCAGTGGATGATGGCGGGGAGTGATGGTCTCTTCCCCGTCAGGCATCATTGTTTATTCGAGGTAAAGGGCTTCTTCGCTATTGCCTTGGTTTGGGCGACGATGATTGGTTATGGTGGACCCAACGATCTCTCTTTGTTTTCTTTGAATATGGATATCCTTGATCTTTCTTGGGAGGTGTGCGGTCGTGTTTCTTGAGGAAAGAAATTTAGTTCTTCTCCTTTCTTAACGGACGACCATGCCTTGGCAGTGATATGATGGGGGAGTTGTGTCGCAGGTGCCTCTGAGGAGGATACTTTGACTATTTCTTCTCCCAGGCCCTTATCCTCTTTCTTTGTCGTAGGATAAGTGTGTTAGTCTAGTTAAGGGAAGCGAGCAATACTGCCATGGCCGTGTCAACATTCTGAGGGATGGGAATTGGTTGTAGAACCTCCACAGTTCCTCAGTAGGGTTCTTGGGATGCTTCTCGTCCAAGAATTATTGGTCGTCATGCTGGGTGTCGATTGATTATGGAGATGCAGTATGTCCATCTCTGACATTAAATCATCCTTAAGGTGAGGATGTTCCTAGATTCCATCGGTCTTCTCGACCAGGGAGAGCGCAGTCTTTCTAGAAAGGTGATGGTCATCTTGGTCGGCCATGATTGAAGGATTGAAAGTATCTTTGGTCTTCAGATTCAGGGGAAAGAAAGTGGGGAAGATGGATTCCCCCAGACGGTGCCACTGATCTTACTGTTTGATCAGAACCTGCAAATGGGCCGAAGGATGACATTTGGTTTGCTGGAAAGTTAAGGAGAGAGGGGTTGTACCTACATGGCACTCCGACGATCAACTAAGAATGGCTAAAAACAGGTACAAGCAAGATATTAGGGTTTTTAAGGTTTGAATATTAGATATCTGACCCTCACATATGTGAGGGTTTATATAATGCCCCAGACGCTTGGCCATTGGTCCCTATTTTTGGGGCTAAATATGCGGGTCCGCAAAAATAGGTAACTGTCAGGACTTGGTCAAAACGGGAAGGTGTGCTTGTAACTAGCTTTTGGTTCCGATGAGGAGGAAGATTACAGGAAGATGGTCTTCTGAACGTTTTCTGGTTGCCTGCTCGACTCATGTCAAGCTGACAGAGAGATAACTGTTGACTGGGTTAGGCGTGTGTGTTGAGCATCACTAGTCGCGAGTCTAGGGGCATGGTCGACCAGGATGCTGGGACAATGTTATTGGGTTGTGCCAATGGTAGAATCGAATTGGGCCAATCTTAGTCATTGGGCCAGTCCAAAAACCTTCAAAATGGAAGATGATAAATCTGTGGAAACTATGCTTTCAAGATTCCAGACGCTTGTTGCCTGACTTGAGGTTCTGAACAAAGGATATTCTACTGCAAATCATGTAAAGAAAATTATCAAAAGTCTTCCTAAGAAATGGACACCAATGGTAACTTCCTTGAAGCTATCAAAGGATCTGAATAATACTAGTCTTGAGGAGTTAATTAGTTCTTTAAGAATTCATGAGATCGAGCTTGAAGAAGATGAACCTCATAAAAGAGTTTAATTTGTGGCTTTGAAGTCTAAGTCTGATGAAGAACATGCTAACGTGGTACTCATGTCCAATACAAGCACAAATGAAGTTATCTCAAAGTGTTAGCTGGAAGCTGATGATGAGTTAAACTCTAAAGATGAAAAAGAGGTAATTGCTTCTCTCTCTCATTTTGAACTTGAATCTTGTTTATCTGAAATGATGAGAAAATATCAACTTGTTCTAAGTAAACACAAACTTTGAAAAATACTTTTGTAGTTGCTTCTGAGAACTCTACTAAATACAAGCAAAACTTTTTAGATTTAAATGAAAAATTATTTGTTTTAGAAAAATCAAATCTTGCTCTTAAAAGTAAAGTCTCAAGATTGGAAGAAGAGATTATTTCTAGCACATCTATTACTGATGAAGTAATCATATACGATAGAGCTTTTCAGCATTTCTTAGCTAAAGGCATAGATAGAAGAAATATGGCTTTAATGATTTATGGCGTTAGCAGAAATATAAGTAGAGGCTTGGGATATTCAGGACCCTAAAAAATAATTGATGAGACTCTGAGTGTCAAACCAACACCTCTTAACATTTCGTGCTTGTTGGCACTGAACTGAAATGTCCATAACAAGAAGGTTCTGATTCCATTGAAACACAGACACAGAAGGAAGCTTCTAAGCCTAAATATCATGGAAAAATTCCACTTGATTATCCTACTGCACAAGATTTCAAAGGTGTTAGAACCTTTGGAACTACTAACAAGAATTGACCTAGAAAATGAGTACCTAAGGATGAGATAATCTATGTTGCAGATATCCTTGATAGCACCACTGAGACACCAGACATGGTATCTGGACAGTGGATGCTCGTGACACATGACGGGCGAAAGGTATATGTTCCAAGATTTGGAACTTAAGTCTGGAGGCGTTGTTGGTTTCATAGGCAATCAGAAGGGAAATATCATTGGCTCTAGAAATGTTGGTAATGGTAAACTTCCTTCTATTAACAACGTTCTTTTAGTCGAAGGTATGATGCATAACTTATTGTCAATTAGCCAACTTAGTGACAATGGTTATGATGTCATCTTTAATCAAACGTCTTGTAGAGTTGTAAGTCAGAAGGATGGCTCATTTCTTTTTAATGGTCAGAGGAAGAACAACATTTACAAAATAAGGTTATCAGATTTGAAAAACTATAATGTAAAATGTCTTCTGACTGTTCTAGAAGAGAAGTGGGTCTGAGACAGACGTCTGGGCCATATTAGCTTGAGAAAGATATCTCAACTAAATAATCTTGGATTATTAGAGGCTTGCCCAATCTGAAGTATTCTTCAGATGCTCTTTGTGAAGCATGTCAGAAAGGCAAGTTTTCAAAAACTTCTTTTATAGCTAAAAAGGTTGTTTCTACCTCTAGGCCATTAGAACTTCTTCAAATTGATTTATTTGAACGAATGAAAACTACTTATGTCAATGGAAAGAGACTAGTCATCATTGATGATTACAACAAATGGACATGGGTAAAATTCTTAAGACGTAAGGATTAGTCACATTATGTGTTTTCTTCATTCTGCTCTCAAGTGCAAAATGAAAAGAATTGCAAAATAGTCAGAGTCAAAAGCGAACCTGGTGGAGAATTTGAAAACAAATATTTTGAAAAACTTTTTGATTCTAATGGCATATCCCATGATTTCTCCTGCCCTAGAACTCCACAACAAAATGGGGGTTGTAGAGAGGAAGAATATGACATTTCAAGAAATGGCTCGCACCATGATCCAAGAAACTGAAATGGCTAAGCACTTCTAGGCAGAAGCAGTAATAACAACATGTTACATTTAGAATAGGATCTCTATAGGACCTATTTTAGGTAATACTCCTTATGAATTTTGGAAGAATAGAAAGCCTAAAATTTCTTATTTTCATCTTTTTAGATGTGTATGTTTTATGTTTAACACTAAAGAGAATTTGGGAAAGTTTGAATCGAAAGCACATAAGTGTTTGTTGTTAGGATATTCTGAATGCTCAAAAGGCTACAAAGTCTATAACACAGAATCATGAATTGTGGAGGAATCAATCCATGTCAGATTCAATGATAAGCTTAACTTTGAAAAGTCAAAGCTAGTTGAAAAGCTTGCAGATGTGAAGATAACATTTTCAGAATCTAAGGAGAAGGTACAAGAAGTTAAAGAATCAGAAGCTCCTACTTCTAATATTGTTGTTTCTCTTTCTGATCCCCCACAACAATGGAAAAGCAAAACCTCATCCTCTAATCCTGAAGATTTAATTTTGGGAAACAAAGATGCTCCTGTCAGAAATAGATCAGCCTTCAAACCTTATGAAGAAATGCTTCTGGGTTTAGTGTATCTGGTTGAGCCAACATCTATTGATGAATCTCTTCTAGACAAAGATTGGATTCTGGAAATGGAATAAGAATTGAACCAATTATCAAATAACGACGTATGGGATCTTGTTCAGAAACCTAAAGGTGTCCACATCATTGGAACAAAATGGGTGTTCAGAAACAAGCTCAACGAGAAAGGTGAAGTTGTCAGAAACAAGGCACGACTGGTTGGGAAAGGTTATAGTCAACAAGAAGGAATAGACTATACATAAACCTTTTCACCAGTCACTAGGTTAGAAGCAATACGTTTATTAATTTATTTTTCTTTAAATAATAACATCATCCTTTATCATATGGATGTTAAGAGTGCATTTTTGAATGGTTATATCTCAGAAGAAGTGTACTTTAAACAACCTCCTAGATTTGAAAACTCTGAGAAATCAGTTTTGTTTTTAATCTAAAGAAATCCCTTTATGGTCTAAAGCAAGCTCCTAGAGCTTCGTATGAAAGATTGAGTAATTTTCTTTTAGAAAATAAATTTACCAAAGGGAAGGTTGATACTACACTCTTCTGTAAAACTTTCAAAAATGATATTCTGATAGTTCATATTTATGTTGATGATATTATTTTTGGTTCTGCTAATCCCACTCTTTGCGAGGAATTTTCTAAGATGATTGTTGTACCCCAAAATTTGCCCTCTCATTCTTCAAGGCCTTTCTCACAAGGATTCTCAAGGTTCAAGCTTGCACAAGTACTTTGGAATTTTCCAGTACCAAAATTAAAAGGAAACTGTCAAAAAGGGAGAAAACAGATAAAAATATGATTTTGACAAAATTTGGAGAAATACAAGTGTTCTTCGTTTCAGCTCCTTCGATTGGCCTTTTGGCCTCTTTTGATACAGGCTTTGGTTGCATCCTTCGACTGGGCAATGGACTCTGGCACGCTGGCTTTGATTTACAAGGCAGGAGTTTCCTACATGCCACCTTCGATTGCATCTCTGGCCTTACTGGGTTCACAATGCCATGACTGCCTATTGCATGTTTCGTTTGGATGTCTGATGCTTGCATGCCTATACAAACTTTCCCTCCATGCTTTCCTTGACTCATAAAGTAATGACTAGTTACATACAAACTTTCATTTGAGCCATAACTTGCACGCAAAAGGCATCCCCCTTGCTAGCATGCACAAGGTACAAAGCCTCCTATAACTTCCTTCAATTCCAAGGAAAAAAGCTCCCTTTTGGTGTCCTTTGATTTGCACTTTTTTGCCTCATGTATGCCTCTTTCGAATCTGGACATTTTGCCTCCTGCATGCCTCTTTCGTTTGGGCATGTGGCTCCCTTCGTGCAAGTCTTTGTTTGAGCATTGACCTTTTGTGTGCTTGCTTGGAGTCACAAAGTTTAGACCTCCTCCATGCAGGCTTCGACAAGACATTGACTATGTTTGTACTAGCTTCGACGGGACAACATTTCTCTTTAGTATGTTGCATTTCCATCCTTGACAAACTTCAGCACATGGTTGATGGCCCCTTCAAAAGACATATAGTGGTGGACTTGAGGGGCATACATATGAGTCCCTGTCGAAGGGTACACCTTACTAGTCCATTCGAAGGACACATTTGGCCCTTTTCAAAGAAGCATACATGATCCATTCAAGGGACATGTCTCGGAATCCCATTCAAAGGACATGCTTGAGGGCCCATTCGAAGGATTTACAAAGCCCACCTTAAGGCATGTTTTGGTTACCCATCCAAGGGGCACACATTTGGCCCCTTCAAACGATGCACAAAGGTGATTCGTTTGAAAGACACTTGTTAGAGGAAAGTCAAACAATATGTTTGGAAGAAGAATCTGGTAGAAGGAGGGTCAAAATGAAAGGATGAAATATTCAAAGATGCTTGTTGCCAAGTTCAGGCATGGTACACTGGCCAAAACTGCTGCACAGCTGTCTTAAAACACTGCCCCATTCTTGCACCGAAATAGCATACAAGCACTGTCCCTCGAAGGCTACAAAGAGTAGTTTACTCAAATTGTTCAAATTATTTTGTTTTCCCTCCAAAAGCTTCAGCCAACTTTTCCTATAAATAAGAGGCTCCAACACATGTTTAGGAGGACTTTTTGGCCAGGGGAACGAATCTTCAAAAAATTCTCAAACACCATAAAGCTCTCAAACGCTTAAACACTCATCAAACACATACCCAGAATCCAAACACTTATCCCCTTAGAATCTGAAACATCCATATAGCTTGTTACCCTTCGAATCCAGTAGGAAGAACCTCACACTTGTTTTTCTCTTTCGAATCCAGTATCAAAGACATAACCCCTGGTTCCTCCCTTCGAATCCAGAAGCATTCAAGGAACCCACTTAAAGGCCCAACACACGTTCCAGCCTCAAGCAAGGTAAGTCATTCTTAACCTTGAACCCTTTATTTCTAGCATAACATGTAAATAATCTTCCTTTTCGTTTCAAACATATACGTAGTGTTGGTTACCTTTTCGTTTCCACCCTTTTAGTTTGTTTTTATTGCCTCTCCTTTTAGTTTTGCTCTTTGGTTTATTACAAATGCTTTAAGAACTAACTTGGCCCTGAGGTAATGATAGCATGGCCTTAGGCCATGTTGCTATTTAATATTTCAAACGAAATAAACAGGTGACATGAGTATGAAACGAAGCCTCAGGCTTCCTCACTGACTCCAGGCCCAATCGAAGGAGGCAGAAAGGCAGATTACATCTTATACCGGTTCCACTGGTCCCAATCAAAAGGCATAACATGTTGTCCCACTGGTCCCAATCGAAAGGCACAACATGCTGACCGTGAGGCCTCAGTCGAAAGTCATGCCTTCACCCTTTTCAGGCCAAATCGAAAAGAGCCAGAAAGTGAAGAATCGAAGGGTTTTCTGCCTCAATCGAAAGACCCTCATTTTTCTTGCTTTTATTTTATTTTTGCCTTTATATTTTCATGCAATTCAATATGGTTGTAATAGTGTAGGATTTTATCTTTCTACGCTTTATTACTTTTATATGCTTGCTAGTAAATAGGATATGTATGGCCAGATAAAATCAACAAGTAGACAATCACTAATAAAAAAAACAAAGCATGAAAATAACACACATGCACACTTGCACCCCTAGGGTTTCAATCCACTTGTTGCCTTCAAAAATGGGCCATGATATGCATGTCAAGTACTTTGGCAAAACAAAAACAAAACAAAAGATCATAGTCCCTCAATGACGCTATCTGAGTTGCCTAAACAAAATGATCAAGTCCCTCAAGAAAATAGCCAAAAATACTTGACACCATTGCTATCATGGTCTATACGATGACCCGCGCCTGTCCCGTAAAACATCCTAACACAAGGTTATTCACCAAATACAATGGTGAAACAACACTGTTAAAGGGGTTAAAAACATAAGAAAGATCTTTGAGTAAAATAGGGTAGATAACTCTTAGTTACTTGATCAAACTTGCAAAAAACCTCCTTGCTACTTTTCAAAACACACTCCACAAACACAATTTCAAAACCCTACTTTCAAACATTGAAAACTTTTCAAAAGACAAAAACACCTTTGTATACATTCAAACAAGAATCATTACAAAGGTTGCCACAACGATGGCCTCTTTTCAAAACATTTTTCCAAAATCACACACAAAGCACCATTTCAAAAAATTGAAAAGCACCATTTCAAACAATTGAAAATCAAAGCAAGTGATCTAAGCAAGTAACTAAGAGCCCATGGATAACCATGGATAGAAAGGGTTCTAATACCTTCCCTTTCTATAATATACTCCCCGAACCCAAGAAAACATCTCAAAGGTCTTTCCTGTGCTTTTTGACCTTTCCTTAGGATAAAATAAAAAGTCGGTGGCGACTCTTGCTAAACCGAAACATTTGCGAGCATAAACGCAAAACCACAAGTCAGTTATCCCACCGTATCACAGAACTGGCGACTTTGCTGGGGAAAATTTTAAAAGTTGAGTAACCTTAGGGCTTAGATCACCCTTTTGCATGATTGTTGTTTGCTTTGATTGCTTTACATTTTGGTTCACTTGTTTGGGCTTGAAATCCTCCACCCGGATTCGGGAAACATTCATAGATAACAATACGTTGTGGAAAATGTGCGGGGTATACCGACACTGTTGAAGCAATAGCTATATTAGTGCGACATATTTGTGAGTACCGGTAGCCTTTGAGTCAATCAAAGAGAATACGGGGCCGCTGAGTGATGTCATTAAGCACTAATGAACTAGAACCTTACTTGACCATCTTAGCCTTTTATTAGGGGTAGTGAGATGACCGGCTTTGGTGCAGTCCGAAGTTGGTAGATACTCGATACTACACTCATTGAGGGTTGTTTTCTTGGAATATTTTGGTCGCTAGTTAAGTGGCTAAACCAAAACAATGAACATAGAAAACAATCCAATGATATTGAGCTCCTTAGAACCCGGTTACTATTTATAGGACAGGTTTTGAGCCAACTAAACTCAAGAGGGTACTTACCTATGAAACCTCATGCAAGCCTGAAACTAGGGTTTTGTGTGACTTGCTTATACATGTGCTTGTGCATACATCATGAACATCATAAAGCATCATATGCATCCACTAACCACTTCAAGGGTTTGGATCTTCATCTTTGTTCCTGTTTTGTAGGTCATGGAATCTCTTCGCAGGAAAATAATTCAAGTCAACCTTGTGAGGATCCCTCCTCAACTCAAGGAGCTTACTTCCAGGATTCCAGAGAATTCTCTCTTCAGTGAAAGACATGGTAGACTCCTCAGCTTAGTCAACACCAACATTGAAGAAGACATGGTTAAAGTTCTCTTCCAGTTCTTTGACCCCCTACACCACTGCTTCACATTCCCTGATTACCAATTGGTGCCTACTTTGGAGGAATTTTCTCAACTCCTGAGAATTCCTATTCTTCATCAACTACCCTACAACGGTACGGAAAAAGAACCAAAGCTTGAAGATGTTGCTCAAGCATTACACTTGCAACCATCTGACATCAAGGGGTATTGGGAAACCAGAAGTGGTGTCAAGGGTTTCTTGGCAAAGTTTCTGTTTGAGAAGGCATAAGACTGCTGGAATTCTCTTGATCTACAAGCCTATGAAGAAATTGTGGCATTCCTCATCTATGGGTTGATCTTGTTCCCAAACCCTGATCAGCTTATAGATGTGAATGCTGTCAAGATTTTCATATCCAGGAATCCTATACCTACATTACTTGGGGACATCCTACACTCATTTTACACACGAACAATGAGGAAAAAAGGTGTTCTCATGTGTTGTACTCCTCTCCTAGCAAGGTGGTTTATTTCTCACCTTCCACAATCAGTTTTGAAGAATGAGCAGGGTTTAAGGTGGTCACAACGATTGATGACCCTCACGCATTCTGATGTACATTGGTGTTCTCGGTCCAGAGAAAATGTCATCATCATTAATCGTTGTGGTGAATTCCCTAATGTCCCATTACTTGGCATTAGAGGAGGCATTACCTACAACCCTTGTCTAGCCTTGAGACAATTTGGATATGCTCAGAGGGATGGCCTTCATGACATGCTGACTCCTGACCTAGTTTTTGACTTCGACAACGATGTGCAAGGACTTCGACAAAGGTTCATCAGAGCTTGGAGGAGGCCTAACAAGGTGGACAGTAAGACACTGGGGCACAAGAATTCCATCCCCCTTGAGCCTTACCTCAAGTGGGTACGAACCCGCTCTCAGAATCATATGATGCCATATCCTCACATTCTCCCCTTGATTAAAGAGCCTGTTATGGAAGGAGAGGTTCCATACACCATCCTACATCCTGACATGCCAACATCATGGGAGGAAATGCAAAAGAGTTGGATCCAACTCAAGGAAGAACGGGATACTTTTGAAGCCAGCTTCTATGCCAGTGAGAAGAAGGTTTTAGAGCTCACCCGCCGACTTCACGAGGAGGAAAATCTCAACACCTACATCGCACCAAAGAGGATGCGCAATGTCTTTTTACATTAAGAATTTTGTAATATTTTGCCCATGGGGCACTTATGTACTAACAAATTTCTTCTTAATATGACGTGCGTTCTTTTTGTTTGCGAATCTGAGGTAGAAGAGGAGGAAGAGGAAGCAGACGAAGACTATTCAGAACAATGGTATCCACCAGCGGATGACAAGTATAAGAACCTTGAAGACAGACTGACAGCTATGGAGTTGCAGAGGGTGCCTGGATTGGATTTTGAGAAACCAGGGTTGGTAGCCTGGATTGTAATCCCTCCCAAGTTCAAGGTGCCGACATTCGCCAAGTACGATGATCTGTCTTGCCCTAAGATGCACTTGAGGTCATATGTTAGAAAAATACAGCCACATTCATCCGACAAAGATCTATGGGTGCACTTTTTCCAAGACAGTTTGTCCGGCACTCAGTTAGATTGGTTTTATCAGCTCGAGAGATCAGAGGTACACAATTGGGAAGACTTGGCGGCTGCTTTCTATCGTCATTATCAGTACAATGCTGATTTGGCGCCTACCCGTACTCAGCTACAGAGTATGGGGATGGCTTCAAATGAAGGGTTTAAGGAGTACGCCCAGAAGTGGCGTGACCTGGCTGGAAGGGTGCAGCCACCGCTATCAGATAGGGAATTAGTTGACATGTTTTTGGGGACCCTACCTGGCCCTTTCTTCAACCATCTAATCGGAATCTCCTCTGCGGGATTTACTGAGTTGATTTTGACTGGCGAGAGGGTGGAAGCCGGTATCAAAAGTGGAAAGATTCAAAAGGATGCTTCCGCATCCACAGCTGCTAGAAAACCTTTCCCAACCAAGAAGGAAGCATCTGCTATATACACTCAGAAAAATCGGGAAAGAGAGGAACATCGGCCAACAGTGGGGGCCGTATTAATACAGAAATCCGCATCAGACCAGCTTAGAAACAATCAACCGAGGAATGATCAGCCCAGAACTTATCAGCAAAGGCCACCACGGCAGTTTACTCCAGTAAATATGACCCCTGCTCAAATCCTTCCACATCTCCTGAAGTTGAATCTTGCTAATTTAATAGAGGCGCCAAAGAATGTAAATACCACCTCTCCATCCTACAACTCAAAAGCCAAGTGTGCTTACCATTCCGACAGTATTGGGCACGATACCAATAATTGTTGGGCACTCAAGAACAAAATTCAGGATTTGATTGACGCCAAAGAGGTTGAATTTGACGCCCCGAAAAAGCCCAATGTTATATTCGCACCGATGCCTAAGCACAGCCACAATGTGCATGCTGTTTTGGAGAATCTCCATGTTACTGATGTTGCCGATCTGTTGACTCCATTGTTAGTGATAAAAGAAAATTTGTTGAAAGCCAGGATCTTTCCTGGTTGTGATGAAGACTGCTATTTTTGTTTGAACATTCAAGGTGATTGTCTAATGTTGAAGTCGGGTGTCCAACGCCTGATGGATACTCAAGAAATACTTTTCTAGAAAACCCCTGTTAACACTTTCAATCCAATTTCTCCTGATACTTGTGATACCTCAACCAATTATATTGCCATCATAACCATTTCCGACAATCCTCCCAAGGCTTGCAAAAGGCTTGTCAGGATTACACCCAACTCTGAATGTGTACCTTTAAAGATCACAATGCCAGGACCCGTCCCGTACCAATCAAGCAAAATGATACCGTGGAACTATGGGGGAGAAATCTTCTACTACGGCATTAAACAAATCAAAATAGTCCAATAAATCTCTGAAGAAGACCCTGATATAGGGAACATCGCAGGTACAAGCAAGATCACCCGTAGTGGCCGGATCTTTTCTCTGGAAATTGCTCCTCCCCGAGCAGTCTTCGGACCCTTAAAAGCTTCTGCACCTGTTGGACCCTCTGTGAAAGGCCCAGTGATTGAAGAGTTAAACACTCCTGAAGAAAGACCATTCGCTGATAATACCGACAAAGGTAAGGGGATACTGGAAATGCCTGTCAGGACGAAGGCTCATGCTGCAGTTATCCCTGAAACCACTCAGAAGGAGATGGATGAAATCCTGAAGATAATCAGAAAAAGTGACTACGACATTGTGGAACAATTAGGGCAAACCCCTTCTAAAATTTAAATGTTAGCCCTCTTGCTCTGTTCAGAGGCCCATGCTAAGGCCCTGATTAAATTCTTAAAGACGGTACATGTTCCCTAAGAGACCTCAGCTGACCAATTCCAAAATTGTATGGCCAGCCTTACTGCTGACAACGGCCTGGGCTTTTCCGACGCTGACTTAACTCCCAAAGGAAGGAAACACAATGATGTGTTACATGTTTCAGTTGAATGCCGAGGGACCACCCTCGCCCATGTCTTGGTCGATACTGGTTCTTCCCTGAATGTGCTGCCAAAGAAGGCCTTAGATCGTTTGGATTGCGAAGGTTTGACCCTCAAACCTAGTAACATAGTCGTCAGAGATTTCGATGGTTCCAAAAGAATGGTTCATGGAGAGGTTGATATTCCCATTAAGGTAGGCACCGAAGTGTTCAACTCCACTTTCTATGTGATGGACATCCGTCCGTCATACTCATGTTTGTTAGGAAGACCATGGATCCATTATGCCGGGGCAGTTACATCTTCTTTGCACCAGATGCTGAAGTATCCTGTTAAGGGTAAAAACATAATTGTGCATGGCGAGGAAGAGTACATGATTAGTCATCTCAATTCCTTTCGATATGTGGAGTTAGACGGCGAGTTCATCGAAACACCTTTTCAACATTTCAAGGAAGTTTCTCCCAAGGTAGGAGTTGCGAAGACAGCGGTTGAGGTACCTATCATTCCCAAGCATGTGGCTAAGATGGCATCTCTCAAGGACGCAGAGGCTGTGATTAAGGAGGGGAAGAGCACAGTATGGGGACAATTGCCTGACTTTCCCCATAAGACGGACAAGTTTGGTTTAGGGTTTACTGCTGAAGGACAAAAGGCTATGCGTCGCTCTAAGATTGGAAGATCACCTGTCAAGATTTCTCACCATGGAATCAATGTTGTAGGGGATGAAGATGAGGAGAGCCACTTTGAAGACTGGATTTTTCCGACTGTCGAAGGGGGTTTGGCCAATTGGGAAACAAAGTATTTCGTTCCTATCACCTTTATCAACCAGTAATTTTATCTTTGAACAATTTCCCATTTTTATGGTCTGTAATAACTAAAACAATTTGCACACTATTTTCACCTCATGCCTTGCCCAGGGCATGTAGGTCCATTTGTAAGGGTTTGATTTCCTTCATAATCATATGCCATGTTTTAATGAATCATTGGACGTTTTTCATCTATAAACTGTTCATTTTCTTTCCTTTTTGCATTTTTGTTTGTTTAAGGATGGTTATCCCTTACACACACCCACACTCACAAATGCAGGTATCCATCCACTCCGGATTCCATGGGTGACTATTCTGTTTTAGCCTTCGATAACTCTGAAGATTTGGTTAATCACGCTGAGTACGAAGTTCACGAAGATTGTGAAGTGCCGGGAGAGTTAGCCAGACTTCTACAACAAGAAGAGAGGGTTATTCTGCCTCATGAAGAGTTGTTAGAAACCATCAACTTAGGGACAGAGGAGGACAGGAAGGAAGTAAAAGTGGGTTCCAACCTGGGACCAAGTGTCAAGGAGCGCTTAGTTCAGTTGTTGAATGAATACGTTGAAATCTTTGCCTGGTCTTATGAAGACATGCCAGGTTTAGACACAGATATTGTGGTTCACCGTCTCCCTACAAGAGAAGACTGTCCACCGATTAAGCAAAAGGTTCGCCGAATGAGACCTGACATGTATGAAAAGATTAAGGCCGAAGTAATGAAGCAATTCAACGCCGGCTTTCTGGATGTTACAACCTATCCACAATGGGTTGCTAACATTGTGCCCGTACCCAAAAAGGATGACAAGGTCAGAATGTGTGTGGACTATCGAGATTTAAACAGGGATAGCCCTAAAGATGATTTCCCACTGCCACATATCGACATTTTGGTTGACAACACAGCTCAGCATAAAGTATTTTCTTTCATGGACGAATTCTCGGGCTACAACCAGATTAAAATGGCCCCCGAGGACATGGAGAAAACTACCTTTGTCACACAATGGGGTACCTTCTGCTACAAGGTGATGCCGTTCGGACTGAAGAACGCAGGGGCAACCTATCAACGCGCCATGGTAGCTTTATTTCATGATATGATACATCATGAGATCGAGGTTTACATAGACGACATGATAGCTCGATCACAAACAGAAGAAGAACACCTTGAACATTTGCAGAAGCTGTTTGCCAGGTTGAAGGAGTATAAACTCAGACTGAATCCAAGAAAGTGCACTTTTGGAGTTAGGTCTGGTAAACTTCTGGGATTTATTGTCAGCAATAAGGGCATTGAGGTTGATCCAGCTAAAGTAAAGGCCATACAATAAATGCCTGCCCCCCGTACTGAAAAGGAGGCTAGAGGATTCTTGGGACGCTTAAACTACATCGCGAGGTTCATCTCTCACCTGACATCTACCTGTGAGCCAATTTTCAAACTGTTGAAGAAAGATCAGGTAGTTGAATGGAACAATGATTGTCAAATTGCTTTTGATAAGATCAAGGAGTATTTGCTAGAACCTCCTATTCTGATGCCACCCGTTGAAGGAAGGCCGTTGATCATGTATCTGACTGTTTTGGACAACTCAATGGGGTGCGTACTGGGCCAACATGACGAGTCTGGACGAAAAGAGCATGCCATTTATTACCTTAGCAAAAAGTTTACCGACTGTGAGACTCGTTACTCATTGCTCGAGAAAACTTGTTGCGCTTTGGTATGGGCTGCTCGCTGGCTAAGGAATTATATGTTGACTCATACCACTTTACTGATTTCCAAGATGGATCCGATCAAGTATATCTTCGAGAAGCCGGCTTTATCTGGAAGAATTGCTAGATGGAAAATGATCCTGACTGAGTATGACATCCAGTATACTACTCAAAAAGCTATAAAAGGGAGTGTACTGGCTGACCATCTAGCTCATCAAGTTGTCAAAGATTATCAATCTATGAGATTCGACTTCCCTGACGAGGACATCATGACTCTGGACAACATTGAAAGTAGCGGACCGTATGACGGACCTGAACAAGGATCCTGATGGACCCTGTACTTTGATGGTGCTTCAAATGCACTTGGAAACGGTATCGGTGCGGTACTCATTTCCCCAGAAGGTTACCATACACCTTTCACTGCCCGACTTTGTTTCAGCTGTACCAACAACATGGTCGAATATGAAGCTTACATCTTTGGTCTCAAGGCTGCTATAGACTTGGGAATCAAATCTTTGGTCGTATTTGGGGACTCGGCTCTGGTTATCAGTCAAGTCAAAGGAGAGTGGGACACCAAACATCCTAATCTTATCCCATACAAAGAACATGTCTTAACGTTGTTGCCTCATTTCGAGCAGATTACCTTCGAGCATTTCCTGCGAGAAGAAAATTAGCTAGCAGATACGCTGGCTACAATGTCTTCCATGTTTAAACTCAACTGGGATAACGAGGCACCCCAAATTACCATCGAGCGAATGGACGAACCTGCACACTGTCATGAGATTAATACCGAAGAAGTAGTGGAACGACCCTAGTTTCATGAAATCAAAAGGTATCTCCAGACTAGAGAATACCCCGAAGGAGCTTCCGTCAATGACAAAAAGTTCTTAAGGAGATTTGCTGCCAAGTTCTTCCTAAGCAATGGCATCCTTTATAAACGCAGTCATGATTGTGTTCTACTTCGTTGTGTGGACAAGGTTGAAGCAGAGTTAATCATGACCGATATACACAGCGGCATATTCGGCACCCACTTGAGCGGACATACAATGGCTAAGAAGATTCTAAGGGCAGGCTACTACTGGTCTACCATGGAAGCTGATTGTCATCAACATTCCCGTACTTGCCACAAATGCCAAGTCTATGCCGACAAGGTACATATTCCTCCTGTTCCTCTCAATGTTATGACAGCTCCTTGGCCTTTCGCGATGTGGGGCATTGACATGATTGGAGAGATCAATCCCACGACATCCAATGGACATCGCTTCATCCTGGTGGCTATTGATTACTTCACCAAATGGGTCGAAGCAGCTTCCTATGCCTCAGTTACAAAGAATGTGGTTGCCCGCTTCATCAAGCAGAACCTCATATGCCGGTATGGTGTCCCCGACAGGATCATCACAGACAACGGTAAAAATCTGAATAATACTATGATCACCGCTCTATGTGAACAATTCAAGACTTATCATCACAATTCATCTCCCTATCGGCCCAAGATGAACGGTGTTGTTGAAGCTGCGAACAAAAACATCAAGAAGATCATTCAAAAAATGACAGTTACCTATAAGGACTGGCATGAGATGTTACCGTTTGCTCTGCATGGATATCGTACCACGACACGTACTTTAACAGGGGCAACCCCTTTCTCTTTGGTATATGGCACGGAAGCTGTCCTACCTATGGAAGTTCAGATTCCTTCCTTAAGGATTATGAAAGACGTTGGTTTGAGTAAAGACGATTGGATTCAGACCCGGCTTGATCAACTCAATTTGATCGACGAGAAGCGCCTTACTGCTGTTTGTCATGGTCAGGCGTACCAAAAACAGATGATCAAGGCTTTCAACAAGAAAGTCAGGCGTCAGGTACATCAAGTCGGAGATCTTGTAATCAAGCGGATCATCTTACCGCAAAGTGATCCCAGGGGAAAATGGACTCCTACCTACGAAGGACCATTCGTGATCAAGAGTATCTTTTCTGGTGGAGCAATGATTCTGACCACCATGGACGGTGATGACTTGCTGCACCCTGCGAACGCAGACATAGTCAAAAGATACTACGCATAAAATAACCCGACAAGTTGAAAACCCGAAAGGGCGACTTGGGCAAAAATGGTCATCCTGGTGAATCGAAAACCCTAAAGGGAGGTTCAGGAAAAAATTAGGGATAAAACAAAAAAATATGTACACCCGGCAAGTTGAAAACCCGAAAGGGCGACTTGGGCAAAAATGGGCATCCCGGTGAATCGAAAACCCGAAAGGGCGGTTCGGGAAAAAGTTAGGGAATTAAAGTGTATGACTATGTCTCGTCGGATCACTTTAAGAACAATCTCTTCACCGACAAGCTCCAAATTTCTGATCAATCCAATCATCTACGGACGAAGCAACGAATAGGCAGATACTCAGAGTTGTGAAGGCTATAGCAGAATGGAAACCCCATAGAACGATTACACATAGCCATCTTTATTTTTGTATAAAATTTTTCTCAATTATTACGACAATATCCTCTTACTAGGATGTTTGTCTCCTTTGTACAAAGATACTCACAAAAGTTAATACAAATACACTTCCAAGTGCAGAAACTTGCTTGCCTTTCATTTTCTTTTTTTACACTTATGTTTTATTTGAAAACGTCCAATGTTTTGTTAAATAAGCATATGCATTTGAATATAATCATTGCTCACAAATAAAACGAAATTGGGAAAGGATAATTACTGATAGGTTGAAGGGGTAGAAAGATATCTTTATATCATTCAAGAAGAGATCCCCTGCACTGCTCAGATCCATAACAAAGCTGAAACCTCGGAGTACGTGTCCCCAGCGGAGTTAAGCTTCAAAAAAGCCTCGGTAAGGCAGGTACATTCCAAACTGGATCCCCCCAGCCGAGTTAAGTTTCAATGTTCCCATCAGTGTTCAGACTCCTTGTTCCCGGCGGAGCCAGAATAATCTAAACCTCCTTCCCCGGCAAAGTCAAAATTCCAACTACTTCCCCAACAGCTAGTTTGATTTCCCAGCAGTTTGGCATACAATCCAAAACTCATGAGTTCACCGGCTAAGTATACTTTCTCCCTACAGGGTCATTTCCCAACAGATTGAAGATTCTCAGTCTCATTGCTCCAGCAGAAGTCTCCCAAGTTTTATTCCCCAGTAGAGGTCGTCAGAGTAAGCCTTATTCCCCAGGGAAGTCATGAAAAAATTCTCATTCTCCGCAGAAGTTGGTGAGGTTTTTATTGAAATCCCCGCAAGTCACCAAAGATTTTCAATCCCCAGCAGTGGTCCTAAGATTCCTCAACAATCGAAGATCTTTAATCCCCAAGCAGTCAGCATAGATTTGTCATCTTCATTAATCAAAGATTTTTGGAATCCCCAGCTTCGATCTTGGATTTATTTTCCCCGGCATCAGTCAAAGATTCCGTTATCTCCAGCTACCAGGATTTATCTTCCTCAACAAGACGGCTACTCAGCTTACATGCATAATCATTACATTCATATATCATAAACATTGATGAAACATGATTCATTGCATCATGCATATCATGCAACATAACTTTGTGTTTAGCTAACATTTTATCCTTTTCAGGATAAGATCAAAAGACTATCATTAAAAATTATTCATATACAGTATGGATACACCCCAAACACGGCGGTCATTCTATTACTCATTCAGAACATCAAGTCAAAATACAGTACGGATACACCCTCAGATATGGCGGTCATTCTACTACTCATCCAGACTTCAGCAATCAGATACAGACTAGATACGCTCCAGACACGGCAACCGTTCTATCTCTCATTCAGATTCAATTATCAAACCTCAAGTTCAAATGCATTCCAGACACGGATAACATTCTGACCCTTACATCAGCAGTTTGATTCCCTCAGTGCAGTCGCCACGGAAGTTATTCTGTCACTTATTCAGATCCCAGTTACAGTTTCAGATACAATCCAGACACGGAAGTCATTCTGCTACTCATACAAATCTCAACACCAGATACAGTCCAGATACACTCCAGACACGGTTGTCATTTTATCACTTATTCAGATACCAGTTACAGTTTCAGATACACTCCAGACACGGAAGTTATTCTGCTACTCATACAGATCTCAACTTCCGATACAGTCCAGATACGCTCCAGACACGGTTGCCATTTTGTCACTCATTCAGAATTTATCCTCAGCCCAGAGATGCTCCAAACGCAGATACCTTCCTGCTTCTCATCCTTTCACCTATAACATACAATTCAACTTCCTAATATTCCCGACAGAATGAAGTTTCTCATTCTTAAAGCGACATACAACCTAAACCTGAACATCTTCCAGACAGGAATAAGCTTTTCCCAAAGTCCTGAGTTTTTACTCTCCAACAGGATAGCCACTGCAACAGTATGTCTATTCCCCACAAAATTCTTATTCCCCAAGCAGAATGAAGACTCTCATTCTCAGTCCCTCACAGAGTATTCAGATATTCCCTAGTGAAGATCTCCTCAAAACGGGAATCCCCAGTAGATTGGCATACAAGCCAAACTCCCGATTTCCCCAACAGTGGTCCCCAGGACTTCTCATTTTTCAACGATCAAAGGATTTTCAATCCCCAGCAGCAGTCAAGGATTTACTTTCCCCGGCAGCAGTCAAAGATTTCATTATCCAGGATTTATCTTCCTCAGCAAGACAGCTACTCAGCTTACATGCGCATCCATTTCATTCATATATCATAAACATTGATGAAACACAATTTGTTGCATCATACATACCATTGCAGCATAACTTGTTGTTTTAGCTAACATTTTACCCTTTTCAGGACAAGATTAAAAGGCTTTTGTTAACCATTGATCAGATACAGTACAGATACACCCCAGACATGACGGTCATTCTACTACTCATCCAGACTTCAACAATCCGATACAGACTAGATACGCTCTAGACACGGCAGCCATTCTATCTCTCATTCAAATTCCATTATCAAACCTCAAAGTTCAAATGCATTCCGGACACGGAAACCATTCTGACCCTTACATCAGCAGTTTGATTCCCTTCAGTGCAGTCGCCTCAGAAGTTATCCTGTCATTCATTCAGATCCCAGTTACAGTACAGATACACCCCTAGACACGGCGGTCATTCTACTACTCATACAGATCTCAACTTCAGATACAGTCCAGATACGCTCCAGACACGGTTTCCATTCTGTCACTCATTCAGAATCTATCCCCAGCACACAATTGCTCCATACACAGATTTTTCTCTGTTACCCATTCAGAATACAGATACACTCCAGACACAACAGTCATTCTGATATTCATTCAAAGAATCAAATACAGTTACAGCCTAGTTATGCTCCATACACGGACGCCATTCTTTGGCTCATATAGACTCAGTCTCTAGATACAGTTCAAATGCATTTCAGACACGGATACCATTTTGATGCTCATTCTTCTGACCTACAACATTGCAATTCAACAAACATTCTTGGATGGCGTCTTTAAGCCCATCTCTGGCAAGATTCCACCATCTCTGGCAAGATTCCACCATCTCCAAATGGCATATTTAAGCCCATTTCCTCAACTATATTTTGACGAGTGCAAATTTACGGGAACTCTAGTGTCCAATCCTCTTTTACCTTCGAGTCGCGAAAGGCAAACTTGCCAATCTAACTCTTCAAGTTCAAGAAGATTGAACAGGGGCAGCTGTTGTACCCCAAAATTTGCCCTCTCATTCTTCAAGGCCTTTCTCACAAGGATTATCAAGGTTCAAGCTTGCACAAGTACTTTGGAATTTTCCAGTACCAAAATTAAAAGGAAACTGTCAAAAAGGGAGAAAACAGATAAAAATATGATTTTGACAAAATTTGGAGAAATACAAGTGTTCTTCGTTTCAGCTCCTTCGATTGACCTTTTGGCCTCTTTTGATACAGGCTTTGGTTGCATCCTTCGACTGGGCGATGGCCTCTGGCACACTTGCTTTGATTTACAATGCAGGAGTTTCCTACATGCCACCTTCGATTGCATCTTTGGCCTTACTGGGTTCACAATGCCATGACTGCCTATTGCATATTTCGTTTGGATGTCGGATGCTTCCATGCCTATACAAACTTTCCCTCCATGATTTCCTTGACTCATAAAGTAATGACTAGTTACATACAAACTTTCATTTGAGCCACAACTTGCACGCAAAAGGCATCTCCCTTGCTAGCATGCACAAGGTACAAAGCCTCCTATAACTTCCTTCGATTCCAAGGCAAAAAGCTCCCTTTTGGTGTCCTTCGATTTGCACTTTTTTCCTCATGTATGCCTCTTTCGAATCTGGACATTTTGCCTCCTGCATACCTCTTTCGTTTGGGCATGTGGCTCCTTTCGTGCAAGTCTTTGTTTGAGCATTGACCTTTTGTGTGCTTGCTTGGAGTCACAAAGTTTAGACCTCCTCCATGCAGGCTTCGACAAGACATTGACTATGTTTGTACTAGCTTCGACGGGACAACATTTCTCTTTAGTATGCTGCATTTCCATCCTTGACAAACTTCAGCACATGGTTGATGGCCCCTTTAAAAGACATATAGTGGTGGACTTAAGGGGCATACATATGAGTCCCTGTCGAAGGGTACACCTTACTATTCCATTCGAAGGACACATTTGGCCCTTTTCAAAGAAGCATACATGATCCATTCAAGGGACATGTCTCGGAATCCCATTCGAAGGACATGCTTGAGGGCCCATACGAAGGATTTACAAATCCCACCTTAAGGCATGTTTTGGTTACCCATCCAAGGGGCACACATTTGGCCCCTTCAAATGATGCACAAAGGTGATTCGTTCGAAATACACTTGTTGGAGGAAAGTCAAACAATATGTTTGGAAGAAGAATATGGTCGTAGGAGGGTCAAAATGAAAGGATGAAATATTCAAAGATGCTTGCTGCCAAGTTCAGGCATGGTACACTGGCCAAAATTGCTGCACAACAGTCTTGAAACACTGCTCCATTCTTGCACTGAAATAGCATACAAGCACTGTCCCTCGAAGGCTACAAAGAGCAGTTTACTCAAATTGTTCAAATTATTTTGTTTTCCCTCCAAAAGCTTCAGCCAACTTTTCCTATAAATAAGAGGCTCCAACACATGTTTAGGAGGACTTTTTGCCCAGGGGAACGAATCTTCAAAAAATTCTCAAACACCATAAAGCTCTCAAACACTTAAACACTCATCAAACACATACCCAGAATCCAAACACTTGTCCCCTTAGAATCTGAAACATCCCTATACCTTGTTACCCTTCGAATCCAGTAGGAAGAACCTCACACTTGTTCTTCTCTTTTGAATCCAGTATCAAAGACATAACCCATGGTTCCTCCCTTCGGATCCAGAAGCATTCAAGGAAACCACTTAAAGGCCCATCACACGTTCCAGCCTCAAGCAAGGTAAGTCATTCTTAACCTTGAACCCTTCATTTCTAGCATAACATGTAAATAAGCTTCCTTTTCGTTTCAAAGATATACATAGTGTTGGTTACCTTTTCGTTTCCACCCTTTTAGTTTGTTTTTATTGCCTCTCTTTTTGGTTTTGCTCTTTGGTTTATTACAAATGCTTTAAGAACTAACTTGGCCCTGAGGTAATGATAGCATGGCCTTAGGCTATGTTGCTATTTAATATCTCAAACGAAATAAACAGGAGACAAGAGTATGAAATGAAGCCTCAGGCTTCCTCACTGACTCCAGGCCCAATCGAAGGAGGCAGAAAGGCAGATTACATCTTATACTAGTTCCACTGGTCCCAATTGAAAGGCATAACATGTTGTCCCACTGGTCCCAATCGAAAGGCACAACATGCTGACCGTGAGGCCTCAGTCGAAAGTTATGCCTTCACCCTTTTCAGGCCAAATCAAAGAGAGCCAGAAAGTGCATAATCGAAGGGTTTTATGCCTCAATCGAAAGACCCTCATTTTTCTTGCTTTTATTTTATTTTTGCCTTTATATTTTCATGCAATTCAATATGGTTGTAATAGTGTAGGATTTTATCTTTCCGCGCTTTATTACTTTTATATGCTTGCTAGTAAATAGGATATGTATGGCCAGATAAAATCAACAAGTAGACAATCACTAATAAAAAAACAAAGCATGAAAATAACACACATGCACACTTGCACCCCTAGGGTTTCAATCCACTTGTTACCTTCAAAAATGGGCCATGATATGCATGTCAAGTACTTTGGAAAAACAAAAACAAAACAAAAGATCCTAGTCCCTCAATGACGCTATCTGAGTTGCCTAAACAAAATGATCAAGTCCCTCAAGAAAATTGCCAAAAATACTTGACACCATTGCTATCATGGTCTATACGATGACCCGCGCCTGTCCCGTAAAACATCCTAACACAAGGTTGTTCACCAAATACAATGGTGAAACAACACTGTTAAAAGGGTTAAAAACATAAGAAAGATCTTTGAGTAAAATAGGGTAGATAAGTCTTAGTTACTTGATCAAACTTGTAAAAAACCTCCTTGCTACTTTTCAAAACACACTCCACAAACACAATTTCAAAACCCTACTTTCAAACATTGAAAACTTTTCAAAAGACAAAAACACATTTGTATACATTCAAACAAGAATCATTACAAAGGTTGCCACAACGATGGCCTCTTTTCAAAACATTTTTCCAAAATCACACACAAAGCACCACTTCAAACAATTGAAAAGCACCATTTCAAACAATTGAAAATCAAAGCAAGTGATCTAAGCAAGTAACTAAGAGCCCATGGATAACCATGGATAGAAAGGATGCTAATACCTTCCCTTTCTATAATCTACTCCCCGAACCCAAGAAAACATCTCAAAGGTCTTTCCTGTGCTTTTTGACCTTTCCTTAGGATAAAATAAAAAGTCGGTGGCGACTCTTGCTAAACCGAAACATTTGCGAGCACAAACGCAAAACCACAAGTCAGTTCTCCCACCGTATCACAATGATGCATGCTGAGTATGAGATGAGTTTGATGGGAGAATTAAAGTTCTTTCTAGGAATTCAAATTGATCAAAAATCAGAAGCTACTTACATTCATCAGAGTAAGTATACCAAAAAACTTCTGAAGAAGTTCAATATGATGGACTGCACACTGGAAAAGACTCCAATGTATCCAACATGCATTCTGGAAAAAGAGGAGGTAAGTGAAAAGGTATGTGAAAAGATATATTGTGGTATGATAGGCTCTCTTCTGTATCTGACTGCTTCTAGACCTGATATTTTATTCAGTGTTCATCTATGTGTTAGATTCTAATATGATCCTAGGGAATCTCACTTAACTGATGCTAAGAGATTCCCGAGGTATCTGAAAGGAACAACTAACCTTGGATTGATGTATGAGAAAACATCAGAGTACACTCTTTCTGGTTTCTGTGATGCAGATTATACTGGACACAGACTGGAGAGGAAAAGTACTTTTGGAAACTATCAGGTTCTCGGCAAGAATCTTATCTCATAGTCAAGCAAGAGGCAATCAACAATTTATCTTTAACAGAAGAAGCATAGTACATCTCAATGTCATTGTGCAGTACTCAGATGCTATGTGTTGTACCCCAAAATTTGCCCTCCCATATTCTTCAAGAAATTGCCAAGCCAAGTCACAAAATTCCCCAAGGGTTGCACAGCTCAACAGTCTCCCATACAGTCAAAACTAGGGTTTGTGTTCTGATCAGGAAAATAAAGTTTTCAAGGGCCCAATCAAGTCTCATATGCCTACAAATGTGGTCAAGCATCCTCATATCAAGTTTCAAGGCATTCAGCTCAAAATTGCACAGTCAAAACCCTAAATTGCACTACAGTCAACTGTAGGGGCAAAATGGTCATTTGGCAGTCAAAAGTTCAAATTTTTGGTCAACATATCATTTTGAAGCCACAAACATCATTTGATCAAAGCTTGATCATGATTCTCAAAATTTGGCTCAGAAATCATCAAAGATGCAAAAGTTACTATATCTGGACAGCTGGAAAAGTCAACTGAAATTGACCAAGGCATAACATTCACATGGATTATCAGAAAAATTCCATCCAAAGCTCATTTTGAAGAGAAAGACATTTCCTACAACTCATCTTCATACTTAAAGTCCAAGAAATGCTCTCACAAAAAGTTATCAATTTCAACATTATAGGTCATTTTCAAAAGTCAACAAAAAGGGACTTTAAGTCAAAGGCCATAAATTGAGATTGGTAAATCAAAATGACATGGGACCAAAGGCATTGGTTAGAGGACTCAAAGACCTTTCCAAAATGTCCAAGAACATGTGAAAATCTTAAAAATTGAGCAAGTTATGCCTTGTGGAAGTTGGGAAATTTTTGGATATTTTGAAAAGTCAACTTTGATCCAAATGACCTAAAATTGCTAATGGGCCCATTTCTCTTCCATGATTCATCATTCTAAGCATATGCACGACCACTTGGCCCAAAGGGAAGTATTTTCTCATTTTTTATTTATTTATTTGAGTTTTTATTTATATTAATTCAATTAAATCAATTAAATATGTGAAAAAATATTTAACCTAACAAAACCAATCTTTTTATACACATTCTAGACTCAATATTTCGTGCATATGCCAATTAGGAAAGATTTGGTTTGAATTGATCATAATTTGCACAAAAACCATGTGAAAAAGATATGTAAAGATCTTAAGAAAATCAAATATGCAAAATCATTATTGCCATGGATTTGATCAAGTTTTGTTGACCTAATAGCCTCAGTACATAAGCATGATTCAAAACCTAATCCTAGAACACTCTAAGCTGCGCAGAAAATACGTTTACAAACTTGAATTTTTTGTCTAAAAAAGCAATTCTGAAAATCACTCTAGAGGGCAAGTCAAGGCACGAAATTGATTCCAATAGCTTCCCTAGAGACTGCTGAACATACTCCAATCAAGAACAATCATCCACACCTCAAGAATCGCTGTACAGAACTCAAAATTTTCTCACAAAATTGCATACACGCATCTTGATTTTAAGGCATTTTCATAACATTTTGTTTATTGATTCTCGTTCCTCATGATGTTCTGAAGCTAACCCAGGCATTTGATTAGATTATTATGCGTTGTAGGCGATTTCGCCATTGTTAAAATTTAGGGTTTGCAGGTTTTTGGATTAGGGGTTTTCATACAAAGCAAAATTGGACCATCATAGTTTCATCATTGAATTCAGAGCTTTGAGACGAACAGGAATCAGCCGTCGCGCCTAATTTCTAAACAACACAGGCCTAATCGCTATTTTCTTGTAGCTGGCCTATTGAAACGCATCCAAAACCGTTGCCTTACAGTCTTGTTTCAGAAAAAAATAAAATAGAACGAAGGAGATGATGTGTTGTCCATCAGCGATAGGCCGGTTTGAAAATTGGCGCGTCAAACCACTAATGCGTTTGTTTTTCTTTTTGTTATTTGTTTGTTATTAATATATCAAAAGCGTTCAATGGCTCAGCTGGCAGGTGTTGGTAGCGTTCACGTCCCAGACCTGGGTTCGAGTCCCAGGTCTGAACAATTTCAATATTGTTTTTCTATACTAATTCCTATGCAGCGTCAGTATGGAGGATGCACCATATGCCTCAAAATCCAAAGGTCCACGCGTCCAAGGGATGCAGATCAAGGGCTCAAAACTGAAGAACACCATGAGGACTAGTCAACACGCGCATACGTGGCCTGGGAAAGTCAATGGATCTGCCTAATAAATGGGCCAGAATTTCACTAATAAAACCTCCAAATTGGGACTTCCACCCCCCCTGGTTTGCAATTTCCTTTTTATTTATTTTATTTTATTTATTTTATTCTTTTAATTTAATAAATTATTTTTACCATAAATATAAAAATACCCCAAAAAATCAGAAAAAAGATAAAAACATGATAAATAATTTTTATTTTAATATGTTCATGTAAATAAATTAATTTAGATTAGAGTTTTAATTTTAATTCTTTTAATAACAAAAATACAAAAATATAGAATTAGGTTTAATTTTTATCTCTTTTAATTTGTTTCCTTTTTTTACCGTAATATTTATTTATTTATTTTTGTAATTAATTGTACATAAATAAAAATTAGGTTTAATTTAGGTTTCAATTTAATATTTTTACAATAAATTTAAAAGTTATTAGAATTAGGATTTGCTTTTTAGTTTAATTTTAATTAACTCTTTTTTTCATCAAACACTAAAAATACCAAAAAAAATATTCTTTTTTATTTTTAATTTTAATTCCTCGTTAACTTTAATATTTTGCAAAAGGGTCCAACGCCCGTATTCTTAATTATTTAATTTCGCATATTTATTTTTATTTTGCTTAAATGATTATGTATCTCTCCCAAAGCGTTGTAACTTAAACTTCTCGCACTTTTAATTCTTTTACTTTACTTTATTTATTTTCCGTCAAATCGGGTCCGGTTTAATTTTGGCGATGTGGACCCGCGCCATTTGTAATAGTTTAGAATTTACCTTTTCCGCAAATATTAACTGTTAACAAAAGCATGAAAGAATGTATGGACTTAAATAAAATCAAGCGTAGATCACAATGAACCTGACAAGACAAATGCAAATGAAAACGACACACGAATCGCACACACCACCCCTAGGGTACGCCTCACTGTTGCCTTGCCTCGAAAGGTGATCGTCGAGTAGAGGATGTCTTAGTAAGTCCTCATGATCCGGGAACCCGGCATGAGGGTAGCTTCTAAGGTGTCTTCCCATTGCTCTGGTGATCACCATGTCCCTATAAACTCGAATTGACCCGAACACCTCCAACGGTGGTGCTACCTACCTCTCAATGGTGGGATGGCACTACTTTAAAGGACATTTACACAGACGAATTCCTTAGGGTAGGTAGGTTCTCGTAGATACTTGCTCTCTTCAAAAACAAACAAAAATCTTTTCACACCGACACATTTTCAAAAGCTTTCAAAGAAATTTTTCAAACACTCTGACACAAGAGTCGATCTGAAACTTTCAAAGAAACTTTTGAAAACCCACATTGAAAAGCAAACAAACCATTTTTGAAAACACAATGAGCAAGTACCTAAGAGCCCATGGATAACCATGGATAGAAAGGGTGCTAACACCTTCCCTTTCTATAACCTACCTCCCGAACCGAGAGCAATCTCTATAAGGAATTTTTCTGTGCTTTTGTCCTTTCCAATTGGAGAAAATAAAAGACGGTGGCGACTCTTGCTTCCGCGACATTTCGCGAACCAGCGTTAAACAGTCAGTTCCAGATCCACCGATCACACTATGGATGAAGAATTATCTGGAAGATTATCAAATTTACGAGAGTAACATTCATATCTTTTGTGATAACACAACTGCTATTTGTTTAAGTAAAAATCCAATTTTATATTCTAGGGATAAACACATAGAAATAAAACATCATTTTATCAGAGATTATGTTCAGAAAGAGATTTTATCATTAAAATCAATAGATACAAAACATCAATGGGCTGATATTTTTACAAAACCCTTAGTTGAAGATAGATTTTTTTTTATTCTGAAGCATCTGAAAATGGACTTTTGTCCAGAGTAAGATTTCATCAGAATCAGATGTGTTTAGTTGTTGTCTGAAGGAATAAGATTCTAACTTAAACAAAAAGAAATATTATTTTATTCAAAACTGCACTCATCATAAGATGTTCCGGTCATAAATGTCTTTGATCATATGGAAACCTTTTAGTTTTCCAGAATCTGAGGATATCAAAATGTGTCACTTAATTAGATGTAGTGATTAACGCGTGTAACCCTTGGTTATTCTTAATCATCACACTCTACATAGGCTATGTGTTGTACCCCAAAATTTTCCCTCCTATTTTTCAAGACAAATTAATTCAAGATACCTCTTCATGCTCATGAAGGTCTCAATTGCTCAAGACTACTCAAAGATTGATCAGACGAACCCCCTCCTAAGCATTGACCTACAACTAGGGTTTTGTTTTTCTAAAAGGAAAATTGGACTTCTAATGCCTCAAGTGGATTTCATGACTTCTCATATGTCTAAAAGAATCCTCATGCTAAATTCCAAGCCTTGCAGTACAAGTTTGCTCAGTCAATTGCTTAGATGATTGAAAATCAACTCTATTGGACAAAAAGTCAACTTTGACCAATCTACAGTCAAAATTCAAGATTTTTGGTCAACATCAACATTTTGAAGTCACATTCATCATTTGATCAATGGTTGATCATGATTCATCAAGAAAACTCAAGATTCATTAAAAGTCAAAAGTTACTAAATTGGGGTTTTCTTTAGGAGAAGTCAACTGAATTTTGACCAAACATAACTTTCACATACTTCATCAGAAATTTCTTAACCAAACTCATTTTTAAGTAAATTCAATTTTCTACAACTTTGTCTATCTAAGCTCAAGGCCAAAAATGCTTCATTTGAGAGATATGAGCCAAAACATTACAGGTCATTTTAAAAGCCAACAAAAAAGACACTTTTTTCGAGGCACTTTACACCAAGATAAAAGCTTCAAATGGAAAAATGACCAGTATAAAGATTGTAGGAGACTTCTTGAGGTTTCCAAAAAGTCCAAGATCACCTTCATATGATAAAAAAAAGAGCGAGTTATGATTAGTTCAAGTTGGGCAATTATGAGAAAATGCCTGAAGTTCAAATTGAGCAAATTTGAATTTTTGGGCTAATGGGCCTATCTTTTAAGGTCTAAACTTGTTCCTGACCTCATATTAGACCTCTAAATACATTCACATATTTTTTATGATTTTTATTTCTTTTATTTGGATTTTATTCATTTAAATGCAAATTAAATCAAATAAAATATCAAATAAATGATATAAGGCATGGAAATCTATTTTTGAATCAAATCATAAGTCTAAAAAGCTGGTGACAACTTGCAAAAAACGTGATTGGTATGAGATTGGCCTAAAAAAGAAAGATTTCATGCAAAACTTCAATCAATTATTTGATCATGAAATTCAAATCTTTTGTAATTTCATTAATATTTGATCATGAAATATTTGATCATGAAATTCAAATCATGAAATATTTGGTCATGAAATACAAAATATTTGATTCTCTTTTATTGACCTAAATCTTCCAAGAGGGACACGAAAATTGGCCTCAAGAACAAGTCCTAAAAAATCTCAAAATTGTCAAAACTAGGGTAAACTAAAAACCTTGTGTGCAACCACTTTCAATCCATTCCAAGCATTCCATCATGTTCTTGAAGTTCTCAGGAGTTCATCCCATCCATCCTTGAAGTCTGAAGCGCGCTAGATCATCACATCTCAACGTCACCAGTTTGGTAGTTTTCGTGAATCTAAACTTTCAATCTATGCATATTTAATTAATTTGATGCATGTATACATGTTTGTGGTCATGTTTAGGACTGTTTTGATCCTTTATTTTCAAGCTTTGGCGCAGGGATCGTGAGATGCCATTGTTAGGGAAGCTTGGAATTTTTTCTTCACACCTCATATTACAATCGTTTTCAGGCCAAACTAACACCTCCATTAGATTTGTAAGGGTCAAATTAGGGGGATAGGGTCCCTTTTATGATCTAAGTCTTGCTATTTTTTCCGGTTGGAAAATTTTCTCACCGGAGAAGACGATCGGAGCTAGGACTCTGATGCTTCCCTGATTCACTTGATTTTATTATATATTTATCTATTTCTATTCTATAACAAAAATGCAGCACAACGCAGTCGGTTGGAGACGGAGGCATGTAATGTGAGGGGCGTGGGTTTGATCCCAAACTAACGCACATGTTAATATTATATTGATGAGATCCTATTCCTAAATACAAAAGTAGCAGTGGCGCAGTGGTTGGAAGGCAATTTGTGAAGCTAGGGGAGTGGGTTCAACACCCACCCCATGCAATTATTTTTTCCTTATTTTACTAACCCTATTTTTTATCATATTTTACTAATTATTATTTTTAATTAACAATTAACTAACCTAATCTTCTTTTTAATGATAAAAATTAGGATTAGGGTTTTAGTTAGTAATTAAATTTTTCTTTTATTTTTTATTTACTAATTAATTAATTCATTAATTAACTAAACTTTTCTTCTTAATATTAAAAAATTAATAAGAATTAGGTTTTTAATTACTATTATCATTTAAACTATTTCCTACAAAAAACCCCAAAAACATTTTTCGTTTTAACATTCTTTTTCTATTTTCTTTCTTTTCTATTTAATTTTATTAGACAAAGTGTATAGGTCGCACTCTCCGATGTAATAGCGTAGGTTTATATTTTCTCGCATTTTTCTTCTATTATGTATATGCTCCGAGTATGTAATAGCGTAGATTTACTTTCCTGGGAATTTGTATACTTATGTATCTCTCCCAAAGTCATGTAATAGCTTAGGACTTTACATTCCGCACTTTATTTTTTCTGCACATATTTAATTTCTAGTAACTAGGGTTTGCATGGAAAGACTAAAAACGACATAAAAAACCCTAATTCTCAAGATAATATAACTGAAAATAAACACCTCGCACACTTTCACCTCTAGGGTAACCTCTCTTGTTGCCTTATGATACTTGGTCACGTCCCTCAAAAGTGGGGATACTTTAGCAAAAGACCCTCGATCAAATCATCATTGTCCCTTTCGAATAAAGATCATAATCCCTCGATGACCCTTTGAGCTGCCTATAAAATGATCTAGTCCTTACGAATAAATGGTGATAGTCCCTTTGATACAATTGCTAAAGTATCCTTACATGTTTCCTTCGATGACCAATAGACGACCCTACGCCTGTCCCTTCACATCCAATAGATGGGATTACCTACAAACTAATGGTATGGATAATACTATCTCTAAAGGAGAAGAAAAATAATAAGAAAGACCATACTTAGTGGGTAAGAACTCCTAATTGCTTGCTCACAACTCAAAACATTTTCCACACTACACTTTCAAAATAAATAATTTCAAAAACACTTTGTATACATTCTTGAGTATTGATAAAAGAATTATTACAAAGTTAGCCTTACATTATCATTTCAAAATATTTTCAAATCACACACACGAAGCATTTTTTTAAAAGTGAGCTAAGCAATTAAGAGCCCGTAGATAACTATAGATGAAAAGGGTGCTAACACCTTCCCTTTTTATAACTTAACCCTCGAACTCAAAATCTATCAAGGTCTTTCCTGTTCTTTTCATATTTCCTAAGTATTAGATAAAAGAAAAGTCGGTGGCGACTCTTGCTATCCGCACATTTGGATAAAACCAAAAAAAGTCAGTTCTCCCACCGTATTACAGAACTGGCCACTCTGCTGGGGAGAAACTTAAAAAAGAGGGATTTCCTTAGAGTTTATATCACTTTAATTTTATTGTTTGCTTTAACTTTGAGGGCTTGTTTGGGTTTAATTTCTTGTAAGATCCTACACCCGGATCTAGGGATTCCTTAGGTAAGTAGCAATAGATCATAAAGACTGTACGACATAGACCGATATGGTTAACATGATGGCTACAGTTAGTGTGACACTTTGGTTTGTATTGATGTTCCTTAAGTAATTCAAGGATAACATTAGAATTCCGTATGGTGCCATTAACACTAACTTACTTTTAGAACCTTAATTGACCCATCTTGGCCATTAGCAAGTATTGAGAAAGCCGACTTTGGTGCAGTCCAAGGTTGGTTGATACTCAAAACTACGTTCATTGAGATTTGACTTTCAAGATGTTTTGGTGGCAAGACAGTTGTCGAGCTAAAATAAAGCCTATGAGAAAGATCAGTGATATGATATTCCTAGAACTCGGTTACTACTTTAAGACAGGTTGAGCCAACTTAACATCAATGGGGAAGGGTACTTACCTATGGACTTCATGAAAGTATTTAAACCTAAGGCTCTTGTTGTGACTTGGTTGTGTTTTCTTATTTAACACGAACATAACATCATAAAATTTTATCATCATAACATAGCATTTTCACTAAACCTTAAACCCGCCGCACACAGAAATACTATTCGAATCAACTTTGTAAGGGTTTCTTCCAAGCTTAAGGAGTTAGTCTCAAAGATCCCTGAAAACTCTCAATTCACCAAAAGGCATGGTTATCTACTCAGTTTGGTAACCTTAGGTTTTAAATAAAACATGATGAGTTTTCTATTCTAATTCTTTGATCCTAAGAATCACTGTTTTACCTTCCCGGATTATCACCTGGTGCCCACAATGGAATAATTTTCCAAGCTACTCGGAGTACCTATTCTTGATCAGACACGATTCACTGGCTTAGAGAAAGTTCCAAAACCTGAAGTTATTGCAGCAGCCTTACATCTGAAGCAGTCAAATATCATATCTAATTAGGAAACAAGAAGTGGAGTCAGGGGTCTTCTTGCTAAATTTCTGATAGAGAAGGATCAATTGTTTCAAGATGCTATGATTTTTCATTCTTTTGAGGAGATCTTGGCTCTGTTGATCTATGGTTTGATACTATTCCCTAACCCAGACCTACTCATAGAGGTGAACACCATTAAGATATTTCTTACTCATAATCCTGTGCCTACTTTGCTTGGAGACATTTTGCACTCTCTTCACAATTGTACTATGAGGAAGCGAGGGACTCTCATGTGTTTCATACCTTTACTATCCAGGTGGTTTATTTCGCACCTTCCCCGATTAGTGATGAAAAATGAATAAGGTTTGAGATGGTCTCTGTGATACGGTGGGAGAACTGACTTAGGTGTTTTGCGTTTGTTTTCGCAAATGTTTCGGTTGAGCAAGAGTCGCCACCGACTTTTTATTTTATCCTAAGGAAAGGTTTAAAAAGCACAGCAAAAACCTTTGAGATTTTTCTTGGGTTCGGGGAGTAGATTATAAAAGGGGAAGGTATTAGCACCCCTTCCATCCATGGTTATCCATGGGCTCTTAGGTACTTGCTTAGATCAATCTTGCCTTGGTTTTCAATTGTTTGAAATGGTGCTTTGTGTGTGGTTTTGAAAATGTTTTGAAAAGATGCCTTGTGCTAGGCTAACCTTGTAACAATTCTTTACTCGAATGTTTTACAAAAGGTGTTTTATCTTTTAAAAAGATGTTTCAAGGGTTTGAAAAGTTGATTTTGAAAGTGTTTGTGAAGTGGGTTTTGAAATTAGGCAAGTGTTTTCTTTGCAAGTTGACAAGTACTTAAGAGTTTATCTACCCTAAAGCTTTCTCAAAGATTTTTGTCATGTTTTAAGCCCTTTTGACAAATTTGTTCCACCATTGCATTTGGTGGACAATCTTGTCTTAGGAGATGAAAGGGACGGGCACGGGTCATCGTTTGGACCATAGTTGCAATAGTGTTAAAGGTCTTTGGGAAATTTTCTTTAAGGGACTTGATCATTTGTTTTTGTTTGTTTTGAAAAGTTTTATCGAGGGACTATGATCATTCAATTTGTTTGTTTTGCCCAAAGAAGTTCAACATGCAATATGGCCCATTTTTGAAAGGCAACAAAGTGGAATACCCTAGGGGGTGCAAGTGTGAGAGGTGTTGTTTTTTTTTTCATGCTCATTTATCTTGTATTAGGTCCAACTATTTTTATCGTTTTTCGCATGCAAAACCTAATTCTAACATGGCATAATTAGCAAGCATATAAAGTGCGAAATTTAAATTCCTACGCTATTACAACATAATAATATAGGGAGGGGGGTACAAATTTACAAATAGGGAATATTTAGACAAGAATTTAAATCTAAATTATTACATCATTTTTGAATATTTGCAAGGTAAATAAATTGCATAATTAAATAGAAATTAAATAAATATGCAAAATGCAAAAAGAAAGTTTTTATATGTATGAAAAAAGTGTGGTTTATGTAAAATAGAATAAGAAAAATAAAAAGGTATTGTTTTTGAATATTTTCATATTTAGGGCAAAAACCCTAATTTTAATCAAAATGTATATTAATTAATTAATTCACATAATATTTATTATTTACATACAAAAATAAGATAAAATATGGTATATTTGTAAAAAAGGCCTTTTTTAGTATTAAATATTAAAAAAGGCCTTTTTTAGTATTAAATATTAAAAAATAAAATATGTACATTTTTTGGCATTTTTATTCTAAGTATATTAATATATATGTATTTATATTTCCATTATTTTAAATATGTATTATATACAAATAATAATAATAATTAAATTTTTTTAAAAAAAATAGTATTTTTTATATAAAATATTTTCAGAGGGCAATATAAAATAAAAATAAAAATAGAAGTATTTTTACATATTTTTCTATTTTATTCTAAGTAATAATATATATATATATATATATATATATATATATATATATATATATATATATATATATATATATATATATATATATATATATATATATATATATATATATATATATATATATATATATTTATGTATAAACTAAAGGAAAATCAAATAAATACCAAATAAAATCAAAAAATGATGAGAAAAATATTTTCAAAATTTTAACATGTTGAGAAAAAATAAATGAGTCAAATAAAAAAAGAAAAAGTCAAAAATATTAAAAAATGAAGCAAATGGGCTCAGGGGTGTGAAACAGAAAAAATGGTGTGGATAGCAAAATGATACAGGCCCAACCCAATCCACTTCTTCTTCAACCTTTGGCCAAAAACGCGCGCCTTGTTACAGAGATTCAAACATCCTGATTCTTTGAGATTTTGCACAAACTTTCAACACAAAACATGTCAAGCATTGAATCACGATTCCAAATATATAAAAAACTCATCCTAACTCTCAGAAATGAGAGAGAATTTTATCAATCCCAAATATTGACCTAAACTTTCTGCCATTTTCAAAGCTTAAATTCTCTCAACTCAGGCAAAAGAAATGAAATGTAAAGCTATGTACATGCTCAGGGCTATGAGTAGAACCTTGTTTCTTCACAAACTTAAGACTAAAGATGCCTAATAAGAGAGATACGAGTTCAAAATTTCACCTATTCAGTTGAACTTCTATCTGGAGAATGAGGAACTTTCAGTGCAAGGTGATGATTGGAAAAGCTTCCTTGAGGTCCAGGGATGCTATTCCAATGTTTACTTTGTCTTGAAAGCTTCTGAATCAAGCTGTAGAACTTCACCTGCAAGTCAAAGATGTGAAAATGGTGGAAGTGGTTAGAGCAATTACAGATCGTGTCTTAGCTTCTGGATAGCTTGCCTAGGTTGTAAGGAAGGTAGAGGAACAAGTTTGGACAAGAATGCTTGAAGGGATTGAGAGATGGCACTCAAACTGCAGGCCTTGCCCTGTTTGAGCAGTTTGATGGTGTTTCTGAGATGGAGAGTGTTTGAGAGGTCAAGGATTCGTGCAAAAGTTTGGTTGGGATGTTTGGAATGTGTCTACAATATTTGCTTTCTTGTTCTAAGGCTAAGATGGAAGTTGTTACAAGTCATGGAACTTTTCTTCTTTCTTAAGCAACAAAAGCAAGTTGGCTTTCTAGGCATGTAGGGGGCCTCCTAATGTGCTGCATAATCCTCTCTTGATCAGAGCAATTTGTCCATAATCTTGTGCCAAAAGGATTTAGCTTGTACTTGTTGGATTTCTAAATTGACATAAAGTGAACTTTTACCAAAATGGCTAATTCACTTTATCTAAAAATGGATCAATCTTGTGTACAATGCTTGAACTCATGGAACAACACTTTGGCACAATGAACAAGCATTAAATTATGGAGTGTAACTTGGTTTAAGGACCTGTAATCTAGCCTAAAGCATGCTGAGTTCAAATTTGCAAAGTTATGGACATGGAACTTGGTCATGAACAAAGTGTTTTTTTGCTATATTGTGAAATTCGATTCTCTCTAACCATGAGGTTGTTTGAGAAGTTCTTGGACATTTTGGAAAGCTTGGAATGTGTACTACAATCCATATTTGAAATGCAAATTGAAATTCCAAGTGGAAAGGTATGAAAAATGGCCTTGAAGTGGGGTAGAAAACCTTGTCAAAATAGGTTAAAATTCTACTAAGTTAAAAATGGTTTAGTGCCCTTATTCAAAAAATTGTAACTTGAGATACAAGCTTCAAATGAGAAAACTTTGTGAATCAAAGTTGTAGATTATGCAACAAGCTACAACTTTCATGTTTTGACTTTTGTTTGAATCCAAGTGGATCTTGGTGAAAAGGTGGGGAAAAGTTGGGAAAAAATTAGGGTTTTTCATAACTTAGAAAAATTCTAAGTTATGAAAAATTCCATTTCTAACCCTAATTTGCAATTTGTGATTTCTTGGTGAACAAGTTTCATGATTTGGCATATTTTGATGAAAAATGAATCTTGACTCTTGATTTTGACCAAAAGGTCAAAGTTTGACTTTTCAGTATACAGTCAAAATTGATCAATTGACTGGGAAATTCAACTGTCAATCTTGTGTACTTGGGATCTTTTGAGTTTGTTGATCATGTCAAGATAATTCCATAGGGTCCTTGAGTCCATATGTGAGCTTGGTTTGCCATTGGCTAGGTCAAACAGTCAAAAATTGCCTTTGTACAGTCAAAACCCTAAAAATGACCATTTTGCCCTTTTAGTGATCTGATCAAATTTCTTGTGGAATTGTGATCCAAACTTGATCAAATGGTTCATATGAGTTCATAATGTTGATGTGGATCAAATTTCATGAGATTTGACTGTCAATTGGCCACAGTTGACTTTTTCCCCAATACAGTTGATTTCTAGGTCAACTGTCCAATTGACTGGGCAAAATTTGGAATCAGGACTTGAAACTTGGTATGGATAAACTTAGGAGGTCAATATGAAGCAAGAAAGTCATCTTGGGCACTTTAGGTCAAAACATCTTTGTGCAAACACAAACCCTAATTTGGGGTTAGCAGTGCAAGGAGGAGTCTTGAGCAGATGAAACCCTAACTGGATCTTGAGCTTCAAGAGCTTTGTGAGGAGAAATCAATGAGAAATGGGAGGGCAAATTTTGGGGTACAACAGTTGCCCCTGTTCAATCTTCTTGAACCTGAAGAGTTAGATTGGCAAGCTTGCCTTTCGTGACTCCAGGGTAAAAGGAGATTGGACACTAGAGTGCCCGGAAATTTGCACTCATCTAAGCATCGGATGCGGGAATGGGCTTAGAGATGCCATTTGGAGATGGGCTTAATGATGCCATCAGGAGTAGTGACAGAAACTTGTCGGGGATGGGCTTAAAGATGCCATCTGGAAGGGAATATCAGGAAAGTGTCCAAGCTTTGGACCATTTCTGAATTGGGGGTCTGAACAAGCAATAGGTTGACATCCGTTGTTGGGAGGAACCTGCAAGCTGTTTTCAGGAAGTTGCATCTGAACAAGTTGATAGATTAACATCCGTTACTTGGGAAGAATCCATGAACTGTTTTCAGAAGTCTTGAGAAGAATCTGAACAAGTGATAGGTTAACATCCGTTTACTTGGAGAACCCGTGAACTGTTTTCAGAAATCTTGAAGTTGAATAAGCAATAGAGCAGCATCCGTTGTTGGGAAGCTTCCGTAAACTGTCTTCAAAAAGTTGCATCTGAACAAGTTGATAGATTAACATCTGTTACTTGGGAAGAATCCATGAACTGTTTTCAGAAGTCTTGGGAAGAATCTGAACAAGTGATAGGTTAACATCCGTTTACTTGGAGAACCCGTGAACTGTTTTCAGAAATCTTGAAGTTGAATAAGCAATAGAGCAGCATCCGTTGTTGGGAAGCTTCCGTAAACTAAATTCAAAGGTGCATCTGAACAAGCTGATAGATTAACATCCGTTGTTGGGAAGAATCCATGAACTGTTTTCAGAAGTCTTGAGAAGAATCTGAACAAGCGATAGGTTAACATCCGTTTACTTGGAGAACCCGTGAACTGTTTTCAGAAATCTTGAGATTTGAATGATTTTAGTCTGTCGACTGATCTTACCTGAAAAGGCAAAGAGTTAGTTGTATGCAATGCTATGATGCATGATACAATGTATATTATGGCGTTATGAATGTAAATGGATGCGTATGTAAGTTGGAGAGCTGTCTTGCATAGGATAGATGAATCCGGGATAGCTGAAGATAGAAGTATCCTGACTGCTGCTGGGGAAAATAAGTCCTGGGTCGTTACTGGGGAACCTGGAGCTGGGGTTGTATACCAATCTTCTGGGGAATTCCTGAAGTCTTCTACTGGGGAGTACCAAACTAGTAGATTTAATGCTGGGGATGCCAGATTGAGAATCTTCAGCTTGGAGAGCAGTATCTCTGGAGATTTCACCGGGGAACTCAAGATTTTTCTTCCTAAAAACTCTGTGGGGAGAAGGTTTAAAAGTCTGACTCCGCTGGGGATTGTCCATTTTAAGCTTTTGATCTGCTGGGGATACTGAAGCTTAAACTCTGAGGGAAAAAGATTTCCGGAAGATTCTCTGGCTGGGGATTTGCAAAGATAAACTCCTCCGGGGATAGTATTGATAAGTTATTGTTGGGGGAATTTTGAGGAACTCCGCTGGGGATGGGAAGATCTTTGGCGAGTGCGATCTCCCTTGGTCGTTAGCTGAGGATAACCCAGTTATAAGCCTTTGTGAGGAATAACTTTGAATAAAACTCGGGAGGGACGTCCGTACTCTGCGGGGAGATACCCTTCGGAACCTTACTGGGGATAAGCTTCGAGGGTCTGCTGGAGGTAGACCTCAGGGTTTTCCAGGGATGTGGATTACAAATCTTGAGGGATTTCCTTTGAAAGGGTGTCAAAATAACCGTTTGTACCCTTATCCTATCAGTAATCCTTTTTCTTAGGTTCATTTAGGAAGTGATTTATGTTTCAAATGCATATGCCTATTTAACAAAACATTGGACGTTTCTCAAAAATAAAACAAATAGTGCAAAAGAAAAAGAAAAAGGGAAATGACACAAATTTTGGGAAGAGTATTTGTATTGATTTTCTTTGAGTATATTTGTACAAAGGAGACAATCATCCTAGTAAGAGGATTTTGCCGTAAATATTGAAATATTTTATAAAAAATAAAGGATGGCTATGTGAAATAATCCCATGGAATTCCATTCTGCTATAACTTTCACAACTCTGAATATCTGTCCATTCGATGCTTCGTTTGGCGATGGCTGGATTGATCAGAAACCTGGAATCGGTTGATGAAGAGATTGTCTTTGAAGTGATCCGACGAGACATAGTCATACGCTTTAATTCCCTAACTTTTGCCTGAATCGCCCTTTCGGGTTTTCGATCCACCGGGAAACCCCTTTTTGCCCAAGCCGCCCTTTCGGGTTTTCGACTTGCCGGGTGTACAGATTTTTTGTTTTTATCCCTAATTTTTGCCTGAACCGCCCTTTCGGGTTTTCGGTTCACCGGGATGCCAATTTTTGCCCAAGCCGCCCTTTCGGGTTTTCGACTTGCCGGGTTATTTTATGCGTAGTATCTTTTGACTATGTCTGCGTTCGCAGGGTACGGCAAATCGTCGCCGTCCATGGTGGTCAGAATCATTGCACCACCAGAAAATATGCTCTTGATCACAAATGGTCCTTCATATGTAGGAGTCCATTTTCCCCTGGGATCACTTTGCGGCAAGATAATCCGCTTGACTACTAGATCTCCGACTTGATACACTTGACGTCTGACTTTCTTATTGAAGGCCTTGATCATCCGTTTTTGATACGTCTGACCATGGCATATAGCCGCAAGTCGCTTTTCGTCGATCAGATTGAGTTGATCAAGTCGGGTCTGCATCCAATCATCCTCATTCAAACCTGCATCCTTCATAATCCTTAGAGACGGGATCTGAACTTCCATAGGCAAATCAGCTTCCATGCCATAAACCAAAGAAAATGGGGTTGCCCCAGTTGAGGTACGTATCGTCGTACGGTATCCATGCAGCGCAAACGGTAACATCTCATGCCAGTCTTTGTAAGTGACTGTCATTTTCTGAATGATCTTCTTAATATTTTTGTTCGCAGCTTCAACAGCACCGTTCATCTTCGGCCGATAGGGAGATGAATTGTGATGATAAATCTTGAACTGTTCGCATAATGCAGTGATCATTGTGTTATTCAGATTTGTACCGTTGTCTGTGATAATCCTGTCTGGAACACCGTACCGACATATGAGATTTTGCTTGATAAAGCGGGCAACCACATTTTTGGTGACGGAGGCGAAGGAAGCTGCTTCGACCCATTTAGTGAAGTAGTCAATGGCAACCAGGATGAAGCGATGTCCGTTGGAAGCCGTGGGCTTGATCTCTCCAATCATATCAATGCCCCACATTGCAAAGGGCCATGGAGCAGTCAGGACGTTGAGGGGAACCGGAGGGATATGAACTTTGTCAGCATAGACTTGACATTTGTGACAAGTACGGGAATGTTGATGGCAATCAGTCTCCATGGTAGACCAGTAATAGCCTGCCCTTAGGATCTTCTTAGCCATTGTATGCCCGCTCAAGTGAGTGCCAAATGGGCCGCTGTGTATATCAGTCATGATCAACCCTGCTTCAGCCTTATCCACACATCGGAGTAATACACAATCATGGCTTCGTTTGTAAAGGATGCCGTTGCTCAGGAAGAACTTAGCAGCGAATTTCCTTAAGAACTTCTTGTCATTCACGGAAGCTCCTTCAGGATAATCTTGGGTCTCGAGATACCTTTTGATTTCATGGAACCAAGGTTGTTCCACTACTTCTTCGGTATTAATCTCGTGACAATGCGCGGGTTCATCCATTCGCTCGATGGTGATTTGGGGAGCCTCGTTATCCCAGTTGAGTTTAAACATGGAGGACATTGTGGCTAGAGCATCTGCTAGCTGATTCTCTTCTCGCGGAAAGTGCTCGAAGGTAATTTGCTCGAAGTGAGGCAACAATGTCAGAACATGTTCTTTGTATGGGATAAGATTAGGATGCTTGGTATCCCAATCTCCTTTGATCTGGCTGATGACCAAAGCCGAGTCCCCGAATACGATCAAAGATTTGATCCCCAAGTCTATAGCAGCCTTGAGACCAAAGATGCAGGCTTCATATTCAGCCATATTGTTTGTGCAGCTGAAGCAAAGTCGGGCTGTGAAAGGAGTGTGGCATCCTTCCGGAGAAATGAGTACTGCGCCAATGCCGTTTCCAAGTGCATTTGAAGCACCATCAAAGTACAGGGTCCATCGGGATCCCTTTTCGGGTCCGTCATACGGTCCGTCACTTTTAATGTTGTCCAAATTCATGATGTCCTCGTCCGGGAAGTCAAATCTCATGGGTTGATAGTCTTCGATAGCCTGATGAGCCAGATGGTCAGCTAATACACTCCCTTTTATAGCTTTTTGGGTGGTGTACTGGATGTCATACTCGGTCAAGATCATTTGCCATCTGGCTATCCTTCCAGACAAAGCGGGCTTTTCGAAGATATATTTGATAGGGTCCATTTTGGATATCAACAAGGTAGTATGAGTCAACATATACTGTCTTAGTCGGCGAGCAGCCCATACCAAAGCGCAGCAAGTTTTCTCGAGCAGTGAGTAGCGAGTCTCACAGTCGGTAAACTTTTTGCTAAGGTAATAAATAGCATGCTCTTTTCGACCAGACTCGTCATGCTGGCCCAAAACACACCCCATTGAGTTATCCAAGACGGTCAAATACATAATCAATGGTCTTCCTTCGACGGGTGGCATCAGAATGGGAGGTTCTAGCAAATATTCCTTGATTCTATCAAAAGCAGCTTGGCAATCGTCGTTCCATTCCACTACCTGATCTTTCTTCAAGAGTTTGAAAATTGGCTCACAGGTAGAAGTCAGATGTGAGATGAATCTGGCAATATAGTTTATGCGCCCCAAGAATCCTCTAACCTCCTTTTCAGTACGGGGAGCAGGCATTTCTTGTATTGCTTTTACTTTTGCCGGATCGACTTCAATGCCTTTGTTGCTTACAATGAATCCCAGGAGTTTACCAGACCTAACTCCAAAAGTGCATTTACTCGGATTCAGCCTGAGCTTGTATTCTTTCAATCTGGCAAACAGCTTCTCCAAATGTTCAAGGTGCTCTTCCTCTGTTTGTGACCGAGCTATCCTATCGTCTACGTAAACTTCAATATCATGATGTATCATGTCATGAAATAAAGCTACCATGGCGCGTTGATAAGTTGCCCCTGCGTTCTTCAGCCCGAACGGCATCACCTTATAACAGAAAGTGCCCCATTGTGTGACAAAAGTTGTTTTCTCCATATCCTCGGGAGCCATCTTGATTTGATTGTAGCCCGAGAATCCGTCCATGAAGGAAAACACTTTATGCTGAGCTGTATTGTCGATCAAGATGTCAATATGAGGTAGCGGGAAATCATCTTTAGGGCTGGCCCTATTCAAATCCCGGTAGTCCACACACATTCTGACTTTGCCATCTTTTTTAGGCACTGGCACAATGTTAGCGACCCATTGAGGATAGGACGTAACAGCCAGAAAGCCAGCGTCGAACTGCTTCATTACTTCTGCTTTGATTTTTGCGGACATGTCAGGCCTCATTCGGCGAACTTTTTGCTTGATTGGTGGACAGTCTTCTCTTGTGGGGAGACGGTGAACCACGATGTCGGTGTCTAGACCTGGCATGTCTTCATAGGACTAAGCGAAGATTTCAACATACTCATTTAGCAACTGTACCAAGCGCTCCTTGACTTCTGGTTCCAGGTTGGCACCCACTTGCACCTCCTTCCGATTCTCTTCGGTTCCCAAGTTGACAGTTTCCAACGGTTCTTCATGCGGTAAGATGGCCCTTTCCTCTTATTGCAAAAGTCTGGCTAGTTCCCCGGGTACTTCACAACCTTCGTCATCTTCATACTCGGCTAGATTGACCAGGTCTTCAGAGTTATTGAAAGATACAGCAGAATAGTCACCCATGGAATCCGGAGTGGATGGGTACCTGCATTGGTGAGTGTGGGTGTGTGTAAGGGATAGCCATCCTTAAACAAAAAATGCAAAAGGAAAGAAAATGAACACAAGCAGTTTATCAAATGAAAAACGTCCAATGAATCATTAAACATGGCATATGAATATGAAAAATAGTCAAAACCCTTACAAGTGGACCTACATGTCCCGGGTAAGGCAGGAGGTGAAAAGATAGTGTACGGATTGTTTGAAAGTAAAATATTACAGACCAAATAGGAAATGTTTAATAGATAAATTACTGATGAATAAAGGTGATGGGGACAAAGTCTTTAGCCTCCCAATTGCTCAACCCTCCTCTGACAGTTGGATGAATCCATTCTTCAAAGTTGCTTTCTTTGTCTTCATCTTCCAGGGCGTTGATTCGGTAAGGAGAAATTTTGATCGGCGCTCTTTCAATCTTTGACTGGCGCATGGCCTTCTGGCCAGCAGCGGTGAAACCTAATCCAAACTTATCAGCCTTATGCGGAAAATCGGGTAACTGCCCCCACGCTGAATTCTTCCCTTCCTTAACTGCAGCCCTTGCATCCTCCAGAGATGCCATCCTGGCCATCTGTCTTGGTGTCTCAGCTGCCAACTTCGCCACTGCTATCTCAGGAAGCACTTCTTCGAAATGTTGAAACGGTGTCTCAATGAACTCCCCTTCAACCTCCACATATCGGAAAGAATTTAAATGGCTAATCATGTACTCTTCTTCGCCGTGGACAGTAATGATCTTTCCCTTTACAGGATATTTCAGCATCTGGTGCAAGGAGGAGGTGACTGCCCCAGCATGGTGTATCCAAGGTCTACCCAGCAGGCAGGAGTATGATGGACGGATGTCCATTACATAGAAAGTGGATTTAAACACCTCAGTACCTATCTTGACAGGAATTTCAACTTCTCCATGGACCATTCTTTTCGACCCATCGAAAGCTCTGACGATAATATCACTCGGCTTCAATTCCAACCCTTCGCAATCTAGCCGGTCCAAGGCCTTCTTAGGCAAAACATTCAGCGATGAACCGGTGTCAACCAAAACATGTGCAAGGGTGGTTCTGCGACACTCGATTGAAATATGCAACGCATCATTGTGATTTCGGCCTTTAGGGGTCAGGTTGGCATCAGAAAAACCTAATCCATTGTCTGCAGTCAGACTAGCCACGCAATGTTGAAATTGATCTGCAGAGGTTTCCTGGGGCACATGAGCTGCCTTTAGAAACTTAATCAAAGCTTGAGCGTGCGCTTCTGAGCAAAGCAACAGTGCCAGCATGGAGATCTTGGAGGGGGTTTGCCCCAACTGTTCCACCACATCGTAATCACTTCTCTTGATTATCCTCAAAATCTCGTCCATTTCTTTCTTGGAGGCTTCTGGAATCACCAAAGGTTGAGCCCTCGTCCTGACGGGCTCATCTTGTATTCATTTTCCTTTATCGGCAATGGTAGGAGAGACAACACTAGGAACGAAAATTTCTTCAATCAAAGGAGTTCTAGCGGAGAGTTTTACTGGTGCAGGGAGGACTTCTTTAGCTGGTGAGGGTCCAAAGACTGCTCTTGGAGGGGCAATCTCTGGAGAAAATATTCTCCCGCTCCTGGTGATTTTGCTGGTGCCTCCAATGTTACTAATGCTGGCTCCTTCATCATCTGAATTTTCTTCAATTATCTCAACTTGCTTGATACCATGGTAGTAGATGTCACCACCATAGTTCCAAGGTATCGACTTCTCAGAAACATAGGGAACAGGCCCCGGCATTGTTATCTTCAAAGGTATAGACTTTGCAGCTGGTGTAATCTTAACTGGCTTTTTGACGGCCTCGGAAAGATTGGCGTGAATGGTTATGATTGAGACATTTTCAACATGAACTGGAACAGCAGGAACTTTTTCGAACAAAATTTGTCGGCTATCCATAAGGCCTTGGATGCCTTTCTTCAATAGCGGACAATCAAACGGCAGAGAGTGGCAACAGTAGCAGTCTTCTTTACATCCCGGGAAGATCCCGGCCCTTAACAAATTCAACTTAATGGTTAACAGTGGAGTAGTCAGATCACTAACATCAGCAACATACAGATCCTCTTCAATGGCATTGACATTCCGACCGTGCTTCGGCATAGGTGCAGATATCACATTGGGTTTTTCTGGAGCGTCAAACTCTACCTCCTTAGCCTCTATCAGGTCCTGGATCTTATGCTTGAGTGCCCAACAATCGTTGGTGTCGTGTCCAACACTGTCTGAATGATAGGCGCACTTAGCATTGGCATGATAATGCGGAGATGATGTATTTACATTCTTTCGCGCCTCCTTGATAGTGGCAAGATTCAATTTCAACAGATGGGGAAGCACCTGCGCTGGAGTCATATTAATACGGGTGAACTGCCGTTGTGGCCTTTCCACCCGTTGCTGGTTTGGTCTGGACTGGTTATAACGAGGCTGCTCACTCGGAGTGTTTTGAATCATTACGGCCCCCACAGTTGGCCGACGCTCCACCTTCCCTGCTCTTCTCTGAGAATATACCATGGTTGTCTCCTTCTTAAAAGGTTTCTTCTCAACACTTGCAGCAACGCCCTTCTGAATCTTTCCTGACTTGATGCCAGCCTCAATTCTTTCTCCTGTTAAGATCAAATCAGTAAACCCCGCGGAAGAGTTACCAATTAAATGATTGAAAAATGGCCCAGATAGGGTCCCAAGAAACATATCAACGAGCTCACGGTCGGTTAAAGGAGGCTGCACCCTGCCAGCCAAATCCCTCCATTTTTGTGCATATTCTTTAAATCCCTCGCTTGTTCCTAGCGACATACCCTGAAGTTGGGTACGAGTAGGAGCAAGATCAGAATTGTACTGGTATTGTCTGTAGAAAGCGGTGGCCAAATCTTCCCAGTTTCTGACGCTGGTTCCTTCTAGCTGATAAAACCACTCCAACTGAGCTCCAGAAAGACTGTCTTGAAAGAAATGAATCCAGAGATTTCTATCTGCCGTATAGGGTTGAATCTTTCTCACATAGGACCTGAGGTGCATTTTGGGACAGGACAGCCCATCATACCTCACAAACACTGGCACCTTGAATTTTGGGGGAATTACAATCCCGGCAACCAAACCCAAGTCTTCAAAATCCAAGCCCGGTACTCTTTGTAATTCCATGGCGGCCAACCTGTCTTCTAGCCCCTTGTACTTATCATCAGCTGGAGGGTATTGTTGATCAGAATAATCCTCTTCCTCTTCAACCTCTTCCTCTTCCGCATCAGACTCGGAAGGCACCACAACTTGATCTCTTTTACTAGTCCCTTCATCAGAAGTTGGAGGAAATTCAAGCACTCTCCGAGCTTCTCCGTTGAATCTTCTCCCCAAAGTAGCCACTCCAACCCTCTTTTTCTTTTTCTTCACTGGGTCCTTATTCTCCAGCTGAGTCTTGATATCCTCCTGACCCTTAGTCAAGGTCAACAGGAGTTGCTGGAACTGGGCATTCTGAGCCTGTAGGTCTTTGATTGTTTGCTCGAGATCCATCCTATTGAAATAAACAGCAGATAGATAAGGAAACCTGGAGTGAGACCTGCTTATGCACATGATGAATGGTATGCTTATGTATGCAATGCATTCAAGGGTTTAGAACATTCAAAATTGTTTCAGACAAAGAAGAACGCACGTCATATTAATAAGAAGAAATTTGTTAGTACATAAATGCCCCATGGGCCAAATATTACAAAATAGACTTCTCAAGGTAGAAAGACATTGCGCATCCTCTTTGGTGCGATATAGGTATTGAGGGCTTCTTGCTCTTGGAGTCGGCGGGTAAGCTCTAGAACCTTCTTCTCACTGGCGTAGTAGCTAGCTTCAAAAGTGTTCCGTTCCTCCTTGAGCTGAATCCAACTCTTCTGCATTACCTCCCACGATGTAGGCATGTCTGGATGTAGGATGGTGTAGGGAACCTCTCCTTCATTGACGGGCTCTTTAATCACTGGGAGTACATGAGGATAAGGCATCATTAGACTTTAGGCTCGGGCTCGTACCCACTTGAGATAAGGCTCAAGAGGGATGGAGTTCTTGTGTCCCAGAGTCTTGCTATCAACCTTGTTGAGCTTTCCCCAAGCTCTGATGAATCTTTGGCGAAGTCCTTGCGCATCGTTGTCGAAGTCAAAAACTAGGCTGGGAATTAACATGTCATGAGGGCCATCCCTCCGTGCATACCCAAATTGCCTCAAAGCTAGGCAAGGGTTGTAGGTGATACCTCCTCTAATTCCAAGTAAAGGAACATTAGGAAATTCTCCGCAACGATCGACAATGATGACATTTTCTCTGGACCGAGAACACCAATGCACATCAGAATGAGTAAGAGTCATCAACCGTTGGGACCACCTTGTACCTTGGTCATCCTTCAAGACAGATTGTGGAAGGTGCGAAATAAACCACCTTGCAAGGAGAGGAGTACAGCACATGAGAACACCCCTCTTTCTCATTGTTCGTGTGTAAAATGAGTGAAGGATGTCCCCAAGCAACGTTGGTATTGGATTTCTGGCCAAGAAGATTTTGACGGCGTTGACATCTACCAATTGGTCAGGATTTGGGAACAAGACCAACCCGTAGATAAGGAGTGCCACAATCTCTTCAAAGGCTTGTAGGTCCAATGAGTTCCAACATTCTTGTGCCTTCTCAAACAAGAATTTTGCTAAGAATCCTTTGACGCCGCTTCTGGTTTCCCAATGCCCCTTGATTTCAGATGGTTGTAGATGTAGTGCTCGAGCAACATCTTCAGGCTTTGGTTCCTTCTCCGTACCGTTGAAGGGTAGTTGATTAAGGATAGGGATTTTTAGGAGTTGAGAAAACTCCTCCAAAGTGGGAACCAACTGATAATCAGGGAAAGTGAAGCAATGGTGAAGAGGGTCAAAGAACTGGAATAGCACTTTCATCATGTCTTCTTAAATGTTGGTGTTGACTAGGCTGAGCAGTCTACCATGTCTTTCACTGAAGGATGAATTTTCCGGAATTCTTGAGGTGATCTCCTTGAGTTGAGGAGAGATTCTCACAAGGTTGACTTGAATGGTATTTCTGCGAGGCATTTCCATGACCTACAAAACAAGAACAAAGATGAAGATCCAAACCCTTGAAATGGTTAGTAAATGCATATGATGCTTCATGATGTTTATGATGTATGCACAAAACATATGTACAAGCAAATCACACCAAACCCTAGTTTCAGGCTTGCATGGGGTTTCATAGGTAAGTACCCTCTTGAGTGTAGTTGGCTTAAAAACCTGTCCTATAAATAGTAACCGGGTTCTAAGGAGCTCAATATCACTGGATTGTTTTCATTGTTCATTGTTTTGGTTTAGCCACTTAACTAGCGACCAAAATATTCCAAGAAAGCAACCCTCAATGAGTGTAGTATCGAGTATCTACCAACTTCGGACTGCACCAAAGCCGGTCATCTCACTACCCCTAATAAAAGGCCAAGATGGTCAAGTAAGGTTCTAGGTCATTAGTGCTTAGTGACATCACTCAGCGGCCCCGTACTCTCCTTGATTGAACTCAAGGGTTACCGATACTCACAAATATGTCGCACTAATATAGCTATTGCTTAGACCGTGTCGGTATACCCCGCACAGTTTCCACAACGTATTGCTATCTATGAATGTTTCCCAAAATCCGGGTGGAGGATTGTAAACCCAAACAATAGAGCCCAAGTATAAAGCAAGCAAATCAAACAATTAGTCATGCAAGAGGGTGATCTAAGCCCTAAGGTTACTCCACTTAAAGAATTATCCCCAGCAGAGTTGCCAGTTCTGTAATACGGTGGGAGAACTGACTTAGGTGTTTTGCGTTTGTTTTCGCAAATGTTTCGGTTGAGCAAGAGTCGCCACCGACTTTTTATTTTATCCTAAGGAAAGGTTTAAAAAGCACAGCAAAAACCTTTGAGATTTTTCTTGGGTTCGGGGAGTAGATTATAGAAGGGGAAGGTATTAGCACCCCTTCCATCCATGGTTATCCATGGGCTCTTAGGTACTTGCTTAGATCAATCTTGCCTTGGTTTTCAATTGTTTGAAATGGTGCTTTGTGTGTGGTTTTGAAAATGTTTTGAAAAGATGCCTTGTGCTAGGCTAACCTTGTAACAATTCTTTACTCGAATGTTTTACAAAAGGTGTTTTATCTTTTAAAAAGATGTTTCAAGGGTTTGAAAAGTTGATTTTGAAAGTGTTTGTGAAGTGGGTTTTGAAATTAGGCAAGTGTTTTCTTTGCAAGTTGACAAGTACTTAAGAGTTTATCTACCCTAAAGCTTTCTCAAAGATTTTTGTCATGTTTTAAGCCCTTTTGACAAATTTGTTCCACCATTGCATTTGGTGGACAATCTTGTCTTAGGAGATGAAAGGGACGGGCGCGGGTCATCGTTTGGACCATAGTTGCAATAGTGTTAAAGGTCTTTGGGCAATTTTCTTTAAGGGACTTGATCATTTGTTTTTGTTTGTTTTGAAAAGTTTTATCGAGGGACTATGATCATTCAATTTGTTTGTTTTGCCCAAAGAAGTTCAACATGCAATATGGCCCATTTTTGAAAGGCAACAAAGTGGAATACCCTAGGGGGTGCAAGTGTGAGAGGTGTTGTTTTTTTTTTCATGCTCATTTATCTTGTATTAGGTCCAACTATTTTTATCGTTTTTCGCATGCAAAACCTAATTCTAACATGGCATAATTAGCAAGCATATAAAGTGCGAAATTTAAATTCCTACGCTATTACAACATAATAATATAGGGAGGGGGTACAAATTTACAAATAGGGAATATTTAGACAAGAATTTAAATCTAAATTATTACATCATTTTTGAATATTTGCAAGGTAAATAAATTGCATAATTAAATAGAAATTAAATAAATATGCAAAATGCAAAAAGAAAGTTTTTATATGTATGAAAAAAGTGTGGTTTATGTAAAATAGAATAAGAAAAATAAAAAGGTATTGTTTTTGAATATTTTCATATTTAGGGCAAAAACCCTAATTTTAATCAAAATGTATATTAATTAATTAATTCACATAATATTTATTATTTACATACAAAAATAAGATAAAATATGGTATATTTGTAAAAAAGGCCTTTTTTAGTATTAAATATTAAAAAATAAAATATGTACATTTTTTGGCATTTTTATTCTAAGTATATTAATATATATGTATTTATATTTCCATTATTTTAAATATGTATTATATACAAATAATAATAATAATTAAATTTTTTTTAAAAAAATAGTATTTTTTATATAAAATATTTTCAGAGGGCAATATAAAATAAAAATAAAAATAGAAGTATTTTTACATATTTTTCTATTTTATTCTAAGTAATAATATATATATATATATATATATATATATATATATATATATATATATATATATATATATATATATATATATATATATATATATATATATATATATATATATATATATATATATATATTTATGTATAAACTAAAGGAAAATCAAATAAATACCAAATAAAATCAAAAAATGATGAGAAAAATATTTTCAAAATTTTAACATGTTGAGAAAAAATAAATGAGTCAAATAAAAAAAGAAAAAGTCAAAAATATTAAAAAATGAAGCAAATGGGCTCAGGGGTGTGAAACAGAAAAAATGGTGTGGATAGCAAAATGATACAGGCCCAGCCCAATCCACTTCTTCTTCAACCTTTGGCCAAAAACGCGCGCCTTGTTACAGAGATTCAAACATCCTGATTCTTTGAGATTTTGCACAAACTTTCAACACAAAACATGTCAAGCATTGAATCACGATTCCAAATATATAAAAAAACTCATCCTAACTCTCAGAAATGAGAGAGAATTTTATCAATCCCAAATCTTGACCTAAACTTTCTGCCATTTTCAAAGCTTAAATTCTCTCAACTCAGGCAAAAGAAATGAAATGTAAAGCTATGTACATGCTCAGGGCTATGAGTAGAACCTTGTTTCTTCACAAACTTAAGACTAAAGATGCCTAATAAGAGAGATACGAGTTCAAAATTTCACCTATTCAGTTGAACTTCTATATGGAGAATGAGGAACTTTCAGTGCAAGGTGATGATTGGAAAAGCTTCCTTGAGGTCCAGGGATGCTATTCCAATGTTTATTTTGTCTTGAAAGCTTCTGAATCAAGCTGTAGAACTTCACCTGCAAGTCAAAGATGTGAAAATGGTGGAAGTGGTTAGAGCAATTACAGATCGTGTCTTAGCTTCTGGATAGCTTGCCTAGGTTGTAAGGAAGGTAGAGGAACAAGTTTGGACAAGAATGCTTGAAGGGATTGAGAGAGGGCACTCAAACTGCAGGCCTTGCCCTGTTTGAGCAGTTTGATGGTGTTTCTGAGATGGAGAGTGTTTGAGAGGTCAAGGATTCGTGCAAAAGCTTGGTTGGGATGTTTGGAATGTGTCTACAATATTTGCTTTCTTGTTCTAAGGCTGAGATGGAAGTTGTTACAAGTCATGGAACTTTTCTTCTTTCTTAAGCAACAAAAGCAAGTTGGCTTTCTAGGCATGTAGGGGGCCTCCTAATGTGCTGCATAATCCTCTCTTGATCAGAGCAATTTGTCCATAATCTTGTGCCAAAAGGATTTAGCTTGTACTTGTTGGATTTCTAAATTGACATAAAGTGAACTTTTACCAAAATGGCTAATTCACTTTATCTAAAAATGGATCAATCTTGTGTGCAATGCTTGAACTCATGGAATAACACTTTGGCACAATGAACAAGCATTAAATTATGGAGTGTAACTTGGTTTAAGGACCTGTAATCTAGCCTAAAGCATGCTGAGTTCAAATTTGCAAAGTTATGGACATGGAACTTGGTCATGAACAAAGTGTTTTTTTGCTATATTGTGAAATTCGATTCTCTCTAACCATGAGGTTGTTTGAGAAGTTCTTGGACATTTGGGAAATCTTGGAATGTGTACTACAATCCATCTTTGAAATGCAAATTGAAATTCCAAGTGGAAAGGTATGAAAAATGGCCTTGAAGTGGGGTAGAAAACCTTATCAAAATAGGTTAAAATTCTACTAAGTTAAAAATGGTTTAGTGCCCTTATTCAAAAATTTGTAACTTGAGATACAAGCTTCAAATGAGAAAACTTTGTGAATCAAAGTTGTAGATTATGCAACAAGCTACAACTTTCATGTTTTGACTTTTTTTTGAATCCAAGTGGATCTTGGTGAAAAGGTGGGGCAAAGTTGGGAAAAAAATAGGGTTTTTCATAACTTAGAAAAATTCTAAGTTATGAAAAATTCCATTTTCTAACCCTAATTTGCAATTTGTGATTTCTTGGTGAACAAGTTTCATGATTTGGCATATTTTGATGAAAAATGAATCTTGACTCTTGATTTTGACCAAAAGGTCAAAGTTTGACTTTTCAGTGTACAGTCAAAACTGATCAATTGACTGGGAAATTCAACTGTCAATCTTGTGTACTTGGGATCTTTTGAGTTTGTTGATCATGTCAAGATAATTCCATAGGGTCCTTGAGTCCATATGTGAGCTTGGTTTGCCATTGGCTAGGTCAAACAGTCAAAAATTGCCTTTGTACAGTCAAAACCTTAAAAATGACCATTTTTCCCTTTTAGTGATCTGATCAAATTTCTTGTGGAATTGTGATCCAAACTTGATCAAATGGTTCATATGAGTTCATAATGTTGATGTGGATCAAATTTCATGAGATTTGACTGTCAATTGGCCACAGTTGACTTTTTCCCCAATACAGTTGATTTCTAGGTCAACTGTCCAATTGACTGGGCAAAATTTGGAATCAGGACTTGAAACTTGGTATGGATAAACTTAGGAGGTCAATATGAAGCAAGAAAGTCATCTTGGGCACTTTAGGTCAAAACATCTTTGTGCAAACACAAACCCTAATTTGGGGTTAGCAGTGCAAGGAGGAGTCTTGAGCAGATGAAACCCTAACTGGATCTTGAGCTTCAAGAGCTTTGTGAGGAGAAATCAATGAGAAATGGGAGGGCAAATTTTGGGGTACAACAGTCTCAAATGATGATTTCACTCTCTCATTCAGATATCTATTGGTGTTCCCAATCTCAGGAAGACATCATTATTATTGACCGCTGTTGGGAATGCCCTAATGTGACATTCCTTAGAATAAGGGGAGGTATTACTTACAACCCTTATCTAGCTCTACGTCAATTTGGTTATGCTCGAAGAGACGGTCCTCATGATATGCTTATCCAGGGTATTGTATTCGACTATGAGAATGATCCTCAAGGATATCGTCAAAGGTTTATACGTGCTTGGGGCATTGTTAATAAGATTGATAGCAAGACTTTGGGACAGAAAAACTCCATCCCTTTGGAGCCCTACCTCAGATAGGTGTGATCTCGTTCTCAAAATGTTATAATGCCATATCCTTCCATCCTACCAATAATTGTGGAGCTTGTTGCTGAAGGATATATTCCTCATACCATTCTTTATCCAGACATGCCTACTAACCTTGAAGAAATACAAAAGTCTTAGATTCAAATGAAAGAAGAAAGGGACACCTTTGAGACTCAGTTCTATGCCAGCGAGAAGAAAGTGTTGAAGTTGACAAAACGACTTCACGGAGAGCAGAGCCTTAATGAATATGTCAACATAAAAAGGAAGCTTCCATGAGAGACTTGAGTTCATATTTTGTTTCCTTTTGTAATACGATGGGAGAACTAACTTGAGGTTTGAGTTTTATTGAAAATGTTAGAGATAGCAAGAGTCGTCACCGACTTTTCTTTTATCTAATAAAGGAAAGGGTGAAAAGAACAGGAAATACCTTTTGAGAATTTTCTTGAGTTTGGGGGGTAGGTTATGAAAAGGGGAGGTGTTAGAACCCTTTTCATCCGTAGTTATCTACGAGCTCTTAACTGCTAGCTCACTTTGAAATAATGCTTTGTGTTTGTGTATGTTTGAAAATATTTTAAAAATGCCTAAGTGCGGCAATTTTGTAATGATTCTCGTATCATAGAGAATGTATACAAAATGTTTATTTTTAAAATATTTAGGAAAGAGAGTGTTGTTTTGTGAAAGGATGTTTGAAAATGCCAACGTAGGGCAATTTGCTTTATAATAATCCTTGTATCAGTCCTCAAGAGTGTTTATAAAGTGCTTTGAAAATGGTTGTTTTGTGAGGTGTGAAAATTGTTTTAGTTTGTGAGCAAGCGATTACGAGCAATCTACCTACTCAAAAAGTCTTTGTTCTTTTCTGTTGGTATTTAAGTGCACCTAAGATGGTGTTGAATAAAGTGGATTGTATATTTTTATTCTTTTATGTGATGATGTTCTTATTTTCTTGTTTACGGTGATGAATATGAAATCGATAAATATAGAACATAAAGAACACAATAGATTTATACTGGTTCCCCTCACACTTCAAGAGTACATCCAGTCCCCTTACCAACATGTAAGAGATTTCACTATAGTTAGAATTATCGTACATCCTTTGTGAAAGGATGTCTGAAAATGCCAATGTAAGGAAATTTGCTTTATAATAACCCTTGTGTCAATCCTCAAGAGTATTTATAAAGTGTTTTCAAAGTGGTTGTTTTGTGAGGTGTGAAAATTGTTTTAGTTTGTGAGCAAGCGATTACGAGCGATCTACCTACTCCAAAATTCTTTATTCTTTTCTATCGGTTTTTGAGTGCGCCTAAGACGGTGTTGAATAAATTGGATTGTATATTTTTATTCTTTTATTTGATAATGTTCTTATTTTCTTGTTTGTCTATGAATATGAAAGTGATAAATACAGAAAATAAAGAACACAAGAGATTTATATTGGTTCCCCTCACACTTCGAGAGTACATCCAGTCTCCTTACCAACATATAAGAGATTTCACTATAGTTAGAATTATCGTACAACCTATCCACATCTAAATGTGATGCTTACTATCTAACCTATAGGGATATCAAAGGATTTAACTATCCTTTAAGATCCAACCAAGTACATGAAGAACAATCCTCTTCAATGTACACACTTGTTTCCAACAATCCTGAAAACAAGGTAACCAATACAAAGTAGAAAGATAAAAATCCTCCATTAATATTCTCTTGCTTCCAACAATCCTGGACAACAAGGTTACACCACAATCACTTTGGAAAAATGATTAGTAACAACTTCTTGAAATAGATATGAAAGTTGATAATCAATGTTAATATAAAGTATTGATCCTTTCTCTTTCAAGAAAACAATTCAATGAATATATTACAAAAGTGCTCAATGCATATGATGAAACTTTTCTAATGATGTATTTGAAAATGTAAGAGTAAAACTTTCATGCAAGATCAAAATATTATTCAATGCACTTGTTTGAAAATGAGAAACAAAATGTTGAATTATATGTTGTGATTGATGTTATTTGGTGTATGCTTATACTTCAGAAACATTTTATTTATATACAAGTATTGCACCCTTTCAAAAATTTATAAATGAATATAGAAGTGCAATGGTTCATGGACAAGTGCAACAAACAAACAGCATTCAAAACAGCCTTGTTTTTCAAATTCGTATCAGCAGTAACCGGTTACCGTAAGGCTGTAACCGGTTACCCATGCAGGTAACGTTAAGAAATTTGAATTGCTAAAGCCTGTAACCAGTTACCAGAAACATGTAACTGGTTACCACTATATGAAAAAGTGAAATAACCTTTTGAATGACTTGTAAATGCAATGCTAGTGATATTAAAGCCATGAAACATGTATGCATAATGTTAGACATATTTTGAGCACTATAGTAACATATTATATTGAATTAGAGTCTTGTACCATAATGAAGATCAAATACCAATGTCTTCTTTAGGAGTAACTTAGCACGCAAGCCAAAAGTCTATTTTGAGTAGATACTTTTTCTTCTTCTTTTTTATAATTCATTTTGCCTTGATTATGATGTTTTTAATCATCAAAACATAAACTTGTTGAAGCATGATTCTACATTTTCCTCCTCCTTTAGATAGTGTTATCCTACCATTAGTTAGTAGGAAGCCTTATTATTAGATGTGAGGGACACGCGTGGGTCATCGTATAATCATAGAAGGCAACTTATAAGATGCTTTAGCAATTGTCGTAAGGGACTAAGATCATTTACCGAAGGCAATATCAAAGGGTCATCGAGGGACTATGATCTTTTAACCGAGGGTCTTTGATAAAGCATCTCACATTCGAGGGACATGACTGTTTATATCCGAGGAAACAAGTGAGGTTAATCCTAGAGGTGCGTGTGTGCTAAGTGTTTTGATTTTAAGTACTTATCTTGAGATTATGTTTTATAATGTTTGCTTTAGTCTTGTCATACAAACCCTAATTACTAACAGTAATAAGAAAAGCAATAAATTGCAAAAGTTAAATATTCTACGCTATTACAATGCTTCGGGGATGGCGGGGCGTACAAATTTCTGAATGGGGAGGAGAGCAATAAATCCTAATTATCTATTACATACCATTTACATAAATGATAATGCAAAATAATAAAATACGCAAAAATGTGAAGTAGAGAAAAAGGAAAAAGAAATTGTTTTGGTGATTTTTGATAGAAAAAGGGTTTGATGATTAACCTAACTATTTAATTGTTTCTTTATTAAAAAGGAACTTAATTAATTAATCAAACAAAAACTAAAAATCTATGTTAATTTTAATAAATTAAAACCTAAGAATCTATATTGAATTAACTTAATTAAATCCTAATAATCTATGTTGAATTAACTTAATTAATTTAAAAGGGAATTTAAATAAACAAAACCTAAGTCTAATTCTTTTTTATGTTTTTTCTTAGAATAAAAATATTTTTTTTTGTATTTTATTAAATGAAATAAATAAATGAATAAGAGTGAGAAAGAAAAGAAATAAAAGTTTGGGCCTGATGCTGTAAAAAGAAATTAGGGGGTGAAAAGGAAAAAAATGTTAGGCCCAAAACAATTTGTTTGAATCAGAAAAATAAAAAAAGAATGGGCTTGTGGTGTGAAGTAAAAATGGGGTATGGAAAGAAATGTACAAGGCCCAAAACAAGAAGGTCCAGGCACCTGTTGTGGTTCAGTGTGGAATGTTCCTTGAAGTGTACCATTGGGAAGTAATGATGGGCGCTGGATAATGGCCTTATGATGATCAGGGGGTGATAGTGAGAGATACACCATGCACTTTTTGAACTTGCTTGTATTAAATGTGAAATAAGAGAATATAAAACAAATAAAAGGATACCGCTGGGGCTCGAACCCAAGTCCCTATAGTCATAGGGGCGCTTCCTTTACCACTAGGGTGGCTGTTTCATTCGTTCATAAAAAAAAAATTAAATATATTACAAACTCATTTCTAAATGTAACTTCGTCTTCTTCCTCGCGCCAATAGCCATGAACATATTTTTGAATTTTGTAAAATTCTCATTTCTCAACCAAATCAGAAAATGTAAACATCAAACTTGCTTGAAATTTAACCACGAGTCCAACCATATAAATTTCAAAAGCTATAGATCAATGGTTAGGACTAATTTTGTTTGGTACCAAACGGAAACCTAATTTTTTAGAAACTTCAGTTCCAAAATTCTCATCACATAGACAAAATAAATGAAAAGTACGGACATGGTTAGCTTCATAGACATGATATCTACATTTAATCTTTTGAAATCGAAGGCAAGTGAGGTATGAATAAGAATATCACAGTTTATAAAACTTACCTCTGAAGGGAGAATCGAGTTTGAAGTTAGAGCCCTCCTGGAGATGTTGTGATGATCTAGATAGCTTCACTGAACTCCCAGGAAGATGTTGCAATGCTTACTTTGGATTAAGAGTGTCTCAATTTTTCTGGACAAGTCAAGTTGCAGGGCTCTGTTTTTGAAAATGGAGGATGATGAAGATGATGTTACAGTAATGAAACAGGACTTTAGACAAGTTCTATATGAGTTATAGATGCTTTGTGAATGATTTAAAATGAAAACGCACGAATGGATTGGATGTTTGGAGTTCAAGGTCAGAAATTGCAACAAATGGAGTTTTGAATGCAAATTCTGATTTGAGAGAGTATGAGGGTGTTTCAGGTCTTATGAACTCGTGTCCTAGCTTTCAAATAGACCTCTCTATTTATAGAAAAAGGTTGGAGGGAAGGAGCTGATCAGATTGTCAAGATAACAAGTTATGGTTTGGTTGGATTGTAAATGAAGCAAACTTTGAAACACATGGTTTCAATGTGAAGTACATGGAAATCTAAAGTGATTAGGAACTTTAAAAAATTTTCTTCTTGCTTTTGTTTTGAGTGTGTGCAGAGGGAGCAAGTGAGCGGCTCAAGGAGAGTTGACAAAGTGATTAAAGCAAACTTTTCCAAAATGGAAGTGTGAACTTTATGCCATTAATGGAAAATTGTCTTGGACAAAGCTTGAATCAAGTGGATAATGGCTAAAACATTTGTGTAATATTCTTATTAAAGGTAGATTCACAAGTTAAGAGGCCCACAAAGCAACATTATGCAGCATGCATTGTACCCCAATTTTCCCCTAAGATTCCTCTATCATCTAATGTCAATTCAATCACAACAAGATCACATTAGGGTTTGGTTTTTCTCCTTATCTTTAGATTTTCTCATGGGGAATCACCAAGCACCTTGACTTGTATATTGTGATCATATATGTTTTGTATTAATTAACTTTTAACAAATAAATAAAATGAATGTTTTCCCTAATTGATGATATTATAGGTGAAAGCCCAACACATTTCATAAGGTTGATTTATAGGTTCATGAGTTTATTTCCATGTCTTTTTCAATAAAGCTTCATTGAAATCCAAGCCTCATCATTGAATATATTTTGAAGTAATATCATTACAAAGTCTATTATGATTCCTCATGCCTCAAGTTGTCAAAGATAGTTCAAAGATATAAGGGTTGACTGAAGAAATTTGACCTAATTGGACAAGTTCTTGATTTCTTGGTCACAAGTGCATTTTCCCCTCAATTATTAATATTTTGAAGTGGTTATGGTTTCTATGGTTTCCCATTATAATCCTCAACAACTTCTATTTACATGACAAAAGTATTTGTGCAAGAAAGTTTGTCAAAATTGAAAAGGGTTTCCAAAGCATTTTATTGCTCTAGGACCTAGGGTTTTAAACTTCTAAGGGTTATATCTTGCTCATCTTTTTGTATTTTTGAGTGATTCAAAAGACATGATTCTCTTTAAAGGGTTATCAACAAATCACTTCAAAAGTTTCAAGAAAATTTTATGTGGAAGATTCCTAATGATTGAGAAAGATTACAAGTCCTCTAGATAGGCCATCAAATTCCCTTGTGTGTCTTCAAAAGATCATAACTTGGTCAATTTTTATCTCCTTGAGCCCATTATTTATCCACAATTATCCTAAATGTGTGAAATTCAACTCTTCTTTTATGTTAAAATCTTGAAAATGGATGGAAGATGCCCTAAGGATGCAAAAGATTATAGATCATCCCATGAATTTTCACCAACTTCACAAAATCATAACTTTATCAATTTTTGGAGTTTTTAAATGGTTCAAGTCTCAAAATTCCATTCAAGAGATCTACTTCATGCCATATTTTTGGGTCAATAACAAATTTTAAATTGAAGGCCGTGTTTGGATGCAAGACATTATAGGTCATTTTTGAAGAAAAAACTTAGAATTTTTCTAAGTACAAAAAGTCAGCATTTTTTTCCAACTTTGACTCATCAGAACTTTCATCTCAAGCATCCATTTGTTTCCATTCTTTGCAAATTTTAAAGTTTGTGATCTCATCTTTCCAAGGCATCAATAATCAAGTCCTAAGGTTCCCTAAATCGTGCACACCATTGATTTAAAGATGGTGCCTCAAAACTGAAGTTTTCTCCAAAGTCAGAATTTGAAATTCATGATTTGGCCTCTAAACACAAAATTTCTGCATGTTTTTACTTCTAATCATGTTTAGCAATTGAAATTCTGGCTACAGATACTCAATGTCACGTCCAATGTTATGACACCGTATCTGACTTACTATATGACAGTAAATACAAAAGCAGTAAATAACACAGTCAATTGTTTACCCAGTTCAGTGTGCAACAACACCTACTCTGGGGGCTACCAAGCCAGGGAGAGAATCCACTATAAGAGATGTTAATTCAGGAATAAACCAACCAGTTTATCTCCTTCACTTAAGACCTACCCAATGCAATTCTAATCTAAGTACAACTTAAACCTGAGTTCCTACTCACTCCCCCTCAATCACAGCAGTGATACATAAACCAATTTGACTTAAGAATTGATGAAGACACTCTTCAAAACACACACTTGATTAAGCTTCACAGCTTTTTAATCAAGTAACACAATCACTCGTGCTTCACAGCTTTGAGTGATGTACACAACTAACTTGACTTTGCTTCACAGCTTTAGTCAAGTGACATTCAAACACTCTTGCTTCAAAGCTTTGAGTGCTACACAACCCTTACAATTGAAACCTATTCCAAGGCACTTATCACAATGATAATTGCTTGGAGTACAATAAACAAATCTATACAGATTACAAAATTGATCTTCTAATCAATTAGCAGGGATATCTTGAAAAACCGCAGCTCTGTTGAATATATAGCAGCTGCAACTTCAGTTAGGGTTTCCAAAAACCTAGGGTTGATTCCGTTTGACCTAAAGACCAGGTCACAGTACTTTATTGATCAGGTTAGGATTGAGCTAGGTTACTCCTCAGAAAACGCAGGATTCTGTTCAGAAAGGACTGAGTTATTTCCTGAAAAAACTCAGACTTATCCAATCCTGCAAACCTGTTAGTTCAGAACAGGATGTCATAACATCTGTTATGACATCTGAGAAAACCTGTCTACTGATTTAGCAAAATGTGATCATTTTGCAAACATGCTCAGATACACACTTATAAACATCAGTATTTGAATTACAATATTTTTCTGCACATGTACCTAATGAGTTAGTACAACCTGAACTAGAATGTTATGACATCAGTCATGACATTCACACATACACTTGGGATTTACCAAAAATGCAAGCCAATACCTAAACACCTACAAACTCCCCCTTTGGCAGATTTTTGGCTAAAGACCCTAAACAATCAGAGATAGATAGATAGCAGCAGATATAAGTGACAGCAGAAAAATATAATGTCAAGCAAGTACCAAAATATTCTCCCCCTCTTTAGCCATAAATGGGCCAAAGATACATGTTCATAAAGTTATACAGTTATCCAAAACAAAAATAATGAGATCAGCATCTGACAACAGCAGAACACACTTCCAAACTCCACCAGCAACACCACCAGGCATCAATCAACCTTCAAGCACTGTCATCAGACTCAGAGGAGCCAGTTTCTTCAATGTTGAGCTGTCCTTCAGCTTCTATACCTTCTTCCCTTCTTCTTTCTTCAGCTTCCTCCTTTTCTAGCCTGGCAATTAGAGCTTCTAGGGTCCTTTTTCTAGCATCCAGATCTTTGCAAGTTTCTTTTAAAACAGCTATGACATCTGATGTCTTGGACTGGGTCTTTGCAGACGATGTCTCAGCTGATGTTATGACAATGTCTGGAGCATGGGATCCCTGAAACAGTTTGTAGTGCAGGCCAAGGGCAGGAGCTCTTTTGCAGATTGTATCTCTTGCTACAAGGATGTCAGGGTATTGAGCAAGGATGATTCCACAAAGGAGGGAGGGAAAAGCAATTGGTCCTTTGACAGCATAACTGCCAGCATGCTTCAAAGTTTGTTCAAAGATGTACCTTCCATAGTCAAAGGCAGTCTTGGTTCCTACAGCATAGATAAATCTCCCCAATCCTGTGGAGATGGTTGATTTGTGGTTTGTAGGCACCCAGTTTGCTGCACCTATTTTGTGCAAGATGGCAAATTTCATGCTGAGTTTACTAGCATTCAGCTTCCCTTTCAATGGCCAGCACTTTACTTGCCTGGCAGTGATGGTTAAACACACTTCATTGTCAGTTGCCCCTAGATCAGGACAGTCCTTATTTGTTCTTCCAAGAAACTTGTTGATTTCTGATGGAGAGAACTTGACCCTTCTTCCTCTAACAAACACACTCTCAAAGTCAGCTGACCTCCCATCAGCACAATCATTGGACAAGTTCACTACAAACTCTTTAACCAGATTTTCATAACATTTGTTAAACTTCATCACTGTCTTCATTAGCCCAGCATTCCTGATCAGATCCATGATGTCCTTGCACTCCAAGGCATCATTGTTGAGTTCTCTCTCCAAGGCTATTCTCTTCAAGCAGACATACTTCCATCTGTTTGCATTGTCAGGATGATGAAAGGAGATGTTGTCTGTTGGCACTTCAGGCACTCTAGCAATCTTGCTGGAGGGGAGCTTCCTTCTGATGGGAGTATCTTCAATATCAATCTCAAATTCTGATTCATCATCAGAATCAGAAGTTTCAGGTTCTTTACTTTTCTTAGAGATTGGTTGTCTAGCAGCCTGCACCTGTGCCTTCTTTCCTTTTGTCTGAATTTTCTCAGCCATCCCTTCAGCCTTGGATTTCTTAGCATCAGGTTTAACATTCTGACTACTCTTTCTTTTCATCAATCTCCTAGCAATGCTAGGGTTCACATTAGCAATCAGTTCATTATCTGAGTAATCTTCATCCACATCAATGATAGGTGGATCAGCAGCCTTTTCAGATGTGTTCTGAATGTTGTCTTTTGGTGTCACAACATCCTCAGTGACATCTACATTTTCAGCACCTTCCACATTTGGACTTTCTGATTGATTCAAAGGGATGGAAATCCCCGGTACATATTGGTTGCCACTCAGAATGCTAGTAACCAGCCTAGCAATAGCTTGGTGTACTTGAACTGATCCTTCTCTATTAGGTATAGAAGACGAAGGATGAGAAGAATTACCAGAGACTGTAGCTTGAGCTCTTCCTGCATGTCTGGTTCTGAGCTTTTTGACTCTGGCTGGGTCAGTTGCCATCTCCCTAAGAGGAGTGACCTCAAGAACTTCAGATTCTATGCATGTAGTGATTGCCCTAGAATCTTGATCAGATGATGACGATGATGAGGGAGACGAAGCCGCCATGGTGGAAGACGATGTCTGAGACATTTTGTTTAACTTTGAGTAATAGTAGCAGTTTGAGAAAACTCTTTGATTGGGAGGAGGAAACAGGTTGCAAGAATGAGAGAGGTAGGGAGTAAAAGGGAGTCTCTTCAACTTCTTAAGGCTTTTGAAGGAATTGTGAATGAATATGATTAACCCACTAAATATAGACTTAATAGAATTAATCCCTTCAACCCTTGTTTTCAGCAAAACTAATTGCTATAATTTCTCATGTTGGAGAATACCCAATCTGCCCCTCAAATTTTCAAGTTTATTTCCAACAAGCGCCTTGGTAGAAGAATCAGTCAGCTGAAGCTTAGAGAAACTATGTTCCAGTTCAAATGACTTCTTCTCTTCAAAGTCAGTAGGGTTCAAGGAAATGTTGAATGTTTTCAGATTATCACACCACAATGTCACAACATCTTGTGTAACATTGTACTCAGGTAGCATCTGTTTTGACCAGATGTTTTGAGAATAGAATTTATGAGACTTGTTCTTTCCAACATCCTTGTCAAGATGACTTAAGGTTCTGACAACACATTCTTCTTCAAGTTTATTTGCCACATCACATATATTATCAGCCTGTAGTTTTGGAGTTCTTCTGACAGCTTCCATAGGAATAGCTCGTTTCATTCTTCCAAGCTTATGCTGCCACTGTTTCATCTCTTTTTCTTCTTTGATGATTTGACTCATAGTGGAGATATCAGTGTTCTCAGGCTGCCACACATAACAGTTATCTTTGGATTTGATTCCTCTCATTACAATCTCTTGTTTGTCATTGATTACAAGGCATTCAGATTTTGAGAAATTGACCTTGAATCCTAGATCACACAATTGACTGATGCTAATGAGATTAGTAGTCAACCCTTTTACCAGCAGTACCTTATTCAGACTTGGAACTCCAGGGTAGTCCAAATTACCAACTCCTTTGACTTCTCCTTTAGCACCATCTCCAAAGGTCACAAAACTGGTGGTGTGAGGCATAACATTATTGAGGAGATTTTTGAATCCAGTCATGTGTCTGGAACATCCACTGTCAAGGTACCAATCTTCCTTTGCAGAGATCTTCAGGGAAGTGTGAGCTATCAGTGCAGTAGCCTTTTTCTTCCATTGAGGAGCGTGTGGTACCTTTTTAGACTTAGGTTTGACATCTGAGTTCTGATTAGGATATCCATGTAATCTGAAGCAGAAGGGCTTTATGTGACCATATTTCCCACAATGATGACATCTCCATCTTTGGTACCTCTTCTTCATATGTCTCCGTCCCTGATGTTGAGAGTAATGTTGAGACATCCGTTTTGACATTTCCTTCCCGGTACCAAATTTGTTTGTTTCCACAAATCCTAGGCCAGATTTATTTCCCATATTTTGTCCAGCCTGAAGGATCTCTTCCAATTTGTCTGTTCCATTGGTCAACATCTTGACAGATTTGGTCATTTGATTCAGTTGTGAGTTCAGCAGTTGAACTTCTCCTTCTAAATGACTTATAGTTTCAAGATTTGCCCTCTTTTCAGCCTCCGGCTTTACAATGAGTTTTGATTGTTTCTCATTTTGCACACAGACTTCACCACTTCTGATACACAATTTCTTGTAGGTATCAGCCAGTTCTTCAAATGTCACTTCTTCATCACTGGTGTCACTTTCAGAAGTACAAACACTAGTTAGGGCAGTAACTAGTTTGGCAGATTCTTCTTCAGAATTGCTTTCTGAATCATAGTCAGACCAAGTAACAGTCATTCCTTTCTTTTGCTTCTTAAGAAAGGTAGGACATTCAGCTCGAATATGTCCATATCCTTCACATCCATGGCATTGAATACCTCTGCCTTGGTTTCCCTTATCTTCTGACCTTGGTCTTCTGCTGGAACTGTCAATGTCAGAAGGAATGTTATGAACATTAGACCTTGACTTTGGGTCCATTCTTTTGATGAGCCTGTTGAACTGTCTTCCAAGCATGGCAATGGCTTCTGATATGTTTTCTTCTTCATCCTCCTTGTATTCAACATCAGTGTTGGATACAAGTGCTATGCTTTTGTTCTTCTTGTCACCATTATCAGTGATCCCCATCTCAAAAGTCTGAAGAGACCCAATAAGTTCATCCACTTTTAACTTGCTAATGTCCTGGGCTTCCTCTATGGCAGTTACCTTCATTGCAAATCTTTTAGGCAAGGATCTGAGAATCTTCCTCACCAGTTTTTCTTCTGACATTTTTTCTTTGGAAGTGCCCTCATGAGTAGTTTTGAGAGTGTCCCAAACTTCCTTGGCCAGTTCATATTGATGTACTAGTCTGAAGATGTTTCTATCAATTCCATTGAACAAGGCATTTAAAGCTTTTGAATTTCCCAGAGCTAACTCATCTTCTTCTTTACTCCAATCTTCCTCAGGCTTCAGACTGATTGTCCCATCTCTTTCAGTTATGGTGGGATGAATCCATCCTTTGTCAGCAGCTCTCCAAGCCTTTTTGTCCAGAGATTTTAGGAAGGCAATCATACGAGGTTTCCAGTAGTCATAATTGGTTCCATCCAGAATGGGTGGTCTATTTCCAAAAACTCCTTCTTTGTCCATAGTGCCAGAAAGTGATATCCCTAGATCTCACCCAGTAATACAGGCAGGGTGCCTGCTCTGATGCCAATTGAAATTCTGGCTACAGATACTCAATGTCACGTCCAATGTTATGACACCGTATCTGACTTACTATATGACAGTAAATACAAAAGCAGTAAATAACACAGTCAATTGTTTACCCAGTTCAGTGTGCAACAACACCTACTCTGGGGGCTACCAAGCCAGGGAGAGAATCCACTATAAGAGATGTTAATTCAGGAATAAACCAACCAGTTTATCTCCTTCACTTAAGACCTACCCAATGCAATTCTAATCTAAGTACAACTTAAACCTGAGTTCCTACTCACTCCCCCTCAATCACAGCAGTGATACATAAACCAATTTGACTTAAGAATTGATGAAGACACTCTTCAAAACACACACTTGATTAAGCTTCACAGCTTTTTAATCAAGTAACACAATCACTCGTGCTTCACAGCTTTGAGTGATGTACACAACTAACTTGACTCTGCTTCACAGCTTTAGTCAAGTGACATTCAAACACTCTTGCTTCAAAGCTTTGAGTGCTACACAACCCTTACAATTGAAACCTATTCCAAGGCACTTATCACAATGATAATTGCTTGGAGTACAATAAACAAATCTATACAGATTACAAAATTGATCTTCTAATCAATTAGCAGGGATATCTTGAAAAACCGCAGCTCTGTTGAATATATAGCAGCTGCAACTTCAGTTAGGGTTTCCAAAAACCTAGGGTTGATTCCGTTTGACCTAAAGACCAGGTCACAGTACTTTATTGATCAGGTTAGGATTGAGCTAGGTTACTCCTCAGAAAACGCAGGATTCTGTTCAGAAAGGACTGAGTTATTTCCTGAAAAAACTCAGACTTATCCAATCCTGCAAACCTGATAGTTCAGAACAGGATGTCATAACATCTGTTATGACATCTGAGAAAACCTGTCTACTGATTTAGCAAAATGTGATCATTTTGCAAACATGCTCAGATACACACTTATAAACATCAGTATTTGAATTACAATATTTTTCTGCACATGTACCTAATGAGTTAGTACAACCTGAACTAGAATGTTATGACATCAGTCATGACATTCACACATACACTTGGGATTTACCAAAAATGCAAGCCAATACCTAAACACCTACAGCAATCTTCAAGAAGAGATTAGCACCTCCAAACGCAAGTTTTGGTCGAGTTTTGAGTAAAATAGAAGTCACACTTTTCATGTTTGCAACTTCACATGATTTCCCTCCAAACTTCATCATTTCACACGCTTAAGCATTCCATTAGCTTCCCTATAAATAGAGGGTCATATGTCATTCATTTTATCAAGCTTAGATAACCAGAATCACCCTGCCAAACTCTCTCTTCAACCCACTTTTTTGCAAACTCGAATTCAGTTTTATAGCTTTCCTCAATCCATTTTCTTTGTCAATTCTTCATCCTTGAACTTCACTGAAGCGAACAGGAAAAAAACAAGCTCTAAGACTTCCTAAATCGTGCTAGCCAAGACAAGTTTTAGAGCTCTGAATTTGAACTTCAATAGGTAGATCCCTTCATCAATTCTTTCAAACTTTGGTACTGTAATGACGCTCTAATCATTTTGATTCTAGTCGCAACATTTGTTTTCAACTGGAAGTGAGTTTTGGCCATGAATTTTAAAATCCATTTTCAAATCTTTCCCTCTAAAACGACTGAGCTACACCTTACATAAATTGTTCGCGAGGGTACCATTGGAATTGTCTTGAAGAGACGAAGCGAATGGTACCAGTTTCGAGCTCTAGTTTTTCCATTTCATGAACCTGCAAATCGTGTGGACAGAGGTTGAAGACGACCTACGTGTCTGTCTTCAACCAATGGGAATTTGCCAAGCATTTTTTTCAAATCTGATTTAATAGTTGATCATGTGTTTTATTCATTAAGGACCATGATATGCACAACGCGTCTGATCCATTGGAATAGCTTACTAACGCGTTTTGACTCTCACCCAATGGTCTATATTTTTTATCTTTATTTTTTATTTCTGATTTTTTATATTTAATTGTTTTAAACTTAAAAAATTCAAAGAAAATTCATTTCTGACTCAAAAATTATGAAAAAATTCATAAAAATATTTCAAATATTCTCTTTGTGATTTTTATTTTTTCATAATTTTATTTTCAGGTTTGGTATTTTTCATAATTTTTTCTTTGTTTTGGTTTGTATTATAATTCCTTAAAAATACTTTTTGACATTTTATTTCTGAAAAAAATTCATCAAAATTATTTCACTTATTTTTGACCTTCTGAATTTTTTTTTTAAATTTTATTTTGACTTCTACTATTTTTGATCTTTTTTTTCACTTATTTGAGTAATTTTATTTAGTTTAAAAATACTTTTCTGATTTGAAAAATTACCAAAAATTTTGTAAAAATATTTGAGGTCATTTCTGATTTTCATATGGTCCCTTTTAATTTTTCTTTAATATTTCGAGTATAGTTTGCTATTTTCCCTTTTATTTTCATTTTAAAAATTATTTTCTTCTTTTATTTTATTCATTAAATGCATTTTTATTTTTGTACATATTCTGACCTTATGACTTTTGATCATGGACTTCATTAAAATCATTGGATCTTGGGTGTTGAGTTTAACTCCACCAAAATGGATCAATAATTTTAATGATAGTTTGATTAAATTTTTATTTCAAATATATCTCTTCCCTCTTCATCTCATCCTCTTCTTATTGTGTTACGTGTTGTTAGAGGATGATATACATATCATCTCTCCAAACATATGGCACATAGATTGCTATTGACCGGCCTCAAAATAGGTGTGACTTCTACATAAGTCCACTTACGATTGCTTAACATAGCGCTAAATTTTGTCCCGATTTGAGAAATGATCATTTGTGGCCCAAATCTATGTTTGTAAGCCCAAGTATGTTAATTTGAAACCTTTGATCCAATAATCTTGAGATTCATTGTTAGGAGGCTTTGGTCTTATCAATCCTCTAATGAATCTTTATAAGCTTTGGTCAAAGTGAATCACTTAAATATCATTGATCATTTATTGTTACCTTGAGATCTTGAAATGAATGATATACTTGACAAAAAGCAAATGAAACTTGTTATTGAGAGGCTTTGATTTTATCAATCTTATAATGAGTTTTCAAATGCAAGTTTCAAGATGCTCATTCAACTAACCTCTAATTACTAATTCATTAACATTTGACTTTTACTTTGTGCCCCTTTATTTTGTGCCTTTATTTTATGCCTTTATTTTATGCACCATTTTTATTTTAGCATTTACATTTCATGTTATTTTCATCTTTGCTCACTTGAGCATTTACTTTTATGTCATTTTTATTTTGCTCACTTGAGCTTCTCATTTCTTTTTGAAGATACCTAATAATCAACTTGAACCATAAAAACAAACTTTAATGTTACTTTGACTATTTGGTTACTATCCTTGGCATTATGGAGTGATTGACTTCTTGGACATAGGATTAGAGACCTTGACCTATCTTGAGACCTTGTGACTTTCATTGCTATTTTGTCTGGAGTTCTTGGGGTTTACCCCAAGACATTGGGTTGTTTGTTTTTTTGTGTGCAGTTTATTCTGATATATGATTTGTCTATGATTAGGAATTCATTTGTATACAGTTGTTACTCAGCCCAATTTTTTTTTGAAGACTTAATGCACTTGAAGTTTGACTCTTAAGAGATTATGTTGTCCTTTCTCATTTGGTTTCAATCCAAATAATGATAATTCTACATTGACTCATTGTTTCAAGTGTTGGCTTCTTGTTGGTTAGATGATTTTTTTTCCTATCTCTTACCTTAGGCTTTAGGATAGCCTCTCCATCTCGTCCTATCTTCTTTAATTTCAAAAATATTCTCCCTCCTTTGAAAACTCTTCTTGTTTTTTTAACTTGAACCTCTTTCACAATAAGCTTGGACTTAGATCCATGCCCTTTTCAAAATATTTTCTTAATCAAACTTTAATCAACTTAATAATACCTTGACATTTTTTGTGAGAAGACTAAAAGTCAATCAATCTCATTCAAACCATTTTGCCACTTTGGCTTCTTATCTTAAAATTTTCTCAAAAGATTAGACCATTGTCAATCCTTGAAGTGATGTGAACTACTATACTTCTATGATATATAGTGAAGTGAGATATTTTCCACTTGGGTGTTGATGGAGGCTTTGTTGATTTTAAACTCCAAGCTATATCCTCCACTTTGAGATGACGCAAATTCTCCTTTCTCATAATCGTGGGTAGTAAGTATGTTCTTCCACTCGGATAAGACGATGATATCATGTCTATTAAGATTAACCAACACACTTGTGTTTTAAAAAATTTTAAAGGTGAACTACGAGTACCCTGGTCCCCTATTGCATGGAAGGTGGTACGTAGGCACTAAAGGTTCACAACTGTGGAGGATGCAAAAATTATAAAAAATACTTCTTTTCTCATCTCCACCATATATTTCTGTATACAACATTTATAGCCAAAATACACAGATTTTCAAAGAGGTTCCTGCGGAGTACCGTATATGTTTAGGGTGCTAATACCTTCCCTTTTCATAACCAACCCCCGAACTTAGATTCTCTCCCCCTCTTTTTGGGTTATTCACTCTTTTCTCATTCCTTTGGAAACAATAAAGCGCGGTGGTGATTTTTATTTGATTTGTGCGAGTCAAGTCAATCCAATGGCTTAGTCACAACATTTCTACCGCTACAGAAAAAATGGCGACTCTGCTGGGGAATGATCGACCAAATATTGGTCCATCCCTAAGTGGGTTGAGCCTATCTTTGTTTATTTGTGTATATGCTTTTGTTTGTTGTGTATTATATGTTGTATATATGTTTGTCTGGATTTTCCTTGTTTTCAGGATGCTTGGTGATTTCTCATAAGTCCTCTACCCAGACTTGGGAAAACATAAGATAGGATGGGCGGTATAGTTATGTTAATTTTGAGGGATTAATCCTAAAAAAGGAGGCATGAGATCCCCCACTTAATGGGGGCCTATTTGGATGTAGTGTCATTTATCGAGTAATCGGGAAGACGTGCTGCTTTCGACCTGGGAGCCTGCTGAAACTATGGACCGTAGAAACTTTAACCCATCTTGGCATTTTAGGTGTAGGACGGAAGCTATGACAGAGTAATCCAAAAATGGTTTTCACGTGATACTACACTCAGACGAGTTTGTCTTAGGAATATTACTAATTACTAAGTCAATCGGGATGTTAGTAATATCCGAAGGAAGGATGTAGACTCTGGGAACCTTTTAGAACCTTGTTCGGTATGTGATAAACTTTTAGATCATACCTTGTGGGTAGTACCTTTGACTCTATGCTCGTGACATAAAACTTATGAACCCCCCCCCCCCCCCATGTTTATGATCTTGTGTGTGATTGTTACATCATGCATTCATGCACCCATGAGCATCTTTTAAGACATTGTGGTTCAAGGGACTTAAAGTTGACTCTTTGTGAATATCCCAAGTACTTTTGACCATGGATTCTGGAAAAAGAAAGACTCGGAACTACAGTTTTAAGAATCCCAAGATAGAGGATTTGATGAGTCTAATTCTTATGATTGAGAGTTTTGTAGATTTTCGGAAGAATTATGGATCCATCGTGTCTCTCATGAAACTTAGGATGAAGGAGGGTATTTTCTCGACTTTGGTCCAGTTCTATGATCTGATGTATCGATGTTTCACTTTCCCTGATTATCAGTTGATGCCTACATTAGAGGAGTATTCTTATCTACTAGGATTACATGTTACTGATTATGTTCCTTTCACCGGCTTAGAGGGGAGCCAAAATCTCATGAGATTGCTGCTTTGATTCACTTGGGGAAGTCTGATATTGAGGCCCACATGACTACCAAAGGAGAAATCAGAGGCTTACCCGCTCAGTTTTTATTAGAGAAATCTCGCTACTTTGCTAGGATGAAGAGTATGGTTGCTTTTGAGGCCATCTTTACCCTACTTGCCTATGGGTTGTTCTTATTTCTGAATTTCAACAACTTCGTGGATGTCAATTCCATCAGGATCTTTTTGATAGGGAATTCAGTCCTTACATTATTAGGTGATTCTTATTACTCCATTCATCTTCGGGATTCTTATCATGGAGGAATGACCATATGTTGCACGCCTTTGTTGTATCAGTGGTTTATTTCTCACTTTCCTCGGTCTGATGCTTCCTGAGATATCAGGAAGGAACCTTGTTAGGCTCCGAAGATTATGGCCCTCACTTATTCAGATATTGTTTGGTACCATCAGGCTTACCATGATGTAGAGATTGTCAATAGTTGTGGTAGTTTCCCCAATGTACCTCTTCTTAGTACAAAGGGAGGAATTAACTACAATCATGTTCTTGCACGACGATAGCTGTTAGAACATAGTTTGATTCTACAACCCTTGTAAGAGTTTTGATGATAACAAACACTCAAAAGAACAATTATGCTCCATAAATAAGTATTTTGTTTTGCAGGGAGGTTCTGATGTAAGAAGCACATAAGATGAGTTAGATCGTTTTTAAACTCTGATTCATCACATCTTATATAGAAAGCAAAATCTACATAACACGCTTATATAAAGAAGTTCTAAAGCCATAACTTTTGAGTGCACTAAACACTGCGAATAAGAACTTTGTTGTTCTGTTTCGTACAGTTATGGAAAGAAGTAAAGGAGTCCCAACCGTAACATTCATCTTCTGATGTAATCTTTAGCAAGTATGTTCTGAAGCGTTACATTTCATTCATGACTATTCAAAAGTAACAGTTGAAAGAGGACAAGAATCTCTATGTTTGGAAAGTTCTTTAATTACTATTTATCAATATTCCAAAAGCTCCTCACATGCGTTTCCTATATAAACAAGACTTAAAGGAGAAATCGTTTACGAGTTTTTGCTACACACTACAAACGAGAAATTTCATCACCTTCAACTTACTGAATTTCATTTGTATAAAACATCACTTGTGTGATACTGTGTTGTTAGAAAACACATCTTGTAGTCGCTTTCAAATATTGTATTATGTAGTACCTTGAGAAAACCAGGTTGTGGTTTAAACTCAAGAAGACTTTGACGGTTATCATCATATTTGTGTAATAAATTTTGATTAGTGGATTAAGACCTCGTTGAGAAAGGCGAAATCACATTGGCGGGTGGACTGGAGTAGTTTGAGTTCAAACAAACTAGGATAACCAATGTGTCTTTTACTTTGAGTTTTAAAAAACCCAATTCAAACCTTCCCTTTTGTGTTTTTCCATTCTTCAATTGGCATCAGAGCGCCTAGTTCTGATTACAAACACTTAACTATGTCAGAAAAAGATCCAAGCAAGAAAAACACTATGGTGGGACCAAGTCAGAACATCAGCAATGATTATCATGATGAGAAAGACAGAATTAGAGGAAAACATCTAATCTTTGATGGTGAAAACTTCGATTACTGGAAGGACAAAATTGAAAGCTCCTTTCTAACTCATGAAGCTGATCTCTGGGATATGGTGATTGATGGGTACATAAATCCAGTTGACAAAACGGTCAGAGTATTGACAGAAAAAGAATGACAGATCATCAAAAGAGGGAATTCAGAAATCATCACAAGGCCAGAACAATTCTCTTGAGTGCTACCTCGTACACAGAGTATGAGAAAATCACAAAAAGAGAATCATCAAAACACATGTTTGACTCCTTTGTAAATCTTCTAGTGATGTCGGCATGTCAGGATGTAGGAGGGTGTATGGAACCTCTCCTTCCATGACAGGCTCTTTGATCACAGTGAGAATGTAGGGGTAAGGCATCATAAGACTTTGGGTACGGGTTCGTACCCACTTGAGGTAAGGCTCAAGGGGGATGGAATTCTTGTGTCCCAAGGTCTTACTGTCCACCTTGTTGGGCATCCTCCAAGCTCGGATAAACCTTTGTCTAAGTCCTTGAACATCGTTGTCGAAGTCAAAAACCAAGTCTAGAATCAGCATGTCATGTGGGCCATCCCTTCGGGCATACCCAAACTGTCTTAGAGCTAAGCAGGGGTTGTAGGTAATTCCTCCCCTAATGCCAAGTAGTGGGACATTAGGGAATTCCCCACAACGATCAATGATGATGACATTTTCTATGGACCGAGAACACCAATGAACATCTGAATGTGTAAGAGTCATCAATCGTTGTGACCACCTCAAGCCTTGCTCATTCTTCAAGACTGACTGGGGAAGGTGAGAAATAAACCACCTTGCTAGAAGAGGGGTACAGCACATGAGAACACCTCTTTTTCTCATTGTTCGTGTGTGAAATGAGTGGAGGATGTCCCCAAGCAATATAGGCACAGGATTCCGAGATATGAAAATCTTGACAGCATTCACATCTATAAGTTGATCAGGGTTTGGGAACAAGACCAACCCATAGATGAGAAGAGCCACAATCTCCTCAAAAGCTTATAGGTCTAGAGAATTCCAGCATTCTTGAGCTTTCTCAAACAGAAACTTTGCCAAGAAACCCTTGACACCACTTCTCGTTTCCCAATGACCTATGATATCAGATGGTTGCAAGTCTAGGGCTTGAGCAACATCTTCAGGCTTTGGATCTATTTCCGTACCTTTGTAGGGTAGTTGATGGAGAACAGGAATCCTCAGGAGTTGAGAAAATTCCTCCAAAGTAGGCACTAACTGGTAATCAGGAAATGTGAAGCAGTGGTGTAGGGAGTCAAAGAACTGGAAGAGAACTTTCACCATGTCTTCCTCTATGTTGGAGTTGACCAAGTTGAGAAGTCTACCATGTCTTTCAGTGAATGGAGAATACTCTGGAATCTTGGAAGAAAACTCCTTGAGTTGAGGAGGGATTCTCACAATGTTGACCTGAATAGTTTTCCTGCGGAGTGATTCCATTACCTACAAAATAGGAACAAATATGAAGATCCAAATCCTTGAAATGGTTAGTGGATGCATATGATGCTTCATAATGGTCATGATGTATGCACAAGTATATGTACAAATAAATCACACAAGATCCTAGTTTCAGGCTTGCATGGGGTTTCATAGGTAAGTACCCTCTTGAAGTTAGTTGGCTCAACCTGTCCTATAAATAGTAACCGGGTTCTAAGGAGCTCAATATCACTGGATTATTTTATGTGTTCATTGTTTCAGTTTAGCCACTTTACTGGTGTGATCGGTGGATCTGGAACTGACTGTTTAATGCTGGTTCGCGAAATTTCGCGGAAGCAAGAGTCGCCACCGTCTTTTATTTTCTCCAATATGGAAAGGACAAAAGCACAGAAAAATTCCTTATTGAGATTAGTTCTCGGTTCGGGAGGTAGATTTATAGAAAGGGAAGGTATTAGCACCCTTTCTATCCATGGTTATCCATGGGCTCTTAGATACTTGCTCATTTGTGTTTTTAAAATGTTTGTTTGCTTTTCAAGGTGAGTGGGTTTGAAAAAGTTCCGTTTAAAATTTCAGTTCGACTCTTGTATCAGTCCTCAAGAGTGTTTGAAAAGTTGTTTTTTGAAAGCTTTTTGCAAAGTGTCGGTGTGAAAAGAAGTTTTTTTGATTTGTTTTGAATTAGAGCAAGTATCTACGAGTCATCTACCTACCCTAAGGAATTAGTCTGTGTTAATGTCCTTAAGGTAGTGCCATCCCACCATTGAGAGGTAGGTAGCACCACCGTTGGAGGTGTTCGGGTCAATTCGAGGGTTCGGGACATGGTGATCACCAGAGCAATAGGAAGACACCTTAGAAGCTACCCTCATGCCATGTTCATGGACATGAGGACTTACTAAAACATCCTCTACTCGACGATCACCTTTCGAGGGGCAAGGCAACAGTGAGGCGTACCCTAGGGGTGGTGTGTGATTTGTGTGTCATGTTCATTTATGTTTATCTTGTTCATGCATTGGTGATCTACGTGTTGCTTTTATTTTGGCATTCATTCTTTCATGCAAATTATTTAACAGTTAAAAAGATGCGGAATTAAAAGTCCTACGCTATTACAAAGGCGCGGGTCTACATCGCCAAATTAATCCAAGAACCGATTTGAATAAAAAATAATGCGGAAAGATAAATGTCTAATTAATCTATTACACGGCTTTGGGGAAATTACATTATATTCACCAAAAAGAAAAAATAAAATGCGAGAAGAAGTAAAGTCGGGAATGCGAGGGCGTTGGACCCTTTTAAGAAAATTAAATTACAATTAATAAATTAATTAAGTTTAAATAAAAAGAAAGAATTTTTGGAGTTTTTTGTATTTATGGAGTTTAATGAGAATTAATGGAATTAAAAAAACCTAATTCTAAACTATTTTTAATTTATTAAAAAAATGTTTAAATTTGACCTAATTTAACCTAATTATTTAATGGCAAATTTATTTACAAAATAAATAATTAATTATTAAATATGGTGAAAAGAAAATAAAAAGGATAAAAGTATTTAAAACCCTAATTCTACATTTTTTAGTTTATTAAGAAAAATATTAGAATTAAACCTAGAATTAAAAAAAACTAAATTAATTAATAAAGTTTATTTACAAAAAAAACATTTAAATAAAATATATTTATATTTTTTGTCTTTCTGATTTTTTTATTATTTTTTATGTTAAAGAAAAATTAATTTAAAGAATTAAACTAAAACTAAATAAAACAAATAAAATAGAAAAAATAAAGAGAATGAAAAAAAAGCAAACCAATGGGGGGTGTTGACCCCAATTTGGAGGTTATGTTGTGAGCAAATAGGCCCAATTATTGGAGGCCTGGTTGACTTTTGGTGGTCACGTGTGGACCCCTGGACTGAGGTGCACCATGGAACTCATGCCTTGGCTTTTGGATTGATCTCAGTGGCCATGTGGCAAGCCTCGGCGCTGCGTGTTTGGTGGTCATCTGGACATGTTGAGTACCTGATCACATTACAAGAAAAAATAGAAAGACATATGGGGGACCTGGGAATCGAACCCAGGTCCCAAGGCTTGCCAATACTCTTCTCCACCAACTGTGCCATTTGAACGCGTTGTATATAATATAGAAAATAAAGAATATAACGTAAAACAACGATTAGTGGTGTATTTCGCGCGAAATTCAGACGCACCAACCGCTGGCTTACACCTCATCTTCTTCTCCACTCGTTTGCTTTGCCTGGAAAAAAAACAGATGGATAGCGGGGGTTTCAAACCCCCACTAAATGAAGAACAGGATAATAGCGATTAGGCCATCGTTGCTCATAAATTGAGCGCGATATGTGCAATGAATTCGTATGAAGGTCGTGAGTTCAGTGGTCCAGGTCTTGCTGGCCAATTTTTCCCCAAACGCAAAGCCCTAATTTTACAGCTTTGAAACCCTAAAGAGCTTCCATGGCAACTTCCTATTCAGACCACCATTCTCCAATTGAATCACATCATTAGCTTTAGAATCATCACATTAGTATAGTTCAAACATTAAAATGCATGAAAAGTATGTATAAATTCAAACACGAATATGCAATTTTTAAAAGAAAGTCAAGTTCCAATCTACCAATTCTTTGAGTGTGGAAGTGTGATTCTGATTGGAAACGACTCCTGGCAACCTTGGAAAGCTTTTGGGATAGTTCTTTTACCTTGAAACTCCCTGCAATATCGTTTTCAGTTTTGAAAAATTTGATGAAAAATGCAAAGTTGGTTTTGGTTCTTAGGCGCAGCTCCCAGGTTGTTGTGACTAGGGTTAAGTTCTGTTTATGTATGGGAATGGATTAGGGTAAGAATCAAGTCCAAAAACCCTTTGCATTGATGTATCAAATATTTGATTTTCAATGAATATTTTTTCAATCTTTTTCATGTCTTTTGATACCAATCATGGCCAAATCTTTCCTTTTTTGATGTGCACGAGATCTTGAGGTTTTGATGAGTGATTATACTGCATAAAAAGATTCAAACACATTTGTTTAGTATTTTTTTTTTCATATTTTATTTAATTAAATGAATTAATGGTGATTAAAAATTCAAATAAATAATAAAAAATGATGAAATAAATCCCCTTTGGGCCAAATGGTCGTGCATAGCCTTTGGATAATGATTATTGGAAGAAAATGTGGCCCATTAGCAATTTTGAGGCATTTGAAGTGAAGTTGACTTTTCAAAATTCCCAAAAATTTCCCAACTTCCACAAGGCATATCTTGCTCAATTTTTAAGCTTTGATCATGTTCTTGGACATTTTGGAAAGGTCTTGAAGTCCTATAACCAATGCCTTTGGTCCCATGTCATTTTGATTTACCAATCTAAAGTTATGGTCTTTGACTTAAAGTCCCTTTTTGTTGACTTTTGAAAATGACCTATAATGTTGAAATTGATAACTTTTTGTGAGAGCATTGCTTGGACTTGAAGTGTGAAGAGGAGTTGTAGGAAATGTCTTTCTCTTCAAAATGAGCTTTGGATGGAATTTTTCTGATGAACCATGTGGAAGTTATGCCTTGGTCAAGTTACAGTTGACTTTTTCAACTATCCAAATATGGAAACTTTTGCATCTTGAGACTTTTTTGAGCCATACCTTGAAAATCATGATCAAGAATTGATCAAATGATGTTTGTGGCTTCAAAATAAGATGTTGACCAAAAATTTGAACTTTTGACTGTCAAATGACCATTTTGCCCCTGCAGTTGACTGTAGGGCAATTAGGGTTTTTGACTGTGCCATCTTGTGCTGTAAGTCTTGAAACTTGACATGAGGATACTTGACAATGTTTGTAGGCATGTGGGCCTTGATTGGGCCCTTGGAAACTTTAATTTTTTTGCCAAAACCAAAACCCTAGTTTTTTGACTGTTAGGAGGCCTTTGAACTGTGCAACCCTTGGGGAGATTTTGAAGCATGCTCTTTGCAAATCTTGAAGAATATGGGAGGGAAAATTTTGGGGTACAACAGTTGCCCCTGTTCAATCTTCTTAAACCTGAGGATGCAGATTGGCTGACGTGCCTTTCGTAATCCGAAGGTGGAAGATGATTGAACACTAGAGTGCCTAGAAATTTGCGCTCACATAGTAGTGTGATGGTGGGAATGGGCTTATAGATGCCATTTGGAGATTGATGGATAGGATGATGGGCTTACAGATGCCATGCTAAGAGATGATGGATGAGTGGATGGGCTTATAGATACCATCTGGGTGTCGATCGCGTAAGAGATTCCTTAGCGAGAACTTGCGTACCTGAAAGAGAAAGATGATTACCTGACCTGTTACAGGAGCTGGTCTTCAAACTCTTATGTAGATGTGCCCTTACTGGTTACAGGAATTGGATCTGGAGCTTCAAAAGGTGATTTATGAACCAGGGATGGTTACTACCTCAACAGGAACGCTGAGAGAACCTGGAGCGATTACTACCTCAATCAGTAACGATGAGAGAATCTGGGGTGATTACTACCTCAACAGTAACGTTGAGAAAACCTTGGACGATTACTACCTCAACAGGAACGCTGAGAGAATCTTGGATGATTACTACCTCAACAGGAACGCTGAGAGAACCTTGGGCGATTACTACCTCAATAGTAACGCTGAGAGAATCTTGGATGTCTTTTACTGAGTCTTCATCAGGAAAATCTTTTAGGGATTGATTTAACTGGACTAGAGAAGGCCTTTGACTGGATAAGAAACAGGAAAATCTTAGGGTCGATTTAACTGAATCGGACAAGGTCTTGAAATCTTCAACTGGATAAGAAACAGGGAGATCTTAGGGTCGATCTGACTGAACCAGAGAAGGCCTTTGACTGGATAAGAAACAGGAAAATCTTAGGGTCGATTTAACTGAACCGGACAAGGTCTTGAAATCTTCAACTGGATAAGAAACAGGGAGATCTTAGGGTCGATCTGACTGAACCAGAGAAGGCCTTTGACTGGATAAGAAACAGGAAAATCTTAGGGTCGATTTAACTGAACCGGACAAGGTCTTGAAATCTTCAACTGGATAAGAAACAGGGAGATCTTAGGGTCGATTTGACTGAACCAGAGAAGGCCTTTGACTGGATAAGAAACAGGAAAATCTTAGGGTCGATTTAACTGAACCAGACAAGGTCTTGAAATCTTCAACTGGGTAAGAAACAAGGAGATCTTAGGGTCGATCTGACTGAACCAGAGAAGGCCTTTGACTGGATAAGAATCAGGAAAATCTTAGGGTCGATTTAACTGAACCAGACAAGGTCTTGAAATCTTCAACTAGATAAGAAACAGGGAGATCTTAGGGTCGATCTGACTGAACCAGAGAAGGCCTTTGACTGGATAAGAAACAGGAAAATCTTAGGGTCGATTTAACTGAACCAGACAAGGTCTTGAAATCTTCAACTGGATAAGAAACAGGGAGATCTTAGGGTCGATCTGACTGAACCAGAGAAGGCCTTTGACTGGATAAGAATCAGGAAAATCTTAGGGTCGATTTAACTGAACCAGACTAAAGTCTTGAAATATAGCTGAGAACTTAACTGGATCTTTCTTGAAAGGTAAAGGTCAGTCATATGCAATGCATGATATGGATCAAGCAATGATGTTCTCAACATAAATGAGATTTGTAAGATATGATGCGTATATGCATGCTATAATGTATGGAAATGTGATGTTTATGCACGTATGTTTTTCGTCTAGGAAAATAAATCCTTGACGGGTGCCGGGAAGTCACATCCTGGGCTGATGTTGAAGAGTAGAATATTTGCTTCCGCTGGAGATGATGGTTGCAAGAATACCGGCAGGAGAAGATAACTCCGTTGGGGAATAAACTTGGCGAATGGATTACTCTGCGGGGAGTTACTCTGTGGGAAGAGAAGTGCTTTGCTGAAATGTTGATGGTAACTTCACTGGGGATACCATTGTTATGTCGGATTTGTTGATAGACTTCGCTGGGGATAAGAAGACTTTGCCGAGGACGATCTTTCCGTGGCTTTTGGCTGAGGATAACCCAGTTATATCCTGATAGGGAAATAACCTTTGAATACAACCGGGAGACGTGTTCGTGCTTTGCGGGGATAAGCTTCCAGAATCTACTGGGGATAAGCTTACTGCTTGGGGAGATGGATCCCAACTTTCCTGGGGAAACTGGATTGGGCTCTCCTGAGGAAGTTTTGAACTGTATCGGGGAAGTGACTTCATTGAATGTTTGATATACCGCCGGGGAACAATCTTTAGACTAAGACTGCCGGGGATGCTTGTTAAGAATGCATGTATGTTGCTGGGGAATGTTGAGATCTGCTGAAGGATACCCAACTTCCCTAAGGTTGATAATAGCTTTGCTTTGGGAGAGTGCACGGACTTGCTGGCTCACTCTCTGGGGAATTAAGATATGCTGGTTATGTTCTTCAGCCGAACTCACCTTGGTACCTTGGTGGACGGAACAATTAGATCGCTTAGACAACTCTTTATTGCCCATGTTTCTAATGTTACCTGTAATTAATCCTTTGTTTCGTATGCAAATATTTATGAGTTAGCAAATTATTGTCAATGCACATATCACAAATTGAACCTTGTACGTTCTTCGCAAAACAAAACAGAAAAAGGAAAAACAATTGGTGACTGACTGAAAAGTGTATTTATATTGATTTTTGAATTTTCCTGTAAATAGGCGTTTTATGTACAAGAGGCTGACGTCCTAGTAAGAGAACGCCGCCGAACAAAAGAGTTTATACAAATTTGTACAAAAGAAAATAAACAGCTGTTTTAATAGAATGATCCCACTGGGTTTCAACTCTGTTATCGCCTTTATATCTTCGAGCGTCTCATCACTTGACGACCTTAGTTGAAGATGAAGCTGATTGATCGATGCCGTCTGAACTTGATGCTGATACCGGATTCTGGATGCAAAGTGATCCAATGAGACATAGTATTACGCTTTATCCCTAACTTTTGCCTGGACCGCCCTTTCGGGTTTTCAGTCCACCGGGATACCCATTTTTGCCCAAGCCGCCTTTTCAGGTTTTCGACTTGCCGGGTGTACAGATTTTTCCATTTCATCCCTCATTTTGCCCGAACCCTTTTGGTTCGCCGGGAAGCCCTAATTTTTGCCTAGGTATGTCAACCTAGCGGGTCTTTTGTCATGCGTAGTATCTTTTTACTATGTATGCATTAGCGGGGTGAGGAAGGTCGTCACCATCCATGGTGGTTAGGATCATGGCTCCTCCTGAGAACACATGTTTAACCACAAATGGCCCTTCGTACGTGGGGGTCCATTTTCCCCTTGGATCACTCTGAGGAAGGATGATGCGTTTGATTACCAGATCCCCAACTTGATATTCTTGTGGTCTGACCTTTTTGTTAAATGCCATGATCATCCGTTTTTGGTACGTCTGACCATGACAAATAGCAGCAAGTCTCTTTTCGTCGATAAGGTTTAATTGATCAAGTCGTGTCTGGATCCAATCATCTTCGTTTAGATCTGCATCCTTCATTATCCGGAGAGAAGGTATTTACACTTCGATCGGTAAGACTGCCTCCATGCCGTAGACCAAGGAGAAAGGAGTTGCCCAGGTTGATGTCCTGGCTGAGGTACGGTACCCATGTAGAGCGAACGGTAACATCTCGTGCCAATCTTTATAAGTCACTGTCATCTTCTGCACGATTTTCTTAATGTTCTTATTTGCTGCTTCTACAGCCCCATTCATCTTCGGTCTGTAAGGAGAAGAGTTGTGGTGCTGTATCTTAAACTGCTCGCAGAGCTCAGTGATCATCTTGTTATTGAGATTGGTACCGTTGTCTGTAATGATTCTCTCAGGGACACCGTATCGACAGATCAGGTTGTGCCAAATGAACCGTGCCACAACGTTCTTGGTTACTGTAGCGTAGGAAGCTGCTTCAACCCACTTCGTGAAGTAAGCAATCGCTACCAGGATGAAGCGATGCCCATTGGATGCTGTAGGTTTAATCTCACCGATCATGTCTATGCCCCACATCGCAAACGGCCAAGGCGCAGTCAGAACATTTAGAGGAACTGGAGGAACATGCACCTTGTCTGCATATATCTGGCATTTATGGCATGTCCGAGAATGTTGGTAGCAGTCAGCTTCCATTGTGGACCAGAAATACCCTGCCCGAAGGATTTTCTTTGCCATAGTGTGTCCACTGGAATGTGTTCCGAATGTCCCTTTGTGTAGCTCTTCCATGATCCTTTCTGCTTCAGTCTTATCCACACAAAGCAGTAAGGTCGAATCATGGTTTCGCTTATACAGGATGCCGTTGCTAAGGAAGAACTTTGCTGCAAACCTTCTCAGAAACTTCTTATCATTGACAGATGCACCTTCAGGGTATTCCTGAGCTTCCAAGTATCTTTTCACCTCATGGTACCAAGGCTTCTCAGTCACCAATTCAGTCTCAAGATCACAACAGTATGCCGGTTCGTCCAGTTTCCAGATAATGATCCGGGGAGCCTCATTGTCCCATTTGACTTTGAACATAGAAGACATCGTAGCTAACGCGTCCGCCAACTGATTCTCCTCTCTCGGAAAGTGTTCAAAGGTTATCTCTGTGAAGTGGGGGATCAATGTCAACACACATTCTCTGTAAGGAATAAGATTCGGATGTTTCGTATCCCACTCCCCTTTGATCTGATTGATCACGAGAGCGGAATCTCCGAAGACACTCAGAAACTTGATCCTTAGGTCGATCGCAGCTTGGAGACCCATGATGCATGCCTCATACTCCACCATGTTGTTGGTGCAGTTGAAACATAGTCGGGCAGTGAGTGGAGTATGAGTGCCTTGAAGAGATATGATCACAGCACCGATACCATTACCCAAAGCATTGGAGGCTCCATCAAAGTGCATAGACCATCGGGATCCTTCCTCAGGTCCTTCATCCGGTCCAGGTACTTCACAATCAGTCACTATCATGATGCTTTCGTCTGGAAACTCGAAGTTCATTGACTGATAGTCGTCTACTGCCTGATGTGCCAAGTGGTCTGCCAATACACTTCCTTTGATGGCTTTCTGGGTCATGTACTGGATGTCGTATTCTGTCAAGATCATTTGCCATCTTGCTATTCTCCCAGACAGAGCAGGCTTTTCAAATATATACTTTATGGGATCCATCTTTGAGATCAACAAGGTAGTGTGAGTCAGCATATACTGTCTCAGCCGGCGAGCAGCCCATACCAAAGCGCAGCAAGTTTTCTCGAGCAGTGAGTATCGGGTCTCACAGTCGGTAAACTTTTTGCTAAGGTAATAGATGGCATGCTCTTTTCGGCCAGACTCGCCATGCTGCCCCAGCACACACCCCATTGAGTTGTCAAGCACCGTCAGGTATAGTATCAGAGGTCTCCCTTCAACCGGTGGCATAAGGATGGGTGATTCTTGGAGATACTCCTTGATTCTGTCAAAAGCGGCCTGACATTCATCATTCCAACGTACTACCTGATCTTTCTTCAGCAGCTTGAAGATTGGTTCACAGGTGGCAGTTAGATGCGAGATGAATCGAGCAATGTAATTCAGGCGTCCTAAAAAGCCTCTGACCTCTTTCTCTGTCTTAGGAACCGGCATCTCTTGAATAGCTTTAACCTTGGCAGGGTCCACTTGAATTCCCTTATCACTTACAACGAAGCCTAGCAACTTTCCAGATCTTACCCCGAAGGTGCACTTGTTCGGGTTCAACCTCAGCTTGTACAACTTCAGACGGTCAAACAACTTCTGCAGATGATCAAGGTGCTCTTCCTCAGTTTGGGACCTTGCAATCATGTCGTCAACATACACTTCTATATCATGATGGATCATGTCATAAAATAAAGCAACCATGGCACGTTGGTAGGTTGCCCCAGCGTTCTTCAATCCAAAAGGCATGAATTTGTAGCAGAAGGTGCCCCACTGAGTAACAAAGGTAGTCTTTTCCATGTATTCAGGTGCCATCTTGATCTGATTATAACCTGAAAAAGCATCCATGAAAGAGAACACCTTATGCTGAGCAGTATTGTCAACAAGGACATCAATGTGAGGTAGAGGGAAGTCATCTTTGGGGCTGGCCCTGTTCAGATCCCTGTAGTCGACACACATTCTGACCTTTCCATCTTTCTTTGGTACTGGCACCTGTAGCGATAAAAATGTAGCGGGGTAAATCGGAGATCGAATTATTGATTAATTCGTCTCGCAAAAGCAAGAGTCGCCACCGCGCTTTATTGTTTCCAAAGGAAAAGGGAAAAGAGCGAAATAAAACCCTAATTATGCAATGTAAATAAAAATACAAATACAAAGCGTTTTTTTTGAAAAGAGATCGAGAGTTCGGGGGTTGGTTATACAATGGGAAGGTATTAGCACCCAATGCATCTATAGTACTCTATAGGACCCTTTTGAAATATCTGTTTTATTTAAAATTGATCGCTTGATTTGAAAATAAATCGTTTTGGCCGAAAAAGGGATACGGACGGGTTTTTGAAGATACGACGACCTAATGTCGAAGTTTTGACTTAAAAGGTGTGAGTTTTGGAGAAATCGGATATTTGGAAAAATTATCCTAAGTTTCAATGAAATGAGGATACTCGCTCGATCGTTTTTTGAGGACATGAAGTCAACAAAAAATTAGACTATTCCCTTTGGATTGGTGCAAACAGAATAAACAAGTAAATGCGAGATATTGAAACAGGAAATTGTAAGATAAATGATATACAACAAATTAGATAAGAGACTGAGCGTGAACATGCATTTTTGATTTTTTGTTTAATATATGAAGAGAAAAATATTTTTAATTGGCTACGCATTTTAACATAGATAAAAAGTGACGAGAATTAATAGAAATGTTTTTTTAGATTTTATATGTTTCTATTTTTTTTTTATGTTTTTATTATATTGGTATTTAATCAAAATAAGGGGAATAAAAATGAAAAAAATAAAATGTCTTTTAGTTTTCTCATTTTTACTTTCATATGTTTTTTAGAGATATTAAATATCTTTTTAAATAAAACCTACAAACCATAAATTTAAATTGAATCAGAAATAAGGAAGACAAAAATTATTAAATAAACATAAATTTAAACTAAATGAGATTTGGGTAAATAATATTAAAATTATCTATTTAAAATTATATGTTATTCCTAAAAACTAACTAGTCTAAATTAATTAAATTAAGAAATGAATATAATTTAATTAAAAACCAAATAAAAGAAGATGGGGTATGAATAACAATTAGCAATGGGCTTTTAGTTAAAAGGAAATTGAGTTGGGTTGAGGAGAAATGGGGCGGGTCAGGTCGTGGTAGGACCCAGGAAGAGAAACACAAAGCTTGTAACAAGAAAACCTAGGGAAACTGTACTGTGGCCGCCGCCGCCGCTGGATTCCTTTTCTTCCTCCTTGTTTCGATCTCCTTCCCAATCCATTCCGTCATCGAAGCTTGATCTCGTTGGAATCGGTAATTCTTTGCTCTCAAAAGTTGGTTGTTATTATGCAAATCTATCTCCCTCTTCTGCATGTATTCAATTTCAGCAAATAACAGCCCATTCTTTTTGGAACGAATTCTACTTATTCCTTTTTCTAATTTAGACTCCAGATTTTTAAGTTCCTTGGCATTCATAGATCCTAGAGATTCACCCATCATTTGCCTGTTGTTATTCTGTAGGTTACTGATTTGATGGTTCTTCGTCATGGGTGTCAAACATGGCCGAAATAGGGGTAAAAGGAGTAGTGGAGAAGGAACCATGGAAAACACGTAGTTGGGAAACATGAAAAATGGGATGAACCTTTGAAGAAGGAGGTAGATCTAGGTGATAAGCAAACTTTCCAATCCGACGAAGAATCTTGAAAGGTCCATAAAACATTTTGAGAGTTTGTGAGAGACACGGTGCTGCATTGAAACTTGACGAAACGGTTGAAAGTGGAGCTACACTAGGTCACCCTTAGCAAAGGTAATATCATAACGTTTCTTGTTACTCTGATTTTCCATGATTTGTCTGCTGCTCTCCATATTGCGTTTCAAGGTATTAAGAAGTTAATTTCTTTGCTGTAGTGAGAGATCCACGACTTCCAAAGATGATGACCCAAGATTGTAATGAGGAAATGATGGTGGGATGCGGCCATAAAGAGCCTCAAAAAGAGACATGTGAATAAAGCTATGGAGAGTTGTGTTGTGCTAATATTCTTCCAGATGTAGGTAATTAAACCATGTTTTGGGTTTGTTGCTTGTAAAACAAAGAAGATACGTCTCTAAACAATGATTTACGACTTCTGACTGTCCATCTATTTCAGGGTGATATGTAGTGCTGTACTTTAGAGTGGTGCCTTGAGCATGAAATAACTTTTTCCAAAAGGTTCTGACAAACGGTGGATCACAATCAGAGATGATGGTTTTGGGGATTCCATGCAAACAACATATCTCGACGGAGAATCTCAAGGCCAGATCTTTAGCTGAAAACTTGGTGGTGAGAGAAGCAATTAACGTGTTGCGGGAAACGATTGGAGCAGGGTGACCGGAAAAGGCGGTGCGTTCACAATGGCCGTGAGAGGTAAGACGCTCTATTCTCCATCTCTTCTTTTTGATACTTTCTCATCTTTTGATTTATTTCTGTTTATCTATCTTGGATCCATTTTTGTGAGCTAATTGAATGCTAGTTCAATGTTAATAGAAGATTCGACAGTTAGTAACTAGATTATGAAAACTAGTTAAGGACTTCATTTTGTTAGTGAAATAGAAACGGGGTTGTTAAAGGTGCTAAATGGTTGGTGTTATTATTCACTATTGGGCTATTTTGTTCATGTATGATGCAGGTTGGTGCTTGGCAGGGCAAATGAGAAGTTAATTTCAATTAGGGTGAGTTAAAAAGGATGAAGGTTGCAGTTGGTTATGGCGGAACACTATGAATGCGAGATTGAATTTTTCGATTAAGCTTGTTTCTGGTTTTGAAAACAACAACAAAAATATGCTTCCTATCTACGGCTCTCATGAACCGAACGAACAACAACTTTTCTCAATCAATTTCTCCCTGGTCTCACTTGGTTTTCTAGCACTCTAACGGCCTTACAAGCATCTATCATAATTGATAAGCGATTCATGGATTTAAAATAACGGCAAATATCAACTATACCAAATTGCAAACAGAGGAAAGCTTTAAAAGTTACAAACAAGTGATAAGGAGATAAGGAATACCGTTGGAAAGAAGGTTTCTCCAGTTGCAATTCGACGTGAGGTCTGCTAAGGTAAACTTGAATCTGACTTTTTCTACTTTATGTTCCTCTCTTTTCTCATGCTTCTTGTTTCTGCATTTTTGGTACTACCGTGTCTTTGTCGTTGTATTCCTCATTTGAAATTGTTGCTTTGTATGGAACAACACAAGTGTTGCTACTGATGAAATTTCGTGTGGTGGTTTGGGTGTTGAAAGGTTTAGTTTGTATTGGTGAAACAAGCGATGTATGGAAATTGGAGGTGGTGCACGGAAATTGGATGCTAAGATATGAAGATCGAATGGATGGTTGAAGGATGTTTGGATAGTTTCCTAGATTAAGACTTGCAAAATGGATTATGGTTTTGATAACAGTAGCAGGTTATGGTTTATTGAATATGCAGGATGTTTGAAATATGCAGGTTTTTTAGAATATGCAGGATGTTTGAAATATGCTAGTTTTTTAGAATATGCAGGATGTTTGAAATATGCTAGTTTTTTAGAATATGCAGGATGTTTGAAATATGCTAAGGTTTTAGAATATGCAGGAAAAAATGGTTCAGCAGTATGCAGAATGGTTCCCTGATATGCTGGTTACCATTCCCTTTTTGAAGGGATTGCAAATAGCCGTTGCTTCCTGCTGGCTCAGGTTTTAGTATTTTAATATTTTCTGACGTTCTGCATATAAGCTGCTCCATATGTTTGACTTTATTCCCAATTCATGCTTAAATCAAAAACCTGCAAAACTGAACCTCTTCTCTCTCTCTCCCAAGTACAGAAATTGATATATATAAATGTGATATGTACTTTACTGTATTCTGAAAAAGCAGGCTGGAAGATGATGAAAAAAGGAAAACACTTGCTTGCACACATTGATTTAAGCTGCATATTACTCTTTGTCTTGCATGGGAGCCTAATTTTTTGGACTCTTCTCAAGTTGTTGCATAGGTTCACGTTGCCTTTTGAACAATGCATGTTTATGCATATGCTGTTACTTTGTATGCTGTGTGTTTTTTTGAAATATGCATTGGATTTTTGGAAAATGCAACTAATTTTAAATATGCAGTTTTGAAAAATAAAAATGAATTTGTGCATGTTTTAAATTGCATTCATTTATGAAATAAAATTCCTCCCTTTTTTGTGAACCGGGAGAAATCCCGTGATTTGCAAAAAAGGTAAACTGATTCCGGCCAGTGCTTTTAATGATGAGCATTAAATAAATTTGCTTTTACTCGTTTATTCAATTCTGACTTTCTTTTAATTGTTTTCGCAGGCAACATTAAATGAGCAGACAAGAGCGAGCATTGGATTGGAAGCCTTAGAATTAAAATAGATTAGTTTTTTATTTCATTTTAATTTTGTCAATTTATTATTGTAATTTACTGTAATATATATACAATATTTACATAATAACTTGTACAATAAGAAAATGAATAAAGAAAACTATTTGTCCATTAAATTCTTCTTCCTTTATTTATTTATCGTTTACAATTTCTTCAAACGAATGATAATTGAAAACAAGTTTCACTTACCTGCATCCGAAATAATAAACAGGTAAATAAATAATTATCGTTGATCAACTAATATCTTCGGTTATTTAATTCATCATTCACAACTAAATTATAATAATTAAAACAGGGTTTCAATTATTTAACTTAGAACGATGAATGATTAAACAATCGTTATTGACCAATGAACTTTTTTCCGAATGCTCATTATTATATTCATAAACCTTTAAATTATGTAATAACTAAGAATAAATTCCAGTTACGTAAATTTAAGATAATGAGTAATAAATAAATACTGTCCACACAATTAATGCGCCTGTTCTCTGACGTTTATTTTATTATCCATACATCTTTAAACTCAATAATAATCAAAAGTAAATTTCAATTATTTAAGTTTTAGATAATAGATAATTAATAAACATCATTTTTGCACGAATCGATTAAATGATTTAATGTTCAGCATAAATAGCTCTTGGCCTGAAAAAGTCATGAATTTTAAACTGCTTTGAAAATTTGATAAAAATAGGTCAAAACTCCTGCAATGCGAATGATGCAGACGGGAGACGGTATCTTAGGTCAAAATTTGGGGTACAACAGCTGCCCCTATTTAAGTTCCTTCTATCCGGAGATATGAAGATTTGAAATCTTCGTTTTGACGAGATTGAAGGTACTTAAATACATAACTACGCAAATTTTGTCCTAAGATGCCGTCGTCATGCAGTGATATGAATGTAGTGCATGAATTCACAGAGAAAGATATTGTATGAAACAAGACAAGGTTGGAGGAGTCGAACACCAACAAAACACAGCGGTTCGGATTATACACTACTGGGGAAAACGAGCTATCGACTTCAAACGACAGACTCCTGACAGCGAATAAAAACTGAGGGAATATGACCTCTAACCCTAACGAAGAGAGCATCTTGCATAGGCCATAACAGATCATTGATCCAAAACAGTGAGTTCGCAACTCAAGGTCGACGGTAGACAGAGAGTATCAAATTGCTGATAACAGATTACCGATTCCTGAAGGTAATGATTCGTACCAGACTTCTCTGCGAGATTTTCAGAGATATACTCATTAATGCTGAGGTAATGAGACTGTAGATACGAAGGTTGTCCAAATAAAGAAAAATGCCCCTGGCCATCCATGGGTGTCAATAACATACAAGTTGCTCAAATAAAGAAGCTGCCACCTGCTGTTTTCCAAAAAACTAACAACGCGCAAGTTGCTCAAATAAAGAGACCGCCGCCTGCCGTTCAAAGAAAATACCAAAGCATACAAGTTGCTCAAAGAGGCTGCCACTTGCTGTCGCCCAAAGAAAATACCGATAACATACAAGCTGCTCAAATAAAGAAGCTACCACTTGCTGTTTTCCGAAGAAAATACCGATAACATACAAGCTGCTCAAATAAAGAAGCTGCCGCTTGCTGTCGTCCGAAGAAAGTACCGATAACATACAAGCTGCTCAAATAAAGAAGCTGCCGCTTGCTGTCGTCCGAAGAAAGTACCGATAACAAACAAGCTGCTCAAATAAAGAGGTTGCCGCTTGCTGTCGTCCGAAGAAAGTACCGATAACATACAAGCTGCTCAAATAAAGAGGCTACCACTTGCTGTTTTCCGAAGAATAATAACGTACTGGTAACTCATGAAGAGTTTGCTGCTTGGCGCTTTCAAAAAGAGTAAATGACACACTAGTAGTTCATGAAGAACTGTTGCTCGGCGCTTTGAAAACAGATAAATGACGCACTAGTAGCTCATGAAGAACTACTGCTCGGCGATTTCCAACGGAATAAAAATGACGCACTAGTAGCTCATGAAGAACTGCTGCTCGGCGCTTTCCGAAAGATAAAATGACGATGACGCACTAGTAGCTCATGAAGAACTGCTGCTCGGCGCTTTCACAAAGTCATAACTGACGCACTAGTAGCTCATGAAGAACTGCTGGCGTTTTCACAATGACGCACTAGTAGCTCATGAAGAACTGCTGCTCGGCGCTTTCGAAAAAGTAATGTACAAGTTGCTCGTGAAGAGCTACCGCTTGTCGTTTTCCAACATAATTCAGAAGGAAACTGCGATGATATTGGCAGAGAATAAAATCTTCATCAAAAGAGAACCCTGAATCAATCCTTCCCGAGGAGATCATCCATTTTAACGTGCGAAATAAATGCACCAACCGTCTAGGTCGCAATTTCACTGGGGAAAATCAAAGAGTATAGCCTATGCAAGAGGCAGCCACTTCATCCAGGAATAACCAGAGAGAAAACAGTCAAACAAGACTCCTCCCAAATGAGAAAGTAAATCGATTGGGGAAATTATCCTATCCAGAAATGGACAAGGTAAGCTAAATCAAAAATTACCCACGAGGATTAGCTCAGTTGGGGAATTAGAAAGGAGGCACATTTTATGCTTAAATCGGCACTCTATTTGGAAAGATCAAATACGTTATTTGAATAGACACAACCAAGGTGTACGAACTCGAAGACAACAACAAATTCAATTGTGCATGCATGAGGCAAATGGTGAATGAATAAATGAATGTCATGTATATGCTGACGAAACCGACAGGGGAAATGGACAGAGGATGATAAGACATCACAGTACAAACCGGTACTCGACTAATCTCAAAAGGAGGGGAACATCACTGGAGATAGAAGACAAAAGCCAACAATGCTGTAAAATCCTTCTACAAGGCTTAAATCTCTTAGAGGAAAATATTCAACCCAAAGTCCCATCTTCTATTGTCGACAACACGAACAAATCTTCTGCTGGAAGGAGTCATGCTTAGCTGGAGACTGGGAACACCACCCTCTGATAAAGTGTGCAATGCCTAGCACAAATTCTGACAAGTCTAGATTGCCCCGGGGACCAAATTGGGTGCCCCAAATCACTGCTGACGAGCTGCATGATGCACGACGATTCTTGCGAATAACTTCACTTCTAAAAGGTGCCCCAAGCCATCTGGTTGATGAGGAGAAAGCGTCTAACGAGGGTTTACAAAAGACCTGGCATTCACCATGCTCTGGTGTCTTCAAACTCTTAAAGGAAATCGTCCAATCTTGACGTGATTGCCCCGGATTGACTGTAGTCGGCACAACAAAGTCTTCGAATTTTTGCCCCAATCGAGCAAACAAGTTGGGAAAAGCATTAATTGGGAGAAGCAACATGTCCGTGCTTAAGGTCTTCAGTTGACATGCCCCTGGATATGATTTTTCTTGAAATGATTCTCCAATTACTCAACATAGTTTCAAGCCTTAAAAGAATAAACTCATCACTGCTGCTTATGTGAGCTTCCTTGACATCAAACGCATGTTTTGCAGTTAGAAAGAGTTTACAATGGGAATGAAAACTCTAATGCAACAGTTATGTAAGTCTTGAAGATTTTGAAAAGATATCGCACAAGTTGTGCGAGTTAGAGCATCATTTATTTTCGTATAGGAAAAACATATGATACCAACATAACTATTTGAAACTCATGGGAGTCAGGAACACTATCTCATTGAAGTACGCTTTCAAAATGACCTTGCTTCAATTAGGACTTTTGAAGGTTGTAATGTGGTCCGGTTTATGGTTTTTTTTTTTTTTTTTTTTTTTTTTTTTTTTTTAGAAAAAAAAGTTTTAAGGCTCAAAATATTTGGTGCCCACCCATTCTTTATGATGTTCTCCAACCCTATGCTTGGTTAATTCAAACTGAGTGTTCATCTATAAAGAGGATTTTGTGACGGTAACATCTTTCTTACGAATTTTGAACACTCAATCAGATTAACTGAAAACTACCCTGCCCCAGGTTAAAATTCAAGGTTTTTTCGTATAGAAAAGAAACTTCTGCTTCAAAGGCTCAAAAGGGGTTAGCAAGGGATTATCTTCCTTATATCTCCGGTGTTTAGGAATTTGAAACAATGCCTGTACATCATTAACAAGATCTTATTCAAAAGCATGCAACCAAAGATTTTGTGTTCTTTAGATCATCATCCCCCCTTTCAATTTCTGCCTAGGCAAGAGAATGGGCAACATGTTGGTATCATAATGCAAAAAGAAATTTAAAATTTGAAAGCAAATATGAGTGAAACGAATGAATTTCTTGAAGACAAACATACTCATTGTATTAAGATAATCATACAGACGCAAACAAGTTCTTACATGCAAACAATGTTTTGATAAATAAGAAAAGCTACAAAAGCAGAAACAAGTTAATAATCTGGGAAGGCTTTCCACTTGAACTACCGAAAACATCTTCAAAAACTCAAAGTCACCCTCAGTCGTGTTTACTCTTCGGCGCCTGTTTGATTTGAACTTCAAAACCAACGTCCTTGAATGACAAGATGCCACTTCTGACCAACTTCTGAACCTCAATCTTCAAAGCAAAGCAACCCTCCAATTCATGCCCAGGAGCACCTTGATGAAAAGTACAAGCCAAATCAGCTTTGTAGTTCCAATGTATCTTCTTAGGGACCTTCGGTGGAGGTCGGGTCCGAACCAAATTCCTCTGCATCAGGATAGGAAACAACTCTGTGTAGGTGATTGGGATTGAATCAAACTGGGTTTTCCTCTGATTAGGAACTTGCTGATTTTGATGATGAACATTTCTTCCTCTGGTTCTCTTCTTGGAAAAGTCATTATCAAACCTCTTCACACCATTAGCTGATCTACCATCTTCATATGGACATCCTTTTCCAACATCTTCTTCTAGACGCACTCCCACATTCACCTTGTCAGGAAGGTTATCAGGTGCATTAACCGTCACCTTTTCATGAGAAAAAGATTTTAGAGTCTCCGTGAAGACTTTCATCCTTGCTTCCTCCCTCCTAGAAGGATTGACTTGGGCGGAGATCAGAATTTCAATCAAACCAGTTAAGTGATCCATACTGGCTTTCAAAACAATCACCTCTCTGCGGAGTTCAGAAATCTCTTGCTTGATATTCTCCATTATCCTCTTAGCGCGAGTGTTGTACTAGTGAGACCAAAAGGAAAAAAATAAGACTCGAAAAAGACCTTTGAAAGTGAGACAAAGGAAAAAATGTAGAATGATGTGTGATGTGCAAAAGAGAGTTTTATTTGACTTTCAAGGAACTCGAGATATCAAGTTATAAACATCCAAGTATGAAGATAACAGATGAATTTTAAATTGGCTCCAAACATTGATCAAGTTATCGTCAAGATCAATCATCCGTTTTGGTGGATTAGGGTTTTCGCCCTATCGACACCCAAGATCCATTGAGTTTGACGAAACTAGTGATGTTTACAAAGAAAGACCTCCAAACTCCTTCAAAGTCAAGTGAAAAGAGTTTTATGGATGCATGAATGCATGGCGATGCAACAACCACAAGTAAGGTAAAAAACATGGGGTTTAAAGGTTCAACGTCACGAGCATGGAGTCAAGGGTAAAAACATCCCCAAGGCATTTACTAAGGGTTTAATCACATCTGTAAGACAAGGTTCTAAGAGTTCCCAGAGTCTACATCCCTCTTTCGGATATTACCAACGTCTTGATTACTCAATAATTAGCAATATTCTCAAGAGAAACTCGTCCGAGCGTAGCATCGCGTAACAACTACTTCCGAATTACTCCGTTATAGTCTCCGCGCTACACCTAAAAAGGCCAAGATGGGTTAGGGTTCTACGGTCCTCAACTTCTCGGGCTCCTAGGTCGAAAATAATAACGTCTTCCCGATTACTCGGTAAACAAATATTAAGTTCAAGAGGGCCTTCCATTGAGTGGGGGATCTCATGCCTCCTTCTTCGGGATTACTCCCTCAAAGTTAACATGACTGTACCGCCCGTCCTATTCCTTAAGTGTTGCTTAATCCGGGTATAGGATTCGTCCTTTGCAAAAAAAAACCCAAACACCCCAAATTTAAACACGTAATCAAGCAAATCAAATAATAGTAAAACAGATAAGCCAAGTTAGGCTTAACCCACTTAGGGATGGACCAGCAAGAGGTCAATCTGTCCCCAGCAGAGTCGCCAATTCTGTAGCGATAAAAATGTAGCGGGGTAAATCGGAGATCGAATTATTGATTAATTCGTCTCGCAAAAGCAAGAGTCGCCACCGCGCTTTATTGTTTCCAAAGGAAAAGGGAAAAGAGCGAAATAAAACCCTAATTATGCAATGTAAATAAAAATACAAATACAAAGCGTTTTTTTTGAAAAGAGATCGAGAGTTCGGGGGTTGGTTATACAATGGGAAGGTATTAGCACCCAATGCATCTATAGTACTCTATAGGACCCTTTTGAAATATCTGTTTTATTTAAAATTGATCGCTTGATTTGAAAATAAATCGTTTTGGCCGAAAAAGGGATACGGACGGGTTTTTGAAGATACGACGACCTAATGTCGAAGTTTTGACTTAAAAGGTGTGAGTTTTGGAGAAATCGGATATTTGGAAAAATTATCCTAAGTTTCAATGAAATGAGGATACTCGCTCGATCGTTTTTTGAGGACATGAAGTCAACAAAAAATTAGACTATTCCCTTTGGATTGGTGCAAACAGAATAAACAAGTAAATGCGAGATATTGAAACAGGAAATTGTAAGATAAATGATATACAACAAATTAGATAAGAGACTGAGCGTGAACATGCATTTTTGATTTTTTGTTTAATATATGAAGAGAAAAATATTTTTAATTGGCTACGCATTTTAACATAGATAAAAAGTGACGAGAATTAATAGAAATGTTTTTTTAGATTTTATATGTTTCTATTTTTTTTTATGTTTTTATTATATTGGTATTTAATCAAAATAAGGGGAATAAAAATGAAAAAAATAAAATGTCTTTTAGTTTTCTCATTTTTACTTTCATATGTTTTTTAGAGATATTAAATATCTTTTTAAATAAAACCTACAAACCATAAATTTAAATTGAATCAGAAATAAGGAAGACAAAAATTATTAAATAAACATAAATTTAAACTAAATGAGATTTGGGTAAATAATATTAAAATTATCTATTTAAAATTATATGTTATTCCTAAAAACTAACTAGTCTAAATTAATTAAATTAAGAAATGAATATAATTTAATTAAAAACCAAATAAAAGAAGATGGGGTATGAATAACAATTAGCAATGGGCTTTTAGTTAAAAGGAAATTGAGTTGGGTTGAGGAGAAATGGGGCGGGTCAGGTCGTGGTAGGACCCAGGAAGAGAAACACAAAGCTTGTAACAAGAAAACCTAGGGAAACTGTACTGTGGCCGCCGCCGCCGCTGGATTCCTTTTCTTCCTCCTTGTTTCGATCTCCTTCCCAATCCATTCCGTCATCGAAGCTTGATCTCGTTGGAATCGGTAATTCTTTGCTCTCAAAAGTTGGTTGTTATTATGCAAATCTATCTCCCTCTTCTGCATGTATTCAATTTCAGCAAATAACAGCCCATTCTTTTTGGAACGAATTCTACTTATTCCTTTTTCTAATTTAGACTCCAGATTTTTAAGTTCCTTGGCATTCATAGATCCTAGAGATTCACCCATCATTTGCCTGTTGTTATTCTGTAGGTTACTGATTTGATGGTTCTTCGTCATGGGTGTCAAACATGGCCGAAATAGGGGTAAAAGGAGTAGTGGAGAAGGAACCATGGAAAACACGTAGTTGGGAAACATGAAAAATGGGATGAACCTTTGAAGAAGGAGGTAGATCTAGGTGATAAGCAAACTTTCCAATCCGACGAAGAATCTTGAAAGGTCCATAAAACATTTTGAGAGTTTGTGAGAGACACGGTGCTGCATTGAAACTTGACGAAACGGTTGAAAGTGGAGCTACACTAGGTCACCCTTAGCAAAGGTAATATCATAACGTTTCTTGTTACTCTGATTTTCCATGATTTGTCTGCTGCTCTCCATATTGCGTTTCAAGGTATTAAGAAGTTAATTTCTTTGCTGTAGTGAGAGATCCACGACTTCCAAAGATGATGACCCAAGATTGTAATGAGGAAATGATGGTGGGATGCGGCCATAAAGAGCCTCAAAAAGAGACATGTGAATAAAGCTATGGAGAGTTGTGTTGTGCTAATATTCTTCCAGATGTAGGTAATTAAACCATGTTTTGGGTTTGTTGCTTGTAAAACAAAGAAGATACGTCTCTAAACAATGATTTACGACTTCTGACTGTCCATCTATTTCAGGGTGATATGTAGTGCTGTACTTTAGAGTGGTGCCTTGAGCATGAAATAACTTTTTCCAAAAGGTTCTGACAAACGGTGGATCACAATCAGAGATGATGGTTTTGGGGATTCCATGCAAACAACATATCTCGACGGAGAATCTCAAGGCCAGATCTTTAGCTGAAAACTTGGTGGTGAGAGAAGCAATTAACGTGTTGCGGGAAACGATTGGAGCAGGGTGACCGGAAAAGGCGGTGCGTTCACAATGGCCGTGAGAGGTAAGACGCTCTATTCTCCATCTCTTCTTTTTGATACTTTCTCATCTTTTGATTTATTTCTGTTTATCTATCTTGGATCCATTTTTGTGAGCTAATTGAATGCTAGTTCAATGTTAATAGAAGATTCGACAGTTAGTAACTAGATTATGAAAACTAGTTAAGGACTTCATTTTGTTAGTGAAATAGAAACGGGGTTGTTAAAGGTGCTAAATGGTTGGTGTTATTATTCACTATTGGGCTATTTTGTTCATGTATGATGCAGGTTGGTGCTTGGCAGGGCAAATGAGAAGTTAATTTCAATTAGGGTGAGTTAAAAAGGATGAAGGTTGCAGTTGGTTATGGCGGAACACTATGAATGCGAGATTGAATTTTTCGATTAAGCTTGTTTCTGGTTTTGAAAACAACAACAAAAATATGCTTCCTATCTACGGCTCTCATGAACCGAACGAACAACAACTTTTCTCAATCAATTTCTCCCTGGTCTCACTTGGTTTTCTAGCACTCTAACGGCCTTACAAGCATCTATCATAATTGATAAGCGATTCATGGATTTAAAATAACGGCAAATATCAACTATACCAAATTGCAAACAGAGGAAAGCTTTAAAAGTTACAAACAAGTGATAAGGAGATAAGGAATACCGTTGGAAAGAAGGTTTCTCCAGTTGCAATTCGACGTGAGGTCTGCTAAGGTAAACTTGAATCTGACTTTTTCTACTTTATGTTCCTCTCTTTTCTCATGCTTCTTGTTTCTGCATTTTTGGTACTACCGTGTCTTTGTCGTTGTATTCCTCATTTGAAATTGTTGCTTTGTATGGAACAACACAAGTGTTGCTACTGATGAAATTTCGTGTGGTGGTTTGGGTGTTGAAAGGTTTAGTTTGTATTGGTGAAACAAGCGATGTATGGAAATTGGAGGTGGTGCACGGAAATTGGATGCTAAGATATGAAGATCGAATGGATGGTTGAAGGATGTTTGGATAGTTTCCTAGATTAAGACTTGCAAAATGGATTATGGTTTTGATAACAGTAGCAGGTTATGGTTTATTGAATATGCAGGATGTTTGAAATATGCAGGTTTTTAGAATATGCAGGATGTTTGAAATATGCTAGTTTTTTAGAATATGCAGGATGTTTGAAATATGCTAGTTTTTTAGAATATGCAGGATGTTTGAAATATGCTAAGGTTTTAGAATATGCAGGAAAAAATGGTTCAGCAGTATGCAGAATGGTTCCCTGATATGCTGGTTACCATTCCCTTTTTGAAGGGATTGCAAATAGCCGTTGCTTCCTGCCGGCTCAGGTTTTAGTATTTTAATATTTTCTGACGTTCTGCATATAAGCTGCTCCATATGTTTGACTTTATTCCCAATTCATGCTTAAATCAAAAACCTGCAAAACTGAACCTCTTCTCTCTCTCTCCCAAGTACAGAAATTGATATATATAAATGTGATATGTACTTTACTGTATTCTGAAAAAGCAGGCTGGAAGATGATGAAAAAAGGAAAACACTTGCTTGCACACATTGATTTAAGCTGCATATTACTCTTTGTCTTGCATGGGAGCCTAATTTTTTGGACTCTTCTCAAGTTGTTGCATAGGTTCACGTTGCCTTTTGAACAATGCATGTTTATGCATATGCTGTTACTTTGTATGCTGTGTGTTTTTTTGAAATATACATTGGATTTTTGGAAAATGCAACTAATTTTAAATATGCAGTTTTGAAAAATAAAAATGAATTTGTGCATGTTTTAAATTGCATTCATTTATGAAATAAAATTCCTCCCTTTTTTGTGAACCGGGAGAAATCCCGTGATTTGCAAAAAAGGTAAACTGATTCCGGCCAGTGCTTTTAATGATGAGCATTAAATAAATTTGCTTTTACTCGTTTATTCAATTCTGACTTTCTTTTAATTGTTTTCGCAGGCAACATTAAATGAGCAGACAAGAGCGAGCATTGGATTGGAAGCCTTAGAATTAAAATAGATTAGTTTTTTATTTCATTTTAATTTTGTCAATTTATTATTGTAATTTACTGTAATATATATACAATATTTACATAATAACTTGTACAATAAGAAAATGAATAAAGAAAACTATTTGTCCATTAAATTCTTCTTCCTTTATTTATTTATCGTTTACAATTTCTTCAAACGAATGATAATTGAAAACAAGTTTCACTTACCTGCATCCGAAATAATAAACAGGTAAATAAATAATTATCGTTGATCAACTAATATCTTCGGTTATTTAATTCATCATTCACAACTAAATTATAATAATTAAAACAGGGTTTCAATTATTTAACTTAGAACGACGAATGATTAAACAATCGTTATTGACCAATGAACTTTTTTCCGAATGCTCATTATTATATTCATAAACCTTTAAATTATGTAATAACTAAGAATAAATTCCAGTTACTTAAATTTAAGATAATGAGTAATAAATAAATACTGTCCACACAATTAATGCGCCTGTTCTCTGACGTTTATTTTATTATCCATACATCTTTAAACTCAATAATAATCAAAAGTAAATTTCAATTATTTAAGTTTTAGATAATAGATAATTAATAAACATCATTTTTGCACGAATCGATTAAATGATTTAATGTTCAGCATAAATAGCTCTTGGCCTGAAAAAGTCATGAATTTTAAACTGCTTTGAAAATTTGATAAAAATAGGTCAAAACTCCTGCAATGCGAATGATGCAGACGGGAGACGGTATCTTAGGTCAAAATTTGGGGTACAACAGCACCACATTAGCAACCCACTGAGGGTAAGAAGTCACTGCAAGAAAGCCGGCGTCAAACTGTTTCATAACCTCGGCTTTGATCTTCTCAGACATCTCTGGACGCATACGGCGGACCTTTTGCTTAACCGGAGGGTAGTCTTCCTTAGTAGGCAAATGATGGACCACAATGTCGGTATCCAACCCGGGCATGTCTTCGTAGGACCAGGCAAAGATTTCCATGTAGTCATGTAACATCTGAGTCAACCGTTGCTTCACGCTGAGCTCTAGGTTGGCACCAATCTTTACCTCCTTTTTGTCTACATCAGTACCAGATTTATTATTTCCACCGGCTCTTCGTGTGGTTGAATTGCCCTCTCTTCCTGGAGTAACAGTCTTGTAAGCTCGCCAGGCACTTCGCAATCATCTTCACCTTCGTCTTCGGCTAAGTTGATCGGATTTTCGAAGTCATAACTGGCAGTAGCAGAGTCGTTACCAGTGAGATCCAGAGTGGATTGAAACCTGTATGAGTGAGTGTGTGTAAATACAGCTGTTTTGTAATATATAAAGAAAGGAAATAAAGAAAAGGAGCATAAGATTTGAAATGCGAGAAAACTTCCAAGATCTTTATTCATGATATATGAGATGACAATTAATATACCCTCACAAATGAAGCCACGGTGCCCCGGATAAGACACCGGGCCAGAGTTTCAAATCATTGTTTATTACAAATAACAAAACAAAGGAGTTTATTACTGCGTAACAAAAGTAACAGGAGTATGATTCTTAGCAGTCCAATTGGTCAATCCACCATCAGTTGTCGGGTAGATCCAGCTTTCAAACTCTGACTCTTCCACTTCATCTTCGTCCCCAACAGCATTCACTCCTGGATTGGTAATGAGCACAGGAGGTCTTCTGGTCTTTGCCTTGCGCACAGCCTTTTGACCCTCTGCAGTAAAACCCAGTCCAAACTTGTCAGTTTTTTGTGTAAAATCAGGGAGCCTGCCCCAGTTAGCACATTCACCTTTCTTGATCACAGCCCGGGCATCCTTCAAGGAAGCCATCTTCAAAGGAACATCCTCTTCGACCACTATTTCCGCCGCTGCCAATGTTGGAGGTACCTCTTCGAAATGCTGAAAGGGGGTTTCAATAAACTCCCCGTCCATCTCAATATACCTGAAGGAATTCAAATGGCTCACCACATACTCCTCCTCTCCCTGCACAGTGACAATCTTCCCTCTGACGGGATACTTGAGCTTCTGGTGCAGGGTAGAGGTCACTGCCCCAGCTTTGTGGATCCACGGTCGACCCAGTAGACAAGAATACGATGGACGGATATCCATCACATAGAAGGTAGAGTCGAATACTTGAGAACACACACGAATAGGAATGTCTACCTCTCCATGAACCATCCTCTTAGAACCGTCAAAGGCTCTGACGATGATGTTGCTAGGTTTCAGCTCCAGGCCCTCACAATCCAAACGGTCTAAGGCCTTCTTGGCTAGCACATTCAGGGAAGAACCAGTGTCCACCAACACGTGCGCAAGAGTAGTGCCCCTGCATTCAATAGAGACATGCAGGGCATCATTGTGGTCCTTTCCCTTAGCGGTAAGGTCAGCATCCGAGAAACCCAAACCATTGTCGGTTGTCAAATTGGCTACGCAATCAGTAAACTGGACTGCAGATGTCTCCTGTGGCACATGGGCCGTCTTGAGAAATGAAATCAGGGCCTTAGCATGGGCCTCTGAGCATAGCAGCAAGGAGAGCATGGAGATCTTGGAGGGTGTATGCCCCAGCTGCTCGACAACATTAAAGTCACTCTTCTTGATTATTTTCAGAATTTCCTCCATCTCTTGTTGGGAGGCCTCAACATTCACAGATTTTGGTGCCTCCATCTGGGCAGGCTCATCTTCAATCCCTTTGCCCCGAGCATTAGATTACTCGGCAGCAGGGGAAACAACTTGATCAGAACTGGGAACAGGTACACTTGCAGGTGTTATAGTGAGGGGTCTTTGAATAGTTGGTGGTGCAATGTCAGGCGAGAAGAGCCTGCCACTGCGGGTAACTTTTGCTGGACCAGTGATATTGCTGATGCTGGTGCCAGTGTTGAACTCTTGCTTGATTCCATGTACATACACGTCTGCCCCATAGTGCCAGGGGACAGCCTTATCAGATTCATAGGGGAGAGGCCCCGGAACAGTAATAACAACGGGTGCGACAGTCATGATTTTAACCGGCTTCCTTGGGAGAGCCTTGATCGGATTATTAAAGATTGTAACAACAGAAACTTCTTCCACCGGAACAAACTGAACAACAGTCTTCTTGAACAGAATCTCTTTGCTGTCCATCAGGCTTTGGATGCCCAACTTCAGCAAAGGACAACCAGAAAGGGAAACAGCACAGAAAAGGCAACCTTCACTACAACCCGGAAATAAACCGGCCAGTAGTAGGTTCCTCTTAACAGTCTTCAGAGGAGTAGCTACATCATTCACAGAAACGGCATACACATCTTCATCAACGACACTCACTCCATGCTGGGGCATAGGAGCAGTCACCACATTTGGCCTCTCAGGCGCTTCAAATTGTATCTCTTTTGCGTCAATAAGGTCTTGCACCTTATTCCTTAAGGCCCAACAGTCATCAGTGGAATGCCCCGGGCTATCAGAATGATAAGCACAGCGGGCATTTGGATTGTACTTCAGAGAGGCAGTATTCACAACTTTCGGGGCCTCCCTGACAGTCACTAAGTTGGTGGATAGCAACTGCGGCAAGATTTGCGATAAGGTCATACTTAGACGGATAAACTCTCTTCTGGGTCTTTCACCCCTTTGAGGATTGGTTTGCCGAGGAGCGGCAGCAGGCTTGGCAATCATCATCGCGTTGACAGATTGGCGGCGCTCAGGTTTCTCTTGTCTTCTAGACCCATATACAGCACTGGCTTCCTTCTTAAAGGGCTTCTTCTCAGAACTTGCAGATGCACCCTTCTGAATTTTACCAGACTTCATTCCAGCCTCTATTCTTTCTCCAGTCAGAATAAGATCAGTAAACCCTGCAGATGAGTTACCGATAAGATGATTGAAAAATGGCCTAGATAGGGTCCCCAAGAACATGTCTACCAACTCCCGGTCAGTTAACGGAGGCTGCACCCTGCCAGCCAGATCCCTCCACTTCTATGTATACTCCTTGAAACCTTCGCTTGACCCTAGCGACATACCCTGGAGTTGGGTACGTGTAGGAGCAAGGTCGGCATTATATTGATACTGCTTATAAAAAGCAGTAGCCAACTCCTCCCAGTTACGAACCTTGGTCCCATCCAGCTGATAAAACCATTCGAGATGAGTCCCTGAAAGACTCTCCTGGAAGAAGTGGATCCACAAGTTCTTGTCCACTGAGTAGGGTTGAATCTTCCGCACATAAGATCGGAGGTGTAGCTTAGGGCAAGACGCCCCGTCATACTTGGTGAAAGATGGTGCCTTAAACTTGTGAGGAATAATCACACCAGTAGATAAGCCCAAGTCTCCGAAATCCAGCCCAGGCACTTGTTGGATCTCCATTGCATTCAGTCTGTCTTCCAACTGCTTATACCGGTCTTTAGCCGGAGGATACTGTTCCTCATTAAAGTCAGTCTCGTTGTCAGAGACTACCAGACTAGGACCTTTTCCCCCTTGGGGACTGCTCTTGCCTATAGAAGAACCAGCCTCTTCATTCTGCAGAGTGTTGTCAAACCTTCGGCCCGAGTTGAAAAGAACAGTTCTCTTCTTCTTCTTCTTCTCCTTCTTCAGGAGTAAAGCCTTCAGCTCTTCTTGGCCTTGAGCCAAACCCATGATCAGCTCCTGAAATTGCGCGTTCTGCGCCTGAAGGGCCTTGATAGACATCTCGGTTGATGATGAGTCAGGGTTCATGATGCTGAAATAAACAGCGAAGAACAGTAAGCAACCTGAAAAGAAGAAAGCCTGCTATGCACATGATAAATGATATGTGTTTATGCAATGCATTCAAGGGTTCGAAAGTTCAAATTTGTTGTAGACAAAAAAGGAACACACGTTATCATTAAGGAAATAATTATCCAGTACATCAAAGCCTCATGGGCACATATTACAAAGCAAATCAATCCCAAAAGACACTATGCATCCTCTTTGGGGCTATGTAGGTGTTGAGATTCCTCTCCTCGTGCAATAGGCGGGTGAGCTCCAAGACCTTCTTTTCACTAGCATGTAGACTGGTCTTAAGAGACTTCCGTTCTTCCTTAAGCTGGATCCAGCTCTTCTGCATCTCTTCCCAGGACGTGGGCATGTCAGGATGTTGAATGGTGTAGGACACCTCTCCTTCCAAGACTGGCTCTTTGATCACAGGGAGCACATGAGGATAAGGCATTATTAACTTCTGGGAGCGGGCCCGTACCCACTTGAGATAAGGTTCCAATGGGATGGAATTCTTGTGCCCCAGTGTCTTGCTGTCTATCTTACTGGGCATCATCCAAGCTCTGATAAATCTCTGGCGAAGTCCTTGTGCATCATTGTCGAAGTCAAAAACTACGTCAGGAATTAACATGTCATGAGGGCCATCCCTCCGAGCATAACCAAACTGTCTCCAAGCCAGGCATGGGTTGTAAGTAATACCTCCTCTGATTCCAAGTAAAGGAACATTAGGGTACTCCCCGCAACGATCAATGATAGTGACATCCTCTCTGGACCGAGGGCACCAATGTATATCTGCATGTGTAAGAGTCATCAACCGTTGTGACCATCTCAAACCCCGCTCGTTCTTCAAAGCTGATTGTGGAAGGTGCGAAATAAACCACCTTCCCAGGAGAGGAGTGCAGCACATAAGGACACCTCTTTTTCTCATGGTTCGAGTGTAGCATGAGTGAAGGATGTCCCCCAGCAACGTAGGTATAGGATTCCTGGACATGAAGATCTGGACAGCACTAATATCTATAAGCTGATCTGGGTTAGGGAACAACACCAAACCATAGACAAGGAGGGCCACAACTTCTTCAAAAGCTTATAAGTCAAGGGAGTTCCAACATTCATGGGCCTTTTCAAACAGAAACCTGGCTAAGAACCCTTTGATGCCACTTCTAACTTCCCAATGTCCCTTGAGGTCAGATGATTGTAGGTGTAAGGCTTTAGCAATCTCTTCAAGCTTGGGTTCCTTTTCCGTACCGTTGTAGGGTAGTTGATCAAGGATAGGGATCTTCAGAAGCCAGGAGAACTCCTCCAATGTAGGTACCAGCTGATAATCCAGGAAAGTGAAACAGTGATGCAGAGGGTCAAAGAACTGGAACAGGACCTTTATCATATCTTCCTCAATGTTGGTATTGACCAAGCTGATGAGTCTTCCATGTCTTTCACTGAATGAAGAGCTCTCGGGAATCCTGGATATAAGCTCTTTAAGCTGAGGAGGGATCCTTACAAGGCTGATTTGAATTGTCTTTTTGCGAACAGTTTCCATGTCCTACAAAACAAGAACAAAGATGAAAATTCGAACCCCTGAAATGGTTAGCCAATGCATATGATGCTGTATGATGTCATGATGCTATGGTTAAACACACCACAAATATTTACAAAGGCAAACATGTAAGGCACACAAGTCACACAAGACAAACCCTTAGAGTTTAGGCCAGCATGGGGTCTGGGTATTACCCTCTTGAAGTTGGTGGGCTCAACCTGTCCTATTAGAAGTAACCGGGTTCTAAGGGTCCCAATATCATTGGATTGCTTTCATTGTTCATCGTTTCGATTTAGCCACTGAACTGGCGACCGAAATATTCCAGGAAAGCAACCCTCAATTGAGTGTAGTATCGAGTATCAACCAACCTCGGACTGCACCAAAGTCAGTTATCTCACTACCCTAAAGAGGCCAAGATAGTTCAATTAAGGTTCCTAAGGTCAGTTGATGCTTCATGACACCACATGGAGGCCCCGTACTCTCCTTGACTGAACTCAAGGGTTACCGGTACACACCAAAGTGCCACATCAACGTAGCAGACTGTTTCAACCATGTCGGTAAACCCCGCACAGTTCCCTCACAGCCTTGTTGCTACTTTCTAAGAAGGTATCCCCAGATCCGGGTTAGGATCTATAGAACTCCCAAGACAGTCTCACAATTTAAAGCAAACAAGTCAAAGCAATTGAAAACACAGTGATCTTAGTCCTAAGGTACACCTCACTTTAAAAGTGTCCCCAGCAGAGTTGCCAGTTCTGTGATCGGTGGATCTGGAACTGACTGTTTAACACTGGTTCGCGAAATGTCGCGGAAGCAAGAGTCGCCACCGTCTTTTATTTTCTCCAATATGGAAAGGACAAAAGCAAAGAAAAATTTCTTATTGAGATTAGTTCTCGGTTCGGGAGGTAGATTTATAGAAAGGGAAGGTATTAGCACCCTTTCTATCCATGGTTATCCATGGGCTCTTAGATACTTGCTCATTTGTGTTTTCAAAATGTTTGTTTGCTTTTCAAGGTGAGTGGGTTTGAAAAAGTTCCGTTTAAAATTTCAGTTCGACTCTTGTATCAGTCCTCAAGAGTGTTTGAAAAGTTGTTTTTTGAAAGCTTTTTGCAAAGTGTCGGTGTGAAAAGAAGTTTTTTTGATTTGTTTTGAATTAGAGCAAGTATCTACGAGTCATCTACCTACCCTACGGAATTAGTCTGTGTTAATGTCCTTAAGGTAGTGCCATCCCACCATTGAGAGGTAGGTAGCACCACCGTTAGAGGTGTTCGGGTCAATTCGAGGGTTCGGGACATGGTGATCACCAGAGCAATAGGAAGACACCTTAGAAGCTACCCTCATGCCATGTTCATGGACATGAGGACTTACTAAAACATCCTCTACTCGACGATCACCTTTCGAGGGGCAAGGCAACAGTGAGACGTACCCTAGGGGTGGTGTGTGATTTGTGTGTCATGTTCATTTATGTTTATCTTGTTCATGCATTGGTGATCTACGTGTTGCTTTTATTTTGGCATTCATTCTTTCATGCAAATTATTTAACAGTTAAAAAGATGCGGAATTAAAAGTCTTACGCTATTACAAAGGCGCGGGTCTACATCGCCAAATTAATCCAAGACCCGATTTGAATAAAAAATAATGCGGAAAGATAAATGTCTAATTAATCTATTACACGGCTTTGGGGCAATTACATTATATTCACCAAAAAGAAAAAATAAAATGCGAGAAGAAGTAAAGTCGGGAATGCGAGGGCGTTGGACCCTTTTAAGGAAATTAAATTACAATTAATAAATTAATTAAGTTTAAATAAAAAGAAAGAATTTTTGGAGTTTTTTGTATTTATGGAGTTTAATGAGAATTAATGGAATTAAAAAAACCTAATTCTAAACTATTTTTAATTTATTAAAAAAATGTTTAAATTTGACCTAATTTAACCTAATTATTTAATGGCAAATTTATTTACAAAATAAATAATTAATTATTAAATATGGTGAAAAGAAAAGAAAAAGGATAAAAGTATTTAAAACCCTAATTCTACATTTTTTAGTTTATTAAGAAAAATATTAGAATTAAACCTAGAATTAAAAAAAAATTAATTAATAAAGTTTATTTACAAAAAAAAACATTTAAATAAAATATATTTATATTTTTTGTCTTTCTGATTTTTTTATTATTTTTTATGTTAAAGAAAAATTAATTTAAAGAATTAAACTAAAACTAAATAAAACAAATAAAATAGAAAAAATAAAGAGAATGAAAAAAAAGCAAACCAATGGGGGGTGTTGACCCCAATTTGGAGGTTATGTTGTGAGCAAATAGGCCCAATTATTGGAGGCCTGGTTGACTTTTGGTGGTCACGTGTGGACCCCTGGACTGAGGTGCACCATGGAACTCATGCCTTGGCTTTTGGATTGATCTCAGTGGCCATGTGGCAAGCCTCAGCGATGCGTGTTTGGTGGTCATCTGGACATGTTGAGTACCTGATCACATTACAAGAAAAAATAGAAAGACATATGGGGGACCTGGGAATCGAACCCAGGTCCCAAGGCTTGCCAATACTCTTCTCCACCAACTGTGCCATTTGAACGCGTTGTATATAATATAGAAAATAAAGAATATAACGTAAAACAACGATTAGTGGTGTATTTCGCGCGAAATTCAGACGCACCAACCGCTGGCTTACACCTCATCTTCTTCTCCACTCGTTTGCTTTTCCTGGGAAAAAAAACAGATGGATAGCGGGGGTTTTAAACCCCCACTAAATGAAGAACAGGATAATAGCGATTAGGCCATCGTTGCTCATAAATTGAGCGCGATATGTGCAATGAATTCGTATGAAGGTTGTGAGTTCAGTGGTCCAGGTCTTGCTGGCCAATTTTTCCCCAAACGCAAAGCCCTAATTTTACAGCTCTGAAACCCTAAAGAGCTTCCATGGCAACTTCCTATTCAGACCACCATTCGCCAATTGAATCACATCATTAGCTTTAGAATCATCACATTAGTATAGTTCAAACATTAAAATGCATGAAAAGTATGTATAAATTCAAACACGAATATGCAATTTTTAAAAGAAAGTCAAGTTCCCATCTACCAATTCTTTGAGTGTGGAAGTGTGATTCTGATTGGAAACGACTCCTGGCAACCTTGGAAAGCTTTTGGGATAGTTCTTTTGCCTTGAAACTCCCTGCAATATCGTTTTCAGTTTTGAAAAATTTGATGAAAAATGCAAAGTTGGTTTTGGTTCTTAGGCGCAGCTCCCAGGTTGTTGTGACTAGGGTTAAGTTCTGTTTATGTATGGGAATGGATTAGGGTAAGAATCAAGTCCAAAAACCCTTTGCATTGATGTATCAAATATTTGATTTTCAATGAATATTTTTTCAATCTTTTTCATGTCTTTTGATACCAATCATGGCCAAATCTTTCCTTTTTTGATGTGCACGAGATCTTGAGGTTTTGATGAGTGATTATACTGCATAAAAAGATTCAAACACATTTGTTTAGTATTTTTTTCATATTTTATTTAATTAAATGAATTAATGGTGATTAAAAATTCAAATAAAAAATGATGAAATAAATCCCCTTTGGGCCAAATGGTCGTGCATAGCCTTTGGATAATGATTCTTGGAAGAAAATGTGGCCCATTAGCAATTTTGAGGCATTTGAAGTGAAGTTGACTTTTCAAAATTCCCAAACATTTCCCAACTTCCACAAGGCATATCTTGCTCAATGTTTAAGCTTTGATCATATTCTTGGACATTTTGGAAAGGTCTTGAAGTCCTCTAACCAATGCCTTTGGTACCATGTCATTTTGATTTACCAATCCCAAGTTATGGTCTTTGACTTAAAGTCCCTTTTTGTTGACTTTTGAAAATGACCTATAATGTTGAAATTGATAACTTTTTGTGAGAGCATTTATTGGACTTGAAGTGTGAAGAGGAGTTGTAGGAAATGTCTTTATCTTCAAAATGAGCTTTGGATGGAATTTTTCTGATGAACCATGTGGAAGTTATGCCTTGGTCAAGTTACAGTTGACTTTTTCAACTGTCCAAATATGGAAACTTTTGCATCTTGAGACTTTTTGAGCCATACCTTGAAAATCATGATCAAGAATTAATCAAATGATGTTTGTGGCTTCAAAATAAGATGTTGACCAAAAATTTGAACTTTTGACTGTCAAATGACCATTTTTCCCCTGCAGTTGACTGTAGGGCAATTAGGGTTTTTGACTGTGCCATCTTGTGCTGTAAGTCTTGAAACTTGACATGAGGATACTTGACAATGTTTGTAGGCATGTGGGACTTGATTGAGCCCTTGGAAACTTCAATTTTTTTGCTAGAACCAAAACCCTAGTTTTTTGACTGTTAGGAGGCCTTTGAACTGTGTAACCCTTGGGGAGATTTTGAAGCATGCTCTTTGCAAATCTTGAAGAATATGGGAGGGCAAATTTTGGGGTACAACAACTGGCGATCGAAATATTCCAAGAAAACAACCCTCAATGAGTGTAGTATCGAGTATCTACCAACTTCGGACTGCACCAAAGTCGGTCATCTCACTACCCCTAATGAGGCCAAGATGGTCAAGTAAAGGTTCTAAAAGTCCATTAGCACTTCATGACATCACTCAGTGGCCCCGTATTCTCTTCGATTGACTCAAAGGCTACCGGTACCCACAAATATGTCGCCCTAATATAGATATTGCTTCAACCATGTCGGTATACCCCGCACAGTTTCCACAACGTATTGCTATTTACCTATGAATGTTTCCCAAATCCGGGTAGAGGATTCAAACCCAAAAAATAGAACCAAATGGAAAGCAATCAAAGCAAACAAGGTAAGCATGTAAAGGTGATCTAAACCCTAAGTTAACCCGACTTTTAGCTTTTCCCCAGCAGAGTCGCCAGTTCTGTGATATGGTGGGAGAACTGACTTGAGGTTTTGCGTTTGTGTTCGCAAATGTTTCGGTTTAGCAAGAGTCGCCACCGACTTTTTATTTTATCCAAAGGAAAGGTCAAAAAGCACAGGAAAGACCTTTGAGATGTTTTCTTGGGTTCGGGGGTAGATTATGAAAAGGGAAGGTGCTAGCACCCTTTTCATCCATGGTTTTCCATGGGCTCTTAGTTACTTGTTTAGATCACTTGCTTTTGCTTTTCAATTGTTTGAAATGGTGCTTTGTGTGTGGTTTTGAAAATATTTTGAAAAGAGGCCTTTGTCTAGGCAACCTTTGTAACAATTCTTGTTTGAATGTTTTACAAAGGTGTTTGTCTTTTGAAAAATGTTTCAATGTTTGAAAGTTTGTTTTGGGAAATTGTTTTGAAATGTGTGTTTTGAAATTAGCAAGGATGTTTGCAAATGATCAAGTAACTAGGAGTTGTCTACCCTAACTCAAAGATCTTTCCCACACATTTTTAACCCTTTGACATTGTTGTTTTACCATTGTATTTGGTAAACAACCTTGTGTTTGGATGTTAAACGGGATGGGCGTGGGTCATCGTATGGCCATGATAACAATGTTGCCAAGTATCTTAGCAAATTCTTTGAGGGACTAGATCATTTTTTATATAGGCAACCAAGATAGCATCGTCGAGGGACTATGATCTTTTTGTTTTGTTTTTGTTTTGCCAAGATACCTAGCATGTATACCATGGCCATTTTTAAGGCAACAAGTGGATGAAACCCTAGGGGTGCTAGTGTGCATTGTGTTGTTAATTTCATGCATTTTTGTCTTGTATTTAGTCAAGCTATTTGTTTGATTTTGGATTCTTGCATACAAATCCTAATCTTTCTATCATGGCATATTTAAAAGCAATAAAAGCGTAAAAGTAAATCTATGACTATTACAACATGATTATGGGGAGGGGGATACAAGTTTGAATAGGGGGGTATTTGCAAGAAAATAAAAGCCCTAATTCAACTATTACAACCAAATTGAATTCATTTGCACAAATAATAAATTGACAATATTTAAATATGCAATTAAATATGAATATGCAAAAATGTTTTTGTATTTTATTTTATGTATGTAAAATAAATTATTTAATGTCCTAAAAAAATAATAAAATAAATGATTATTTTTATTAAGGGTGGAAACCCTAGTTTTTGTTTTTAAGAATATATATATATATATATATATATATATATATATATATATATATATATATATATATATATATATATATATATATATATATATATATATATATATATATATATATATATATATATATATATATATATATATATATATATATATATATATATATATATATATATATATATATATATATATATATATATATATATATATATATATATATATATATATATATATATATATATATATATATATATATATATATATATATATATATATATATATATATATATATATATATATATATATATATATATATATATATATATATATATATATATATATATATATATTATTTATTCATTTATGTACAAAGAAAATAAATAAATATTCACAAAAATATTGGTAAAATAAAATATGTGAGAAAAATATTATTTAAGTGTATAAATAATAAAAAATAAAAATATATAATATTTTTATAATATTTACAAGTTTTTATTTAAGAAGATAAAAGTATATTATTATAGTAATTATTTCTATGTACAAAAAATAATATAAAATAATAAAATAAAATGTGAAAATTTATGAAAATATTTTTGGTGATTTTTAATATTTAGAAAAATAAATAAAAGTCAGAAAATAAAAAAAAAGAAATGAAAAATATGGAGAAAAAAAATGAAATGGGCCAAGGGGGTGTAAACATCAAGCTAAGGGGTGCAAATAACAAGAACAAACAAGCCCAGCCCAAAGTCCAGCTTCATCCCTGCCCTTGAGACTGAAACACGCGCGCCATAGTTCAAATCTCTATCTCTTGCATTTGTGCTTAAAAACAAAAACTTGCAACATGAAAGTTATAGAGCATGATCACACGATTCTAACCATGTAAAAAACTTAATCTAACTTTCAAAGACCAGAGAGAATTTCTCTGGCCCTAATTTCTAACCTAGTTTTTTCAGAAAGTTCATCATTCAAATTCTCCCAGCTCAATTAACTTAAATGAATTCTATGCATATGTACAGCTCAAGGGTAATGAAGACTACATTTTTGTATTCACAAACTTAAGCCTAATGATTCCTAAATAGAGAGATAAAAGTTTGAAATTTACCTGTTTTAGTCAAGCTCGAGTATGGTAATGTAGGGGTTGTGAGTGAGGCCTGAGATGCTTGTGAGCTTGCTTGAAGTTCCTTTGAGCTTTCCCAATGCCTAGCTAGCTTTGAACTTGCCTGAATATGCTTGTAGAAGTCAATCTTCAAAGTCAGAATTCAAAAATGGTGAAGTGTGTAAATGGAGTTACAGTGACTTGGGAATGGTTGGGATAGTTTAGGTAGGTTGTATAGAGTGTGTTGGAACTGGTTGCAAGCAAAACGCACGAGTGGGTTGTGATTTGGAAATCAAAATGCAGAACCTGCCCTGTTTTACAAGAAAATGTGATTTTTGTATACAAGGGTGTTTTGGAAGGTTTGAGGACTTGCTAGCTCGTGTTTCTGGCTTAGTGTGATATGTAAAACTTGTTTGAAATGTTTACAAAGCTTGGTTATATCAGATTGCAAATTTGTGGTGATTTTGCAAGTTGACTTGCTTTTGAAGAAAAGGTGAGAAGTGACCAAGGTCAGGCCTGTACAGGCTAGCTCCAAGCATGCACATAGTTGGTGTACTTTCCCTAATATTTGTGGATGTTGTTTGCTGCAAAAGACTTGGTGTAATGCTCAAGAGAAACAAAATTGCAAAAGTTGTGCTTTATGTTAATGGCATTGTTCCCTTTTTGCCAAAAATGGATTAATCCTTTGTGTAATCTTCTAAAGCTCAGACCAATGCCTCTAACCATTGTGTTTGCATTCAATTTATGAGTGTGGAAGGGTTTAAGAACCTGTAAAGAAGTACAAGCAAGTTTGGACAGAATTTGCAACTTGTAGCAACATGAAAAATGCCATGGACCAAAGTGATATTTTGCCAAATTCAAACCTTCGATTCTCCCTAACTACAAATGATTTTGGAGAGTTCTTGGACATTTTGGAAAGTTTGTAACATGATCAAAAATCCATCTTTGAAATTAATTTTGATATTCCACTTGTAACTATGTGAAAAATTGCCATGAAGATAGGTTAAAATCCTGCCTAAACTAGGGCAAAATTTCACTAAGTTAAAAGTTTCATGGACCCTTGTTCATAAAATCATAACTTGAGATCCATGCTTCTTTTGGGAAAACTTTGTGAATCAAAATTGTAGATTTTGTGGAGGACTACAACTTTCATGTTTGAAGTTTTGTTTGAATCCAATTGCATCATGGTGAAAAAGTTGGGAAAAGTTGGGAAAAAATAAGAAATTTTCATAACTTAGAAAATTTCTAAGTTATGAAAATTTTCCATTTTAAACCCTAATTTTCAAAATTAGGTTTCTTGCTGAATAAGTTTGATGTTTTGACACATCTTGATAAAAAATGACCCTTGGCACTTGATTTTGACCAAAAAGTCAAAGTTTGACTTTTCAGTGTACAGTTGATTTTTGATCAGTTGACTGGAAAATTCATCTGTCAATCCAATGCATTTGAGATCTTTTGAACCTTGTGATTAGGTAAACATGATGCCATTGAGTCCTTTAATCCATGCTTGAACCCAATTTTCCATTGGCTAGGTTAAAAATCATAAATTGCCCCTCTGCAGTCAAAATCCTAAAAATGACCATTTTGCCCTTTTGATGATCTGATCAAATTTCTTGAAGAGTTGTGGTCCAAAATTGATCAAATGGTTCATATGAGTCCATAATGTTGTTGTAGATCAAAAATTATGAGGTTTAACTATAAATTGGCCACAGTTGACTTTTTCCCCAATACAGCTGATTTTTAGGTCAACTGTCCAATTGACTGGGCAAAAATTTGATTCAAGGCCTGAAACTTGGTATGTGCAATATTATAAGTCCAACATGAAGTATGAAAGTCACATTGAGCATTGGAAGTCCAAAAATCCCTGTGCAAACTCAAACCCTAATTTCAGGTCATCAGTGCAAGGAGATGTCTTGAACTGAGCAAACCCTAATCTGGTCTGGAGTCCAAAGAGTCTTGTGAGGAGAATCTTGATAAAATGAGAGGGAAAATTTTGGGGTACAACAGCTGCCCCTGTTCAATCTTCTTGAACCTGAAGAGTTAGATTGGCGAGTTTGCCTTTCGTGACTCGAAGGTAAAAGAGGATTGGACACTAGAGTGCCCGTAAATTTGCACTCGTCAAAATATAGTTGAGAGAATGGGCTTAAAAGATGCCATTTGGAAGTGTGAATCTTGTTAGATATGGGCTTAAAGATTCCATCCAAAAATGTTTGTTGAATTGTATGTTGTAAGTCAAAAGAATGAGTATCAGAATGGTATCCGTGTCTGGAGCATCTCTGAGCTGGGGATCTGAATAAGCAATAGAATAGCATCCGTGTCTGGAGCATCTCTAAGCTGTTTTCTGAACTTTGAATCTGAATAAGCAATAGAATTACATCCGTATCTGGAGAGTCTCTAAGCTGTTTTTTGAGTTCTGTATCTGAATAAGCAATAGAATTGCATCCGTGTCTGGAGCGTCTCTAAGCTGTTTTCTGAATTTTGAATCTGAATAAGCAATAGAATTGCATCTGTGTCTATAGCGTCTCTAAGCTGTTTTCATGAGCTTTGAATCTGAATAAGCAATAGAATTTCATCCGTGTCTGGAGCGTCTATAAGCTGTTTTCTGATTATATATTGGTAGCTTGTTAATCTTATCCTGAAAAGGGTAAAATGTTAGCTGAAACACAAAGTTATGTTGCATGAAATGTATGATGCAATATATGGTAGCATTCATCAATGTTTATGATTTATGAATGTAATGTATACGCATGTAAGCTGATTAGCTGTCTTGTTGAGGAAAATAAATCCTTGATAGCTGGAGATAATAAAATCTTTGACTGCTGCCAGGGAAAATAAATTCTTGACCGCTGCTGGAGATTCAAAATCTTTGATTGTTGAGGATGAGACATCCTTGGACCACTGTTGGGGATAGAAGAATCCCTGGCAACTCGCGGGGATTATCAAAAAATTTTGACAACTTCTATGGGGATGTGAGAATCCTTCACGACTTTCCTGGGGATATAGAGATCCTTCAAGTCTTTGGAGTATGATAAATATTCTGTTGTGAGAATAAATGCCAAGTGTTGTTTGAGAAACCTGCTTGGAATCTCAAGAACTTTGATGACTATGGCTGGAGATTACACAAAGGGAATCCTTACTCGGCTGGGGAATAGGGAAAACTCTGGCGATCTTTACCGGGGATCAAACAAAGGAAAACCTTGATCTACTGGAGAATAAGGAAGGCTCTGATGGCTTCTGCAGGGAAATAAGAATGATAATCTTTAATCTGCTAAGGAAATTAAAAATTCTGACAAATTCATGTTGAGAGTAAAGAAGGATCTGGAAACTTCACTGGGGAATCAAGATAAAGAATCTTCAATCTTTTGGGGAGTGAAAAAAACTCTGCGGGGAGTAGCTATACTACAGGAGAGTAAGCTATCCTGCTGGAGGGTAAGTTCAAGACTCTGGGGGAAAAGCTTATTCCTGTTTGGAAAAATTTCAGGAGTTTGGGTTGTATGCCAATCTACTGGGGAATTATCCTCGGTTGGGGATAAAACAAAAGTTAATTGTTATCTGATTGGCTCTCAGACTTTAAGACAACTTGCTGGGGGAATCTAGAGAAACTGAATGGTTTCCGCTGTAGATTGATAGTCTTAGCTCCGCTGGGGATCTTAATGACATGCTGATTTGATTGTGTATGGAAATTTGACTCCGTTGGGGAAGAAAGTTTCATCTTCGCTGAGGGTTGGTAGTTCAAATTTTTGCTCCGCTGGGGACTGGGAGTTTGAAAACTTAACTCTGATGGGGATTTTGAAATTTAACTCCACTGGGGATATGTATTTCAAGGTTTTAGCTCCGCTGAGGGATCTTAATGATGTACTTCAAAGGATTTCTCCTGGAATAGCCTAAAGACGTCTTCTTATACTTTCAACCTATCAGTAATTATTCTTTCCCATTTCGTTTATTTGTAAACATGTGATTATATTCAAATGCATATGCTCATTAAATAAATCATTGGACGTTTTCAAATAAAACACAAGTGTAAAAAGAAAGAAAAGGCAAATAGTTTTCTGCACTTTGAAGTATCATTGTATTAACTTTGTGTAAGTATTTTGTACAAAGGAGACAGACATCCTAGTAAGAGAATGTTGTCATAAAAATGAGAAAAATTAATACAAAGAAAGATGATATGTGTAAAAAATTCCATGGGGTTCCCATTCTGCTATAGCCTTCGTAACTCTGAATATTTTGTCCATTCGTTGCTTCGTCCGAAGATGATTGAGTTAATCAGAAGCCCAGAGCTTGTCTGTGAAGAGATTATCCTTAAAGTGATCCGACGAGACATAGTCATACGCTTTAATTCCCTAACTTTTGCCTGGACCACCCTTTCGGGTTTTCAATCCACCGGGAAACCCTTTTTTTCCCAAGTCGCCCTTTCGGGTTTTCAACTTGCCGGGTGTACAGATTTTTTTTTGTTTATCCCTAATTTTTGCATGAACCACCCTTTCGGGTTTTCGATTCAACGGGATGCCCATTTTTGCCCAAGTTGCCTTTTCAGGTTTTCAACTTGTCGGGTCGTTTATGTGTAGTATCTTTTGACTATGTCTGCGTTCGCAGGGTGCGGCAGGTCATCGTCGTCCATGGTGGTTAATATCATTGCCCCACCAGAAAAAATGTTTTTGATCATAAATGGTCCTTCGTAAGTAGGAGTTCATTTGCCCCTGGGATCACTTTGCGGCAAGATGATCTGCTTGATTACAAGATCCCCGACTTGATATACCTGGCGTCTGACTTTCTTGTTGAATGCCTTGATTATCCGCTTTTGATACGTCTGACCATGGCAAACAGCAGTAAGTCACTTTTCGTCAATCAAGTTAAGTTGATCAAGTCGGGTCTGAATCCAATCGTTTTCACTAAAACCAGCATCCTTCATGATTCTCAAGGAGGGAATCTGAACCTCGATAGGCAGAACGGCCTCCATGCCATATACCAAAGAAAAGGGGGTTGCCCCAGTTGAAGTACGCGCCGTGGTACGGCACCCGTGCAGAGCAAACGGTAACATCTCATGCCAGTCCTTGTAGGTGACTGTCATCTTTTGTATGATCTTCTTGATATTTTTGTTTACACCTTCGACAACACCGTTCATCTTTGGCCGATAGGGAGATGAATTGTGATGTTGAATTTGGAACTGCTCACACAAGGCGGTGCTCATATAGTTGCTCAGGTTTGTATCGTTGTCAGTGATGATCCTATCGGGGATACCGTACCGGCAAATGAGGTTCTGCTTGATGAAGCGGGCAACCACATTCTTTGTAACGGGGGCGAAGGAAGTTGCTTCGACCCACTTGGTAAAGTAATCAATGGTCACCAGAATAAAACGGTGTCCATTGGATGCTGTAGGCTTGATCTCTCCAATCATGTTGATTCCCCACATTGCGAATGGCCAAGGAGTTGTTAGGACATTGAGAGGAACTGGAGGTATGTGTACCTTGTCCGCATAGATTTGAAATTTGTGACAAGTACGATAATGTTGATGACAATCAGCTTCCATGGTAGACAAGTAATAACCTACCCGTAGAATCTTCTTAGCCATCGTATGACCCTTGAATGGGTGCCAAAGGTACCATTATGTAGTTTAGCCATGATCTGCTCAGCTTCAACCTTGTCAACACAACGGAGCAGAATTCAATCATGATTGCGCTTGTATAGGATACCATTTCTCAGGAAGAACTTAGCTGAGAATCTCCTTAAGAACTTTTTGTCATTGACCGAAGCTCCTTCAGGGTATTCTTGCGCCTCGAGATACCTTTTGACTTCGTGAAACCAAGGTCGGTCCACTACTTCTTCGGTATTAATCTCGTGACAATGTGCAGGTTCATCCATTCGCTCAATGGTGATTTCGGGAGCCTCATTTTCCCAGTTAAGTTTAAACATGGATGACATTGTAGCTAGAGCATCTGCTAGCTGATTTTCTTCTCGCGGGAAGTGCTCGAAGGTAATCTTCTCGAAATGAGGTAGTAATGTCAAGACATGTTCTTTGTAAGGGATGAGGTTAGGATGCTTAGTGTCCCACTCTCCTTTGATTTGACTGATAACCAAAGCTAAGTCCCCAAACACAATCAAAGATTTGATTCCCAAGTCAATAGCGGCCTTGAGACCAAAGATACAAGCTTCATATTCGGCCATATTGTTGGTGCAGTTGAAGCAGAGTCTAGCAGTGAAAGGTGTATGGCAACCTTGTGGAGAGATGAGCACAGCACCGATACCGTTGCCAAGTGCGTTGGAGGAACCATCAAAGTACAGGGTCCATCGGGATCCTTGTTCAGGTCCGTCATACGGTCTGAGATCTTCAATGTTGTCCAAAGTCATAATGTCCTCGTCGGGGAAGTCAAACTTCATGGACTGGTAATCTTCGACAGCTTGATGAGCCATATGGTCAGCTAGCACACTCCCCTTTATAGCTTTTTGGGTCGTGTACTGTATATCGTATTCCATCAAGATCATCTTCCATCTAGCTATTCTTCTAGATAAAGCAGGCTTTTCAAAGATGTACTTGATTGGATCCATCTTAGATATCAGTAGAGTGGTATGTGTAAACATATACTGCCTTAGCCGGCGAGCAGCCCATACCAAAGTGCAGCAAGTTTTCTCGAGCAGTAAGTATCGGGTCTCACAGTCGGTAAACTTTTTGCTAAGGTAATAAATGACATGCTCTTTTCGGCCAGACTCGTCATGTTGGCACAGTACGCACCCCATTGAATTATCTAAAACAGTCAGATACATGATTAGCGGTCTTCCTTCGATGGGAGGCATCAGGATAGGAGGTTCTAGCAAATACTCCTTGATTTTATCGAAAGCAACTTAACAGTCATCTTTCCATTTAACCACCTGATCTTTCTTCAACAGCTTGAAGATTGGCTCACAGGTAGATTTAAGGTGAGAAATGAACCTTGCAATGTAGTTTAGGCATCCCAAGAAACCTCTGACCTCCTTCTCAGTGCGAGGGGCAGGAATTTCTTGTATGGCTTTGACTTTGGCAGGATCAACCTCGATGCCTTTGTTGCTGACAATGAAACCCAAGAGTTTACCGGACCTGACTCCGAAAGTGCACTTGCTAGGGTTCAGTCTGAGCTTGTACTCCTTCAACCTGACAAATAGCTTTTGCAAATGGTCGAGGTGTTCTTCTTCTGTTTGTGAACGGGCTATCATGTCGTCTACATAGACTTCAATTTCATGATGTATCATGTCATGAAACAAAGCTACCATGGCGCGCTGATAGGTTGCCCCGGCATTCTTCAGTCCGAATGGCATCACTTTATAGCAGAAGGTACCCCACTGTGTAACAAAAGTAGTTTTCTCCATGTCTTCAGGGGCCATTTTGATCTGGTTGTACCCTGAAAATCCATCCATGAAAGAAAATACCTTGTGCTGAGCTGTATTGTCAACCAAGATGTCAATGTGCGGTAGTGGAAAGTCATCTTTAGGGCTAGCCCTGTTTAAGTCTCTGTAATCCATGCACATTCTCACTTTTCCATCCTTCTTAGGCACGGGCACAATGTTAGCAACCCATTATGGATAGGAAGTAACAGCAAGAAAGCCAGCATTGAACTGCTTCATCACTTCGACTTTGATCTTTTCAGACATATCGAGCCTCATTCGGTGGACTTTCTGTTTGATTGGTGGACAGTCTTCTCTTATAGGGAGACGGTGAACCACAATATTTGTATCGAGTCCCGGCATGTCTTCACATGACCAGGCAAAGATCTCAACATATTCATTCAACAGCTGAACTAAGCGTTCTTTGAAACTTGGCTCTAGGTTGGCACCCACTCTGACTTCTTTTCTGTCTTCATCAGTACCCAAGTTGATTGTCTCTAACAGCTTCTCGTGAGGTAGAATAGCCCTTTCTTCCTGTGGTAGCAGTCTAGCAAACTCTCCTGGCACTTCACAGTCTTCATCACCTTCGTATTCGGCATGGTAGACCAGATCTTCAGAGTCACTGAAGGCCATAGCAGAATTGTTACCCATGGAATCTGGAATGGAAGGGTACCTGCATTTGTGGGTGTGGGTGTGTGTAAGGGATATCCACCTTTAAACAAATAAAATGTAAAAAGAAAGAAAATGAACACAAAATTTTATATGTGAAAACGTCCATGATTCATTAAAAATGGCATATGAAGATGATAAATCAAACCCTTACAAATGGACATATATGCCTCGAGTAAGGCATAAGGCAAAAAGTGTATGAATTGTTTAAGAATTATTACAGACCAACAGGAATGTTTGAAAGATAAATTACTGATTGATGAAAGTAATGGGAATAAAGTCCTTTGCCTCCCAATTGTTCAGCCCTCCGTCAACAGTTGGAAAGATCCAGTCTTCAAAGTTGCTCTCCTCTTCACCATCCTCTAAAGCATTGACTCCATGATGGGTGATCTTCAACGGTGGCCCTCCATCCCGGGAGCGGCGTACAGCCTTTTGAGCAGAAGCAGTGAAACCCAAGCCGAATTTATCAGATTTGAAAGGAAAGTCTGGTAGTTGACCCCATATTGTGCTTCCTCCTTCTTTAATCACAACCTTCGCATCTTTGAGGGATGACATCCGGGACACAGGTTTGGTAATGATGGGTACAGAAGTCATTGTCTTGGCTGCTACAACTTCAGGAGAAACCTCTTCAAAGTGTTGGAAAGGGGTCTCGATGAATTCACCATCCAATTCAACATAGCAGAATGAATTTAGATGGCTTATCATATACTCCTCTTCGCCATGAACTGTTATAATTTTCCCCTGGACAGGGTACTTGAGTATTTGGTGCAAAGAAGAAGTGACGACCCCAGCATTGTGGATCCAGGGCCTTCCCAACAAGCAAGAATAGGAGGGAAGGATGTCCATCACATAAAATGTGGAGTTGAAAGTTTCCGTTCCCACTTTAATCGGGATGTCCACCTCCCCGTGGACCATCCTTTTAGAACCATCAAAGGCTCTGACAATGATATTGCTGGGCTTTAGGGTCAAACCTTCACAGTCCAATCTGTCTAATGCTTTCTTCGGTAAGACATTTAAAGACGACCCAGTATCAACCAGAACGTGAGCTAGAGTAGTCCCTCTGCATTCCACCAAGACATGTAGAGCGTCATTATGCTTTCTCCCCTTAGATGTTAAATCGGCATTGGAGAAGCCAAGACCATTGTCTGCTTTTAGGCTAGCTACACACTCTTGGAACTGGTCCGCGGAGGTTTCCTGAGGTACGTGGGCCGTCTTCAAGAATCTGATCAAAGCTTTGGCATGAGCTTCGGAACAGAGCAACAGGGCCAGCATACAGATTTTTGAGGGGGTTTGCCCCAGTTGCTCCACAACATTATAATCGCTTTTCTTAATTATTTTCAAAATCTCCTCCATTTCTTTTTGGGTGGTCTCAGGGATGACCAAAGGCTGAGCCCTCGTCCCGACGGGCGTTTCTTGGATCCCCTTCCCTTTATCAGCAGCAATAGCAAAGGGTACAACCACAGGAGTCACAATTTCCTCAATAATTGGAGTTCTCACAGATATGTTGACCGGTACAGGAGTAACCTTAGGAGCATTTGAGGGTACGAAGACTTCCCTTGAAGGAGCAATCTCCGGAGAGAAAATTCTTCCGCTGCGAGTGATTTTACTCGTCCCGGCAATATTTCCAACGTCAGAAGTCTCTTCATTAGAACTTTCTTCAACTGATTCAATATGTTTAATACCGTGGTAGAAGATCTCTCCCCCATAGTTCCACGGTATTGATTTTTTGGACTTGTATGGGATAGGCCCCGGCATGGTTATCTTCAGAGGTACAATCTTTGGATCGGATGTAATCTTAACAGGTCTTTTGGAGACCTTGGAAAGATTGGCGGATATGGTGATTATAGCAACATCATTAACAAGAGTCAGAGTAACAGGAGTCTTTTCAAAAAGGATTTCTTGATTATCCATTAGGCGTTGGATTCCTAACTTCAACAACAGACAGTCGGTTGGTAAGGATGAACAAAGGCAAAAATCTTTTTCACATCCTGGGAAAATCCCAGCCTTTAACAAATTTAGCTTGATTATCGGTAACGGAGTCATCAAATCATCAACAGTAGTAACAAAAAGATCTTCTTCAATAGCATGGGCATTGTGGCCATTCTTTGGCATTGGAGCAGAGATCACATTCGGCTTTTCAGGGGCGTCGAATTCCACTTCTTTAGCGTCTATTAAATCCTGAATCTTATTCCTGAGGGCCTAACAATTATTGGTGTCGTGCCCCAGGCTGTCCAAATGATAAGCACACTTGGCATTGGGATGGTAATGTGGAGAAGTAGTGTTAGGGTTTTTAGGGGCCTCCCTCAAACTGGCAAGATTTAACTTCAAGAGATGGGTAGAACCTGAGCGGGAGTCATATTTATCCGGGTGTATTGCCAAGCAGGCCTTTCCACCCTTTGCTGGTTGGTTCTAGGTTGATTATTTCTGGGCTGATCAGCTGCAGACTTCTGAATCATTACGGAAGCAGATGCATCCTTTTGAATTTTACCGCTCTTGATTCCGGCTTCAACTCTTTCACCAGTTAGAATCAACTCCGTGAACCATGCAGACGAACTTCCTATCAGGTGATTGAAGAAAGGACCTGATAGAGTCCCCAAGAACATATCTACAAGCTCTCTCTCAAATAGAGGTGGCTGTACTCGTCCCGCCAAGTCTCTCCATTTCTGGGCATACTCCTTAAAGCCTTCATTGGAGACCATACCCATACTCTACAATTGAGTACGAGTAGGTGTTAAGTCCGCATTATATTGATATTGTCTATAGAAGGCAGCAGCCAAATCCTCCCAATTTTGCACATCAAAACTCTCTAGCTGGTAGAACCAATCCAACTGTGTCCCCGAGAGACTGTCCTGAAAAAAGTGGACCCACAGGTCCTTGTCAGAAGAATGAGGTTGAATTTTTCTGACGTAAGACCGTAAGTGCATCTTTGGGCAAGACACCCCATCGTACTTAGAAAAATGAGGCACTTTAAACTTGGGGATAATGACAATCCCAGAAACCAAACCTAACTCTTTGAAATCCAGCCCAGGCACCCTCTACACCTCCATAGCTGCTAGACGTTCTTCCAGATTCTTGTATTTGTCGTCTGCAGGAGGATACTGTTGTTCAGAATAGTCTTCATCCTCTTCTTCTTCTTCTTCCTCAGACTCAGATGGCACTGCAGCTCCCTTTCCTTTTCCTACCCCTTCATCAGATGTTGAGGGGAAGTCCATGACCCTTCTAGTTTGACCTTCAAATCTTCTATCCAAAGTAGCCACACCAACTCTTTTCTTTTTCTTTTTCTCCTTTTCCTTCTCCAACAGAGCTTTAAGATCCTTCTGACCCTTTGCCAAGGTCATGAGTAGTTGTTGGAACTGTGAATTCTACGTTTGTAAATCTTTGACCGTCTACTCTATATCCATCTTGCTGAAATAAACAGCAGAGAGATAAGGAAACCTGGTGTGAAGACCTGTTTATGCATATGATGAATGATATGTATTCATGTAATGCGTTCAAGGATTCAGAAATTCAAATTTGTTTTAAATAAAAAGAACACACGTCATATTAATAAGATAGAATTTGTTAGTACATAAATGCCCCATGGGCAGAATAATACAAAATTCTAATATAAAAAGACATTGCGCATCCTCTTTAGTGAGATGTAGGTGTTGAGAGTTTGCTCTTCGTGGAGTCGACGAGTAAGTTCCAAAACCTTCTTCTCACTGGCGTAGAATTGGGCTTCAAAAGTATTGCATTCTCCTTTGAGCTGTATCCAACTCCTTTGTAAATCTTCTAGTGATGTCGGCATGTCAGGATGTAGGAGGGTGTATGGAACCTCTCCTTCCATGACAAGCTCTTTGATCACAGGGAGAATGTAGGGGTAAGGCATCATAAGACTTTGGGCGCGGGTTCGTACCCACTTGAGGTAAGGCTCAAGGGGGATGGAATTCTTGTGTCCCAAGGTCTTACTGTCCACCTTGTTGGGCATCCTCCAAGCTCGGATAAACCTTTGTCGAAGTCCTTGAATGTCATTGTCGAAGTCAAAAACCAAGTCTGGAATCAGCATGTCTTGTGGGCCATCCCTTCGGGCATACCCAAACTGTCTCAGAGCTAAGCAGGGGTTGTAGGTAATGCCTCCCCTAATGCCAAGTAGTAGGACATTAGGGAATTCCCCACAACAATCAATGATGATGACATTTTCTCTGGACCGAGAACACCAATGAACATTTGAATATGTAAGAGTCACCAATCGTTGTGACCACCTCAAGCCTTGCTCATTCTTCAAGACTGACTGGGGAAGGTAAGAAATAAACCACCTTTCTAGAAGAGGGGTACAGCACATGAGAACACCTCTTTTTCTCATTGTTCGTGTGTGAAATGAGTAGAGGATGTCCCCAAGTAATGTAGACACAGAATTCCGAGATATGAAAATCTTGACAGCATTCACATCTATAAGTTGATCAGGGTTTGGGAACAATACCAACCCATAGATGAGAAGAGCCACAATCTCCTCAAAAGCTTATAGGTCTAGAGAATTCCAACATTCTTGAGCTTTCTCAAACAGAAACTTTGCCAAGAAACCCTTGACACCACTTCTGGTTTCCCAATGACCTATGATATCAGATGGTCGCAAGTGTAGGGCTTGAGAAACATCTTCAGGCTTTGGATCTCTTTCTGTACCGTTGTAAGGTAGTTGATGGAGAACAGGAATCCTCAGGAGTTGAGAAAATTCCTCCAAAGTAGGCACTAACTGGTAATCAGGAAATGTGAAGCAGTGGTGTAGGGAGTCAAAGAATTGGAAGAGAACTTTCACCATGTCTTCCTCTATGCTGGAATTGACCAAGTTGAGAAGTCTTTCATGTCTTTCAGTGAATGAAGAATACTCTGGAATCTTGGAAGCAAACTCCTTGAGTTGGGGAGGGATTCTCACAAGGTTGACCTGAATAGTTTTCCTGTAGAGTGATTCCATTACCTACAAAATAGGAACAAAGATGAAGATCCAAATCCTTGAAATGGTTAGTGGATGCATATGATGCTTCATGATGCTCATGATGTATGCACAAGTATATGTACAAACAAATCACACAAGTTCCTAGTTTCAGGCTTGCATGGGGTTTCATAGGTAAGTACCCTCTTGAAGTTAGTTGGCTCAACCTGTCCTATAAATAGTAACCGGGTTCTAAGGAGCTCAATATCACTGGATTATTTTATGTGTTCATTGTTTCAGTTTAGCCACTTTACTGGCGATCGAAATATTCCAAGAAAACAACCCTCAATGAGTGTAGTATCGAGTATCTACCAACTTCGAACTACACCAAAGCAGGTCATCTCACTACCCCTAATGAGGCCAAGATGGTCAAGTAAAGGTTCTAAAAGTCCATTAGTGCTTCATGACATTACTCAGCGGCCCCGTATTCTCTTTGATTGACTCAAAGGTTACCGATACCCACAAATATGTCGCACTAATATAGCTATTGCTTTAACCATGTCGGTATACCCCACACATTTTCCACAATGTATTGCTATTTACCTATGAATTTTTCCCAAATCCGGGTAGAGGATTCAAACCCAAACAATAGAACCAAATGTAAAGCAATCAAAGCAAACAAGGTAAGCATGTAAAGGTGATCTAAACCCTAAGGTAGCCCCACTTTTAGCTTTTCCCCAGCAGAGTCGCCAGTTCTGTGATACGGTGGGAGAACTGACTTGAGGTTTTGTGTTTGTGTTCGCAAATGTTTCGGTTTAAGAAGAGTCGCCACCGACTTTTTATTTTATCTAAAGGAAAGGTCAAAAAGCACAGGAAAGAACTTTGAGATGTTTTCTTGGGTTCGGGGGGTAGATTATGAAAAGGGAAGGTGCTAGCACCCTTCTCATCCATGGTTTTCCATGGGCTCTTAGTTACTTGTTTAGATCACTTGCTTTTGCTTTTCAATTGTTTGAAATGGTGCTTTGTGTGTGGTTTTGAAAATATTTTGAAAATAGGCCTTTGTCTAGGCATCCTTTGTAACAATTCTTGTTTGAATGTTTTACAAAGGTGTTTGTCTTTCGAAAAATGTTTCAATGTTTGAAAGTTTATTTTGGGAAATTGTTTTGAAATGTGTGTTTTAAAATTAGCAAGGATGTTTGCAAATGATCAAGTAACTAGGAGTTGTCTACCCTAACTCAAAGATCTTTCCCACACATTTTTAACCCTTTGACATTGTTGTTTTACCATTGTATTTGGTAAACAACCTTGGGTTTGGATGTTAAACGGGACGGGAGTGGGTCATCGTATGGCCATGATAACAATGTTATCAAGTATCTTAGCAAATTTTTTGAGGGACTAGATCATTTTTGTATAGGCAACCAAGATAGCATCATCGAGGGACTATGATCTTTTTGTTTTGTTTTTGTTTTGCCAAGATACCTAGCATGTATACCATGGCCATTTTTAAGGCAACAAGTGGATGATACCCTAGGGGTGCTAGTGTGCATTGTGTTGTTAATTTCATGCATTATTGTCTTGTATTTAGTCAAGCTATTTGTTTGATTTTGGATTCTTGCATACAAATCCTAATCTTTCTATCATGGCATATTTAAAAGCAATAAAAGCGTAAAAGTAAATCTACGACTATTACAACATGATTATGGGGAGGGGATACAAGTTTGAATAGGGGGATATTTGCAAGAAAATAAAAACCCTAATTCAACTATTACAACCAAATTGAATTCATTTGCACAAATAATAAATTGACAATATTTAAATATGCAATTAAATAAGAATATGCAAAAATGTTTTTTTATTTTATTTTATGTATGTAAAATAAATTATTTAATGTCCTAAAAAAAATAAGAAAATAAATGATTATTTTTATTAAGGGTGGAAACCCTAGTTTTTGTTTTTAAGAAAATATATATATATTATATTATTTATTCATTTATGTACAAAGAAAATAAATAAATATATTCACAAAAATATTGAAAAAATAAAATATGTGAGAAAAATATTATTTAAGTGTATAAATAATAAAAAATAAAAATATATAATATTTTTATAATATTTACAAGTTTTTATTTAAGATAAAAGTATATTATTATAGTAATTATTTCTATGTCTAAAAAATAATAAAAAATAATAAAATAAAATGTGAAAATTTATGAAAATATTTTTGGTGATTTTTAATATTTAAAAAAATAAATAAAAGTCAGAAAATACAAAAAGAAATGAAAAATATGGAAAAAAATGAAATGGGCCAAGTGGGTGAAAACAACAAACTAAGGGGTGCAAATAACAAGAACAAACAAGCCCAGCCTTAAGTCCAGCTTCATCCCTGTCCTTGAGACTGAAACACGCGCGCCATAGTTCAAATCTCTATCTCTTGCATTTGTGCTTAAAAACAAAAACTTGCAACATGAAAGTTATAGAGCATGATCACACGATTCTAACCATGTAAAAAACTTAATCTAACTCTCAAAGACCAGAGAGAATTTCTCTGGCCCTAATTTCTAACCTAGTTTTTTCAGGAAGTTCATCATTCAAATTCTCCCAGCTCAGTTAACTTAAATGAATTCTATGCATATGTATAGCTCAAGGGTAATGAGGACTACAATTTTTATTCACAAACCTAAGCCTAATGATTCCTAAATAGAGAGATAGAAGTTTGAACTTTACCTGTTTCAGTCAAGCTCGAGTATGGCAATCTAGGGGTTGTGAGTGAGGCCTGAGATGCTTGTGAGCTTGCTTTAAGTTCCTTTGAGCTTTCCCAATGCCTAGCTAGCTTTGAACTTGCCTGATTATGCTTGTAGAAGTCAATCTGCAAAGTCAGAATTCAAAAATGGTGAAGTGTGTAAATGGAGTTACAGTGACTTGGGAATGGTTGGGATAGTTTAGTTAGGTTGTATAGAGTGTGTTGGAACTGGTTGCAAGCAAAACGCACGAGTGGGTTGTGATTTGAAATCAAAATACAGAACCTGCCCTATTTTGCAAGAAAATGTGATTTTTGTGTACAAGGGTGTTTTGGAAGGTTTGAGGACTTGCTAGCTCGTGTTTATGGCTTAGTGTGATATGTAAAACTTGTTTGAAATGTTTACAAAGCTTGGTTATATCAGATTGCAAATTTGTGGTGATTTTGCAAGTTGACTTGCTTTTGAAGAAAAGGTGAGAAGTGACCAAGGCCAGGCCTGTACATGCTAGCTCCAAGCATGCACATAGTTGGTGTACTTTCTCTGATATTTGTCGATGTTGTTTTCTGCAAAAGACTTGGTGCAATGCTCAAGAGAAATAAAATTGCAAAAGTTGTGCTTTATGTAAATGGCATTGTTCCCTTTTTGCCAAAAATGGATTAATCCTTTGTGTAATCTTCTAAAGCTCAAAACAATGCCTCTAACCATTGTGTTTGCATTTAATTTATGAGTGTGGAAGGGTTTAAGGACCTGTAAACAAGCACAAGCAAGTTTGGACAGAATTTGCAACTTGTAGCAACATGAAAAATGCCATGGACCAAAGTGATATTTTTCCAAATTCAAACCTTCGATTCTCCATAACCACAAATGATTTTGGAGAGTTCTTTGACATTTTGGAAAGCTTGTAACATGCTATACAATCCATCTTTGAAATGAATTTTGAGATTCCACTTGGAACTATGTGAAAAATTTCCATGAAGATAGGTCAAAATCCTGCCTAAACTAGGGCAAAATTTCACTAAATTAAAAGTTTCATGGACCCTTGTTCATAAAATCATAACTTGATATCCAAGCTTCTTTTGGGAAAACTTTGTGAATAAAAGTTGTAGATTTTGTGGAGGACTACAACTTTCATGTTAGAAGTTTTGTTTGAATCCAATTGCATCATGGTGAAAAAGTTGGGAAAAGTTGGGGAAAAATAAGAAATTTTCATAACTTAGAAAATTTCTAAGTTATGAAAATTTTCCATTTTAAACCCTAATTTTCAAAATTAGGTTTCTTGGTGAATAATTTTCATGTTTTGACACATCTTGATAAAAAATGACCCTTGGCACTTGATTTTGACCAAAAATTCAGTTTGACTTTTCAGTGTACAATTAATTTTTGATCAGTTGACTGGAAAATTCATTTGTCAATCCAATGCATTTGAGATCTTTTGAACCTTGTGATTAGGTCAAGATGATACCATTGAGTCCTTGAATCCATGCTTGAACCCAATTTTCCATTGGCTAGGTTAAAAATCATAAGTTGTCCCTCTGCAGTCAAAACCCTAAAAATGACCATTTTGCCCTTTTGATGATCTGATCAAATTTCTTAAAGAGTTGTGGTCCAAACTTGATCAAATGGTTCATATGAGTCCATAATGTTGTTGTAGATAAAAAATTATGAGGTTTGTCTGTAAATTGGCCACAGTTGACTTTTTCCCCAATACAACTGATTTTTAGGTCAACTGTCCAATTGATTGGGCAAAAATTTGATTCAAGGCTTGAAACTTGGTATGAGAAATCTTATAAGTCCAACATGAAGTATGAAAGTCACATTGAGCATTGGAAGTCCAAAAATCCCTGTGCAAACTCAAACCCTAATTTCAGGTCATCAGTGCAAGGAGATGTCTTGAACTGAGCAAACTCTAATTTGGTCTGGAGTCCAAAGAGTCTTGTGAGGAGAATCTTGATAAAATGAGAGAGAAAATTTTGGGGTACAACAGGTACCTAAGGACAAAATTGTCTATGTTGCTGATGTCTTTAACAGCAAAAATTGAAATACCAATCTTGGTACCTGGACTCTGGATGCTCTCAACACATGAAGGGAAAAAAGCATATGTTCCAAAGCCTCGAGCTTAAATCTGGAGGCTACGTAGGTTTCAGAGGTAATCAGAAAGGAAAGATTACTGGCTATGGAACTATTGGTAACGGTACACTTCCTTCAATAACTAATGTTCTGTTAGTAGATGGGTTAATGCATAACCTGTTATCCATAAGTCAATTAAGTGATAACGGTTATGATATAATCTTTAATCAAAAGTCCTGTAAAGCAGTTAGTCAGAAAGATGGATCTCTCTTATTTAATGGAAAGAGAAAGAACAACATCTACAAAACAAAACTTTCTGAACTAAAAAGTCAGAATGTAAAATGCCTATTGTCTGTTAACGATGAGAAATGGGTCTGGCACAGAAGATTGGGGCATGTTAGTATAAGAAGAATATCTCATATTAACAAACTCAATCTGGTCAGAGGACTTCCTAACCTAAAGTTCATCTCAGATGCTCTGTGTGAAGCATGTCAAAAAGGAAAGTTTGCAAAACCTTCTTTCAAAATAAATAAAAATGTTGTTTCTACCTCTAGACCATTAGAACTTCTGCATATAGATCTATTTGGACCAGTGAAAACTGCATCCATTAGTGGTAAGAAGTACGGATTAGTGATCGTAGATGACTATAGCATATGGACATGGGTAAAGTTCTTAAGACACAAGGACAAATCACATTTTGTGTTTTTTGCTTTCTGTAACCAAGTCCAAAATGAAAAAGATCTTAGAATTGTTAAAGTCATAAGTGATCGTGGTGGGGAATTTGAAAACAAAAAATTTGAATTATTTTTTAATGAGAATGGAATCTATCATGATTTCTCTTGTCCTAGAACTCCTCAACAAAACGGATTTGTAGAATGAAAGAATAGAACTTTACAAGAAATGGCCAAAACCATGATCAACGAGACTAACATTGCTAAGAACTTCTGGGAAGAAGCAATTAAAAAAGCATGTTATATTCATAATAGAATCTCCATAAGACATATTCTGGATAAGACTCCATATGAACTGTGAAAGAACAAAAAGCCCAACATTTCTTATTTTCATCCATTCGGATGTACTTGTTTTATCCTAAACAGTAAAGAACATCTGAACAAGTTTGACTCTAAAGCACAAAAGTGTTTCATGTTAGGATACTCTGAATGCTCAAAAGGTTATAGAGTATATAACATAGAAGCACAAATTTTGGAAGAGTCCATTAGTGTCAGATTTGATGATAAGCTTTGATCTCAAAAGTCAAAGCAGGGTAAAATATTTGCAGATATAGAAGTTCAATTTACAGGTACTGAAGACACTGCATCTGAAGTTCCTCACAAAGAATCACAGTCAAATCCAGAAGAAGATGTCACAAACATTACAGGAACATCTGAAGAGCCCATCTAAAAAAGACAATCCAAAAGCAGTTTAGCTCATCCGGAAAACAAAATTCTAGGAAAGAAAGAGGACTCAATCAGAATAAGATTTACATTCAGAAATTCTGAAGAATCTCTCATGGGATTAGTATCTCTGATTGAGCCAACTTCCACTGACGAAACCATTCTGGACAATGATTGGATACTTGCAATGCAAGAAGAATTAAATCAGTTCACCAGAAATTATTTGTGGGATCTAGTTCCTAAACCAAAAGCTTTTAACATCATTGGAACCAAATGGGTCTTTAAAAACAAACTAAATGAACAAGGAGAAGTCGTCAGAAATAAAGCACGACTGGTGGCACAAGGTTATACTCAGCAAGAAGGGATAGATTATATAGAAACCTTTGCCCCAGTCGCCAGGTTAGAATCTATCAGACTTTTAATTTCTTTTGCAGTAAATAATGGCATCACTCTTTATCAGATGGATGTTAAAAGGGTGTTTTTAAATGGTTACATTGATGAAGAAGTTTATGTGCACCAACCCCCTAGTTTTGAAAATTCAAAACATCCAGATTATGTCTATAAACTTAAGAAATCACTATATGGTCTGAAACAAGCTCCCAGAGATTGGTATGAAAGGCTAAGTAATTTTCTGTTAGAAAATGATTTTACCAGAGGGGAGGTGGAGACTACTCTATTATGTAAAATATTTAAAAATGACATTCTGGTTTGTCAAATTTACGTAGATGATATTATTTTTGGATCTACTAAATCCTCTTTGGGAAGAGAATTTGCTAAGTCTATGATGGCAGAGTTTGAAGTGAACTTGATGGGAGAACTCAAGTTCCTTCTGGGTATCCAAATCAATCAAACTCCATAAGGAACCTATATACATCAAAGCAAGTATGTCAAAGAACTTCTGAAGAAATTTGACTTGTCAGAATGTAAGCCAGCCAAAACTCATATGCATCCCACATGCATTCTGGAAAAGGAAGAGGTAAGTAAAAAGGTCGAACAAAAGCTTTATAGAGGTATGATTGGTTCTCTCTTATATTTAACAGCTTCAAGACCTGATATTCTGTATAGTGTCTGTCTGTGTGCTAGATTCCAATCAGATCCTAGAGAATCTTTGTGATACGGTGGCCAGAACCGGGACTGTTTTTTAGGAATGCTGGTTTGCATTTTGCATTTGTGTTCGCAAAATGTCGCGGTAAGCAAGAGTCGCCACCGACTTTTATTTTATCCAACAAGGAAAGGAAAAAAGCACAGAAAAATTCCTTTTTCAAGATATTTTTTAGTACGGGGGGTAGATTATAGAAAGGGAAGGTATTAGCACCCTTTCTATCCGTAGTTATCTACGGGCTCTTAGGTACTTTCTCATCATTTTCAAAATTGCTTGTGTGTGTTTGATTTGGAAAAAAAATTGTTCGACTTCGATTTAACCCTTGTTTCTGTCTTCAAGAGTGTTACGAAGTGGTTTTTGAAAACTTTGTTTGAAAATAATGTAAGTGTGAAAAGTTTGTTTGTTTTGAGCAAGTACTTAAGAACTAATCTACCTATTCGAAAAAAAGAATTGTTTTATGCTCGTTTCCTTTAGACAGCACTATCCCACTATTAGTGAGTAGGTAGCACCTTCGTTGGAGTTTGAGGGTCAATTCGAAAGGGACGTACGGTCACTAAAGCAATGTTAGGACGTCTTAGTAGTAACCCTAATGTCTTAGATCAATTATTCGAGGCAACAATATCCGAGGCAACCATTCTGAGGCAAATATTATCTTTGAGCCAAAAGGACGACCACTAAAGTACCCTATACTCAATGACCGTTTACCGAAGGCAACCGAAGTGGGAGTGTACCCTAGGAGTGCGCATGTGCGAGTGATTCAATTTCATATTATTATCTTTGCACATTTTAGGGTTATCTAACCGTTTTAAAGGTTAATCATACATTCTTGTCATGCATCCTAATATCATACATCTAACAGTTTAATATTTTGCGGAATTTAAAGTGCGGAAATTAAACTACGCTATTACAAGGCTTCGGGTATTTACATAGCCAAAAACAAACCCTTAAAAATAAAGCGATAAATGAAAATAAAAAGGTCCTAATTAACTATTACAACTTGTGAGCAATTACATTAATATGGTAAAAAGTAAAACAATAAAGCGCGCGCGATGAAATTAGAACGAGAGAGAACTAGGGCTTTGGACCCTTCTAACCTAATTAAGGAAAAAATAAGTTTTTGTTGTTTTTAATTATTTTTAAGAAAAGAATTAGGTCTTAAAATTAAATACAAAAATTGATGAGCTAATTAAATTAATTAAAGAAAATAATTAAATGGCCTATTTTTTTATGTTTTTTGGTTATTTTAAATAAAAGAAAATATAATTAAGTTATACACAAAACCCTAAGTGTTCTAATTATTTTTAATTTATTTACAAAAAGAAATTAAAGTTTACCTAAAATTAAAATCTAATTAAATTAATTAATTTATTGACAAAAAATAAACCTAAGTCTAATTGGGTGAAAAATATTATTTTTATGATTTTTTGATAAAAGAAATAATTAATTGTGTTAGTAAAAGAATTAATTAAATTAAATAAAACAAATATAAAAAGAATAGAGAAAGAGTTATTGGGCCTGGAAGTAATCTGAGGGGGGTGTAGATAGCAAGCCTTGGCCCAAAACAGGGAGGTCCGTTTTGACTTTCTGAGATCCCATGCATTTGCTTTGACCATGCCTTTGGTGTTCCTTCATTGATGGCCCTTGGATCTGGCCATCTGGCCACTTGGCAGACTGGATGATGAGGCCATATGGTGGACCTTGCCCTTGTGTGCATGCTGGATCCTGAAAAGGAAAATAATATGAAGAATGGAGGGACCTGGGATTCGAACCCAGGCCCCAAGGAACTTTCCAACGCTTGGCAACCAGCTGAGCTACGCTTCTGATTTGTACACATAATAAATAATAATCATAATATGAAAAAATCAAAAGCACTAAGTCCAAAGCGCACGAATTTTCAAACGGACGAGTGAGGTGATGCCACGCCATCATCCCTGTCCTTGGTCCGTTGGTAAAAAGTCCCAGACTTTTACCTACGGACATTTGTTCGTCGCTACAAGCCTGTATATTCTCAAAATAAAATGTAAGCAAGATAAATCAAAACTAAAGCCATGAATAGCTTCGTCTGGACCTGCTGAGTACAATGGTGGCCCTTTCATGGCCCAATTTCACCTATATGAAGAAATCCTAAATCGAGCCATAAAACCCTAGTAATGGTGAAATCTTATACAGGCCATGAAAACGCAATTGAATATTACAGACAGTTTGCAAATGTTCCAAGGATCAAGAATATATGATTAATTCGTGCTATCAATGTCTAAATCATGAAATTCGAATTCAAGAAAAGCCCAAGGTTGTGGCTGACTTACAGTGAGTTTCAAGGCCTGGAAATGCTTGCTCTTGATTGGTTTCGCTTGCTTACACTCCCAGGAAGTATTGGAATGGTCAGGAATGCCTGTAATTGCTTGCAACTAGGAATTCGATTCAACACTTTTTCTTGTTTTTTCCAAGTTTGGTTATGATTCTCACGCCTCCTCCTAGCCTCCTTTTTGGTCTGCAATTGTTCAATATATATCAAGGACTGAATTAGGGTTCCAAAATGATCTCAATCTTCCTCCATCAATGAATTTGATTTTGATTTGATTCCTTTGAATATCATTCCAAAAATAGCCTAAAACCAATATTTTTGTCCACACCAATGCTTTACACGATTTCAAATACTTGCCAACTGGATTTAAGACCTAAAACAAGCACAAGATCTTTGAATTTCAATGTTTTGGATTTTCTATGATTTGTTTTGATTTAAAATGATTTAATTCAAATAAAAATCAAAATAAATAATAAAAACAAGATAATGACAAGTGGCAAGGGCTAGGGCTCGTGGACCATGTTTCGAACTCAAAACAAGTGCAAAAGATTGGGCCCATTTGGCAAAGATTGCAATTTGAGGCATAGTTGACTTTTGACAATTTTGTAAAAAAGGTCAACTTCACCAATGCATAACTTCCTCAATTTTGACTTTTTGAAGGTGTTCTTGGAATTTTTAGAAATCTTGAGATGTCCTCTATGAAACCTTTTTGGTCTCATCTTAATTTTGTATTCCATGTTCATGTATGAAGCTTTTACAACAAAGGTGTTTTTGTTGACATTTCAAAGTGACCTATAATGTCCAAATTCATAACTTCTTGTGAGTGCATATTTTGAACTTGGGAGCTGAAGATGGATTTTAGATAATGGCATCCTCTTCATAATGAGCTTTGGATGGGTCATTTCTCATAAAGTATGAGAAATTTATGCTTGGTCAAAGTTGAGTTGACTTTTCCTGCAAAACCCTAATTTAGCAACTTTTGGTTCTTGATGAATTATGAGCAATCCTTGATGAATCATGATCAACCCTTGATCAAATGATGAATGATACTTCAAAATGAGGATGTTGACCAAAAATCTTGAAGTTTGACTGTATGTGGGCCACAGTTGACTTTTGCCCTAACACAGTCGATTTTCATGCCTTTGAGCAATTGACTAAGCAAACTTTCTCTGCAAGGCTTGAAACTTGACATGGATGATATTGAGAAAATATTAGGACCATGGTGAGAATTTGGGATCCCTTGGACTCAAGTATCTTGATGCAACATCAAACCTTAATTTGAGGTAGACTGCCTTAGGAGGGAGCTTGTCTGGTCAACCCTTGGACTTCCTTGAGCAACTTGAGAATTTTTCTTGAAATGTTTTGAGAAATATGGGAGGGAAAATTTTGGGGTATAACAGCTGCCCCTGTTCAATCTTATTAAACCTGAAGATTTAGATTGGCTTGTCTGCCTTTCGTGATCTGAAGGTGGAAGATGATTGAACACTAGAGTGCCTAGAAATTTGCACTCGCATGAAGTAGTATTTGTCTTGTGATGTCGGGAATGGGCTTATAGATGCCATTTGGAGATTGATGACGGGAGATGGGCTTAAAGATTCCATCTGAAGGAATGTCGATCACATAAGAGATTCCTTAGAGAGAGCTTGTATACCTGTTGTTGAGGAAGATTCTGCTGGGGAATGGTGATCTCTGTCTTGGGAGAAATAGAACTTTAGGAGCTTCGGTCATCTGTTATTCTACTGGGGAATCATCTCTGTTTTTGAGAAAAGTTAAATTTTAGGAACTTCGGTCGTCCGTTATTCTACTGAGGAACCGTCTCTTAGTTGAGGAGGTGAAAATGAACTACTATCTGGTCGTGATCTAGGCTTCATAGTGATAAGATCGACTGCTATCTAGTCGTAATCCAGGCTTTACAGTAACTTACTGGGGAGATGAGATTATACTTGCGATCCGGTCGTAATCCAGGCTTCACAATTTCTCGATTCTTATCTGGTCGTAATCCAGGCTTCAGAAGGAATTAAGTTGTTATTCGGTTGCATCCGGGCTTTAACTTGAATTTAGGGCACACTAATATCCGGTTGACTCCGGGCTTCTTAGTAATTGTCCAGGTAAAACTATTATTTGGTCACAATCCAAGCTTCACAGTGTCTTGTACCGCTATCTGGTCGTAATTCAGGCTTCACGATGTGTTATACCATTATCTGGTCGAATCCAGGCTTTATGGTGTCTTGTACTGCTATCTGGTTGTAATCCAGTCTTTACAATACCTTACTTCTTATCTGGTCGAAATCTAGGTTTCAGAAGAAATCAAGTGGTTATTCGGTCGCATCCGGGCTTCCCTTTGACTGTTGGGCCTACTAATATCCGGTCGAATCCGGGCTTCATAGTAATTGGCCGGGTAAGCTTCTATTTGGTCGAAATCCAAGCTTCACAGTTGTAGCGATAAAAAATGTAGCGGGGTAAATCGGAGATCAAACTATTAATTAATTCGTCTCACAAAAAGCAAGAGTCGCCACTGCGCTTTATTATTTCCAAGGGAAAAGGGAAAAGAGCGAAATAAAACCCTAAAATATGCAATGTAAAATAATACTTTAAAAGTGATGAAAATACAAGGCTTTTTTTGAAAAGAGGTCTAAGGTTCGGGAGTTGGTTATACAATGGGAAGGTATTAGCACCCAATGTATCTATAGTATCCTATAGGAACCTTTTAAAATATCTGTTTTATTAAAATGTTTGTTTAATTAAAAATAAATTGTTTTGGCCAAAAATGGGTATGGACGAGTTTTTGAAGATACGACGACCTAATGTCGAAGTTTTGACTTAAAAGGTGTGAGTTTTGAAAAATTGAATATTTGGGAAAATTATCTTAAGTTTTTAATGAAATGAGGGTATTCGCACAATGTTTTTTTGATGACATGAAGTCGACAAAAATTAAACAATTCCCTTGGATTTTGCAAGCAACATGAAGATTAAAACTAAAAGTATAAACAAACGAAATTATCACAAAATCAACCAACATGTATCATGGGAGGAACATTATAAGGGGGAAATAAATTCAAAGAGATAACTTACAAATTTATCAATAAAAGACTAGTTAAGAAAACTAACAAAATCAACTAACATACTTGACCAAATGAAATATCAAGATTTAAATGAATTATAAAACTAAACTAATTAATTGGGTTATAAATTGAAAACGAAATAAAGGTCCAGCACGGGACTGGAATCGAAATCGAACAATGCTCCTTCGAACTCTCTTTTTCTCTCTTCGAACTCCCTCTTTCGAACTCTTCGAACTCCCTCTTTCGAACTCTGCTTTTCTCTCTTTCGAACTCTCTCTTTCGAACTCTGCTTTTCTCTCTTTCGAACTCCCTCTTTCGAACTCTCTCTTTTCTCTTTCGAACTCTCTCTTTTCTTTCTTCGAACTCCCTCTTTCGAACTCTCTCTTTTCTCTCTCCGAATTCTCTCTATTCTAGATTGAAATCGAACACTCTGCTCCCCTAAATCGAAATCGAACACTTACTCTTCTAGCTTCGAACTTTTCCTAAATCAGAACGAACAACACACTGTTTCTGGGTTCGAACTCTCCCTAAGTCAAAACGAACAACACCACTGCTATGGGTTTCAAATTCTTCCCAAGTCAGAACGAACAACACACTGTTTCTGGGTTCGAACTCTCCCTAAGTCAAAACGAAAAACACCGCTGCTATGGGTTTCGAATTCTTCCTAAGTCAGAATGAACAACACCACTGCTACTGGTTTTGAACACTGCCTCCCCTAAATCAAAATCGAATAACAACACAGTTTCTGGCTCTTTCATGCAGTTAAACAACAAATCAACAAAGTGATAAATATTCATGGCAAGAGAAATAACAATAACAAACTAAAGGGGGTTCTGACTTATTGAAACGTCAACAACAAAAAAATGACAACTAGTTCACAGCATATATCATGATAACAAGCATGGCAATAGATTTTGAGAAAAAAAGTAATGAGACTTACAAGATCAGAGCAAGTCTGATGGTTTCGATTCTGACAATGAAATAATAAAGAAATCCAGAGATGAGGTAATATGCCTTTTTTTAATTCATCCTGCTCTTCTGAAAATCTGTTTGTGCTTACTGATGATGTGTGGAACGGAAATTAAGTAAAAGGTGAAAAAACAAAGTATGGTGGCTAGTGTGTTGTTGAACAGAGCGTGTGAGCCATGGAGGTTTGAAGGGAAACTGATGTAGATGATGGTGGAATGAGGAAGAGATGTTATAGTTTGTGGTTTTATTCAAAAGTGGCTTGCTGTTTGGTTCGAAATAGGCTTTGGTGAGGAGGTTTCGATGCAGATTTGTGCTTCTGTAAGTTCGAAACAGCTTTGAGTTATGCTTGTGTTTCGATTTGGCTATGTTGCTGTGTTTACGAGCAGTTTGCAGGTTTGACAAACTTGCAGGTTTTTGCTTGCAGTTCAGTTTGTGGTTCTTTTTCTTTGTGAACTATCTTTTCTTTTTCTCGCTGCCCCCTAAAATATGCATAACTGCCTGCTTATATAGTGAAGGAATGAGGTTTTGGGAGGGAAGATTTTGGTGAGTTTGAACATATGTGATGGTCTGATTTAATGCCTTCTTGATGCAGTTTTGGTGTGTGCCATTTGAGGCAATTCTTGGATAGATGTGCACAGGTTTTTGGACTGGAGTTTAACAGTTTTTCGGTGGTGGAGGCAACAGGGATTTGGACCGTTAGGGGCAGTAGTAACATGCAGCTTTGGACAGATTAACATAAGGACAAACTTATAATTGACATATTTATATTTTCATAATATTAATAATAAACAACAATGACAATAATAAAATAATTGTTAGTATAACTAAACTGAAAATGTAAAAGTGAAATAAAAAAATATTAAAATTTTTTGGTTTTTTTTCAAATAAAGTGATGCAAAATATATAAATTATATGTAACTAAGATTTTTTTGATAATTTTAAATTAACATAAAGAACTTGCAAAAATAAAATAAAAGAAATGAAATTACTATTTTTTTGAGATTTTATACTAAACTAAATCTAAAAGACTATAACTTTAACTTAAATGATACAAGAACAAAAAACTAAATGAAACTTAAGGAAACTAATTTTTTTGTATTTTGAATATTTTGAATAAAACATAAATAAAATGAAAAATAGCATGAACTAAATATTTTTAGGATTTTCTTTTTTATGAGAATAAAAATAAAGAAAAAATGAGTAAAAGTGCAAAAATACATGATTTAATAAAGTTAGGCAAAATCAGTTAAATTTCATTAAATTCACAACAATTTCTAACGTTTCTATTTTTTGGTGGATTTTCAAAGTATAATCATCTCTTGACTTGTAAAGAAAAGTTGTAGTTGTTGCAGAGGAGAATCATATGTAAAAGAACCACTAAGAAATTGAAATTTGAAGAAGTTATGAAATTTTTTGAAATCGGACTCAAGAATTGGCAAAAATAGATTGAAACGCTTGTGAACGCTTGCTATGTAACAATGCAGATGGGAGGTGGTATCTTAGGTCAAAATTTGGGGTATGACAGCTGCCCCTATTTAAGTTTCTTCTATCCGGAGATATGAAGATTAAAATCTTCGTCTCGACGAGATTGAAGGTACTTAAATACATAATACGCAAATTTTGCCCTAAGATTCCACCATTATGTTTGTGATATGAATGTAGTACTTAAATTCACAGAGAATGATATTGTATGAGACAAGATAATGCTGGAGAAATCAAACACCAACAAAACACAGGAACATAGATTATACACTACTGGGGAAATGAGCCATCGACTTCAAATGATAGACTCTTGATGGCGAATAAAAATTGAGAGAAAACGACCTCTGACCCTAACAAAGAAGGCGTCTTGCATAGGCCACAAAACAGATTATTGACCCAAAATCACAGTGAGTTCCCAACTCAAGGTCAAAGATAGACAAAAGATGTCTCAAGTTTGCTGATAATGGATTACCGACTTCTGAAGGTAAAGGTTCATAACAAACTACTCTGCGAGATTTTCGGTGAGATACCAATTAATGCTGAAGTAATAATATGGTTGTAGATACACAAGCTGCTCAAATAAAGAAGTTGCCACTTGCTATCGTTCAAAGACGCTATGACATACAAGCTGCTCAAATAAAGAAGTCGCCACTTACTGTCTTCCAAAAAAACTATGACATACAAGCTGCTCAAATAAAGAAGCTGCCACTTGTTGTCTTCCAAAAATACTATGACATACAAGCTGCTCAAATAAAGAAGCTGCCACTTGCTGTCTTCCAAAAATACTATGACATACAAGCTGCTCAAATAAAGAAGCTGCCACTTGTTGTCTTCCAGAAAAATAATGACATACAAGCTGCTCAAATAAAAAAGCTGCCACTTGCTGTCTTCCAAAAACTAATATGACATACAAGCTGCTCAAATAAAGAAGCTGCCACTTGTTGTCTTCCAAAAATAACGTACAAACTGCTCATGAAGAGCTGCCACTTGTTATTTTCCAAAAATAACGTACAAGCTGCTCATGAAGAGCTGCCACTTGTCGTTTTCCAAAAATAACATACAAGCTGCTCGTGAAGAGCTGCCACTTGTCGTTTTCCAAAAATAACATACAAGCTGCTCGTGAAGAGCTGCCACTTGTCGTTTTCCAAAAATAACGTACAAGCTGCTCATGAAGAGCTGCCACTTGCCGCTTTCCAAAAATAACGTACAAGCTGCTCATGAAGAGCTGCCACTTGTCGTTTTCCAAAAAATAACGTACAAGCTGCTCATGAAGAGCTGCCACTTGCCGTTTTCCGAAGGATAATTCAGAAGAAAATTGCGATAACAGTGCCAGAGAATAAAATCTTCGTCAAAAGGAACCATGAATCAATACTTCTCGAGGAGATCAAATACTTAAATGTGCAAAATAAATGCACCATTCGTCCAGGTTGCCTAGCTTGGAGAAAACCACGAGATAGTCTATGCAAGAGACAACAACTCCCTCCAGGAATAAACCAGAGAGAAAAAAGTCAAACAAGACTCTACCCAATGAGAAAATAACTTGATTGGGGATTCATCCTATCCAGAAATGGACAAGGAAGACTAAATCAAAAAAAATCATTCACGAGGATTAGCTCAGTTGGGGAATTTAGAAAGGAAGCACATTTTCTACCTAAGCTAACATTCTACTTGGAAAGAGCATGTACATTGTCTTAATAAACATAAACAAGGTATACGACCCAAAATCAACGACAAATGGGAGTATGTATGCGTGATATAAGTGTAAATGAATGAATGAATGTTATGCTGACGAAACAGGCAGACGGAATATCTTGAAGATGATAAGATATCACAAAATAATAATAGATACTCGGCCAATCTTGGAGAGACGGAAAATAACTGGAACTGGAACCAAAAAGCAATGTCAGAGCGTATCACTCTACAAGGCTCAAATCTTTTGGGGAGAAAAGTAACGAATCTAATCTTCTAACACCAACAGACCACTAGCATGAGACAAAGCGTACCACACTTCAGAAATTTGCTCAAGATAAAGATAACCAAAACAACGCTTAACTGGAAATGCTGGGGAGTCACCAAACTTGGTACCTGTTGTACCCCAAAATTTGCCCTCCCATATTCTTCAAGATTTGCCAAGGTCAATCTCCAAATGGTTCAAAATCTCTCAAGGGTTGCACAGTCCAATTGCCTCCTAACACAGTCAAAATTAGGGTTTTGGTTCTTGCAAAGAAATTGAGGTTTTCAAGGGTCCAATCAAGTCCCATATGCCTATACACATTGTCAAACACCCATATGTCAAGTTTCAAGACTCACAGCATCAAGTTGCACAGTCAAAAGCCCTAATTGCTTCACAGTCAACTACAGGGGTAAAATGGTCATTTGACAGTCAAAAGTCAAAAAATTTGGTCAACACCTTATTTTGAAGCCACAATCATCATTTGATCAATTCTTGATCATGATTCCACAAGCATGGCTCAAAAAGTCTCAAGATGCAAAAGTTTCTATTTTTGGACAATTGGAAAGTCAACTGCAAATTGACTAGGGCATAACTTTTTCATGGTTCATCATAAAACTCCCATCCAATGCTCATTTTGAAGGGGATGCCATTTCCTACAACTCATATTCACATTCCAAATCCAAGAAATTCTCTCACAAAAAGTTATCAATTTCAACATTATAGGTCATTTTCAAAAGTCAACAAAAAGGCACTTTAAGTCAAAGACCATAACTTGAGATTGGTAAATCAAAATGACATGGGACCAAAGGCATTGGTTAGAGGACTTCAAGACCTTTCCAAAATATCCAAGAACATGTTCATAGCTTCAAAATTGAGCAAGATATGCATTGGAGAAGTTGGGAAATTTTTGGGAACTTTCAAAAGTCAACTTTGCCTAAAACACTTCATTTTTGCTAATGGGCCTCAAATTCCTTCTTGAATCTTTACCCAAGGCTTATGCACGACCCATTAAGATTAATTGGAATTATTTTCTTATTTTTATTAATTATTTGGATTTTTAATGGATTATTAATCTATTTAATTAATTTAATTATGGGAAAATATCAAAGCATGGTTGTCAAATCTTTTTATTAAGCAAATACACTCCACACATGCTGAGGATCTCGTGTATCATTCAAGGGGACAAGATCTCCCAATTTGGCAAGGTTTATCATTCAAAAAGATTGGAAATTACATGATTGAAAATCAAAGATTGAAAACATTATTTCATGGACTTTTGGGCTTAATTTTAACCTAATTATCTTCACATAAAGAGGCTGAAGCAAACCCTATTCAAAAAATGTGAAAGCTTCCATAGAAATCCATAACCAAATTGCAAAAATTCAAGAAATACTTGAAAACTGAAATCAATATTGCAGGTGAATTCAAAGCCTAAAAGTGGTTCCAACGTGTTGCTGACATTGCCAGGAATCCATTGCCATCAAGAACAAGTCCAAATACGCAAAGAATCAAAGAACACAAGTCACACGGTTTGAATATATTTCCAAAATTGCATAACATGATTCATGCATTTTTAATCCATTTTCTTGGTTGATTTATGTTAATAGGGGCCTTCTGAAGCGATTGGTATAATCGAATTGAGTTATAGCCTTCTGAATCGAAAATCACCATGGAAGAACATTAGGGTTCCGAAGCTGTTGAATTAGGGCTTTGCAAATAAGGAAAAATTGGACCTTGGAACAAGCATGGTTGAATTCGTCAAGGCCAGACGAATTCAACCGGACCCTCGCGCTCTTTTTATGTGACCTGTGTGCCTAATCGCTATTATTGACACTTTTGTTTTGTGGGGGTTTAAAACCCCCGCTATCTGTTTGATATGTTACAGGTGAAACGAAGAAGGAGAAGGCGTGGCAACGTGTGACTGGGTGATTCAAATTCAGCGCGCGTTATTTTTGGTTTCATGTCATAATGTTTGTTTTTTATATAATATTCATCATCCATTCATAATACAAAAGCGGTTCATAGTTCAACTGGCAAGGGCATCAAGGCAAGGAGCACTGGGACCTGGGTTCGATTCCCAGGTCCCCCATATAATTGTTAATATTTTTCTTAACCCATTCCAGTGCAGCGTATGATTCAATGGTCCACCATAAGCCTCACGCATCAGCTAGCCAGGTGCCTCTCAGCTTCCATCCAGTGGCCAGGAGATGAAGTCCATGATACTCCCTAGTCAGCCAATAAGCGCATGATTGTGAAGGTCAAGCGTGGCTTGGTCTTCTTGGGCCAGAATTTCTCAATTTTACCTCCACTATGGGCCATCACACCCCATTTGGTTTGCATTTTTAATTTTATTTTATTTTCTTTTAAATTCTTTTAATTGTTTTAATTATTATTATTAATTCACAATAAATTAATTTTTCCTAATAAAAATCAGAAAATCAAAATTGTAAATACATTTAATTATTTATTAATTTTACCATTAACTTATTTTTGTAAATAAATACTAACAATTAACTTAGTTTAATTTAGGTTTTAATTTTAATCCTTTTTCTTAATAAATAAAAATTGCATAGAAATAGGTTTTGACATTTTTAATCATTTTCTTAATTAATTATTATTATTATTTTTGTACATATAAATGTAAATTAATTAATTAGCTTAAATTAGGTTAACTTTAATATTTCCATTAATAATTAAAATAAACTTAGAACTAGGGTTTTCTTTTCTTTTAATTTATTTTATTTTCATTAAATACAAAAACATAAAAAAAATATCTTTCTTGTAAATAATTAAATAATTAATAATTAGGTTTTAATTTAATTTCAAGCAAAGGACAAAAAAGTTCTTAATTTCTCAAAAGGGTCAAAAACCCTAGGACGCCTTGATTTTAATTCTTTCGCACGTTATTTTTATATTTTGATTATTATGTAACTGCTTCCAAGGATGTAATAGTAATTAGGTTTATCGCTTTCTTTACTTTCCGCACTTTATCAAAAACGGGTCTTTGTTTTTTGGCGATGTATAGACCCGCGCCTTGTAATAGCGTAGCTTTTACCTTTCTGTATTTTATTTTCCGCACTCCTAACTGCTAAATTGCATGAAAGAATGTATGATAATTAAAAACAACTCGAGCTCACAATTGCATGATCAGAGATAAATGTTAACCTGAAAACAACACACAATGCACCTGCCACTTCTAGGGTACGCCTCACTCGTTGCCTCGAAAGTGGTCATCAAGTATAGGGTGTTTTAGCGGTCGCCCTTATGTCTAAAGATCCAGTTGCCTCGAAACGGTTGCCTCGGATTAAAAAGGATCTAGGACATTAGGGTTGCTTCTAAGGTGTCCTACTATTGCTTCGGTGACCACACTGTCCCTAAAATCGAATTGACCCGAACACCTCCAACGACGGTGCTACCTACTTCTCAATAGTGGGATAGCACTGTTTAAAGGACTCTTACACAGCCTAATTCCTTAGAGCAGGTAGATCTCATGGGTACTTGCTCTTTTTAAACAAACAAAACAACTTTTCGCACTGACACTTTCAAAAAGTTTTCAAACAAATATTTCATACACTCTTAAGGACAGACACAAGAGTTACCTAAAAAATTTTCAAACGAAACTTTTTCAAAACCCACACACACTTGAAAAGCAAACAATTTTGAAAACATAAGAGCAAGTACCTAAGAGCCCGTGGATAACCACGGATAGAAAGGTGCTAACACCTTCCCTTTCTATAAATCTACCTCCTGAACCGAGAGACATTCTCAATAAGGAATTTTGCTGTGCTTTTGTCTTTTCCATGTTGGAGAACATAAAAGACGGTGGCGACTCTTGCTTACCGCGACATTTCGCGAACCAGCATTTTAAAACAGTCAGTTCTATTTCCACCGATCACAGAACTGGCGACTCTGCTGGGGAATACTTAAAGTGAGGTGTACCTTCGGATAGATCATACTTATGTTTTCAATTGAAAGTTTTGTTTGCTTTATTATTGTGGGCATTGTCTTGGAGTTTCATAGATCCTAACCCGGATCTGGGGATACCCTTTTAGGTAGCATAAGCTGTGAGGAACCTGTCCGGCGTAGACCGACACGGGTGAAGCAGTGGCTACATTGGTGTGGCACCTTGGTCCGTACCGATATCCCTTGTGTTGCAACGAGGAGAATATGGGTCTTCTGAGGAGTCATTAAGCACCAACCGACCTTAGAACCCTAATTTGACCCAACTTGGCCATAGAACAGTAGCAGTATGCTACACCCATTGAGGCTAAACTCCCGCGATGGTTTTGGCCACAAGAAAAGATTGCGATGCTGGAGTTATGACCGGTTGAGGGTAGTCGGTGATATTGAGATCCTCTAAAACCCGATTACTATTTTCTAGGACAGGTCTTAACCAACGAAACTGAAAGAGGGTAGTACCTAAACTTCATGCTGGCCTAAACTCTAAGGGCTGTCTTGTGTGACTTGTGTGCCTTCAAACCTGACTACTTGCATACTTGTTATCTGACACTTGAGTTTCTTGCCGGTTTTGTTTACAGTCCTTAATCTGGACTCATAACAGGGTTTACCTACATTACTCCACGCATAGCATAACATCATACCATCATACCATTGCATACATCCTGCATAAGGACTAACCCATTTCAAGGATCTCAAAGGTTTGTGATGCAGGTCATGATGAACCAGAATGTTTAGCAAGGGGCAAAGGGGATTTATTTTCCTCTAGCCAGGTTGATGACTTGAGTCAGGGGCTATGACCCACTCGATATGGTGAGCCTTGACTCTTGAAGAAGGACTCTCAACAACATGAAGTAGTTCCTTCAATCAAGCTACCAATTCAAATTCTAACGATTTTCTTGTTTACCCCGCGAGATCCTTGAAAACATTGCATGCATACATACACATCATTGCATAACAGGTACCCTTTTTACAGGTCACTTACCTTCCTCGCTGTTTATTTCAGCAATGGCTTGCCAACAAGACAATCAGGAGCTTCGTACTCAAGAGACTCAGTTCGGGGAAATCCTCCTAAATCTATTCAAGGGGCAGGAAGAGCTAAGAACACTCCTCGTGGGGAATTTGGGCAGGAAGAGTCCTGAAGACGACAAGGACGAACGACTAAAACATCTGCAAGATGAGGTGGATGCAATGAGAACCCAGATGTTGGGGCAAATGGCTCTTATTAAAGGTTTGGCTCGGGAGCAAGAAGAGTTGAGAACCATGGTCAACCAGCTTCACCAAGAGAGATACAACATGAAGCAAACAGTCCAAGTCAGGGACCAGGTCATTGATCAGCTTCTAAGAGGACAAGAGTCTGGTATGGTGAAGAATCGACCTCTCCAAATTGCTACCACTTCACAGGTCCAACCACAACCTCGCCCAGAGCAACGGGTTGATCATAGTAAGCCCCGAAGGCAATTTACCAAGCTCAACACGTCGTTGTCTCAAGCTTTACAACACCTGTTGAGGTTGAATTTGGTAACTCTAAGGGCTCCTCCCCGGAATCCCAACATCTCTGCTCCTACTTATCATCCCAATAGAAGATGTGCATACCACTCTGACGGTCCGGGACATGACACAAACGACTGCTGGTCTCTGAAGAACAAGATCCAGGATCTGATTGATGAAGGAGCAGTGGAATTCACCCAAGATGGCCAGGCTAAGTTCTTCTACTATCCCTACAAGATTCACCATTTTAAGTGACAAGTCCTAGGATTGGACAAAAAACTTTTGTTCATTCGAATGTTGAAGTTGTATTTTTCTTTGATTGTTCAAACAATTATTGTCATAGCAAACTTCATTACTTTATCAATGCATCGCATATGTCTGTTTTGAATCAATATATTCGCATTCGCTATATGCAAACTGCTTTCATTTTTTGATGATCAACTCTCAATTAAAAAACTCTAAGCCTCTTAAGGGAGGATGACGAAAACGATACCGCGATCTTTATAGTATGCTTTTGAACAGACCCCGCTGATGAGGTACAGGAATTGTTTCAATTCCTAAACACTGGAGTTATAAGGAAGATAATCCCTCGTTAACCCCTTTGAGCCAAAGAAGTAGGAGTTTTTCTTTTCGAAAATTAAAACCCTTAATCATAACCTGGGGCAGGGTAGTTTTCTCAGTTGATCCAGGTGCATAACGAATGGCACCAAAGAAGTCCGTCCAAAACAAAAGACAGTGATGGTTCCGAATGATCATAAAGACAGGTAGTCATTATCCCTCAAAAAATAAAAGCCCAATAAGTCAAAACCTATGAAGGAGACTTACAAAAACTGGGGCATCCCGCTGACTGTAATTACAAAAGAAACAGTTCAGGCAAAAAACAGGGATAACGAAATCAAAAAGAAAGAGGTCCTACAAACCCTCAACAAAAAAAGAAATGACTGCCTGTTCAAAATAAACTGTCAATATCCGAACCATCACCGGAATATCAGAGCTAAGACTCGAACAAAATCTAGCGCACGATTAGCTGAGTTTAGGATCGAAGAACATCACGAAGAACGGGTGGGTACAAATAATTTGAGCCTTTATCCTTTGTTTCTTAAACCATGAACCAGGCCACGCTACAACCCTTAAAAGTACTAGCTGAAGCATGGGTTAGTTCGAAAGCCTACTGTTACAAAAGGTATCCTGACTCCTTAAGGCTTGCGGTAAAATAACGAGTTGACATCACAGTTTACAAAAAATTCACTTGTTTTTATGAAAAACTACACTTTCAAAAACTTCAAGACAGACATAAGCTTTGCATTTTTAATATGACATTGCTTGCATATGACTATTTGTTTGAACAGCATAGAAGTTTGCACGAAGAATATCTAGTGAACAAAAGCACTTCCAATCCAGGGGCACGACATGATCATGGTCTATCATCTGGGGCAGTCCAGTCAAGATTCAGAGAATCTCTCAAATGCCAACAAAGCCAAGGGAGAAATCTCCATCTGAATCAATTGAGGAATTGGACGTGAATTCCAGCAACGAATCTTGCCTGATCAAATGAAGATCTTCTGGTAGCATGGCAACACCACGCTACTGACAGGGACAACTCTCTACATCCTGAGAGCATGGACATAGTCGAAAAAATACTACGCACAATCAAAGACCCGCTAGGTTGACACACCTAGGAAAAAATAAGGGCTTCCCGGCGAACCAAAAGGGTTCGGGCAAAATAAGGGATGAAAATAAAAAATCTGTACACCCGGCAAGTCGAAAACCTGAAAAGGCGGCTTGGGCAAAAAAGGGTATCCCGGTGGACTGAAAACCCGAAAGGGAGGTCCAGGCAAAAGTTAGGGATCACAGCGTACGACTATGTCCCGTTATCTCGTCACTTGCCTACCAGAAGAAGATTTGTCAATCGGTAATTATCAGCACCTCCACAGGTACCTTCTCCCACAGAAGCTAGGGCAATAAGAATTGTCTGAACTGTACAAGCTGCCCTGTTCACCATGTACAAGATATATTCAGCTGAAGAATATGACCAAGATACCTTCACTCCCCGCAGAGTAAGACAAGTTTCAGCAATACTCTCCCCAAGCAGAGTTGGTCTCCCATCAGCCCTAAAAAGGGACAGTATCCCCAGCAAGTCAGCAATACTCTCCCACCAAACAGGTTTAGGCTACCGTCAGTCCCAAAAGTTGGGTATCCCCAGAAGATCTTAATATTCCCTAGCAGAGTATAAAGATATTCCTCAGCAAGCATCCCCGACAGTCTTAATATTCCTCGGCAGAAATATTAGATTGTTCCCTGGCAGAATACAAGATACCCTCAGTGGAACCATTTCCCAGCCATCTCCTCAAAAGAATCCCCAGGAGAGTTGAATCATCTTACCCAGTAGATTCTGGAAGCTTGTCCCCTGCAGAGTACAAAAATCTCTCCCAGCCATATTCAGGAGGTTATCCCTCACCAAAGTCTAACTGGGTTATCCTCAGCAAATTGCAACGGAAAGATCGTCCTCAGCGAAGTTCTTCCTATCCCCAGCGGAGTTATCATCAACACCTCAGCAAAGTACCTCTCTCCCTACAGAGTAATTCCCCGCAGATTAATCTCTTCAACAAAGTTTATCCCTCAAACGGAGTCATCTTCTCCTACAGGTGTATTCTCGCAACCATCATCCCCAGCGGAGACAAAGAACCCTACTCTTCAACATCAGCCCAGGATTTGACTTCCGGGCATCCGTCAAGGATTTATTTTCCTAGACGAAGATACATTCATAAACATCACATCTTCATACCTTATAGCATGCACATACGCATCATGGACATACAATCTCATTTATTTTGAGAACGTCATGCATTTCATACATCATGACATTGCATACAACTAACATTTTGTCTTTTCAGGACAAAGGTCAATACAAAGATGATTACTATCAACTATCGCAATTCCAGATTCGATACATGTATCTAGCCAGGGCATATCTGTGAGCGATTACTTATGGATTCGACGCCTGTATCTAGCCAGGGCATATCTGCATGAAGAAATTCCAGACTCGATTCCTGTATCCAGCCAGGGCACGTCTGAAGAGTTTGAAGATTCGATTCCTATATCCAGCCAGGGCATATCTGTTGACGACTAATTCCGGACTCGATTCCTGTATCCAGCTAGGGCACGTCTGAAGAGTTTGAAGATTCGATTCCTGTATCCAGCCAGGGCATATTTGTTGACGACTAATTCCGGACTCGATTCCTGTATCCAGCCAGGGCACGTCTGAAGAGTTTGAAGATTCGATTCCTGTATCCATCCAGGGCATATCTGTTGACGACTAATTCCGGACTCGATTCTTGTATCCAGCCAGGGCACGTCTGAAGAGTTTGAAGATTCGATTCCTGTATCCAGCCAGGGCATATCTGTTGACGACTAATTCCGGACTCGATTCCTGTATCCAGCCAGGGCACGTCTGAGGAGTTTGAAGATTCGATTCCTGTAACCAGCCAGGGCATATCTGTTGACGACTAATTCCGGACTCGATTCCTGTATCCAGCCAGGGCACGTCTGAAGAGTTTGAAGATTCGATTCCTGTATCCAGCCAGGGCATATCTGTTGACGACTAATTCCGGACTCGATTCCTGTATCCAGCCAGGGCACGTCTGAAGAGTTTGAAGATTCGATTCCTGTATCCAGCCAGGGCATATATGTTGACGACTAATTCTGAACTCGATTCCTGTATCCAACCAGGGCACGTCTGAAGAGTTTGAAGATTCGATTCCTGTATCCAGCCAGGGCATATCTGTTGACGACTAATGCCGGACTCGATTCCTGTATCCAGCCAGGGCACGTCTGAAGAGTTTGAAGATTCGATTCATGTATCCAGCCAGGGCATATCTGTTGGCGACTAATTCCGGACTCGATTCCTGTATCCAGCCAGGGCACGTCTGAAGAGTTTGAAGATTCAATTCCTGTATCTAGCCAGGGCATATCTGTTGATGACTAATTCCGGACTCGATTCCTGTATCCAGCCAGGGCACGTCTGAAGAGTTTAGAGATTTGATACCTGTATCCAGCCAGGGCATATCTACATGAAGAGTTTAAAGATCAACCCCTGTAACAGGCCAGGTAATTATCTTTCTTTCTCAGGTACGCAAGTTCTCGCTAAGGAATCTCTTACGCGATCGACAACTAGATGGCATCTATAAGCCCATCCACATACTAACAGTCTCCAAACGGCATCCATAAGCCCATTCCCGACAAGATTCTGTTACAGCTCCAGATGGCATCTATAAGCCCATCCTCCTATCCGTCATCTCTCCAAATTGCATCTGTAAGCCCATTCCCGTTATCACACTGTTGATATTCTACTATGCGAGTGCAAATTTCTGGGCACTCTAGTGTTCAATCATCTTCCACTTTCGGATTACGAAAGGCACGCCAGCCAATCTACATCCTCAGGTCTAAGAAGATTGAACAGGGGCAACTGTTGTACCCCAAAATTTTCCCTCCCATATTCTTCAAGATTTGCCAAGGTCAATCTCCAAATGGTTCAAAATCTCTCAAGGGTTGCACAGTCCAATTGCCTCCTAACACAGTCAAAATTAGGGTTTTGGTTCTTGCAAAGAAATTGAGGTTTTCAAGGGTCCAATCAAGTCCCATATGCCTATACACATTGTCAAACACCCATATGTCAAGTTTCAAGACTCACAGCATCAAGTTGCACAGTCAAAAGCCCTAATTGCTTCACAGTCAACTATAGGGGTAAAATGGTCATTTGACAGTCAAAAGTCAAAAATTTTGGTCAACACCTTATTTTGAAGCCAAAATCATCATTTGATCAATTTTTGATCATTATTCCACAAGCATGGCTCAAAAAGTCTCAAGATGCAAAAGTTTCTATTTTTGGACAATTGGAAAGTCAACTGCAAATTGACCAGAGCATAACTTTTTCATGGTTCATCAGAAAAATCCCATCCAATGCTCATTTTGAAGGGGATGACATTTCCTACAACTCATCTTCACATTCCAAATCCAAGAAATGCTCTCACAAAAAGTTATCAATTTCAACATTATAGGTCATTTTCAAAAGTCAACAAAAAGGCACTTTAAGTCAAAGACATAACTTGAGATTGGTAAATAAAAATGACATGGGACCAAAAGCATTGGTTAGAGGACTTCAAGACCTTTCCAAAATGTCCAAGAACATGTTCATAGCTTCAAAATTGAGCAAGATATGCATTGGAGAAGTTGGGAAATTTTTGGGAACTTTCAAAAGTCAACTTTGCCTAAAACACTTCATTTTTGCTAATGGGCCTCAAATTCCTTCTTGAATCTTTACCCAAGGCTTATGCACGACCCATTAAGATTAATTGGAATTATTTTTTTATTTTTATTAATTATTTGGATTTTTAATGGATTATTAATCTATTTAATTAATTTAATTATGGGAAAATATCAAAGCATGGTTGTCAAATCTTTTTATGAAGCAAATACACTCCACACATGCTGAGGATCTCGTGTATCATTCAAGGGGGCAAGATCTCCCAATTTGGCAAGGTTTATCATTCAAAAAGATTGGAAATTACATGATTGAAAATCAAAGATTGAAAACATTATTTCATGGACTTTTGGGCTTAATTTTAACCTAATTCTCTTCACATAAAGAGGCTGAAGCAAACCCTATTCAAAAAAAACGTGAAAACTGCCATAGAACTCCATAACCAAATTGCAAAATTTCAAGAAATACTTGAAAACTGAAATCAATATTGCAGGTGAATTCAAAGCCTAAAAGTGGTTCCAACGTGTTGCTGACATTGCCAGGAATCCATTGCCATCAAGAACAAGTCCAAGTACGCAAAGAATCAAAGAACACAAGTCACACGGTTTGAATATATTTCCAAAATTGCATAACATGATGCATGCGTTTTTAATCCATTTTCTTGGTTGATTTATGTTAATATGGGCCTTCTGAAGCGATTAGTATAATCGAATTGAGTTATAGCCTTCTGAATCGAAAATCACCATGGAAGAACATTAGGGTTCCGAAGCTGTTGAATTAGGGCTTTGCAAATAAGGAAAAATTGGACCTTGGAACAAGCATGGTTGAATTCGTCAAGGCCAGACGAATTCAACCGGGCCCTCGCGCTCTTTTTATGTAACATGTGTGCCTAATCGCTATTATTGACACTTTTGTTTTGTGGGGGTTTAAAACCCCTGCTATCTGTTTGATATGTTACAGGTGAAACGAAGAAGGAGAAGGCGTGGCAACGTGTGACTGGGTGATTCAAATTCAGCACGTGTTATTTTTGGTTTCATGTCATAATGTTTGTTTTTTATATAATATTCATCATCCATTCATATTACAAAAGCGCTTCATAGTTCAACTGGCAAGGGCATCAAGGAAAGGAGCACTGGGACCTGGGTTCGATTCCCAGGTCCCCCATATAATTGTTAATATTTTTCTTAACCCATTCCAGTGCAGCGTATGATTCAATGGTCCACCATAAGCCTCACGCATCAGCTAGCCAGGTGCCTCTCAGCTTCCATCCAGTGGCCAGGAGATGAAGTCCATGATACTCCCTAGTCAGCCAATAAGCGCATGATTGTGAAGGTCAAGCGTGGCTTGGTCTTCTTGGGCCAGAATTTCTTAATTTTACCTCCACTATGGGCCATCACACCCCGTTTGGTTTGCATTTTTAATTTTATTTTATTTTCTTTTAAATTCTTTTAATTGTTTTAATTATTATTATTAATTCACAATAAATTAATTTTTCCTAATAAAAATCAGAAAATCAAAATTGTAAATACATTTAATTATTTATTAATTTTACCATTAACTTATTTTTGTAAATATATACTAACAATTAACTTAGTTTAATTTAGGTTTTAATTTTAATCCTTTTTCTTAATAAATAAAAATTGCATAGAAATAGGTTTTGACATTTTTAATCATTTTCTTAATTAATTATTATTATCATTATTGATTATTATTATTTTTGTACATATAAATGTAAATTAATTAATTAGCTTAAATTAGGTTAACTTTAATATTTCCATTAATAATTAAAATAAACTTAGAACTAGGGTTTTCTTTTCTTTTAATTTATTTTATTTTCATTAAATACAAAAACATAAAAAAAATATCTTTCTTGTAAATAATTAAATAATTAATAATTAGGTTTTAATTTAATTTCAAGCAAAGGACAAAAAAGTTCTTAATTTCTCAAAAGGGTCAAAAACCCTAGGACGCCTTGATTTTAATTCTTTCGCACGTTATTTTTATATTTTGATTATTATGTAACTGCTTCCAAGGATGTAATAGTAATTAGGTTTATCGCTTTCTTTACTTTCCGCACTTTATCAAAAACGGGTCTTTGTTTTTTGGCGATGTATAGACCCGCGCCTTGTAATAGCGTAGCTTTTACCTTTCTGTATTTTATTTTCCGCACTCCTAACTGCTAAATTGCATGAAAGAATGTATGATAATTAAAAACAACTCGAGCTCACAATTGCATGATCAGAGATAAATGTTAACCTGAAAACAACACACAATGCACCTGCCACTTCTAGGGTACGCCTCACTCGTTGCCTCGAAAGTGGTCGTCAAGTATAGGGTGTTTTAGCGGTCGCCCTTATGTCTAAAGATCCAGTTGCCTCGAAACGGTTGCCTCGGATTAAAAAGGATCTAGGACATTAGGGTTGCTTCTAAGGTGTCCTGCTATTGCTTCGGTGACCACACTGTCCCTAAAATCGAATTGACCCGAACACCTCCAACGACGGTGCTACCTACTTCTCAATAGTGGGATAGCACTGTTTAAAGGACTCTTACACAACCTAATTCCTTAGAGTAGGTAGATATCATGGGTACTTGCTCTTTTCAAACAAACAAAACAACTTTTCGCACTGACACTTTCAAAAAGTTTTCAAACAAATATTTCATACACTCTCGAGGACAGACACAAGAGTTACCTAGAAATTTTTCAAACGAAACTTTTTCAAAACCCACACACACTTGAAAAGCAAACAATTTTGAAAACATAAGAGCAAGTACCTAAGAGCCCGTGGATAACCACGGATAGAAAGGGTGCTAACACCTTCCCTTTCTATAAATCTACCTCCCGAACCGAGAGACATTCTCAATAAGGAATTTTGCTGTGCTTTTGTCCTTTCCATGTTGGAGAACATAAAAGACGGTGGCGACTCTTGCTTACCGCGACATTTCGCGAACCAGCATTTCAAAACAGTCAGTTCTATTTCCACCGATCACAGTACCACTAGAAACAAGAGTTTACACAACCAACACCTTGTGACGATCTTGAAAGAAAACATGTTCATCATGCAAGGTAAATCCTCTTCAGAATCGTCTCCTATTATAGCATCAACCTCAGGAGGAGTTGGATGGATAAAACATGCGCTTCGGAAAACCTCTTGTATCGGACGAGTAACTGTTTCCTGCTTGATTCTTGTAGACACGGGATGAAAACCAAGACCTTCTCCAGACTTGTTCTCAGGCAAAGTCAACACCTGGCCCCAACCTTCAGCCGAACCACTTTCAACCACTCGTCGCGCATCCTCAAAAGAAGAAATAGACGTCCCTTGCTTCTTCACTTTGTTATTAGCAACAGATAGAGCTTGGAATTGGGTTCCAACATCCTCATCAGCGTCAATAAAAGAGAAAGATGACAAATGGCTTACCACCATAGCCTGCTCTCCACCAATCATTACCAGCTTTCCGTGCCTTACAAACTTCAATCTCTGATGGAGCGTGGAAGTGACTGCCCCTGCATCATGGATCCATGGACGACCCAATAGGAAGCTGTAGGCGGCACGAATATCCATTACTTGAAAAGTGATCTGAAAAGTAAAAGGACCAATTACTATAGGAAAATCCACTTCACCAATGACAGTCTTCCTAGAACCATCAAACGCTTTGACAATTACTCCACTAGGTCTCATGGGAGCACCTTGATATGAGAGTCGAGATAATGTAGTTTTCGGCATTACATTTAACGACGAACCTGTATCTACCAACACACTTGATAAAGTATCATTTACACAACTTATTGAGATATGCAAAGCCATATTATGGTTCCTTCCCTCCTCCGAAAGCTCTTCATCACTGAAACCAAGATTGTTACACGAAGTAATATTTCCCACAATTCCATCAAATTAGTCAACCGTCACATCATGATCCACGAATGCCTGGTCCAAGACCTTCATCAAAGCTTCTCTATGGGCACCAGAATCTCTCAGTAAAGCAAGCAAAGAAATCTTGGAAGGAGTTTGCAATAGTTGGTCCACAATCTTGTATTCACTTCTCTTGATAAGCTTCAGAATCTCATCATCATCAGGGTGTGGGATAGGTTCATTGGATCGGCCTACCTCAACCCTGGGTTCAACATTTCTCGCTGGAATTTCTGCTGGTATGGGCCTCCTGACTTGAACTTCTGGCCTCTTCAAAGGTGCTGCTGCAAAGACACATCCGCTTCTCGTAACTCTACTCACATCAGCGATGTTAACAAAAGATGGCCTTGTTGGTATATGGACTTCTACCCCATTCTCAATCATTGTGGCATTATACTTATACGGTATAGCTTGGTCTGAGTTGTAAGGCACAAGACCAGGTGGATAAATGATCAAAGGAGCAACAGGTGCAGTATGACTGTCGTAAACGATCTCTACCGGTTCAGGCAAATTGAATTGTGGTATTATAACATTCACTTCATCCACCGGATCTCTGTCATGTGTAATAGTGATAACCCTCTGGTCTAACAATTTTTGAATGTCCTCCTTCACAATAGGACAATCAACTTCTCTTGAACAAAATTCACAAACCTCATAATCATGATGATGCCTAAAAAAGGCAAGTCTTCTTAAACTCTGATGTAACCTGATCAACAAATCTCTTATGTGTTCAACTTGAAAAACTCGAAACTTTCCCGGACAACCTTCCACCATATTCACTGATGCTGCCCCATGTCGAGGCAAAGGATTATCTCTAACATTCGGGTTAACACCCTTGAAAGATAAGATATCATTCTTAATCAACCTCTGCACGTCCTCCTTTAGAGCAAAGCAATTTTCAAGGTTGTGCCCCGGCGACCCTTGATGATATTCACAAAAATGGTCCGCCTTATACCACGGAGAAGTACTATTCGGTGCGACAAGAGGAGGCTTCATCATTATGAGGTTCTTTCTGATAAGAGCAGGATACAATTCAGTGTAAGTCATAGGAATGGCATCAAAATGCGGTTTCCTTGGTGAACGATTCTGGTTGTTAAACTGATAAGCCTGTTATTGAGGCTGCTGTTGAAATGGTCGTTGCTGAGTTGGTGGGGTTTGATGAGTTGGGGTCACCAATGTTGGGCGGAAAGCCGGAGTGACTGCCGCAACATGTGAGTAACCTCTCCTTGGTCTCCCGGGGAAGATTACACTGACATCCTGTTCTTTTATTTTTGGAAAAACACCTCCAAACTTCTTGCTATTGCTAGACTGACTTCCTTCTTTAACCAAGCGTCCCTCATGAATCCCTTCTTCCAACCGCATGCCCATACTTACCATCTCGGTGAAGTCACTGGGTGCGCTGGCAATCATTCTTTCGTAATAAAAGGAACCTAAAGTCTTCAGAAATATCTTTGTCATTTCCTTCTCATCAAGAGGGGGATAGATCTGAGCAGCAATTTCATGCCACCTCTGGGCGTATTCCTTAAAGGATTCTCTGTCTCTCTGGGACATCTCCTGGAGTTTATCTCTGTCCGGCGCCATGTCGACATACTTATACTGGTGAATAAAAGCTTCACTAAGATCGTTGAAATTACGGATCTGAGTGCTGTCCAAACCCATATGCCACTTTAGAGCGGCACCAGTCAGACTGTCTTGAAAGTAGTGAATTAGCAAGTCATGATTATCAGAATATGTAGACATCTTTCTCACGTACATAGTCAAATGACTCCGTGGACACGAATCACCTTTATACCTCTCAAAGTCCAGCACTTTGAATTTGGCTGGAATCTTCACATTTGGAACTAAGCACAGGTCATGAGCATTCTTTCCAAACAAATCTTTCCCCTTTAACGCTCTGATCTCCCTCTGCATCTCTTGGAACTGGTCTTGAAATTCTTCCATTCTATCGACAAGACCCAGACTTTCAGCAGGCTCAGCATGATAAGCAGGTTCATTCATGTACGACATAGAATGAATCACAGGAGCGACAGTTGTCATCACTGGTTGAGGAAAAGGTGCCACAGACGGGATTACGGGAGGCGTAGCAGTTGTCTCCGGGTGAGGAAGAGACATGGTAGGCTGAACCAAAGGCTGTATGACAGGCTGATACCCTTCTGGCACAAAGTTATAAGGCATTCCCCACGGAAAACATTTTGGCATCTGATGTTGAAGCGGAGAGTTGATTTGAGTCACAGATGTTGGAACAGTGACAATCTCGGAAACCACAGTAGTCGACGTCTGAATCTCAGCAGCTGCAGTCGATGGCTGATTCTGAGCAGCCATCAAAATTTCCATCTGCGCGGTTAGTTTCTCCATACCAACACGAAGGGTAGTGACCTCCTCACGAAGCTCGTGGTTTTACTGTTCTAGATCTTCCATCTTCCTCTGACGGTTGGCTCGAGTATCGTATTGATCAGACAGCTTGACAATCTATCGGAGTGGAAAAAGAAACAAGGATAAGACTCAAGAAAACATGCGAAGTGGAGTGTTGGATGATGCATGATATGCGATGCAAATGATCGTTCATAGATAGTTTTTCCAAGGAACTTCAATAATTTTGCACACATCAATGGTAGAGGAATTTGGAACAACAAAAACTCATTTCATTAATCAAAAGCGGTAAATTACAACTTCCAACTTTGGAACAACAAAACGATAAATTACAACTTTGGGACAACAACCCAATAAAAAGCAGTAAATTACAACTTTGGAACATGAAGCCCATAATAAAGCAGTAAATTACAACTTTGGAACATGAAGCCCTTTTACAGAGTTTTACAAAATGACATCAGTAATAAATAAAACTAAGAACTGAAGATCATTTAGAATTGACTTCGAGTGTTTCTTCTTCCAAACTCCATAGTACCTGAGGTAACTGCAAAAATCATTCTTAAGTTCCTTGAAAAAACAAGTTTTTTACAAAAAATGTTGATGGATGCATGGATGAATGATAATGCAACAATTACACACAAGTTCACAAACATGGGGTTCAAAGGTTCAACGTTTCAGGCATGGAGTCAAAGGGTAAAGCCCCCCAGAAGGTATGTACTAACGGTTTAAACACACCTGCAAGACAAGGTTCTAAGAGTTCCCAGAGTCTACATCCCTCCTTCAGATATTACCAACGTCTTGATTACTCAATAATTAGCAATATTCTCAAGAGAAACTCGTCTGAGCATAGCATCGCGTAACAACTACTTCCGGATTACTCTGTTATAATCTCCGCGCTACACCTAAAAGGACAAGTTGGGTTAGGGTTCTACGGTTCTCAATTTCTCTGGTTCCCAGGTCGAAAATAATAATGTCTTCCCGATTACTCGGTAAACAAATATTACGTTCAAAAGGGCCTTCCATTGAGTGGGGGATTTCATGCCTCCTTCTTTGGGATTACTCCCTCAAAGTTAACATGACTATACCGCCCGTCCTATCCTTAAGTGTAACTTAATCCGGGTATAGGATTCGTCCTTTGCAAAAAAAAACCAAACAACCCCAATATAAACACATAATCAAACAAATCAAATAATAATAGACAGATAAAACAAACTAGGCTTAACCCACTTAAGGATGGACCAGCAAGAGGTCAATCTTTCCCCAGCAGAGTCGCCAATTCTGTAGCGATAAAAAATGTAGCGGGGTAAATCGGAGATCGAACTATTAATTAATTCGTCTCACAAAAAGAAAGAGTCGCCACCGCGCTTTATTATTTCCAAGGGAAAAGGGAAAAGAGCGAAATAAAACCCTAAAATATGCAATGTAAAATAATACTTTAAAAGTGATGAAAATACAAGGCTTTTTTTGAAAAGAGGTCTAAGGTTCGGGGGTTGGTTATACAATGGGAAGGTATTAGCACCCAATGTATCTATAGTATCCTATAGGAACCTTTTGAAATATCTGTTTTATTAAAGTGTTTGTTTGATTAAAAATAAATTGTTTTGGCCAAAAATGGGTATGGACGAGTTTTTGAAGATACGACGACCTAATGTCAAAGTTTTGACTTAAAAGGTGTGAGTTTTGAAAAATTGAATATTTGGGAAAATTATCTTAAGTTTTTAATGAAATGAGGGTATTCGCACGATGTTTTTTTGATGACATGAAGTCAACAAAAATTAAACAATTCCCTTGGATTTTGCAAGCAACATGAAGATTAAAACTAAAAGTATAAACAAACGAAATTATCACAAACTCAACCAACATGTATCATGGGAGGAACATTATAAGGGGGAAATAAATTCAAAGAGATAACTTACAAATTTATCAATAAAAGACTAGTTAAGAAAACTAACAAAATCAACTAACATACTTGACCAAACGAAATATCAATATTTAAATGAATTATAAAACTAAACTAATTAATTGGGTTATAAATTGAAAACGAAATAAAGGTCCAGCACGGGACTGGAATCGAAATCGAACAATGCTCCTTCGAACTCTCTTTTTCTCTCTTCGAACTCCCTCTTTCGAACTCTTCGAACTCCCTCTTTCGAACTCTGCTTTTCTCTCTTTCGAACTCTCTCTTTCGAACTCTGCTTTTCTCTCTTTCGAACTCCCTCTTTCGAACTCTCTCTTTTCTCTTTCGAACTCCCTCTTTCGAACTCTCTCTTTTCTTTCTTCGAACTCCCTCTTTCGAACTCTCTCTTTTCTCTCTCCGAATTCTCTCTATTCTAGATTGAAATCGAACACTCTGCTCCCCTAAATCGAAATCGAACACTTAATCTTCTAGCTTCGAACTCTTCCTAAATCAGAACGAACAACACATTGTTTCTGGGTTCGAACTCTCCCTAAGTCAAAACGAACAACACCACTGCTATGGGTTTCGAATTCTTCCTAAGTCAGAACGAACAACACACTTTTTCTGGGTTCGAACTCTCCCTAAGTCAAAACGAACAACACCGCTGCTATGGGTTTCGAATTCTTCCTAAGTCAGAACGAACAACACCACTGCTACTGGTTTCGAACACTGCCTCCCCTAAATCGAAATCGAATAACAACATAGTTTCTGGCTCTTTCATGCAGTTAAACAACAAATCAACAAAGTGATAAATATTCATGGCAAGAGAAACAACAATAACAAACTAAAGGGGGTTCTGACTTATTGAAACGTCAACAACAAAAAAATGACAACTAGTTCACAGCATATATCATGATAACAAGCATGGCAACAGATTTTGAGAAAAAAAGTAACGAGACTTACAAGATCAGAGCAAGTCTGATGGTTTCGATTCTGACAATGAAATAATAAAGAAATCCAGAGATGAGGTAATATGCCTTTTTTTAATTCCTCATGCTCTTCTGAAAATCTGTTTGTGCTTACTGATGATGTGTGGAACGGAAATTAAGTAAAAGGTGAAAAAACAAAGTATGGTGGCTACTGTGTTGTTAAACAGAGCGTGTGAGCCATGGAGGTTTAAAGGGAAACTGATGTAGATGATGGTGGAATGAGGAAGAGATGTTATAGTTTGTGGTTTTTTTCGAAAGTGGCTTGCTGTTTGGTTCGAAATAGGCTTTGGTGAGGAGGTTTCGATGCAGATTTGTGCTTCTGTAAGTTCGAAACAGCTTTGAGTTATGCTTGTGTTTCGATTTGGCTATGTTGCTGTGTTTACAAGCAGTTTGCATGTTTGACAAACTTGCAGGTTTTTGCTTGCAGTTCAGTTTGTGGTTCTTTTTCTTTGTGAACTATCTTTTCTTTTTCTCGCTGCCCCCTAAAATATGCATAACTGCCTGCTTATATAGTGAAGGAATGAGGTTTTGGGAGGGAAGATTTTGGTGAGTTTGAACATATGTGATGGTCTGATTTAATGCCTTCTTGATGCAGTTTTGGTGTGTGCCATTTGAGGCAATTCTTGGACAGATGTGCACAGTTTTTTGGACTGGAGTTTAACAGTTTTTTGGTGGTGGAGGCAGCAGGGATTTGGACCGTTAGGGGTAGTAGTAACATGCAGCTTTGGACAGATTAGCATAAGGACAAACTTATAATTGACATATTTATATTTTCATAATATTAATAATAAACAACAATGACAATAATAATAAAAATAATTGTTAGTAAAACTAAACTGAAAATGTAAAAGTGAAATAAAAAAGATATTAAAATTTTTTGGTTTTTTTTCAAATAAAGTGATGTAAAATATATAAATTATATGTAACTAAGATTTTTTTGATAATTTTAAATTAACATAAAGAACTTGCAAAAATAAAATAAAAGAAATGAAATTACTATTTTTTTGAGATTTTATACTAAATTAAATCTAAAAGACTATAACTTTAACTTAAATGATACAAGAACAAAAAACTAAATGAAACTTAAGGAAACTAATTTTTTTGTATTTTGAATATTTTGAATAAAACATAAATAAAATGAAAAATAGCATGAACTAAATATTTTTAGGATTTTCTTTTTTATGAGAATAAAAATAAAGAAAAAATGAGTAAGAGTGCAAAAATACATGATTTAATAAAGTCAGGCAAAATCAGTTAAATTTCAATAAATTCACAACAATTTCTAACGTTTCTATTTTTTGGTGGATTTTCAAAGTATAATCATCTCTTGACTTGTAAAGAAAAGTTGTAGTTGTTGCAGAGGAGAATCATATATAAAAGAACCACTAAAAAATTGAAATTTGAAGAAGTTATGAAATTTTTTGAAATCTGACTCGAGAATTGGCAAAAATAGATTGAAACGCTTGTGAACGCTTGCTATGTAACAATGCAGATGGGAGGTGGTATCTTAGGTCAAAATTTGGGGTATGACAACAGTGTCCCTCACTGTTATCTGGTCGTAATCCAGGCTTCAGTTTTCTTTACCGCTATCTGGTCGTAATCTAGGCTTCACGATGTGATATACCACTATCTGGTCGAAATCCAGGCTTCATGGTGTTTGGAGGAATCAAGATACTATATGGTCGAATCCGGGCTTCATAACTTGTATTAAAGATATACCACTATCTGGTCGTAATCCAGGCTTCACAGAAACTTGTATTGCTATCTGGTCGTAACCCAGGTTTCACAATAACTTGCTGAGCTGTTATCCGGTCGTAATCCGGGATTCACGGCTGGTGTTTATGATATACCAATATATGGTCGAATCCAGGCTTCATGGTACTTGTTGAGCTGCTATCTGGTCGTAATTCGGGCTTCACGGCTTGCTGGGGATTAAACTATTATCCGGTCAATTTCGGGCTTCATAGCTTGCTTTTAAGAGATACCACTATCTGGTCGTAATCCAGGCTTCGTGGCATTCTGATACTGTTATCCGGTCGTAATCCAGGCTTCACAATATGCTGTAGAAATTAAGATACTATCTGGTCGGATCCGGGCTTCATAACTTGAACTTTGTGAGAATTTAATTGTATTTTTCCTGAAAGGTAAAGGTTAGCTATATTTAATGCATGATATGTATCAGGCAATGATGTTCTCAAAATAAATGAGATTGTGTTGTATGATGCGTATGCGCATGTCATGGTGTATGGATGTGTAATGTTTTTATGATGTTCTCTAGCTGGGGGAAAATAAATCCCGGATTGCATGCTGTAGAATAAAGAGTTTCGCTCGCTGCGGATAACGACCGAAGATGATTGGGAGAATAATCCTACTGGAGAATACATTGGTGAGAGGATGACTCTGTGGGGAAGAAATACTCTGTTGAGGATTTGCTGATCTTGGAGAAATACCCTCCGTTGTGGATGAATTACCGTTGTTGGCGATGATAAACTCTGTCGGGGATAAAGTTTCTTGTTTGTGGAAGAAATAAACTCCGCTGGGGATGGTTTTCTAGACTCTTCTGGGGATAATCTTCCAGACTCCGCTGGGGATGATCTTCCAGTGCTGGTGATAGATAAACTATGCTTGGGGAGAATCTTACCGACTCATTCGCGGTTACGAATCTCAACTGGGGAGAGTTGATAATATTGTATTCTGGTATTTTCTACTCTGCGGGGAGTGTATGCATTTTAGTCATATTCTTCAGCTAGATCTATCCATGTACCTGGTGAGTAGAACAACTGTAAGGTTCGAACATTTCTTGTTTGCCCCTGTTTCTGATATTACGAGTAATCGTCTTTTGTTTCGCATGTAAATATTTATGAGCAGCAATTATTATCAAATGCATATATCAAAAATTAACATTGGACGTTCTTGCGAAACTAAACAGAAAAAGGAAAACAACTTGAAATTTCTTTGTAAAAATGAATTGTATTGATTTTGAAGTTTGGCCTGTAAATAGGCGTTTTTGTACAAGAGGTCGATGTCCTAGTAAGAGAACGCCTTCGAACAATAGAGTTTATACAATTTGTGAAAAACAAAGAAAAACAGCTATGTGAACGATCCCACTAAGTTCTTACTCTGCTATTGCCCTTATATCCTCGAGCATCTCATCACTTTGCTACTTGGTTGAAGGTAGACTAGATTGATTAGTGTCGTCTGAGCTTGATAGTCGATATCGAAGTTTGGTTGCAAGATGATCCAATGATACATAGTGTTACGCTTTGATCCCTAATTTTTGCCTGGACCGCCCTTTCGGGTTTTCACCCCACCGGGATACCCTTTTTTGCCCAAGCCTCCTTTTCAGGTTTTCGACTTGCCGGGTGTACAGTTTTTCTAATTTTCATCCCTTATTTTTGCCCGAATCCTTTTGGTTCGCCGGGAAACCCTTATTTTTGCCTAGGCTAGTCGACCTAGCGGGTCTTTGATTATGCGTAGTATTTTTTCACTATGTCTGCATTGACGGGGTGAGGAAGGTCGTCACCATCCATGGTGGTTAGAATCATAGCTCCTCCTGAGAAAATGTTCTTAACCACAAATGGCCCTTCATAAGTAGGGGTCCATTTGCCCCTGGGATCACCTTGTGGAAGTATGATGTGTTTGATCACCAGATCCTTGACTTGATACTCTTGTCGTCTGACTTTCTTGTTAAATGCCTTGATCATCCGCTTTTGATACGTCTGACCATGACAAATAGCAGTAAGTCTCTTTTTGTCGATTAAGTTCAGCTGATCAAGCCGGGTCTAAATCCAATCGTCCTCACTCAAACCTGCATCCTTCATAATCCTAAGAGAGGGTATATGGACTTTAATGGGCAAGACTGCCTCCATGCCATATACAAAGGAATAGGGTGTTGCCCCTGTTGACGTCTGTGCTGAGGTACGGTACCCATGTAGAGCAAATGGTAACATCTCGTGCCAATCTTTGTATGTCACCGTCATCTTCTGCACAATCTTCTTGACGTTCCTATTAGCCGCTTCAACATCCCCATTCATCTTCAGCCGGTAGGGAGAAGAGTTGTAATGTTGTATCTTAAACTGCTTGCAGAGCTCGATAATCATTGTATTGTTGAGATTTGTACCATTGTCCATAATGATCCTCTCTGGTACACCATATCAACAAATCAGATTGTGCCGAATAAACCGTGCCACGACGTTGTTGGTTACAGTAGCAAAGGAAGCTGCTTCAACCCACTTCGTGAAATAGTCAATTGCTACCAGGATGAAACGGTGCCCGTTAGACGCAGTAGGTCTGATCTCGCCAATCATATTGATGCCTCACATTGCAAAAGGCCAAGGTGACATCAAAACATTCAGAGGAACTAGATATATGTGCACCTTATCAGCATAGACTTGGCACTTATGACAGGTCCGAGAATGCTGATAACAATCGACTTCCATAGTAGACCAATAATATCCTGCCCGAAGGATTTTCTTTGCCATGGTGTGTCAACTGGAATGAGTTCCGAAAGTACCTTCATGTAACTCCGTCATGATCCTTTCTGCCTCGTTCTTATCCACACATCACAGCAAGGTTGAATCATGGTTACATTTGTAAAGGATACCATTACTGATGAAGAACTTTGCCGCGAACCTCCTTAAGAACTTCTTATCATTAACAGATGCACCCTCCGGGTATTCTTGAGCCTCAAGATATCTCTTTACTTCATGAAACCAAGGTTTATCTGTTGCCTCTTCAGTTTCGATGTCACAACAATGTGCGGGTTCGTCCAACCTCTCAATGGTAATCTGAGGAGCCTCATTGTCCCACCTGACCTTGAACATAGAAGACATGGTAGCTAGCGTGTCCGCTAACTGATTCTCCTCTTTGGGGAAATGTTCAAAGGTTATCTCCTCGAAGTGTGGGAGCAATGTCAGTACATACTCCTTGTAAGGAATAAGATTTGGGTGCTTCGTACCCCACTCGCCTTTGATCTTACTGATCACTAGAGTGGAATCTCCGAATACACTTAAGAACTTAATCCTTAGGTCAATAGTTGCTCGAAGGCCCATGATGCATGCTTTATACTCCGCCATATTGTTGGTGCAGTTAAAACATAATCGAGCAGTGAATGGAGTATGACAGCCTTCAGGAGATATGATCATGGCACCAATGCCATTACCCAAAGTGTTTGAAGCTCCATCAAAGTACATAGACCATCGGGATCCTTCCTCAGGTCCTTCATCCGGTCCAGGTTTCTCACAGTTAGTCACCAACATGATGCTCTCATCCGGGAAATTGAAGTTCATAGATTGGTAATCATCCACTGCCTGATGTGCCAAATGATCTTCCAAAACACTTCCCTTGATTGCTTTTTAGGTCGTGTATTGGATGTCATACTCAGTCAAGATCATCTGCCATCTTGCTATTCTTCCGGACAAGGCGGGCTTTTCGAAGATATACTTGATTGAATCCATCTTTGATATCAATAAGGTGGTGTGAGTCAGCATATACTGTCTCAGCCGGCGAGCAGCCCATGCCAAAGCGCAGAAAGTTTTCTCAAGCAGTGAGTATCGGGTCTCACAGTCGGTAAACTTTTTGATAAGGTAGTAAATAGCATGCTCTTTTCGGCCAGACTCGTCATGCTGCCCCAGCACACACCCCATTGAATTATCCAGCATTGTCAAGTATAAGATCAAAGGTCTTCCTTCAACTGGAGGCATCAGAATAGGTGGCTCTTGGAGGTATTCCTTGATCCTTTCAAAAGCGGTCTGACATTCATCATTCCATTTTACCACTTGATCTTTCTTCAGCAGCTTGAAGATTGGCTCACAAGTAGCAGTCAAATGTGAAATAAATCGGGCAATGTAATTCAGTCGTCCCAAAAAGCCTCTGACTTCTTTTTCTGTTCGGGGAGCTAGCATTTCCTGTATAGCCTTCACCTTTGCAGGATCCACTTGAATACCTTTATCACTAACGATGAAACCCAGCAGCTTACCAGACCTTACCCCGAAGGTGCACTTGTTCGGGTTTAACCTTATCTTATACAACTTCAACCTGTCAAATAACTTCTGAAGATGGTCAAGATGTTCTTCCTTGGACTGGGACCTTGCAATCATGTCGTCAACGCATACCTCAATATCATGATGAATCATGTCGTGGAACAAAGTGACCATGGCGCGACGATATGTTGCCCCAGCATTCTTCAACCCGAAAGGCATGACTTTGTAGCAAAAAGTACCCCACTGCGTAACAAAGGTTGTCTTCTCCATGTCTTCGGGAGCCATCTTAATCTGATTGTAACCAGAAAAACTGTCCATAAAGGAGAAGACCTTATGCTGTGCGGTGTTGTCTCTTCCCTCTTAAAGTCTCATATTTTTTGATAGTGTTAAAACCTGGCAATAATCCCATACATAAGATGAACTAATTGATGCATGAACAATATCAGAACGCCCAGCTCTTGGAACAACATGAAGAATCTGTCTAAAATCTCCTCCAAATACAACAACTTTTCCACCAAAAATAGTATTCTCAACACCCTTTTTGCTCATTACATCTTTAAGGGTTTTATCCAATGCTTCGAAGCAGTTCTTGTGAGACATAGGTGCCACATCCCATATTATCACATCTGTTGCTTCAAATAATTGAGAATGTTCGGTGTCTTTGTCGATGTTGCAAGTTGAGTTGTCAAGCGTTGGCACAGGTATTTTGAACTTTGAGTGTGTTGTTCTTCCACCCGGCAATAATAACGAAGCTATCCCACTTGAAGCAACAGTAAGAACAATTTTTTTTTGAGAACGAAGTGCACTTGATAGTGTTCTCCACATGAAAGTTTTACCAGTCCCTCCGTAACCATGCAAGAAAAATACCCCTCCACTCTGTTTGTTAACAGCATCCATGATTTTCTCAAATATCAAACGTTGTTCATCTATAAAATACAAACCAAGAATTATAAGTGCAAGGACAATAAAAATCATTTTTGTAATTCATAGTATAAAGAAAATAAATCACCTGTAAGGGCATGAAAAAGTTCTTGGAATTTCTGTTTCTCGGTATCGGCATCGTAATTAAGTTCGTCATAAATAAGCCTATTGCCAACATGTTTTGTGATGTATGAATCTGGATACGGCATACATTTAAATTCATGCAAACTTCTTCGATTCGATTGCATCATGTTCTCAATCTCAATTAGTGTGAGATTCTTTAACTCATTGTCCGATAGCTGCAATTCTGTTAAAAAAATTTCATTAGTTTTCTATATAATTACATATGTATGATGCAACTGTTGTCGTGATGTTGAAATACATTGAACATAAATCAAACAGTTGATGTTGCGGCTGCGTGAAATTAAATGGAACCAAAGACACTGTTGCAGCTGCAAGTTAAGAAAATAACTTACATACATGACAAATGACAAATATGAAAATGTTTCTTACGTAAATGGACATACCTTATGAAACATATTAAATAAGGGACATATGGATGAAGAATAATTATATTTTAAAGTAAGTTCATATCATTATATTTTGTAATAAAAAAATATACAACTTGCATTCGGAAAATAATATTTGTTGACTTAAAAAAGTTTAATAAAGTGTTCATACCTCTTCTATTTTTTTTTTTGTCTTTGTTGGTAGAGGATACCATCAGATAACGTCCTCCAAGTTTTTTCCCAAACATGTCGTGGTCTATTGACAGTACCGGATAGTAACATAGTGACAAATAACTTTCGTAAAAAATGCCCGGAACCCCAATTCTTTGCTTCGTCGATGGCTGCAACATATTCCTTGTCATCGTTAAGAAAGCCCATTTCGAAGCATGCATCCCTAAAAGAATCCTGAACTTTTCCACCCACAAATTTTATATCCTCATAGCAAGTTGGACCTTTGACGACTGTTAGCATCATTCTCAAGAAATATAACTCACCCGTACTTGGAGGGACCCAAATAAGTCTGCCAATTGTATTTCCTCTTTTACGCGGTCTCCATCGACGGTATCTTTTATCATAAACAAATTTGGAAAGAAATTATGAGTACGTCAAATTCTTTGCCTCTAGGTATGCTTTGTTTGCTTCCATCCATGCCGTAAACATAGATTCTTTCACAGTTGGTTTGTCAAGCACCTCATCTATCAATTCATAATCGGTATAATAAACAGAGTTGTCTCCTTCAAGATGAAAGAACAACCTTTCAACTGCGGGTGATCTACCATGAATAGGAAATGAAAAAAGTCTCCAACATGCCTCACTTGGTGAGATATATCTGCAATCAAGATATTGCTTGATTTCGTCAACCATTCTGACCGAGGGAGATCCATCACCGTCAGTTTGGACAACAGCAGCAGTAATTCTATCATACCCCTTGTTAATATACTTAAATAAGTATTTAACTGAAGTACTTTGATTACACCACTCCATATTGATGTGTGCTTGGAATTTCTTCAACAAATATGGATTGTAAGGAACTACATATCTGTTATCAAGTTGAACGTGTTTTTTCAGCACTGTATTACCAGTTTCTCTTCTTCGGTACACGGGATACCCATCCTGATCAACAATGGTTTCGGTTTGATATTTCTTTGGAAAGTATTTTGAGCACTTTCCATTTTTCATGCAAGTTGAATTCGCATTTGCTAAACCACATGAGCCATGAATAATATAGGGTTAAATGCATCCCCTTTTAAAATATAATATAGCGAAAACCTCTCAACAAAATAAGATTCCTTCAAACTTGTGACTTTTTTTTTAAATTTCATGTGGAAATTCGATTATTTTTTATTTTTTTAAATTCGATTATTTTTTAAATTCTTTTAATAACTATTTCTTTCATATTTTTCTAATTGGGTGATAGTGTAAAATTAATTAATCTCTAAAATATTTAGTCTAAGCTGTTATTACTTGGGCATTATTATTAGGTTCTCATAGGTATTTTGAATTGTTAGTTATTGGAGATAGATATATATATATTACGTTATATAAGAACGCAATTGCGTGTTTTAAATATGGCACATTTGATTTGGAATCTTGCTGTTGTAAGTGGGATTGAGTATCTGTAATACTCCCTTTATATATTACTTGTTTTCAGAAGAAGAAAATTTTTTCAACAACATACAATGTATTAGAACTACTAATTTATTATATTCGTATTTTCTACTCACGTGTATATTATATTTTTGATCGTGTATACTATTAGATTCGTATTTTCGACCGTCCAAAAAAATAAAATTAAATCAAAAAAATTAAATATCACACAAAATTAATGTATCAAATTAGTATGAGATAAATAAAACAAAACAATAAACTTGTTCTAGTGGGAGAAAATAAAAAATTAAAAAAAATAATTAAATAAATTTTTTTAAAAAAATTAAAAAAGAATTTAAAAAAATAAAGTAAAAAATATAAAAGAAAAATAAAAAATAATCGAATTTCTACGTGAAATTTAAAAAAATTTAAAAAAAATTATAAAAGTCACGTCAAGCCACATTTGTAGATTCTGCTAGAATCTTGACCCAAAGTCAAGTTTGAGATAATCTTATTTTGTTAAAGGGCTAAAAGAATTTTTTTATTTTAAAAGAGGTAAATCAAAACTCGCTTCTATTATAGGAGTAAAATGCATTTAACCCTATAATATATAAGTAAAAAAAAAAGATTAAAAAATAAAATAAATAAAAAATTCCATGTGAATTTAAAAAAAAAATTGATCAGAAATTAAAAACAAAACTCACTAATATTACAAAGAATTATATATTTAATCTTAATAATAATAATAATAATAATAATAATAATAATAATAATAATAATAATAATAATAATAATAATAATTTATTATTAATTATCCTCGTTGTTAGAGCCCAAAAATATAATTAAACCTAAAAATAAGTTAGTTATGTGAAAGGGCGGATTTGACTAGAGTATTGTTGAATTTTATTTTCTCTGTAAAAGATTATTTTTTAAAACCTTTCTCGTAATATTTATATTCTTTTTGATACACTCTTGATTACTGTAGTAAAAATTCTCTTTAACTTCCTACGTAACAATTTACATGATTTTTTTTATTATTTATTTAATTTACATAAATTTTTATTTTATTTTTTTAATTATATTTTTACGTTTTTTAAAACTATTTTTATTAATATTTTTTATGAAATTATATTTATAAATTAATTATTTAAATATTATTGTTGGGCTTAATGCCAAGTAGGCTCATTACTTTATGTTTTGGTTAGTACTGTATAAAACAGGTTTATAAATGTGAGAAACCTAACCTTCTTCTACAAAACAACAAAGCAGTGGCTGAAGTAGGATGCCATTCAACTTGTCAACCTGAAGTTGGATTTCTATCAACTCCCACTATTAATCAAGATGGATTGCGGCATGCTATCTATTTAGTTTTATTTTCCGTTGGGTACTAGTCTTTTTGTATTTCTGCAATAATGATAAATATTTATTATCTATTTGAATCAAATAAATACTCTTTTTTATTAATTAATAGGTGAATGGTTATCTTTTAAATAATTTCTAAAAATATTTATTCTCAATATAATTTGTAGAAGATGAATAAAATGTCAATCTTGCTAATTGAACATTATTATATCAACGTTACCAATCAATTTGACAAAAAGAATTGGAGACAAATATTTGTGGCGTGTAAAAAATTTATAGTTAGTATATTATAATAATTAGCTAAATTTAATATTTTTAAATAAAAAATAAAAATAACTATAATATACTTTTTTTTTCACATTAGGTTTTTAGAAATGAGTCACTATAAAAATCATTGGAGCGTAAATTTCGTAATTTTTTTTTGCATAGGCCAACAACTCTTTAGTGAAAAACATTTGTTTCATATATATAATTTTTATTATATAAAACTCTACTTAGTATATTATAATTATTCTATATCTTATTTTAAAAATATCAAAGAAATGCTAAACTTGAATAATTGATTAGTGACATATATTTTTCTCTTGTATGAAATTTACGCTCTAATGGTTTTTATAGTGACTCATTTCTAAAAATCTAACGAAAAAAAAAAGGGTATTATAGTTATTTTTAATTTTTATATAAAATAAATAATTTATATATTATAATTATTTTTTATTTTATGTTAATTAAAAAATATACTAAGTCATATTTTCTTGCTAATCATTTTTCTGATTTAATTTTATGTCTAGTATAAAAAGATTATTCAATATATTAATTGATAATTTTGATTAATTAGTGACAATATTTACTAACGAAAATGTTTAAATTTAATATTAAAAAAATTAAAAGAAAGAGATGATTGAAGATAAGAGAGTTACTACAGAATAATATATATGTATAAAAGTTGTGGCAATTCTCCACACAACCCTTAAATTGTATAAGGTGTCAAAAAATTTATCAATAGTATTGAAGGATTTAAAAGTACTTTTGGTTGTAACGTGCTTTCTCAAGTTTTATAGGAGATGAAAAGAGAAAAGAATAGACACATTGTAGTATTATAAATTATAATTCAGTATATATGACATGATGATATGATTCAATACCTATCGTAAATTCTTTCCACAAGTTTAAAATTTATGAGTATTTTTACACTTCTAAAGAGTGTCCATCTCAACCTTTCGAGTGTTGAATAAAAATATAAAGATTATAGATAGAGAAGTTGAAATTCAAATCAATCTAAATAAAAATTTTAAATTAATCTTAAAAAATCAAAAACGGTTAAAAATTGAAATTTATTGAATGTGTTTGAATGTCATTTTGTAAAAATTGATTGGTTCGGATTGAATTTCGGATTGATTTTTCAAAATTGATCCAACCCGAACTTTATTAGTATGATATGTTACGTAAATTTATTATTAGACGATAACTATTTTTTAATAATATTAATTAATTTGGTTTAATCTATTTATTTTTTATTATTTCAACCATAATTGATCACTCTCATTTTGTAATATTAACTTTTAATATACTATATATTATATCAAACCTATGATTTATTAGTATTTTTATAATATTAATAAAAATATAATTTGTAATTTGGATATTCAAAAACTGATCTAAATTAAATCGCATTAAATTGGATCGGATCATATCAGATTTTTTTTTTAATATATCATCCAAACCGAACTGAACCGCAAGTAAATTTATATTTGGATCAAATGACTTTTTACCTTAAAACCGATCAAAACCGAACCGCAAACACCCCTAATTATAAGTGTTCTCTACCAGTCAAAACTCCAAATAATCAAGGTTTAATTCATCTTAAATTCACTCTACTCGATCTAAGGTATAAAGTCAGTACTCATAAGAAATAAGATACATTTTTCTTATCTCCACTTTAAACATGCTCATCTTAAATCTTGAATTGACTTAGACATTGGAGTGTTAACCATGCAAGTCCATCCTGCGTCATTGCAACGGAGACCAACATCATCGGTTCAAGGCATCCAGTTCACCAATTAGGCCCATTTTTTATTCTTAAATAAAACAATGATGTCGTGTGTGGGAATAGACTTCTGATTCCTATGATTTCCATGATTTCAGATCCAATCTTTTATTTACCAGTTTGTATTCTCCTCAGGCCATCAAATCAAAAGCATTGACAATCAAATTTACAGATCCATTGAGAGATCCACAACATTCGATTAAGTCACTAACGTTTTAACCATGATTTATGAGATCTCCATATCTCAAATTTCCTTTGTGCACTCCGCAAAGAATAAGAAGAAAAGATCATAGATCCAAATCCAAATCCACCCTGGAAGCATTGGAAAGTGAAGACAATTTTCTTGGAGATCATGTTGAGGGTTCATGGTTTATCTTCCAATCTAATGTCACTTATATCTCCTACCATCGATGTGGTACTCCCCGTGGCAACACCGAAGATATGATGATTTCATAGTTAACGACTGACACATATCTGGTATCAAAATACCTATTATAGGTTCCAAAGGATCTCCGACCACTGAACGAGATCTCCTCAAGCTAGATTCAGCAAGTGGGATGGCACAAGCCAACTCTACTGCATTATTTCTCTATCACTTAGGTTAGGAGAAAATTGATCCCGATGGAGGCCTTCTGGTAAACTACCTCTTCCAGGTGACCTCGACCATTTCATCAAGGAATATAGTCGGTCGAGATACAAGAATTTTGAACAAACTACAGTCTCGGGTCGTCCAACAAATGCAACACTTTCCACTAGGGTCGGGTCCAGGAAAAGTGGCTCGTAAGCAATGTTCTTCGAGCGCCATCACGCTTCCCGACATATCTGACTACCAAATCCCTATGGTCGGCCAACAATGTAATCGGGGGTTAGTGGCTACGTGTAGGGAATAATTCCCAAATTATAGTATCATGGAAACTAAGTCTCCTTCAAAGACACCTTAGATCGACAATTATCTCTGGGCCTCTGTCCAACATTGCCAGTCCTTAGAAAGATTACCAAATAAAGAGAGAAGACCTAGCTAATTTCGCAAAGACCAAGGGACGAGCCTCTCAAATAACTCCATCTTTGTCCAACCATACTTTAAGTCCCGTGAGAATCCAACCGTAAGCCCAGAGCCAAGCTAAAATGGTGTATAATCGAAGGTTTACTTGCTTAGTTATTTTGTTGTTTCATTGTAACCAATTTACTTCGTTATGAATGAAAATACTTGCCTACTATTTTTCTACTGTTGCACTCTTTTTTGTCTACCTCTTTTTAGGACCTTAAAGATGAGAAGGTAAAGAATACACACCCTTTTACGCGTTGGATACAAACTACATTCATTTTATTGCGTATCTGATACAACTTAAATACATTTCCTGCACTTCTACATGTCTAATATAGACTACACACATTTATGTGTATCTAATATGGCTTAAATGCATTTCCCGCACTTTTAGGTGCTCGATACAAAATACACACATTTATGCGTATATGATACGACTTAACACATTTCTCGCATGACTGCGTACCTGATACAAACTACACGCATTTTTGTGTATCTGATATGGCTTAAATGCATTCTTGCATAATTGGCGCACCCTCCTTTAGATCTAGCCAGTCTAAGGGCGTTAAGCGGTGCATCCCGGACACGTCCACCTCGAGTCGATTTAAGCCTTGGGGTAGGGACGGGGATCCTACCCTTGATCAGGAAACGATCCTTGTGACACCAAGCACATTACAAAGTCATGATTATGTCTCGCCGGTCTCGCTGATTACGAGCCAATCATAGGAAGCACAAGCAACATGTTTAATACCGCACACAAATTAATACGTTGATATAACCCACGCAAAATACAACAAAAAACATAGCAACTAAAAGTGGTAGTTAAATGTCAATCGTAAATCACGAAGACCATTTCTAGGAAAGGGTGAAGGACACATCAAGTACGTCAGTATTACATAACACCCTTCTTATTCCTAAAAGGAAACTAATCTAGGCTTTCACGCTCTAAATTCACCGTTGAGCATCGACAATGCTTGGTGGCCGACTAACTTTACATTACATGGATGGAAAGCCAGTCGTGGCAACAACTCATAGAAACCAGAAATGCAGCGTTGCAGCAAATGAAGGAAGCTAATTACATAATTTGTTATGGGTTAACCATATCTCTTCCAAACCGACCACCCTAAGCTATATTACCTAGGGCTAAAGAGGGGACCACACGATCGTCAAAAGAATTGTATACCCTCTTATCTGGGCCCACGTGAATAGCCGACCACGATACCTCCAGCCTTTATCATTTCCCCAGTACTCGGAACAAATGAATTACTCATTATTTATGCATCCACTTAGTCTAGCTTCCTTGCGTATGATCGACTTCAAAGATCCAAGAGGACCTTCACCCCGACATCGTTAGGTTCACAATTATTGATCTTCATACAACATTGAATAAAGCTTTTAGTGCATTCTTTCCTTTGCTGGTTTTCTAGTATTTATTCCTCGATTAAGATGGGAGAGGGCATCGGGAACTCAACATGATCCACCTATTCGTTGACATTTGTTAAAAGAGCTTCTAATGAGATGATAAAGTTTTTTCCTCCAAGGAGTCCCCAAATATCCTTTATGAGTCAGAATTTTCACATGAAGGTATGACTTATAGTTATAGGTGATTAGATTAAGAGGATGGATGTAAGATTCAGGGATGTCCCCATTCTCAAGGCATGCAAAGTTTCGCCCTCATAATCCCTCACTAGATCAATTGTACTATTAATTAGCCTGACTATAAAATAGGAAATGCTGAAGATAAAAGCTTGAGTTTGGGATGGTACCTGGTTATGTGATATTGATGAAACAAAAGAAATGAAGAAATCATATATTTTGACCACATAACTACAAGCGTCATGGATAATGCCCTCAAAAATAAAGAGGCAAAAGTGTTTGTCAATAAAGTGTATGTGAGTGAACTTGAATGCCAAAGATTGCAAAAAGTTTCCAAAATGCTCAACTCTAATTATTTATAAGCGAAGACCGTTGGACGATCCAGATTATCCAAAGAAAGGATTTATGAAATCAACAGTTAGGTTCCTCTTTGGGGTTACATGGAAACTCGAGTGCACTCAAGTGAAGTATATAGGGGGTGTTCATTGGTTCGGGAAAATCCGAACCAAACCGAAATCCAAACCAAACCAAGGTGTTTGGGTCGGGTATTTTTTAGTTCGGGCAAAAACATAACCAAACTAATAAAACCCGATGTTAATTGGTTCTGTCAATATATTTCAAAATTTCTACCTGCGAGCCTGTCCACTCGAACCAACCCTATTAATTCATATAATGTATATCATCATTATTATGGAAACTAGTATAAGATATTCAACTTAAGAATTAAAGAAAGTGAAATGTTATTTGTGACATTCACAACCTATATGGAGAAACGAAAAAAATTAAAGATTTTATATTATTATAGACAATCATTTGATGTAAATTAGATATTCTTAAAAAATATTTTGGAACAGTTGTCTCTGATGTATCAGATCAATCCAATCCAAACCAACCCATTATTTTTTGGTTTGGTTCGTTTTGGATTTATCAAAAAAATATAAAAATCTAATCCAAACTAATACATATATTTTTGATCAGTTTGGGTATCATATTATCTCAAAATAAAACAAAATTGTCCCGCGAACACCCATAACACTATAAGTTGCGTCTTGCCTTAACTTATCGCGTCAGCACACATGTCAGAAGAAGGCGATGAAATGTCCCAATGATGAAAAACATATTTATTGTGCTTGTTTTCCACTACTTTTTCAAATGACTCCAAACGTTTCAAGTCTATCTCACCTTAGACAATATCTCAGAGGTCATTCAAAATCGCTAAAGGCTTCCTCGACTTACTTGGTACCCGAAAAACCCTTGGGGGTAACTATTCTAGGCCGGACAAAGGCCCAAATAGTACATAACTAATTCATCTCAAATCCAATCCACTCTTTCCAATGTATAAAGTCAGCACTTATAAGAAACAAGGCACATTTTTTTATCTCCACTTTCGATATACTCATCTTGAACCTTAAACTTATTTGGACATTGGAGTGTTAGTCATACAGGTCCAATCTGCGTCATCCCTACAGAGATCAACACCACCAATTCAAAGCATCCAGTTCTATAATTGTATCTATTTCAGGTTCCTGAATGAAACAATAGGACAAATTTTTTGTTGCATAAGCGATTCATTAATTTAAAATTTTAGAATTAGGAAAGTTACTTTGGATAAACCCCGACAAAAACACTATAGATCTCAAACTGAAACTCAGAATTCAAATGTTTTCGGTTAGACTCTGTTGCAAGGAGATTTTTGAAAACCATTATGAATGTGAGGGAAACATAATATTTTAGAATATTCATTCTAGTATCTATAAAAATATATATTTATTTGTTAATGTATTTTTTTTGTTTAAAATATGGTAGAGCCCGAAGAAAGAAAATAGTATGAAACTAAATGAACTTTTTTAGACAAGAAAACTCCAAAATTTAATCCATAAAGAGCTTTTAAAGCTCACTAAAAGGATTCTCCGAATCTAAAACCTCAAAATCTTAGATAAATTCTCAAGTTTGTGAAATAGTCAATACTTTTATTGTCTTCGCGCTAAGTATGACTGATTTTAATATGTCGCTTTAATCTAATCAAATTATGAATGTGGTAGACCAAAATTAAGATATTTTTGTTGAACCTGTAACTATTAGAGATCATGTCTATACGGATTTTATAGTCATTTTCCACAAGGAGATGAGATATATTTATTGAACAAGTGACCTTAAACACATGAGGGGGTGAATCATGGTATTTGAAAAACGTGACTAATTTTTCCTTTCTCAATTAAGATCGCGTTAGTACAATTTTTGAGTAATTAAGCGTAGCAGAAGTAAATTACATAAAATTAATTGTAGAAAAGTAAATAGAATAAGGATAGAATATTTCATCATATAGTTATCTAGGTTTGGCCGAATGTTGGCCTAATATTATCCCCAAGAAGTCTTCTTGAGATTTTTTACTATAGACTTATGAGTTTTTGTCGATTATGCTCACAAACCTTAATATGACCTGATCTTCAAATTTAAACAAGCTTATCCCAACCTATAGATGGATTTTACCCCGGCTTTTTATATCGAGACTATTAGAGATTTGTGGTTGACCTCTTTAACCAAAACAAAGCTTTTTCTGGCGAAGCTTAATAAACCAATAACATAGATTTATTGTTTATCTCAAGAACCAAAATTGAATCTCTTAAAAGTATCACACTATTAAGACTATAAACGATCAACACGATCACTTACAAAAATACTCTCCTCGCAAATAAAATTTTGCTCCAAAGCACTAAGACCACCACAAGTGAAGAAATAAGTTTCTAGTGGGAGAAGGAGATAGAGTAGATAGATAAATTCCAAATAAATATGAAAATGTCATAAATTGGTGTGATTTCAAGGGAAGAAGTCACCCCTTTATATAGTAGTTCAAATCACCCAAAAAGGAAAAGATCCATGGGCTTATTAACTATTTAATTGATTGGTCTAATCGATTGGATCATCTAAATATGACCGTTATGATGCCCAAAATGGAAGGTTATGATATAGAGTCATTACAAATATTTAAGGCATTGTCTAACTGACCTGGGGTGTAAGTTTGAATTGATCTAATCGATTAGACCAATGACCTAATCTATTAGATAAGACAAAATTTTCCCTCTAGTCATTTCCACAACTCCTAAGTCATCTAACACAACTTTCAAGGCAATTTTAAATGTTTTCTCTTGATAAAAATATTTTAGAAAGTGTTTTAGTGTGTGTGAGTTGTCTTAGTAATATTAAGCTACTACCTTTATTTTTACAATACTCAGTTCACTCAAACTAACTGACTGACACGATCAGGCGAGCTTTCACATTTCCTCTCTTTTCATAACCTGTAGCTTTTAATATTCTTTGCCAGGTATATTAATCATATAAGCATTTAAATGAAGTCTTGTTTATCCTATTTGATTAGGATTTATATGTCCTTACATTTAATCACCATTGTTGTACCCCAAAATTTTCCCTCTCATTTCTCAAAGGATCATCCTGGACCCTCAGGTTTGCTTCTATCATGTCTCAAGTCTTGAATTACAACTTTTCAAGAAAATCATTCACAAGGGCAAAATGGTCAAAAGCACACTGAAAAGTCAAACTTTGACTTTTAGATCAAAAATCAAGTTTCAACAATTATATTTCATCAAGACATGAAATTGGTTCATTAAAAAATGAGAAGTCAGAAATTACTTTGAAAAAATCAAATTTCTAAACATTTAGAAAATTTTCTAAGTGTTAAGAGATTATAATACTTCAGAACTTCTGAGCCACCAAGTGCAGTCAGAAGTTGAAAACATGGTTCAAAACATAGTTCTTCAATCAGAACATGACTCTTCAGCATATGCTTCGATCAGAGCATCACCCTTCGAGTTTCATTCTGGTCTTCTTTGATCAAAACATCACAAAGCCCAAAAACCTTGTTTGAACAGCCTGCTGCACTGCTATAGCACAGTCCTGCAACCAGCTGCCACAACACTCCAAATTGCTGCTGATCTACTCCACGCCTGCATTTTTCTCAAACCCTACATTTACACAAAATTAGCATACAAAAACTGTGATTAAAAGCAATGGAATAGTATACCAAAAGGGTTTAAATCACTTTTTCCCCCAAAACCACAGCAAACCCATCTATAAATAATTGGCTCTATCACACGTTCAAGGGGCTGGTTTTTGGAGGGAGAGAATTGTCAAAAAGAGAGAAAAGAAAGCTGTGAAACCTTCATAAAAATCCATAATTCTCAAACAAAAAATACCAAAACCTTTGTTCTTACCTTTGAGTCAAAGAACTTGGCATTTTCTCTTTCGTTACTCTTGCTGACTCCAGAACATCTGAAGGCAGCAGTTCAAGTTCCAAGCACACGATTTAAGGTTCAAGGTAAGCCTTTCTGACTTTGCATCTTTTCATTCAGAACATCATCAAAAATGTAAAATTATAGTATTGATGTTATCCATATCATTGCATAAGTATAAAAACTGTGGATCAGAACCTCTTGATTAAGGCTAGGCTCAGGATTAGGACTAGAAATTCTATAAACTGTTGTGCTTTTGATTTGCTATTAAGGACTGAATAAATTGCTGATGTGCTGATTAATATGAGGAAAGAGTTGAAATGTGGCACATAACCTCTGATTTTCACTCAATGTTTTAGCACAACATAGAACTTTTGAGTTCTCCTTACTGTTAAACACACTGAACCTCTGATGTTTCCACTTACTGTTTTAACACTTAGAATTTCTGACTTTCACACGCTAATAACACACTGAACTTCTGATGTTCACTCACTATTTTAACGCACAGAGCTTCTGATTTTCACTCACTGCTTATCACAACACAGAACTTCTGACTTTTGACTCACTGTATGAATACCATCTAGAACCTCTGTTTCCTTTCCCTCTAATGTTTCTTGCAGGACTTCAGAGTGCACTAATCCAGAACTTCTGATTCTCACTGACATTTCTTTCTGAGTCACAGCACGTCTGGCATCAGATCTTCTGATCCCCTTTATTTTGCTTTCAGCAGCATATTAAACCTATTTCATTTATTTTCCCTTTTATCATTTTCAATATTAATACTCTTTTAGACATACAAATATTTTCTTTTTACTAACTAAATTACTTCTTCTTTTCTTAACTCATTAAGACGAAAAAAAACCATTTTTCTAAACAAAGTCCTTTTTCTTTCTTGCATTATACATTTCAATATGGTTGTAATAGTTAAATAGGATTTAAATTCTTGCAACCCCCCATTTGTAAATATGTATCCCCCATCCCTAAAATATTGTAATAGCATAGGACTTTTATATTTCCGCAATTTATCGCTTTTCAAATATAAATGCTAGTAATTAGGATATGTATGGTGAGATATGAAATCAACAAATAGATAACCCTAATCAAGACTGAAATGCATACAGTCAAACTCACTTTTACACTAACACCCTTAGGGTAATCCCACTTTGTTTCCTATCGAAAAATAGTCATGCCCCTCGAACATGGGTGTTTTAGCAAAAGACCCTCGATAAAGATCGTAGTCCCTCGATGACCCTTGATGTTGCCTTCAGTAGATGATCTAGTCCCTAAAATGACATTGCTAAAACATCCCATAAGTTTCCTTCTATAACTATACAAAAAACGTCTTGTGCCCGTCCCTTCACATCCAACAATGGGGCTTCTTACCAAAACAATGGTAAGATAGAAATGTTTAAAGGAGGAAGAAAAGAACATCTAAGACCTTTTGAGTAGGTAGATTTGCTCCTAGTTGTTCGCTTGCTCACAACAAAAATATTTCATACACCAACACACTCATTTGAAACATTTTCAAAAGACAAAAACACTTTGTACGCATTCTTATAGAGACGAGAACCATTACAAAGACGTCTTCAAAATACTTTCAAAACTCACAACACAAAAGCATAATTTTCAAACAAAGCAAGTGATCTAGCAAGTAACTAAGAGCCCATGGAAAACCATGGATGAAACAGGTGCTAACACATTCCCTTTTTATAATCTACCCCCCGAACTTAAGAAAACATCTCTAAAGATCTTTCCTGTGCTTTTCACCTTTCCTTTTGGATAAAAGAAAATTTGGTGGCGACTCTTGCTAACCGCAACATTTGCGATCAAACGCAAAACAAAAAGCCAGTTCTCCCACCGTATCACTGAACTGGCGACTCTGTTGGGGAATAATTTAAAAGTGGGGTTACCTTAGGGTTAGATCACATTTACTTTCTTTCATTGTTTGACTTGTATGCTTTACATTATGGTTCTTTGTTTGGGATTGAATCCTCTACCCAGATTTGGGATACCTTATAGATAAGTAGCAATACATTTTGGAAACTGTGTGGCGTATACCGATATGGTCTAAGAAATAGCTATGTTAGTGCAACATATTTGTGGGTACAGGTAGCCCTTGAGTAGTCAAGGAGAATACGGGGTCGCTGAGTGGTGTCATGAAGTACTAATGAACTTTTAGAACCTTTACTTGACCAACTTGGCCATTAGGACGTAGTGAGATGACCGGCTTTGGTGCAGTCCGAAGTTGGTAGATACTCGATACTACACTCATTGAGGTTTGGTTTTTTGGGATATTTCGGTCGCCATTAAAGAGGCTTGCGCTAAAACAATGCCCAAGGAAACAAACCGGTGATATTGAGCTCCCTAGAACCCGGTTATTATTACTAGGACAGGTTTGAGCCAGCTAAACTTCAAGAGGGTACTTATCTATGAGACTCCATGCAAGCCTAAACCTAAGGACTTTTTTGCTTTGTTTGTGTATATTTTACTTGTACATAACACCATGAACATCATAACATCATACTCATTTACTAAGTATTTCAAGGATCTTGGGATTCATCTTTATTCTATTTTGTAGGATATGGATTCTCTTCGCAGGAAAACTATTCAAGTCAGCCTTGTAAGGACTCCCCCTCAACTTAAAGAGCTAGCTTCAAGGATTCCTGAAAACTCTCTGTTGTACCCCAAAATTTGCCCTCGTATTTTTTCAGGAAATCATCTTGGATTTTCAGAGTCCCTCTGAGACAAATCCAAGTCCTGAATTGTCATTTTTGCCCAAGCAAACCACTTACAAGAGCAAGATGATCACACAAGCTCTAAAGACAACGCTTTTAGCTTGAGAAAAATTAAATTCTAAGTACTTGGAATTTTTCTCTAAAAAAAAGAGTATTTAAGAAGAAATCAACGCTTCAGAACTTCTGGACCAAACTCCAGATAGGAACGGTCAGAAGTTGCAAGCTTGGCTCAGCGCAGTCAGAAGTTGACTCTTTCAGCAGCTACATCAGCTCAGTCAGAAGTTGTAAACGTGGTTCAATACGTAAGCCTCAGACAGAACATGACTCTTTCAGCAGTTACGCAAGCTCAGCCAGAATTTGCTAAAGGAATGCAAAAGAAGCAAGGAAGTCTGAAGGCTCTTTCAGAACATGCTGAAATCAGAAGATGAAAAGGTCAGAAGAGTGGGTGTTACACTGATACAGAATCTCTAAGCCCAGGAGGTCCAGAAGCAAATCCAAGGAACGTGTCAGAAAATCAAGAGAATCCCCAGAACTTGCTAAGACAACAGGAAGCTAAGGCCAGAGTATGGTCTACGTTGTTCTTGGTGAAACAGAACTGCTGGTTCAAAGTTTGGTTTCCATTACCAGAATATTGATATTGATAAGTCTCATCACCATTTAATGCTCATTAATTCTCCCAACCACTCCTGAACATTCATCCAAGTAATCCCTTCACGTGTGGCTTGGAAAACGCCTTTATGCAGGTTCTGGCATGGGTCTACACGCCACCGTCCACCTAAGAGGTCACTTCTCTCCAATCCACGTCTGCTGCTGCAGCCTAGGCTGAAGGCTATCTGTTATCACAACTTACCAGGAATTTCTGTCAAAGAACAATTCAAACTCTGTTGGCGCTTTAATGTTCAAGACACTCACAAGAACTTTGCCTATAAATAGAGAGCCATTGTCCACTGAAAAGAGGCGTTCAAGAAACAGAAAAATTGCTAAGAGAGAAACAGAAATCTTTAGCAAGATAGTGTTGTGAAACTCTGCCAAAATCTCCAGTGTTTCATAACTTTGAATTTTTTACCTTCAAACTTCTCACCTTCAAACTTTATCCAATACCCAATTTTCTGTGTGAACTAAAAACCCCTTTTCAAACTTCTGATCCTATATACGCACACACCTTCACCTATCCTTTTCAAAAGGAATCTGTCTAGAATACCATCAGAGCCAAAAGCTAGCTCACATCCCTAAACTTTTCCAACAGCCAGGTAAACACCTGCTGACCTTCATCACGCTGCTAAGCATCATCAGCTGTGCATACTCAAATAAACATAATGTAAACATCATGTTGTCGCTGTTTGTGTTATGAGGATTTTCATACCTCAGAATGTTCTGAGCCAGTGTAGAACCTGCCTGTGACCTTGTTGGTTCTGCCATCTGAAACACTTTGACATTTGCCGGAGCTGTTCCAAATATGTTTCCTGTTTTGTGGAATAACAACAAAATTCCAGATGTTCTGATTAGTACAGGGAAAAGCCAAGTGCTGACTTTGACGTTAGCACATCTGAAGCCTGTTTTGTTGTCAATAATATCAGAACTTCTGAGAGTTATTGTCTTTCCAGCAGGATCAGAACTTCTGGTTTCTCCACTAACAAACTTCTGTCTTGCAGCGCAGGGGAGTCAGAACTTCTGATTTCCCCACTAACAGGTTTCTGTTTTGCAGGTGCCAGGGTCAGAAGTTCTGACTCATATAGTTTAACCAAGAGGTTGATCATCTGGTAGAGGATCTGAGTCAGAACTTCTGATGACCTCTCAGCAGCGCGCTGACTCCCTCTCTCTCTCTCCCTCTATCTTGTTTTTTGCTATTTTCTTTTTTGTCTATTTTTCTCGTTGAACCCCCCATGTACAAATGTGTATCCCCACTCCCTAATTGTTGTAATAGCGTAGGATTTTATATTTCCGCTTTTTATTGCTAGTAATTAGGATATGTATGGCAAGATAAAATCAATGAAATAGAAAATCCTAATTCAAAGAAAAACTCTTGTATGCAATAAAACACACTTGCACACTAACACCCCTAGGGTTACATCCACTTGTTGCCTTTCAAAAAATGGGCCTTGTTACGCATGCAAAGTATCTTGGTAAAACAAACAAAATCAAAAGATCATAGTCCCTCGATGACGCTTTCGAAAGTTGCCTTACAAAAAAATGATCTTAGTCCCTCAAAAGAAAAACTAAGATACTTTGCAACATTGCTATCATGGTCTATACGATGACCCGCGCCCGTCCCGTTCACATCCTAACACAAGATTGTCCACCAAATACAATGGTGGAACAAAATTGTTAAAAGGGTTAAAAACATAGAAAAATCTTTGAGTAAATTTAGGGGTAGACCACTCTTAGTTACTTGATCAAACTTGCAAAAACACTTGCCATTTTTCAAAACACACTCTCAAAACAACTTTCAAAAAACATTGAAGACTTTTTCAAAAGACATACACCTTTGTATACATCCCAACATGGATCATTACAAAGGTTACCACCACATTGGCCTCTTTTTAAAACATTTTCAAAACCACACACACAAAGCACCATTTCAAACAATTGAAAATCAAGGCAAGTTGATCTAAGCAAGTAACTAAGAGCCCATGGATAACCATGGATAGAAAGGGTGCTAATACCTTCCCTTTCTATAATCTACTCCCCGAACCCAAGAAAACATCTCAAAGGTTTTTTGCTGTGCTTTTTAACCTTTCCTTAGGATAAAATAAAAAGTCGGTGGCGACTCTTGCTCAACCGAAACATTTGCGAAAACAAACGCAAAACCTCAAGTCAGTTCTCCCACCGTATCACACTCTCCATTCACCGAGAGACATGGTCGCATACTAAACTTGGTCACCTCCAAAACTGATGAAGATATGTTGAAGGTGCTCTTCCAGTTCTTTGATCCTTTACACCATTGCTTCACATTTCCCGATTATCAACTTGTGCCTACTTTGGAAGAATTCTCCTGACTCTTGAGGATTCCCATTCTCAATCAACTACCTTTCAATGGTACGAAAAGAGACCCAAATCCAGAAGAGATTGCTCAAGCTCTACACTTGCAACCATCTGATGTCACAACTAATTGGGAAACAAGGAGTGGTGTCAAAGGCTTCTTAGCTAAGTTCTTGTTTGAGAAAGCCCAAAACTGTTGGAACTCTTTAGATCTACAAGATTTTGAGGAAATTGTGGCTCTCCTCATCTATGGAATGGTCTTGTTTCCAAATCCTGACCAACTCATAGATGTGAACACCGTCAAAATCTTCATATCTCGCAACCCGGTGCCTACTTTGCTAGGGGACATCCTACATTCTTTTCACACTCGTACTATGAGGAAAAGAGGTATCCTTATGTGTTGCACTCCTCTCTTGGCAAGATGGTTTATTTTTCATCTTCCCCAATCTGTATTAAGGAACGAGCAAGGTTCAAGGTGGTCACAAAAGTTGATGACACTCAAACATTCAGACATCCATTGGTGTTCCCGATCTATAGAGAATGTTATCATCGCCGACCGTTGTGGAGAGTTTCATAATGTCCCCTTACTTGGCATTAGGGGAGGTATCACCTATAACCCCTGTTTGGCTCTAAGACAGTTCGGATATGCCCGAAGGGATGGTCCACATGAGATGCTGATTCAAGATTTAGTGTTCGACTCTGAAAGTGACAATCAAGGTCTTCTCCAGAGGTTTATCCGAGCATGGAGGATGTTGAACAAGGTAGATAGCAAGACATTGGGGCACAAAAATTCCATCCCTCTTGAGCCTTACCTCAAATGGGTACGAGCTCGTGCTCAGAGTCTTATGATGCCTTATCCCTCCATTCTCCCGGTGATCATAAAGCCTGTTATGGAAGGAGATGTTCCATACACTATCCTACATCCTGACATGCCCACCTCTCTTGAAGACTTACAACGAGATTGGATACAACTCAAGGGAGAGCGAGACACTTTTGAGGCCCAATTCTACACTAGCGAGAAGAAGGTTTTGGAACTCACTAAGCAACTTTATAAGGAGCGGACCCTGAATGTCTACATTGCACCAAAGAGGATGCGCACAACCTTTTTATCCTAAAGTTTTTGTATTTCTTTGTAAACCCGAAGGGGCATAATGTACTCAAGCTTTGATCTATTAATATAACGTGTGTTTCCTTTTTGTCTAAAGCAGATTTGAATCTCTAATTTCCTTGAAATCATTGCATACACATATCATCCATAACATTGCATAAGCAGGGACCATTACAAGTTTCTCATCTCCTCCGCTGTTTATTTCAGCAAAAATGTCTTTTGAATAAAGCATCAAAGATTTTCAGGCACAAAATGCCCAATTCCAACAGATGTTCATAACTCTGGCGAAGGGGCAGGAAGATCTGAAGGCCATCATCCTGAAAGAGAAGAAGAAGAAGAAGAAGAAGAAGAAGAAGCTCGTTGGTACCCTCAATTTGGGCAGAAGATTTGGGGGGCCGTTAAAGCAACCAGACGATCTGACCTCCTCGTCCAAAGAAGGGGAAATCAAGAGAGAGAAATAGGGGAGGAGAACCCTAGTCCTAAAGTCTCTTACAATGACACAGACTACAATAATGAGCAGTATCCTCCCACTGAGGATAGGTACAAGTAGTTAGAGGATCGATTAAGTGCTACGGAGATCCAGAGAATACCAGGGCTGGATTTTGAAGAACTGGGATTGGTGTCTGGGTAGTCATCTCGCAAAAATTTAAAGCTTCGGTTTTCGTAAAGTATGATGGGGTGTCTTGTCCCAAGCTTCATCGCTATTCCTATGTGAGGAAGATCCAGCCTCACACTGCTGATAGGAACTTGTGGGTTCACTTCTTTCAAGACAGCCTATCAGGGACTCAACTTGAATGGTTCTACCAATTGGAGGGAACCAATGTCCGAAACTGGAAGGATTTGGCCGCTGCTTTTTATAAGCAGTATCAATACAGCGCCGACCTTGCCCCTACCCGTACTCAAATTCAGAGTATGTCCATGGGTGCAGGTGAAGGCTTTAAGGACTATGCGCAGAAGTGGAGAGATTTCGCTTGGAGAGTCCAACCCCCTTTGTCTGATAAGGAGTTGGTCGACATGTTTCTTGGGACGCTGTCTGGTCCATTCTTCAACCATTTAATCGGTAGCTCATCGGCTGGTTTTACGGAGCTAATATTAACTAGGGAAAGGGTAGAAGCTGGGATTCGGAGCGGTAAGATACATAAAGATACCTCGTCAAGTTCAGCAAATAATCCCTTCACGGCTAAGAAGGAGGTCAATGCCGTTTATATCCCAAGAGGTCAAAGCCGAACTAACTACCGTTCGATAGTAGGCACTGTGATGATACCGAGGTCTATGATTGGCCCACAATGCAATAATCAGCAAAGGGTAGAAAGACCACAAAGGCAGTTCACCCAGATTAACATGACATTGATAGAGGTTCTACCTCATCTGTTGAGATCTAACTTGGCAACTTTAAATGAGGCTCCCAAAAATCCTAATACCTCCTCTCCTCGGTACAATCTAAACGCTCGGTGCGCCTATCATTCTGAGAGTCCTGGTCACGATACGAATGACTGTTGGGCTCTAAGAAACAAAGTACAAGATTTGATTGAAGCCAAGGAGATTGAGTTCGACGCTCCGAATAAGCCCAATGTCATAAATTCTCCCATGCCTAAGCACAACCGTGGAGTTAACGTCGTTGATACCGATCTGTTCGTGACCTCAATTGATGAAGTTTCTACTCCTCTTATGATTGTTAAGAAGAATTTGTTGTTGGCCGGTTTATTTCCGGGTTATGGTGAAGGTTGCCATATGTGTTCATCTCTGCCTTCTGGTTGCTATCTGCTGAAGACAGGTGTCCAGTGCCTGATGGACAACAGAGAAATTTTGTTCAAGAAAACTTTGACTCTAGCTGTTCCGTTCGAAGATGTTTCTATTATAACCATTTTTGCCAATCCTTCCAAGGCCTCCTCGAGAAGACCTGTTAGGATTACACCCGCTTCGAGAGTTGCTCCATTAATTATCACCTGTCCTGGTCCTGTCCCGTACGCCTCAGGCAAAGCTGTCCCTTGGCATTATGGCGCCGATATTTACTACCATGGCGTTAAACAAGATCTGAAGAATGAAGAGGCTGATCCCGATGTCAGTAACATTGTCGGGACCAGTAGGATCACCAGAAGCGGAAGGGTTTTCTCTGCCTTGATTTCCTCGAAGACTGTCAATAAGCCTGTTGTTATTTCACCTGCTATTCCTACCGATACTCCAACTACTACTCCTGTTCTTACTCCAATTGTTACTCCTGTCGTCGAGTCATCTGGGACTCGAGGCAAAGAAGCTATAGGTGAGCCTTCCCGGACGGAGGCACCTAGAAAGATTTTCGTAGAAACCTCTAAGCAAGAGATAGAGGAAATATTAAAAATAATTAAAAAGAGCGACTACAATATGGTCGAGCAGTTGGGGCAGACCCCTTCGAAGATATCGATGTTGTCTTTGCTGTTATGTTTTGAGGCCCATGCGAAGGCTTTGATTGCATTCCTCAAGACTACGCATGTGCCGCAAGAAACCTCAGCCGATCAATTCAAAGACTGTGTAGCCAGCTTGACAGCTGACAATGGGCTGGGTTTTTCAGATGCCGACTTGACACCAAAAAGGAGGAAGCATAACAATGCTCTGCACGTCTCGATCGAATGCAGGGGCACCACTATGGCTGACGTGCTGGTGGACACTGGATCTTCGCTGAATGTTCTGCCTAAGAAGGCTCTTGATTGGCTGGATTATGAGAGCTTGACCTTGAAGCCTAATAACATTGTGGTAAAGGTTTTTAACGAGTCGAAGAGAATGGTTTATGGAGAGGTGGACATCCTTGTCAAGGTAGGCTCTCAGACCTTCGAGTCCACTTTCTATGTGATGGACATCAGGCCATCGTACTCTTGTTTGTTTGGTCGTCCTTGGATCCATGAAGTTGGGGCTGTTACTTCTACAATACACCAAATGTTGAAATGTCCGGTGAAGGGGAAGATTGTCATTGTGCATGGCGAAGAGGAGTATATGGTGAGTCACCTGAACTTCTTTAGGTATGTAGAGATGGACGGAGAATTCATAGAAACTCCTTGTCAGAACTTTGAAGAGGTTCCCCAGATGTTGGCGTCAACCGAGACTATCACTAGCACCAAACCTCCCCTGAAGATGGCTTCTCTCAAGGACGCCAGAGTAGTAGTTGAAGAAGGTAGGAGTACCAATTGGGGACAACTTCCTGAGTTTATTCACAAAACTGACAAATTTGGTTTGGGCTTTACTTCAGGGGCTCAAAGGGCTGTTCGACGCGCCCGAGTTGGAAGACCTCCCCTACGCATCAGCAATCGAGGGGTCAATGCTATTGAAGACAAAGAGGAAGATTTGATATTGACAACTGGATTTACCCGACTACCAACGGTGGACCAAATAATTGGACAACCAAAGATTTTATACCAGTTTCTTTTATTCTGCAGTAATTGTCTTACTTGTTTTCTAAGTTTGTAATGAACAATTTAAACTTTATGGCCTCGTGTCTTACCGAGGCACAATGGCTCTATCTGTGAGGGTTATTATATGTCATCTCATATATCATCAATGAAGCATTGGACGTTCTTTGCATACATATTTTGCGCTCTCTGTTTTTCTTTTCTGCCTTTACTTTATTAATACAGCTATTCTCTTACACACACTCACGTATCAAAATGCATATCCATATCCACTTTGGATCCCATTGATAAGAATCCTGCTATTGCTAGTTATGACTTTGAGAATCCGATCAACCAAGTCGAGGACGAAGGTGAGGACGATTGTGAGGTGCCTGGAGAACTTGCTAGACTATTACAACAGGAAGAGAGGGTTATACAGCCTCATGAAGAGCCAGTTGAGACAATAAACTTGGGCACAGAGATGGATAGAAAAGAAGTCAAGATCGGCGCAAATCTGGAGACTAAGATCAAACAGCGATTGATACAGATGTTGCACGACTACGTTGAGATCTTCGCCTGGTCATATGAAGACATGCCTGGTTTAGACATTGATATCATGGTGCACTATCTGCCAACTAAAGAGGATTGTCCTCTGGTTAAACAGAAGGTCTGCCGTATGCACCCTGAAATGTCAGAGAAGATCAAGGCAGAGTTCATGAAGTAGTTTGATGTAGGGTTCTTAGTTGTCACCTCCTATCCGCAGTGGGTTGCTAACATCGTTCCGGTACCCAAGAAGGACGGCAAGGTACAAATGTGTGTGGATTACAGAGACCTAAACAGGGCAAGCCCCAAGGATGACTTCCCGCTTCCCCACATTGATGTTCTGGTTGACAACACCGTACAACACAAAATCTTCTCCTTCATGGATGGTTTCTCTGGCTACAACTAGATCAGGATGGCTCCTGAAGACATGGAGAAGACAACCTTCGTCACACAGTGAGGGACCTTCTATTATAAGGTGATGTCTTTTGGGTTAAAGAATGCTGGGGCAACCTATCAGCGAGCCATGGTCGCTTTGTTCCATGATATGATTCACTGTGAGATCGAGGTTTATGTTGATGACATGATAGCCAGGTCTCAAACCAAAGAGTATCACCTCGACCACCTACAAAATCTATTAGACAGGTTGAAGATATACAAGTTGAGGTTGAATATGAATAAGTGCACCTTCGGGGTAAGGTCTGGTAAGCTTCTGGGTTTCATCGTCAGTGACAAAGGTATTCAGGTAGACCCCGCAAAGGTAAAGGCCATACAAGAGATGCTCGCTTCCCACACAGAGAAGGAGGTTAGAGGTTTCTTGGGGCGCTTAAATTATACCACCAGGTTCATTTCACATCTGACAGCTACTTGTGAGCCCATCTTCAAGCTTCTGAAGAAAGATCAAGTGGTAAAGTGGAATGACGAATGCCAGACTACTTTTGAAAGAATCAAGGAATACCTTCAAGAGCCTCTAATTATGATGCCTCCGGTTGAAGGAAGACCTTTGATTTTGTACTTAACAGTGCTAGACAATTCAATGGGGTGTGTGTTGGGGAAGCATGAAGAGTCTGGTCGAAAAGAGCATGCAATATACTACCTTAGCAAAAAGTTTACCGACTGTGAGACAAGATACTTACTGCTCGAGAAAACTTGTTGCACTTTGCCATGGGCTGCTCGCCGACTAAGACAATATATACTGACCCACACTACTCTGTTGATATCTAAGATGGATCCAATCAAATACATCTTTGAGAAGCCCGCTCTCTCCGGAAGAATAGTGAGATGGCAGATGATCTTAACTGAATACGATATACAATATACAACCCAGAAAGCAATCAAGGGAACTGTACTGGCTGATCATTTGGCTCATCAGGCCATGGATGACTACCAGTCCATGAATTTTGAGTTCCCGAATGAGAATATCATGCTAGTGACTGACTACGAAGAATTTGGACCGGATGAAGTACCTGAGGAAGGATCCCGATGGACCATGGTTTTTGATGGAGCTTCGAACGCACTCGGTAATGGCATTGGCACCATAATCATATCTCCTGAGGGCTGTCATACTCCTTTCATTGCCCCGACTATGTTTCAACTTCACTAACAACATGGCGGAGTATGAAACCTGCATCATGGGTCTTAAAGTTGCTATCGATCTCAGGATCAAGTTCTTAAATGTTTTCAAGGATTCAACCTTAGTGATAAGTCAGATCAAAGGCGAATGGGATACGAAACATCTGAATCTCATCTCGTACAAAGAACATGTACTGGCGTTGCTCCCATACTTGAAGGAGGTAACCTTTGAACATTTCCCACGAGAGGAGAATCAGTTAGCGGATGCCCTAGCCACCATGTCTTCTATGTTCAATGTCCAGTGGGACAACGGAGCTCCCCGAATCACCATTGAAAGGTTGGATGAACCAGCACACTGCTGCGAGATTGATACTGAAGAGGTAGCAGACAAACCTTGGTTTCACGAAGTGAGAAGGTATCTCGAGGCTCAAGAATATCCCGAAGGGGCATCTATCAATGATACGAAGTTTCTGAGAAGGTTCACTGCGAAATTCTTCCTCAGTAATGGAATCCTCTACAAGCGCGATCATGAATCTACCTTACTGCGGTGTGTAGACAAGAGCGAAGCAGAGAGGATTATGACAGATCTACATGAAGGTACCTTTGAAACCCATTCTAGTGGACATACCATGGCTAAGAGGATCCTACGGTCAGGATACTACTGGTCCACTATGGAAGCAGATTGTTATCAGCACTCCCGAACCTGTCATAAGTGCCAAATTTATGTTGATAAGGTGCATGTGCCTCCGGTTCCTTTGAATATCTTGACAGCTCCGTGGCCCTTTACAATGTGGGGCATTGACATGATCGGAGAAATCAAGCCTACCGCTTCCAATGGGCATCGCTTCATCCTGGTAGCTATCAATTACTTCACGAAATGGGTTAAGGTTGCTTCCCTTGCTACCGTTACCAAGAATGTTGTAGTACATTTTATCAAGCATAACCTGATCTATCGGTATGGTATGCCAGAGAGAATTATCACTGATAATGGTACGAATATCAATAACACGATGATTACCGAGCTCTATAAACAATTCAAGATACAACATCACAACTCTTCTCCCTACCGGCCGAAGATGAATGGCGTTGTTAAAGCGGCTAACAAGAACATCAAGAAGATTATACAGAAGATGACGGTGACATATAAAGACTGGAAATGGATGCTACCATTCACTCTTCATGGGTACCGTACCTCAACACGAACATCGACAAGGGCAACACCCTACTCTCTCGTATATGGCATGGAGGCATTCCTACCCATTGAGGTCCAGATTCCTTCTTTAAGGATTATGAAAGATTAAGGTTTAAACAAAGACGACTGGATCCAGACTCGACTTGATCAACTGAATTTGATCGATGAGAAGAGACTTATTGTTGTCTATCATGGTCAGATGTATCAAAAGCGGATGATCAAGGCTTTCAACAAAAAAGTCAGACGTCAAGAATATCAAGTCGGGGATCTGGTAATCAAGCGCATCATACTGCTGCAAGGTGATCCCAGGGGCAAATTGACTCCCACCTACGAAGGGCCATTTGTGATTAAAAACATTTTCTCGGGTGGAGCCATGATTCTAACCACCACGGACGGTGACGACTTCCCTCGCCCTGTCAATGCATACATAGTGAAAAGATACTACGCATGATAAAAGACCCGCTAGGTTGACTGGCCTAGGCAAAAATAAGGGCTTCCCGGCGAACCAAAAGGGTTCGGGCAAAAATAAGGGATGAAAATTAAAAAAACCTGTACACCCGGCAAGCCGAAAACCTAAAAAGGTGGCTTGGGCAAAAAAGGGTATCCCGATGGACTGAAAACCCAAAAAGGCTGTCCAGGCAAAACTTAGGGATGAAAAGCGTATCACTATGTCCCATTGGATCATCTTGCGACCAGACCTCAGTATCAACTATCAAGCTCGAACGACATCAATCAATCTAATCAACTTCAGACAAGCAGCAAAGTGATGAGACGCTCAAAGACATAGGGGCAATAGTAGAGTTGGAACCCAATGGGATTGTTGCACATAGCTGTTTTCTTTTTACACAACATTGTATAGCTTCTATTTTTTACAGCGGCGTTCTCTTACTAGAAGGTCAGTCTTCTTGTACAAAAACGCATGTCATAGGCCAACTTCGAAAGTTAATACAAGTCATTTTTACAAAACTATTGTTTTTTTGTTTGTTTTGTTTTTGCAAGAACGTCCAATGGTTTATTCTTGACATATGCATTTGAACATGATTGCTACTCACAAATGTTTGCATAAGAAACGAAAAGGCAATTGCTCGGAGCTTAAGGAATAGGAGCAAAAACTAAAAATGTCAAACTCGATAGTTACTCGGTCCAGTAGGTACCAGGGCATAGACAACTTTGAAACATAGTCATCAGTACATACGCCCTTGTGGCACCTACACTCCCCATAGAGTAAAGGAAATCAAAGCATTGATATCAGTTCTCTCAGAATGGGAAGTAACCTCCCTAGCCAGGGCCGTCCAGAAACCTGACATCTATATCCCCCAGCCAAATTTCATAATCGCGAGCGGATCATCATACATTTTTATTTCCCCAAGCAGAGTTTTTTTCTCTGGATACAAAAGCTCAAATCCCCAACAAAGTTTATTACTTTAGCTACGAAAGTCCACCTTCCAACAGAGTCTCTCCCCCACAGAACTATTCTCGAACAGAGTCTCTCCCTGGCAAGATTTTCACAAACAACAAAGAGCAAATCTCCGGCACAGTCATTTTTGTTCACCATCCCCAACAGAAGTAGAAGAATCACAATTCTCTACAACAGTTAGGGATGATATGCTCTCCAGTAACAGTAAGGGTTTTATTTTCCCAAGACTCGGATATGTCACAATAGCATTTCATGTTCATACATCATGACGTATGCATACATATTGCATACATCAAAATTTTTGAGAACATTATCACACAATACATTTCATGCATCGCATATAATTAATCATGTACCTCTTCAGGAAAGATGGTTGTCATCAACAATTCTAACAGTTCAAGACTAAACCCATGAAGTTATACATGACGCAAGCCCTACTATTCAGGCTTTCATCTCGAAGTAACCCTACGACCCAGGTTCCTTCTCATAGCCCTACTATCCAGGCTTTCATCTCGAAGTAACCCTACGACCCAGGTTCCTTCTCATAGCCCTATTATCCAGGCTTTCATCTCGAAGTAACCCTACGACCCAGGTTCCTTCTCAAAGCCCTATTATCCAAGCTTTCATATCGAAGTAACCCTATGACCCAGGTTCCTTCTTATAGCCCTACTATCCAGGCTTTCATCTCGAAGTAACCCTACGACCCAGGTTCCTTCTCATAGCCCTACTATCCAGGCTTTCATCTCGAAGTAACCCTACGACCCAGGTTCCTTCTTAAAGCCCTACTATTCATGCCTTCATCTCGAAGTAACCCTACGACCCAGGTTCCTTCTCATAGCCCCACTATCCAGGCTTTCATCTCGAAGTAACCCTACTACCCAGGTTCCTTCTCATGGCCCTACTATCAAGACTTTTATCTTGAAGTACCCATGCTATCCAGGTTCCTTCTCCCTTATCTCCAGACAACAGTTTACAACACTGTAAGGCCCAGACCCAACCGGATACGGTCGATTTTGCATTTCCCCAGTAAGTCGTTGTACAGCCTGGACCCTAACCAGATATGCATTCTACTTTCACCTCCTCAATCAAGAGTTAATTCTCCAACAGATTAATGGACAACCGAAGCTCCTAGACTATACTTCCCAAGACATAAACCAAAATTCCCCGGTGAAGTCCTCCTCAACTGCATGTACAGGAATTCTCGCCAAGGAATCTCTTATGCAACCGATCTTTTCTGGATGGCATCTTTAAGCCCATCTCCGATGATTCTCTGTCACCTTACAAATGACATTTGTAATCCCATTCCCGATATCACCGATCAGTATTACTTCATGCGAGTGCAAATTTCTGGGCACTCCAGTGTTCAATCATCTTCCACCTTCAGATCACGAAAGGCTGACCAACCAATCTACATCCTCAGGCTTAAGAAGATTGAACAAGGGAAGTTGTTGTACCCCAAAATTTTCCCTCTAATTTATCAAAGGATCATCCTGGACCCTCAGGTTTGCTTCTATCAAGTCTCAAGTCTTAAATTACAACTTTTCAAGAAAATCATTCACAGGGGCAAAATGGTCAAAAGCATACTAAAAAGTCAAACTTTGACTTTTAGATCAAAAATCAAGTTTCAACAATTATATTTCATCAAGACATGAAATTGGTTCATCAAAAAATCAGAAGTCAGAAATTACTTTGAAAAAATCAAATTTCTAAACATTTAGAAAATTTTCTAAGTGTTAGAGATTATAATACTTCAGAACTTCAGAACTTCAATCAGAACATGACTCTTCAGCATATGCTTCTATCAGAGCATCACCCTTCGAGTTTCATTCTGGTCTTCGTTGATCAGAACATCACAAAGCCCAAAAGCCTTATTTGAACAGTCTGCTGCACTGCTATAGCACAGTCCTGCAACCAACTGCCATAACACTCCAAATTGTTGCTGATCTAGTCCACGCCTGCATTTTTCTCAAACCTTATATTTACACCAAATTAGCATACAAAAACTGTGATTAAAAAGCAATGGAACAGTATACCAAAAGGGTTTAAATCCCATTTGTTTTTCCACCCAAAACCACAACAAGCCCATCTATAAATAATTGTCTCTATCACACGTTCAAGGGGCTGGTTTTTGGAGAGAGAGAATTGTCAAAAAGAGAGAAAAGAAAGTTGTGAAACCTTCATAAAAATGCATAATTCTCAAACAAAAAAAAACCAAAACCTTTGTTCTTCCCTTTGAGTCAAAGAACTTAGCATTTTCTCTTCCGTTACTCTTGCTGACTCTAGAACATCTGAAAGCAGCAGTTCAAGTTCCAAGTACACGCTTTAAGGTTCAAGGTAAGTCTTTCTGGCTTTGCATCTTTTAATTCAGAACATCATCAAAAATGTAAATATCATAGTATTGATGTTATCCATATCATTGCATAAGTAGAAAAATTGTGGATCAGAACTTCTTGATTAAGGCTAGGCTCAGGATTAGGATTAGAACTTCTATAAACTGTTGTGCTTTTGATTTGCTGTTAAGGACTGAATAAATTGTTGATGTGCTGATTAATATGAGGAAAGAGTTAAAATGTGGCACATAACCTCTGATTTTCACTCACTGTTTTAGAACAACATAGAACTTTTGAGTTCTCCTTACTGTTAAACACATTGAACCTCTGATGTTTCCACTCGCTATTTTAACACTTAGAACTTCTGACTTTCACACGCTAATAACACACTGAACTTCTGATGTTCACTCACTGTTTTAACGCACCGAGCTTCTGATTTTCACTCACTGCTTATCACAACACATAACTTCTGACTTTTGGCTCACTGTCCGAATACCATCCAGAACCTTTGTTTCCTTTCCCTCTAACGTTTCTTGCAGGACTTAAGAGTGCACTAATCCAGAACTTCTGATTCTCACAGACATTTCTTTCTGAGTCACAGCACGCCTGGCATCAAAACTTTTGATCCCCTTTGTTATGCTTTTAGCAGCATATTAACCCTATTTCATTTATTTCCCCTTTTATCATTTTCAATATTAATACTCTTTTAGACATAAAAATATTTTCTTTTTACTAACTAAATTACTTCTTTTTTTCTTAACTCATTAAGACGGAAAAAAAACCATTTTTCTAAACAAAGTCATTTTTCTTTCTTGCATTATACATTTCAATATGGTTGTAATAGTTAAATAGGATTTAAATTCTTGCAACCCCCCCACCCCCCATTTGTAAATATGTATCCCCCTACCCTAAAATATTGTAATAGCGTAGAATTTTTATATTTCCGCAATTTATCGCTTTTCAAATATAAATGCTAGTAATTAGGATATGTATGGTAAGATATGAAATCAACAAATATATAACCCTAATCAAGACTGAAACGCATACAATCAAACACACTTGCACACTAACACCCTTAGGGTAATCCCACTTTGTTGCCTATCGAAAAATAGTCATACCCCTCGAACATGGGCGTTTTAGAAAAAGACCCTCGATAAAGATCGTAGTCCCTCGATGACCCTCAATGTTGCCTTCGGTAGACGATCTAGTCCCTAAAATGAAATTGCTAAAATGTCCCATAAGTTGCCTTCTATGACTATACAAAAAACGTCTCATGCCCGTCCCTTCACATCCAACGATGGGGCTTCTTACCAAAACAATGGTAAGATAGCAACGTTTAAAGGAGGAAGAAAAGAACATCTAAGACCTTTTGAGTAGGTAGATTCGCTTCTATTTGCTCGCTTGCTCACAACAAAAATATTTCATACACCAACACACTCATTTGAAACTGTGATACGGTGGGAGAACTGACATGAGGTTTTGTGTTTGTGTTTGCAAATGTTTCGGTTTAGCAAGAGTCGCCACCGAATTTTTATTTTATCCAAAGGAAAAGTCAAAAAGCACAGGAAAGACCTTTGAGATGTTTTCTTGGGTTCGGGGGGTAGATTATGAAAAGGGAAGGTGCTAGCACCCTTTTCATCCATGGTTTTCGATGGGCTCTTAGTTACTTGTTTAGATCACTTGCTTTTGCTTTTCAATTGTTTGAAATGGTGCTTTGTGTGTGGTTTTGAAAATGTTTTGAAAAGAGGCCTTTGTTTAGGCAACCTTTGTAACAATTCTTGTTTGAATGTTTTATAAAGGTGTTTGTCTTTTGAAAAATGTTTCAATGTTTTTTTGTTTTGTTTTGGGAAATTGTTTTGAAATTATGTGTTTTTGAAATTAGCAAGGATGTTTGCAAATTGATCAAGTAATTAGGAGTTGTCTACCCTACTCAAAGATCTTTCCTACACATTTTTAACCCTTTTGACATTGTTGTTTTACCATTGTATTTGGTAAACAACCTTGTGTTTAGATGTTAAACGGGACAGGCACGGGTCATCGTATGACCATGATAGCAATTGTGCCAAGTATCTTAGCAAATTTTTAAGGGACTAGATCATTTTGTATAGGCAACCAAGATAGCGTCATCGAGGGACTATGATCTTTTGTTTTGTTTTTGTTTTGCCAAGACACTCAACATGCATACCATGGCCATTTTAAAGGCAACAAGTGGGTGAAACCCTATGGGTGCTTGTGTGCATTGTGTTATCATTTTCATGCATTTTCGTCTTGTTTTAGTCAAGCTATTTGTTTGATTTTGGATATTTGCATACAAACCCTAATCACTATCATGCATATTTGAAAGCAATAAAAACATAAAAGTAAATCTAATACTATTACAACATGATTATGGGGAGGGGGATACAAATTTGAATTAGGGGATATTTGCAAGAAATTAAAGCCCTAAGTCAACTATTACAACCCAATTGAACTCATTGTGCAAATAAATAAATAGACAATATTTAAATATGCAATATATTATAAATATGCAAAAATATTTTTTTTTGTATTATTTTTATGTATGTAAAAATAAGTTATTTAATGTCTCAAAAAATAAGAAAAATAAAAATGATTATTTTATTAAGGGTGGAAACCCTAATTTGTTTTAAGAAATATATATATATATATATATATATATATATATATATATATATATATATATATATATATATATATATATATATATATATATATATATATATATATATATATATATATATATATATATATATATATTAATTATTTATTTATGTACAAGTAAATAAAATAAAATCTATACAAATGTCTAGAAAATAAAAATATATGAGAAAATATTATTTAAGTGCATAAATAATAAAAATAAAATATATGGTATTTTTTGTATTATTTACAAGTTTTTATTTAAGAAAGTAAAGGTATATTATTTAATAAACTATTTTTATGCTAAAAAAAAAAAATAATAAAATAAAATATGAAAATTCATGAAAATATTTTTGGTAATTTTTAATGTTTACAAAAATAAAATAAAGTCAGAAATGAAAAAGAAATAGAAAAATATGTAAAAAATAAACAAATGGGCTGAGGGGTGCAAATAATAGAAATGGGGGTGTCAAAAGCAAGCCAGGACCAAGCCCAGCCCATATCACTTCATCCTTAACCTCTGGCCAAACAAAAATGTGCGCTTGTACTCAAAATTGGAAATCCTGCATTTGTGCTTAAAAACAAAAACTTGCAACATGAAAGTTATAGAGCATGATCATACGATTCTAACCATATAAAAAACTTAATCTAAATCTCAAAGACCAGGGAGAATTTCTCTAGCCCTAACTTCTAACCTAGTTTTTTCAGAAAGTTCATCATTCAAATTCTCCCAACACAGTTAACTTAAATGAAATCTATGCATATGTGCAGCTTAAGGGCAATGAGTACTACATTTTTTATTCACAAACCTAAGCCTAATGTTTCCTAAATAGAGAGATAGAAGTTTGAACTTTACCTGTTTCAGTTGAGCTCGAGTATGGCAATGTAGGGGTTTTCAGTGAGGCCTGAGATGCTAGTGAGCTTGCTTGAAGTTCCTTTGAGCTTTCCCAATGCCTAGCTAGCTTTGAACTTGCTTGAATAAGCTTGTAGAAGTCAACCTGCACAGTCAGAATTCAAGAATGGTGAAGCTTGAAAACAAGGTTACAGTTGTCGGCCAATGGTTGGGATAGCTTAGGTGGGTTATTTAGAAGGTGTTTGAAGTGTTTGCAAGCAAAACGCACTAGTGGATTTTGCTTTGGATGTCAAAATGCAGAAATTGCCCTGTTTTGCAAGTTTTTGGTGTTTTGTTGTTCAAGGGTGTTTGAGGAATGGCTAGCTCGTGTTTCTGACCTTAGGCAATATGCAAAAGTTGTTTGAAATGGTTACAACACTTGGTTTTATCAGATACCAAAGTTATGTGATTTTGGAAAGTTGACTTGGTTTTGAAGAAAAGTGTGAAGTGACTAAGGGCATGCCTGTACATGATAGCTTCAAGCACCACAAAGTTGTTGCACCTTTGCCTAAGTTTATGGAGTTTGTTTGTTGCAAAGATATGGGTTCAAGGCTCAAGGGAAAAAAATTGACATAAAGCCACCTTTATCAAAATGGCATTGTTAACTTTTTGACATTTTTAGATTAATTCAATGTGTAAACCTCTATTGATCAGAACAATGCCTTAATCCATTGAGTTTGAATTCAATTTTTGAGTGTGGAAGGGTTTAAAGACCTGTAAGCAAGTACAATCAAGGCTGGATAGAAATTGCAACTTGTAGCAACATGAAAAATGCCATGGATCAAAGTGACATTTTGCCAAATTCAAACCTTCGATTCTCCCTAACCACAAATGATTTTGGAGAGTTCTTGGACATTTCGGAAAGCTTGTAACATGCTCTACAATCCATCTTTGAAATTGATTGAGATTCCAATTGGAACTATGTTAAAAATTTCCATGAAGATAGGTTAAAATCCTGCCTAAACTAGGGCAAAATTTCACTAAGCTAGAAAGTTTTTGGACCCTTATTCCAAAAATCATAATTTGAGATCCAAGCATCTTTTGGGAAAACTTTGTGAATAAAAGTTGTAGATTTTGTGGACGAATAAAACTTTCATGTTGGAAGTTTAGTATGAATCCAATTTCATCATGGTGAAAATGTTGGGCAAAGTTGGGAAAAAATGAGAAAATTTCATAACAGAAAATTTCTAAGTTATGAAAATTTTCCATTTTAAACCCTGATTTGAAAAATTAGGTTTCTTGGTGAAAAAGTTTCATGTTTTGACACATCTTGATAAAAAATGACCCTTGGCACTTGATTTTGACCAAAAAGTCAAAGTTTGACTTTTCAGTGTATAGTTGATTTTTGATCAGTTGACTGGAAAATTCATCTGTCAATCCAATGCTTTTGAGATCTTTTGAACCTTGTGATTAGGTCAAGATGATGCCATTGAGTCCTTGAATCCATACTTGAACCAAATTTGCCATTGGCTAGGTGAAAAATCAGAAATTGCCCTTCTACAGTCAAAACCCTAAAAATGACCATTTTGCCCTTTTGAAGATCTGATCAAATTTCTTGAGGAGTTGTGATCCAAACTTGATCAAATGGTTCATATTAGTCTATAATGTTGATATGGATAAAAAATTATGAGGTTTGACTGTAAATTGGCCACAGTTGATTTTTCCCCAATTCAGTTGATTTTTAGGTCAACTGTCCAATTGACTGGGCAAAAATTTGATTCAAGGTTTGAAACTTGGTATGAGCAATCTTATAAGTCCAACATGAAGTATGAAAGTCACATGGGGCATTATAAGTCCAAAATCCTTGTGCAAACTCAAACCCTAATTTCAGGTCATCAGTGCAAGGAAATGTCTTGAGCAGAGCAAACCCTAATTCTGTCTGGAGTCCAAAGAGTCTTGTGAGGGGAAATCTTGATAAAATGAGAGGGAAAATTTTGGGGTACAACAGCTTCCCCTGTTCAATCTTATTAAACCTGAAGAGTTAGATTGGCGAATTTGCCTTTCGTGACTCGAAGGTAAAAGATGATTGGACACTAGAGTGCCCGTAAATTTGCACTCATCAAAATATAGTTGAGGGAATGGGCTTAAAGATGCAATTTGGAAGTGTGAATCTTGTTGGATATGGGCTTAAATATGCCATCCAAGAATGTTTGTTGAAAATCAGGAGAACGAGCGTCAGAATGGTATCCGTGTCTGGAGCATCTCTGAGTTGGGGATATGAATAAGCAACTGAATAACATCCGTATCTGGAGCATCTCTAAGCTGTTTTCTGAATTTTGAACTTGAATAAGCAATAGAATTGCATCCGTGTCTGGAGCGTCTCTAAGCTGTTTTCTTAACTTTGAATAAGCAATAGAATATCATCCATTTCTAGAGCATCTATAAACCATTTTCTGAGCATTAAATATGAATAAGCAATAGAATTGCATCCGTGTCTGGAGCGTCTCTAATTTGTTTTCTGAGCTTTAAACATGAATAAGCAATAGAATTGCATCCGTGTCTGGAGCGTCTCTAAGCTTTTTTCTGAGCTTTAAACATGAATAAGCAATAGAATTGCATCCGTGTCTGGAGCGTCTCTAAGCTGTTTTCTGAGCTTTAAACATGAATAAGAAATAGAATTGCATCCGTGTTTGGAGCGTCTCTAAGCTGTTTTTTGAGCTTTAAACATGAATAAGAAATAGAATTGCATCAGTGTCTGGAGCGTCTCTAAGCTGTTTTCTAATCCTTTGAATCTGAATAAGCAATAGAATTGCATTCGTGTCTGGAGCGTCTATAAACTGTTTTCTGATCCTTTAAATCTGAATAAGCAATAGAATTGCATCCGTGTCTGGAGCGTCTCTAAATTGTTTTCTGTTCCTTTGAATCTGAATAAGCAATAGAATTGCATCCGTGTCTGGAGCGTCTCTAAGCTGTTTTCATGATTATATATTGGTAGCTTGTTAATCTTATCCTGAAAAGGGTAAAATGTTAGCTGAACACAAAGTTATGTTGCAGGAAATGTATGATGTAATATGTTGTACCCCAAAATTTGCCCTCTCATTTCATTAATATTTTCTCACCACAAGACCCTTGGAGCTCAAGATCAAGTTAGGGTTTGCTCTGCTCAAGACTCCTCCTTGCACTATTGACCCAAATTAGGGTTTGAGTTTGCACAAGGATGTTTTGACCTAAAATGCCCAAAGTGACTTTCATGCTTCATGTTGGACTCACAAGTTTATCCATACCATGTTTCAAGCCTTGATTCCAACCTTTGCCCAGTCAATTGGACAGTTGACCTAGAAATCAGCTGTATTGGGGAAACGTCAACTGTGGCCAATTGACAGTCAAACTTCATAATTTTTGACCCACATCAACATAATGAACTCATATGAACCATTTGGTCAAGTTTGGATCACAATTCCACAAGAAATTTGATCAGATCACCAAAAGGGCAAAATGGTCATTTTTAGGGTTTTGACTGTACAAAGGCAATTTTTGACTGTTTGACCTAACCAATGGCAAACCAAGCTCATATATGGACTCAAGGACTCAATGGAATTGTCTTGACACATTCAACAAGTTCAAAAGATCTCAAATGCACAAGATTGACAGATGAATTTTCCAGTCAACTGATCAAAATTTGACTGTATACTGAAAAGTCAAACTTTGACTTTTTGGTCAAAGTCAAGTGTCAAGATTCATTTTTCATCAAGACATGTCAAATTATGAAACTTGTTCATCAAGAAAACCAAATTTGCAAATTAGGGTTTAAAATGAGAAAATTTCATAACTTAGAATTTTTCTAAGTTATGAAACTTCCTTATTTTTTCCTAACTTTGTCCCATTTTTTCATCAAGATACAAATGGATTCAAACAAAACTCAAAACATGAAAGTTTTAGTCCATTGCAAAATCTACAACTTTTATTCACAAAGTTTCCTCAAAAGAAGCTTGTAGCTCAAGTTATGATTTTTGGAACAAGGGTGCAAAACATTCTTAACTTAGAAAATTTTTGACCTATTCTAGGCAGGATTTTTGTCCACTTTCATGGCCACTTTTCACATGGTTCCACTTGGAATTTCAATTTGCATTAAAAATATGGATTGTAGTACACATTCCAAGCTTTCCAAATTGTCCAAGAACTTCTCAAACACCCTTGTGGTTAGGGAGAATCAAATTTGCAAAGATGGGCAAAAGTCACTTTTGTTCATAACCAAATACATGTTCATACATTGGCATTTTTCAAATCAGCTTGTACAAGCTAGTTTGCAGGCCTCAAAACCAGTCTCACACACCATAATTAAATGCATAACCTTTGTGCTAAGTTGTTATTTTTTTCATTTGGTCATTACATGTAAGATTAATCCTTAATTGGAAAAAGCATATTTGCCATTTTTGAAAAGATGCACTTTATGTCAAATTCAAAATCCAAGAGGCATGGACCAGATCTTTGAGGCTAGCATTTTGTACACAAATCCCTATGATCAAGAAGGAGGGATGCAGCATAGTTTAGGGCATTGCACATGCCTGTATTGAAACTTGCATTTTCTTACTTCAAAAACAAGCAAGATTGCAAAACAACTCCAATCTCTCATTTCCTGAAAACACCAACCTAAGCAAACTTTGTTCTCATCTTTCACACTCCCTAACTGACCTAAAGCACGATTCCTTCACCCTCAATCCATCCTCATATCCAAAAGCACAGTTTTTCTGCAAAACAGAGTCCCTGCTGCAGATTGACTTCCACAGTCCATTCCACTCGTGCACTTTGGCCAAAAAGAGTTCAAACATGTTCCATATCACCCACTGAAGCTATCCCAAGCATTGAATCCAAGCTGTAACATCCTTAACATCATTTGCCATTTTTGATTTCAATCTGTGCAGGTGGACTTCCATAGCACGATACAGGCAATTTCAGAGCAAGCCAAGCATAGGAGAAGCATCCTTGGACTTCAGGCAAGCTGTACCAAAGCTCAAACTCCATTGAAGATACCTCCATTGCTGTACACGACTCAAGCTGAAACAGGTAAAAATATGAACTTCTATCTCTCTATCCATGCATGATTAGGCTTAGGTTTGTGAAGAAAACATGTTCTACTCATAGCCCTGAAACCATCCATGTATTTACTTCTCATTTATATTATGCGTGCTGTGAGAATTTTGGCCATGAACATTGAAAAAAACTTAGGTCATAAATTGGGGATGAAGAAATTCTCCCTCATTTCTGAGAGTTAGGTCAAGATTTTTATATGTATGAATTCGTCTCTTGATGCTCTACATTGTTTATGTTATGAGAGTTTGTTAAAAGTCAAAGAATCAGGAATTCGAATGAAGCATAGAGGACGCGCGTTTTTGAGACAGAAGCTGGAGGTTGAAGAAGGGTGACTTGGGCTGGGCCTGAGTTGTTTTTGCTTTTTGCACACTTTTTCCATTTTTGCACCCCCCTGGCCCATTGTGTGATATCTTTATCATTTTTCATTTTTTCTTTTTGATTCTGATTCTATATTTTTATTCAAACATGAAAAAAACATTAAAAATATTTTTCCTCATTTTTTTGCATTTATTTGGCATTTATTTGTTTTTTTGTTTAATATGTATATAGATAAATATAATACTTTTTATTTAAAAACACTAAAAAATAATACAAAAATATATTTTTAGTTATTATTTTTTGTTGTTTACATTTTGAAAACATTTTCTAAAAATATACATTTTTTGTTTATAATTAATATTTTATCTTGGCATATATATATATTTAGTATATTTAATATATAATATAAATACTTGTATATTTTATTAGATATTTAGGACAAAAATATGAAAATAATACATTTTTATTTTTATTAATATATGACACTAAAAAATACTTTTTTACAATATACTTCCTTTTTTATTTTTGTATAAATTAATATATAAATATTGTATATAATTAATAAATAATTGCTATTTATTCAAAATTAGGGTTTGGCCCTAAAACCACAAAAATACTCCAAAATTGACCTTTTTATTTTTGTTTATATTTTACATTGAAAAATACTTTTACATACATAAAAAACCATTTTGTGCATAATACATTTTGCATATTTATTGTATTTATTTAATTATTGTACAATTAAATAATTTGTATATTCAATATGGATGTAATAGTTTTAGATTTAATTTCTTGCTAAATATCCCCCATTCAAACATTTGTACCTCCACCCCCATAATCATGTTGTAATAATTTAGGACTTTAAATTTCTGCATTTAAAAGCTTTCAAATTATGCCATGATAGACCTAGGGTTTGTATGCAAAAATCAAATAACAAATAGCTTGACCTAATTCAAAGATAAACAAGCATGAAAATGGACAACACAATGCACACTTGCACCCTTAGGGTTCCTCCACTTGTTGCCTTAAAAAATGGGCCATGTTGCATGTTGAGTGTCTTTGGCAAAACAAAAGCAAATCAAATGATCATAGTCCCTCGATGACGCTTTCGAAGTTGCCTAAAAAATGATCAAGTCCCTTAAAGGAAAATTGCCAAAGCCACTTGGCACTATTGCATTCATGGTCTAAACGATGACCCGCGCCCGTCCCGTTAACATCCTAACACAAGATTGTCCACCAAATACAAGGGTGGAACAATATTGTTAAAAGGGTTAAAACATAGGAAAGATCTTTGAGTAAATTTAGGGGTAGACAACTCTTAGTTACTTGATCAAACTTGCAAAACACACTTGCCTATTTTCAAAACACATTCCACAACACAATTTCCAAACAAACTTTCAAAACCTTGAAATATCTTTTCAAAAAGACAAACACCTTTTGTAAAAGATTCGAGTAAAGAATTGTTACAAGGGTTGCCTAGACAAGGCATCTTTTTCAAAACATTTTCAAAAAAACCACACACACAAAGCACCATTTCAAACAATTGAAAGCACCATTTCAAACAATTGAAAATGCAAGGCAAGTGATCTAAGCAAGTAACTAAGAGCCCATGGATAACCATGGATAGAAAGGGTGCTAATACCTTCCCTTTCTATAATCTACTCCCCAGACCCAAGAAAATATCTCAAAGGTTTTTGCTGTGCTTTTTAACCTTTCCTTAGGATAAAATAAAAAGTCGGTAGCGACTCTTGCTAAACCGAAACATTTGCAAAAACAAACGCAAAACCTCAAGTCAGTTCTCCCACCGTATCACAGAACTGGCGACTCTGCTGGGGAAAAAATTAAAAGTGGAGTAACCTTAGGGCTTAGATCACCCTTTTGCATGACTAATTGTTTGCTTTGATTGTTTTACATTTTGGTTCTCTTGTTTGGGCTTGAAATCCTACACCCAGATTTGGGAAACATTCATAGATAGCAATACGTTATGGAAACTGTGTGGGGTATACCGACACAGTTGAAGCAATAACTATGCGACATATTTGTGAGTACCGGTAACCCTTGAGTTCAATCAAGGAGAGTACGGGGCCGCTGAGTGATGTCACTAAGCACTAATGACCTAGAACCTTACTTGACCATCTTGGCCTTTTATTAAGGGTAGTGAGATAACCGGCTTTGGTGCAGTCCGAAGTTGGTAGATACTAGATACTACACTCATTGAGGGTTGTTTTCTTGGAATATTTTGGTCGCTAGTTAAGTGGCTAAACCAAAACAATGAACATGGAAAACAATCCAATGATATTGAGCTCCTTAGAACCCGGTTACTATTTATAGGACAGATTTTTAAGCCAACTTCACTCAAGAGGGTACTTACCTATGAAACCCCATACAAGCCTGAAACTAGGGTTTTGTGTGACTTGCTTGTACATATGTTTGTGCATACATCACGAACATCATAAAGCATCATACGCATCCACTAACCATTTCAAGGGTTTGGATCTTCATCTTTGTTCTTGTTTTGTAGGTCATGGAAATTCCTCGCAGGAAAACTATCCAAGTCAACCTTGTGAGAATCCCACGTCAACTCAAGGAGCTTACATCCAGAATACCAGAAAGCTCTCTCTTCAGTGAAAGACATGGTAGACTGCTCAGCCTAGTCAACACTAACATTGAAGAAGACATGGTGAAAGTGTTGTTCCAATTCTTTGATCCCCTTCACCACTGTTTCACATTCCCCGACTACCAATTGGTGCCTACTTTGGAGGAATTTTCTCAACTCCTGAGAATTCCTATTCTTAATCAACTACCCTACAACGGTACGGAAAAAGAACCAAAGCCTGAAGATGTTGCTCAAGCACTACACTTGCAACCATCTGAAATCAAGGGGCATTGGGAGACTAGAAGTGGTGTCAAAGGATTCTTGGCAAAATTCTTGTTTGAGAAGGCACAAGAGTGTTGGAATTCTTTGGATCTGCAAGCCTTTGAAGAAATTGTGGCACTCCTCATTTATGGGTTGGTCTTGTTCCCAAATCCTGACCAACTTATAGATGTCAATGCTGTCAAGATTTTCCTATCCAGGAATCCCATACCTACATTTCTTGGGGACATCCTCCACTCATTTTACACACGAACAATGAGGAAGAGAGGTGTTCTCATGTGCTGTACTCCTCTCCTTGCAAGGTGGTTTATTTCACACCTTCAACAATCTGTTTTGAAGAATGACCAAGGCTTAAGGTGGTCACAACGATTTATGAACCTCACGCACTCTGATGTACATTGGTGTTCTCGGTCCAGAGAAGATGTCATCATCGTCGATCGTTGTGGTGAGTTCCCTAATGTTCCATTACTTGGCATTAGAGGGGGCATTAACTACAACCCTTGTCTAGCTTTGAGACAATTTAGATATGCACGGAGGGATGGCCCTCATGACATGCTGATTCCTGACCTAGTTTTTGACTTCGACAACGATGCGCAAGGACTTCGCCAAAGATTCATCAGGGCTTGGAGGATGCCTAACAAAGTAGATAGCAAGACACTGGGACACAAGAACTCCATCCCTCTTGAGCCTTACCTCAAGTGGGTAAGAACCCGAGCCCAGAGTCTTATGATGCCTTACCCTCATATTCTCCCTTTGATTAAAGAGCCTGTTAAGGAAGGAGAGGTTCCTTACACCATCCTACATCCTGACATGCCTACATCATGGGAGGAAATGCAGAAGAGTTGGATCCAACTCAAGGAAGAACAGAATACTTTTGAAGCCAGCTTCTACGCCAGTGAGAAGAAGGTTTTGGAGCTTACCCGCCGACTTCACGAGGAGGAGACCCTCAACACTTACATCGCACCAAAGAGGATGCGCAACGTCTTTTTACCTTGAGAAGTTTTTGTAATATTTGGCCCATGGGGCATTTATGTACTGACAAAATTTCTTCTTATTAATATGACGTGTGTTCTTTTTGTCTGCAACAATTTTGAATTTATAAATCCTTGAATGCATTGCATGAATAAACATATCATTCATCATATGCATAAGCAGGTCTTCACACCAGGTTTCCTTATCTTTCTGCTGTTTCTTTCAGTAAGATGGATCTTGAACAGACGGTCAAAGATCTGCAGTCATAAAACTCGCAGTTTCAACAGCTCCTTATGACCTTGGCAAAGGGTCAGGAGGATCTTAAAGTACTGTTAGGGAACAAAGAGCAAGAAAAAGTGAAAAAGAAGAAGAAAAGAGTTGGGGTAGCGACACTGGGAAGAAGATTTGAGAATGAAGCAATGAGAGTTCTTGAATTTCCCTCCACATCTGATGAGGGAACCGGTAAAGGAAAAGGGGCTGCATTACCTTTTGAGTCCGAGGTTGAAGAGGAAGAGGTTGAGGAAGATGAAGACTATTCAGAGCAGCAATACCCGCCAGCGGACGACAAATACAAAAACCTGGAGGATAGACTGGCAGCTATGGAGCTGCAGAGGGTTCCCGGGTTAGATTTTGAAGAATTGGAATTGATTGCTGGGATTGTGATCCCTCCGAAGTTTAAGGTGCCGATTTTTGCAAAATATGACGGGCTGTCTTGCCCAAAGATGCACCTGAGGTCATATGTAAGAAGAATTCAACCTCATACATCCGACATAAATCTTTGGGTACACTTCTTTCAGGACAGCTTGTCCGGTACGCAGCTAGACTGGTTTTACCAGCTTAAGAGGTCAGAAGTGCATAACTGGGAAGACTTGGCATCTGCCTTTTATCACCAGTATCAATATAACGCTGACTTGGCGCCAACCCGTACCCAGTTACAAAGTATGGGGATGGCCTCAAATGAGGGATTCAAAGAATACGCCCAGAAATGGCGCGACTTTGCCGGAAGAGTGCAGCCACCTCTTTCAGATAGGGAGCTAGTTGATATGTTCTTAGGGACCCTATCTGGCCCGTTCTTCAACCATTTGATCGAGAGATCTTCTGCAGGGTTTACTGAATTGATTCTGACTGGCGAACGGGTGGAAGCTGGTATTAAGAATGGGAAGATTCAAAGGGATGCCTCTGCCTCCGCAACTGTTAAGAAATCATTCCCGGCCAAGAAGGAAGCGGTTGTTATATACTCTCAGAAAGGATTGAGAAGAACTGAGCGCCGGCCGACTGTGGGGGCCATGATGATTCAAAATTCGTCAAATGATCATCCTCGTAACAATCAGTCTAGACCTAACCAGCAACGGGTAGAACGACCACAACGGCAGTTCACCCGCATCAATATGATGCCTGCACAAGTTCTTCCCCATTTGTTGAAGCTAAATCTCACCACTATCAAAGAGGCACCAAAAAATGTGAATACAACTTCCCCGCATTATCATCCCAATGCTAAATGTGCCTATCATTCTGACAGCGTCGGGCATGACACCAACGATTAATGGGCACTTAAGCATGAAATTCAAGACTTGATAGATGCAAAAGAGGTTGAGTTTGATGCTCCAGAGAAGCCGAATGTAATATCCGCTCCGATGCCAAAGCATGGTCGCAATGTCCATGCTATTGAAGAAGATCTGTATGTTGCTGGTGTTGATGATCTGGTAACTCCGCTACTAACAATCAAGTTGAATCTGTTAAAGGCTGGGATTTTCCCAGGATGTAAAGAAGACTGCTACTTTTGTTCCTCCCTACCAATTGATTGTCCATTGCTGAAGATAGGCATCCAACGCCTAATGGACAACCAACAAATTCTTTTCGAAAAGATTCCTACTACTCCAACCCCTGTCGAAGATGTTTCAATAATCACCATTTCCACCAATCTTTCAAGGTTCCTAAAAAGCCTGTTAAGATTACATCCGCTACGAAGTTTGTTCCTCTGAAAATAACCATGCCTGGGCCTGTCCCCTACAAATCTGACAAATCAATACCATGGAATTATGGTGGAGAAATCTACTACCATGGTGTGAAACAAATTAAGATAATTGAAGAGAGCTCTGACGAAGAAGATGCCGACATTGGAAACATTGCCGGTACGAGCAAGATTACCCGAAGTGGGAGAATTTTCTCTCCAGAGATTTCCCCTCCAAAGGCAATCTTTGGACCCTCAGCTGTGCCAAAGTTACTCCTGCACCGATAAAACTTTTTGCAAGAACTCCGTTAATTGAAGAAGCTGTTACTCCTGCGGTTGTCCCTCCTACTTTTGCTGATAAGGGGAAAGGGATCCAAGATGAGCTCGTCAGGACGAGGGCTCAGCCATTGGTCATCCCCGAAACCTCTAAGAAAGAAATGGAGGAGATTCTGAAAATAATAAAGAAAAGTGATTATGACGTTGTAGAGCAACTGGGGCAAACCCCCTCGAAGATATCCATGCTAGCTTTGCTGCTTTGTTCGGAGGCTCATGCCAAAGCTTTGATAAGGTTTTTAAAGACAGCCCATGTGCCCCAAGAAACCTCAGCCGATCAATTCCAGGATTGTGTAGCCAGCCTTACTGCCGACAACGGCCTGGGTTTCTCTGATGCTGACCTAACTCCGAAGGGAAGAAAGCACAATGACACATTGCATGTGTCAGTCGAATGCTGAGGAACTACTCTCGCCCATGTCTTGGTCGACACTGGTTCTTCTTTAAATGTGCTGCCTAAGAAAGCTCTGGACCGGTTGGATTGTGAAGGCTTGGAGCTGAAACCGAGTAATATCATTGTCAGGGCCTTTGACGGGTCTAAGAGAATGGTGCATGGGGAGGTAGACATCCATATCAAGGTGGGCACTAAAGTGTTCCCTTCAACCTTCTATGTGATGGACATCCGCCCATCCTACTCTTGCTTGCTAGGAAGGCCGTGGATACATAATGCAGGGGCAGTCACTTCCTCCCTGCATCAGATGCTGAAATACCCTGTTAAGGGAAAGATCATAACTGTGCACGGTGAAGAGGAGTATATGATCAGCCACCTGAACTCCTTTCGGTATGTAGAGGTGGAGGGTGAATTCATTAAGACATCGTTCCAACACTTCGAGGAAATTACTCCCGAGGTTGCAGTAGCAAAGGCGGTAGCTGAGGAGCCTAAGCAGGTGGCCAGGATGGCATCTCTGAAAGACGCGAAGGCTGCGATGAAAGAAGGAAAAAGCACAGTGTGGGGTCAGTTGCCTGACATTCCTCACAAAACAGACAAGTTTGGGTTGGGATTTACCGCTGCGAGGCAAAAAGCTATGCGTCGCTCAAAAATTGAAAGGACACCCATCAAGATTTCTCCTCATAGGGTCAATGCTTTGGAAGACGAAGACGAAGAGGCCAACATTGAAGATTGGATCTTCCCAACCATCGGAGGGGGACTACACAATTGGGAGGCGAAAGACTTCGTTCCCATTACTTTCATCAATCAGTAATTTATCTTTCGAACATTTTCTGTTGGTCTGTAATAATTACTTTTAAACAACCTGCACACTACTTTTTCACCTCATGCCTTGCCCGGGGTATGTAGGTCCATTTGTAAGGGTTTTGATTCTCTTCATATTCATATGTCATGTTTAATGAATCATTGGACGTTTTTCATTTATAAACTGTTGTGTTCATTTTCTTTCCTTTTGCATTTTTGTTTGTTTAAGGATGGCTATCCCTCACACACACCCACACTCACAAATGCAGGTACCCATCCACTCTGGATTCTATGGGTGACTATTCTGTTGTATCCTTCAATAACTCTGAAGATTTGGTCAATCAGGCTGAATACGAAGATGACAAAGATTGTTAAGTACCAGGAGAGCTAGCCAGACTTCTACAGCAAGAAGAGAGGGCCATTGTTGTACCCCAAAATTTTCCCTCCCATTCTCTTAACATTTTTCTCATCACAAGACCCTTGGAGCTCAAGATCCAGTTAGGGTTCCCTCTGCAAGACTTCTCCTAGCACTGTTGACCCAAATTAGGGTTTGTGTTTGCACAAAGATATTTTGACCTAAAATGCCTAAAGTGACTTTCATGCTTCATGTTGGACTCCCAAGTTTATCCATACCAAGTTTCAAGCCTTGATTCCAATCTTTGCCCAGTCAATTAGACAGTTGACCTAGAAATCAACTGTATTGGGGAAAAAGTCAACTGTGGCCAATTGACAGTCAAACCTCATGGAAATTGACCCACATCAACATTATGAACTCATATGGACCATTTGATCAAGTTTGGATCATAATTCCACAAGAAATTTGATCAGATCACCAAAAGGGCAAAATGGTCATTTTTAGGGTTTTGACTGCACAAAGGCAATTTTTGACTGTTTGACCTAGCCAATGGCAAACCAAGCTCACATATGGACTCAAGGACCCCATGTAATTGTCTTGACATACTCAACAAGTTCAAAAGATCCCAAATGCACAAGATTGATAGTTGAATTTTCCAGTCAATTGATCAATTTTTGACTGTATACTGAAAAGTCAAACTTTGACTTTTTGGTCAAAATCAAGTGTCAAGATTCATTTTTCATTAAAACATGTCAAATCATGAAACTTGTTCATCAAGAAATCCAAAATCACAAATTAGGGTTTGAAATGAAGATTTTTCATAACTTAGAATTTTTCTAAGTTATGAAAAACCCTAATTTTTTCCTAACTTTGTCCCACTTTCTCATCAAGATGCATTTGGATTCAAGGAAAAGTCAAAACATGAAAGTTGTAGTCCATTGCAAAATCTACAACTTTGATTCACAAAGTTTCCTCAAAAGAAGCTTGTAGCTCAAGTTACAATTTTTGGAACAAGGGTACCAAACCATTCTTAACTTAGAGAAATTTTGAACCATTTTAGGCAGGATTTTTGCCTAACTTCCAGACCACTTTTCACATGCTTCCACTTGTAATTTCAATTTGCATTTCAAATATGGATTGTAGTACACATTCCAAGCTTTCCAAAATGTCCAAGAACTCATCAAACAACCTCATGGTTAGGGAGAATCGAATTTGGCAAGTTGGGAAAAACTCACTTTGTTCATGACCAAGTTACATGTCCATAACCTTGCATTTTTGAACTCAGCATGCCTTAAGCTAGATTACAGGTCTTTTATCTCATCTACACTCCATAATTTAATGCTAATCTTTTGTGCCAAGGTGTTGTTCTATGAGTTTGGTCATTACATGGAAGTTTAACCCTTAAATAGAAAAAGCAAATTAGCCATTTTAGAAAAGTTGCACTTTATGTCAAATGCAAATCCAAACAAGTACAATGCAAATCCTTTTGGCACAAGTTTATGAACTAATCCCACTGATCAAGGAGAGATTATGCAGCATGCTTGAGGGGCCTGTACAAGCTAGAAACACCAGTTGACATTTTCTTGCTTAAAGTAAAAGTAACCTTGCATAACAAAAGAGAACTATCATCTCAGCCAAGACAAGCTTAAGAAAAGATTGTGAACACATTCTAAACAACCACCCTGACCTAAAACACGAGCCAACCATCTCCATTGCCTTATCAAACACAGAAACCCCATAGAACTGCCAAAACAGGGCACATGCTGCAGATTGAGTTCCATAACTCAATCCATTCGTGCATTCTTGCTGAAACCACTTCAAACACATCCCACATCATCCCTTGAAACTGTTCCAAGCCCTAAACACGACCTGTAACATCCCTAGATAACATCACCATTTTCATTTTTTTGTTTTGCAGTTGAAGTACCATAGCACGATTCTCTTGGTTTCCAAGCAAACTAAAGGTTGGAATAGCATCCTGAGACATCAAGGAAGCTATACAAATCATTACCTTGCCTTGTAAGCATCTCCATTGTTGCACACGATTCCAACTGAACAGGTAAGTTCATGAACTTGTATCTCTCTATCCAGGCATTGTTAGGTTTAGATTTGTGAAGAAATTATGTCACATTCATAGTCCTGAACATGCCCATATCATTAGTTTTCATTTATGTTATGTGTGCTTAGAGAATTCTAAGTCTGAACATTGAATAAAAACTAGGTCAGGAATTGGGGGAGAATAAATTCTCTCTCATTTCTGAGAGTTAGGATGAGTTCTTTATATGTCCAGAATCGTGGCTTGATGCTTGACATTTTTCATGTTGTAAGTTTGTGCTAAAAGTCCAGGAATCAGGAGTTGTGTTGGAAGCATCAGAGGCGCGCGTTTTTTTCAAATGGTTGTCTGAAGGTTGAAGACAACCTTTCTTGGGCTGGGCCTGAGATCTCTTTTCCTTTTCACACCATGCTTTTACAGTTGCACCCCCTGGCCCATTTTGAGTTTTATTTGCCATTTTCAATTTTTTTTTTGATTCTGATTTGTTATTTTTCATTAAAACATAAAAATATTAAAAAACATTTTTCCACATTTTTTTGCATTTTATTTGATATTTATTTGCTTTAGTTAGTTATATATATAAATAAATACAAAATACTTTTTTGTTTAGAATATTAGGAATAATACCAAATACATTTATTTTCCATTTTTTATTTTATTTTATCTTCTAAAAATATTTTATATAAAATATACTTTTTTGTAAATATTAAATATTTTATTTTTGTACATATTTAATATATTTAGTAAATAATACAAATACTTATATATTTATTAGTATATTTAGGTTAAAAACATAAAAATAATACATTTTTATTTTTATTAATATTTAACATTAAAAATACCTTTTTGACAAATATACTTCTCTTTTATTTATTTTTTGTAAATAATTAATAAATATTACATATATTATACAATAAATACTTTTATTTGTAAAATTAGGGTTCTTGCCCTAAATGCATAAAAAACACCAAAAATTAATTAATTTTATTTTTGTTTATTTGATACATGAAAAACACTTTTTACATACACATAAAAAATCATTTTTTGCATCATGCATATTTATCTTATTTTATTTAATTATTGCACATTAAATAATTTGTATAATTTCATTGGGATTGTAATAGCTTAGGTTTTAATTCTTGTCAAAGTACCCCCATTTGAACATTTGTACCCCCCTTCCCATATATTGTGTTGTAATAACTTAGGAACTTTATTTTTCGCACTTTAAAGCTTTCTAAATATGCCATGCTAGAAAATCAATTAACCAAAATAGTTTGACCTAACTTCAAGATAATCAAGCATGAAAATGGACAACACTAATCACACTTACACCCCTAGGGTATTCCACTTGTTGCCTTCAATAAATGGGCCATATTGCATGTTAGGTCTCTTTGGTCAAAACAAACACAATTCAAATGATCATAGTCCCTCGATGACGCTTTCGAAAGTTGCCTAAAAAATGATCAAGTCCCTCCAAAGAAAAATTGCCCAAAGATACTTGGCACCATTGCAATTATGGTCTAAACGATGACCCGCGCCCGTCCCTTTCACATCCTAACACAAGATTGTCCACCAAATGCAATGGTGGAACAAAATTGTTAAAAGGGTTAAAACATAGCAAAGATCTTTGAGAAATTTAGGGTAGATAGCTCTTGATTACTTGCCCCCTTGCAAAACATAAACACTTGCCTATTTTTCAAACCACACATCACTACACTTTCAAAACAACTTTCAAAAACAATGAAAACCTTTTTAAAAAGACATACACCTTTGTATACATCCCAACATGGATCATTACAAAGGTTGCCACCACATTGGCTTCTTTTCAAAACATTTTCAAACCCACACACACACAAAGCACCATTTCAAACAATTGAAAATTAAGGCAAGTTGATCTAAGCAAGTAACTAAGAGCCCATGGATAACCATGGATAGAAAGGGTGCTAATACCTTCCCTTTCTATAATCTACTCCCCGAACCCAAGAAAACATCTCAAAGGTTTTTGCTGTGCTTTTTAACCTTTCCTTAGGATAAAATAAAAAGTCGGTGGCGACTCTTGCTCAACCGAAACATTTGCGAAAACAAACACAAAACCTCAAGTCAGTTCTCCCACCGTATCACAGAACTGGCGACTCTGCTGGGGATAAACTTAAAAGTGGAGTAACCTTAGGGCTTAGATCACTTTTGTTTTCAATTGTTTGCTTTGTTTGCTTTTATATTTGTGGGCTTTGCATCAGAGTTTCATAGATCCTAACCCGGATCTGGGGAATACCCTTTTAGGTAGCATAATCTGTGAGGGACCTGTCCGGCATAGACCGACATGGGTGAAGCAGTGGCTACGTTGGTGTGGCACCTTGGCCTGTACCGATATCCCTTGTGTTGCAACGAGGAGAATATGGGTCTTCTAAGGAGTCATTAAACACCAACCGACCTTAGAACCTTAAATTGACCAAACTTGGCCATAGAACAGTAGCAGTATGCTATGCTCATTGAGGCTAAACTCTCGCGATGGTTCTGGCTGCAAGAAAAGATTGCGACGCTGGAGTTATGACCGATTGAGGGTAGTCAATGATTTGAGATCCTCTAGAACCCGGTTACTTTTGATAGGACAGGTTTTAACCAACGAAACTAAAAGAGGGTAATACCTAAACTTCATGCTGGCCTGAAACCTAAGGGTTGTCTTGTGTGACTTGTGTGCCTTATCATGCTTGCCTGTGTGAATACTTGTGGTGTGCTTCATCATAGCATCATGCCATCATACCATTGCATGCATCCTGTATAAGGACTAACCCATTTCAAAGACAAAAAAGTTTCATCTTTGCTCTGTTTTGTAGGACATCATGATGCCCGTGCGTAGGAATACTATCCGGCTCAACTTTGTTCAACCACTAACTTTGCTCAAGGATTTGGTTGGTAGGATTCCAAACACTACTTCCTTCATCAAAAGGCATGGTTCTCTCCTTAGCTTGATCACTGCAAAGTGGGACCAACAACTGATAAGTGTCCTGACCCAGTTTTATGACCCCCTGTATCATTGCTTTACCTTTCAAGACTTCCAGCTGATCCCTACCCTGGAAGAATTCTCTGATTTGCTTGGTATCCCTGTTTTGGAGCAAACTCCATTCACTGGTTGGGAAAAGACTCCTAGGCCTGAAGAGGTTGTTGCAGTCCTCCCCTTGACCAAAGAAGAGGTATTGGCTAACTGGGAAACTAGAAGTGGAGTTAAGGGTTTTTTGGTCAAATTTCTGGTTGGCAAAGCTAGTGATTTCTGGAATGACTTAGACTTCAAGGCGTACGAAGATATTCTGGCTCTTTTAATCTATGGTCTGGTATTGTTTCCCAATCCTGACACCTTTATCAGTATCTATGCCGTAAGGATCTTCATGTCTCGGAATCCTGTACCCACTCTTTTGGGTGATATCCTGCAACAACTCTATGCTCGTACTGCCCGAAGACGGGGAACTCCATGGTGTTGTGCTCCTTTGCTAGTGAGGTGGTTTATTTTGCACCTTCCTAAGTTTGTTCTGAATAATGAAGAAGGAAAGGGTTGGGCTCATAGGTTAATGTCTCTCACTGATAATGACTTCACTTGGACTCTCAGAGGTTTGGATGAGGTAGCATTATTGATCGTTGTGGAGAATACCCTAATGTTCCATTGATTGGTATCCAAGGAGGAATCTCTTATAACCCATGTTTAGCTCTCCGCCAGTTTGGAAGAGCCAGAAGAGTAGGGCCTCATGAGATGTTGGTTCCTCACTTCCATTTTGAATTTCAGGTAGACAGCGACAAACTACGCCATGGATTCATTAAGGCTTGGGACAGAATTCACAAAGCTGACCCGCATGAGTTGGGACCAAAGACTTCTCTACCAATGGAACCCTATTGCAGATGGGTCCGCATCTGTGCTCAGAAGTTAGGTATGCCGTACGAAGCTGTCAGACCTATCATTCTTGAATCTCCTGATGAAGATGGGGTTCCTCCAACTGTCCTCCCTCCTCAGATACCCACTGATTTTGACACACTGAAGAGATCTTGGGCGCAGCTAAAGGAAGAACGGGATTTTTATCGGGAAAAGTTCAACGAACAGGAACGGAAGATCCAGAGGCTGACTAAGCAATTGGAGGAAGAGCGGATTCTGAATGACTATATCCATACTGAGAAGAGGAGGCCATGGGAGCACTGATGGGCTTTGAATATTTCCTTTTACAGCTTTTATTTCCTTTTCAGTATTTTTTTCATTCCTGTAATGCCTAAGGGCAAGTTGTTGAACAATTTAAAATTTGAATCTAATGAAGTGTGTTTCCCTTTTGTCTACAAAGTTGAATCTCGTTTGCCTTTGAAAACATAAAACATACGCATCTCATTGCATCATATGCATAACAGGTACCCTTTTTTCACAGGTTGCTTAATCTTCTTCGCTGTTTATTTGAACAGTCATCATGAATCCTGAATCATCCAGTGAACAAGCAATCAAGGCCCTCCAGGCCCAGAACGCCCAATTTCAAGAGATGGTCATGAGCTTGGCCCAAGGTCAACAAGAGTTGAAGGCTCTGCTCCTAAAGAAGAAGAAGAAGAAGAGGACTGTGTTATTCAACACTGGACGCAGGTTTGGGAATACACTCCATAACGAGGCTGATCCAACTACTTCCTCTGCAGAGAAAGACAGTTCCCAAGGGGGAGGGGCTCCTAGTCCCGCAGTCTCTGACAATGAGACGGATTACAATGACGAACAATACCCTCCTGCTGCTGATAGATACAAGCAATTAGAGGACCGTTTGAGTGCCATGGAGATTCAAAATGTGTTGGGGCTGGATTTCGGAGATTTAGGTTTATCTTCTGGGGTGGTAATCCCACACAAGTTCAAGGCACCTGCCTTTGCCAAATACGATGGGGCTTCCTGTCCAAAGCTGCATCTCCGATCGTACGTAAGGAAGATCCAACCTTACACAGCAGACAAGAACCTTTGGATCCACTTCTTCCAAGATAGCCTTTTGGGGTCACAGCTTGAGTGGTTCTATCAGCTAGATGGAACCAGTATCCGACATTGGGAAGATTTGGCTACCGCATTTTATAGACAATATCAATACAATTCTGACCTCGCTCCTACGCGTACCCAACTTCAGGGTATGTCACTAGGAACGGGCGAGGGGTTCAAAGAATATGCGCAAAAATGGAGAGATTTGGCTGGCAGGGTGCAGCCTCCTTTGACTGACCGTGAACTGGTTGACATGTTTCTAGGGACCTTGTCTGGTCCATTCTTCAATCATCTGGTTGGTAATTCCTCCGCTGGGTTTACAGATTTGATCCTGACGGGTGAAAGGATAGAAGCTGGCATCAGGTCAGGAAAGATATAGAAAGGTGCCTCCGCAAGTACTGAGAAGAGGCCTTTCAAGAAGGAAGCTAGTGCCGTCTATGGTCCTAGAAGACAAGTCAAGCCAGAAATCTGCCAAGCCGTCAATGCCTTGGTGATTTCAAAACCTGTTGCTGCTCCTCAGCAGTACAATCAACAAAGGGGTGAGAGGCCCAAAAGGCAATACACTCGGCTGAATATGACCTTGTCACAAATCTTATCGCAACTGTTATCAACCAACTTGGTGACCATCAAAGAGGCTCCGAAGGTCGTGAATACTGTATCTCCTAAGTATAACCCAAATGCCCACTGTGCTTATCATTCCGATAGCCCCGGGCATACTACTGATGATTGTTGGGCCCTGAGAAATAAGGTTCAAGACCTTATTGATGCGAAGGAAATTCAGTTTGAGGCGCCTGAGAGGCCAAATG